>CM051027.1:9263141-10463141 GCA_027627225.1 Congeria kusceri
AAATGACGTGCAGTATGTTCCGCTTTTGTACGCCACCTTTTGACGTTACGTTTAAATATAATAGCTTTACGAAGAATGTTTGTATACATTTTTTATTCTAAGTAAATATTATTTCGTTGCTATTAAAGAAACCTACTAAGAAAAGGCAACGAAAACAACAACACAAGACATCAAACTGTTGTAAACTAATCAAAGTTCGAAACTGACATTTGCATCATACTTTAAGACACCGATGTCGTACATAAAATAGCATGCGCCTAATCATTATGATTCATTATAACAAATAGTTCCCTGACCTTTTTAAATTAAAACTAACATCGTTTTATCTACATGGAAGCAAATAAAAGTCTTTTGTAACCAAAACATAACGAAATGGGAATCAATTCAACAAATTCATAAAACAAATTTCCATACCACGGAATTTATGTCCTTATAATAAAAACATGTCATATTAGACCGTAACAAAAAACAAGTACTGTGTTTCGGGCAACCCGGCCCTACCTTTCGAAAAACCCTCGACCCCTTTACGTTTTCAGAGACGATCGTTTTCCTTGAAATCTGAATGTGTCAGATATTTATTTTTCAATGGAGTTAATCATGATTAACTAGATAATCTGTGTCGAAAAGTTGCTTTATATTATTAACTGAGTATTCTGGATCTCATTATGAATCAATAGTTTTGCCAGTTATGTGTTTGCGATTCATTCGCTTTTATGGCTAGACTTAAAAAAAACTAAATTCCTACCCTACATAACATGTTTAAGACCGTTGCCCGAAACACACAATTTGTTTTGCCTAAGTGTGCTAAACAAAGTCTAGATATGTAACTCTATTGTCCGGAACCATGTTACTGGTTTGAAAGTATTCTTCCGGTTTAATTAACCATATGCAACGAAAGGTTGAGAGTTTAAATTGCTGTTTTTGCATGCATGATGACGAGATGAATTATAGTTAAGCATACAATAAAAGAAAACGAAAACATACATTTTGACGGTTATTATTATATGTAAATATATATATGTTATTTCTCGTAAATAAAAGTTTCATGATGCAATGCAATTTTTGAGTTAATGAATAATGGCTAAACATAAATTAATTTAAACTAAACATTAATTTCAAAGTAATTCGGTACTATTGTCTTTCTAAAAAAATGTCGTTCTGTATTAAAAAAAACACACACACCAGTCTTTAAAGGAAAGACACAATTTCGATAGACAGTTATAATTAGATACAGTACCATATTACTGGTGTGTATTTGTTTTGTGGTCACGTGCTAATGTGGATCG
The DNA here is from genome assembly GCA_027627225.1 of Congeria kusceri. Taxonomy (NCBI): domain Eukaryota; kingdom Metazoa; phylum Mollusca; class Bivalvia; order Myida; family Dreissenidae; genus Congeria; species Congeria kusceri. Next base: position 9,264,428 of record CM051027.1, read on the forward strand.
TGATGTTAAGCTTTGACATTTTCTTTGTTTTCCTACTGGACAAATTAATCAACCTTTTACCGATCAGGCTACAAATCACATGATTTGCAGCTGTGGTTAACATAATTAACAATATTACTAATGTTGACAATTTAAATCGTGATTTCCTCGAAGAAAATACAATCAACAAGAATGTTTTACAGGACTGTGTAAATAAGTAACCACACGCTCATATACACCGGTTATGTAATATTAAGCAACGGCAACTACTCTGGTATAATCCAGCCAGCATGGATATATGGGACCCATATGGTCAATATAAGCTACCATATGGGTCCTGTATGAGCAACTTATATGGGACCAAATGGGATTTTGCGAACTGTATTTGTATGGGTCCCAGATGGGTTGCGATATGGGACCTACGTGGGTTCCATGTGGACCCAAGGTGGGTCCTATATGTGATACCCATATAGGTCCAATATGGGCTTAAACTGCTTGCAATCACTAGGCTAAACTGTTTTAATGGTGCATGAAAATTCGTGTATAGTTCGTGTAAATAACATAACTAATACAACTAGCTTTATTTTATTTCAGTAAAGAAGTGTTGACATATTTTTAATAAGACGCATTTTATTATTTTTCACATTAATTGTTACAAAGTGCAAACGTACTACTTTGTGATACGAGCTGCTAGTGTGCTATTTAAGGATTTCATCAGTAGTATAATATTTCAAGCATCTACATGCATTTAACATCATATGGTAGCTAAAACTATCATTAGTAATAATGTCTAATTATTTCATTTTGTTGAACACTCATAACAAAACGAGTTGTACAACTATTTGAATTATTTATTAGGCATTAGCTCAACATGGTTTGTGGACTGTGATAATATGTGTATTATGTCATAAGGTTACAGACAATCCAACTAATTTAATTTATATGTGATTACACCGAATGAAACGAGTTTGTGGTTATTTAACAAAAAGCTAAAGATCGTTCACGTTAATTGGTACTCACAATAAAGACGATTTCCCTGTTTTTAATGAATAAGCATAAATTGTTAAGATAACCTTAAAGTTTGACACAGTGATTAACTATTTAATCACTTTAAAACGCAATCCAATGAAAATGTTTCTAATGTATTGTCCGCGTCGCTAGCAAAACGATCTACGCACGAGTAATGGAATAAACGCAAGACTTGCTATAATAAGAATTACAAGAGTTTTGTTTTGTTTTTTGTTTTTTATTTGCAATTGGTACGATAACAAAAAGACTGCCTTATTGTAGTTCAGTATATACTTTGTATTTCTTGATAATGTGCAATAAACGTTATAGACTAACTAGGCTAGTGTCGTTCAACATTGGCAGTTAGGCGTAAACACTGGCAGTAAGGCGTAAACATTGGCAGTAAGGCGTAAACACTGGCAGTAAGGCGTAAACACTGGCAGTTAGGCGTAAACACTGGCAGTAAGGCGTAAACACTGGCAGTAAGGCGTAAACATTGGCAGTAAGGCGTAAACATATATTTGTTTCAGGTTACCCGACCTACCCTAAATAATGCCCGGACCCTAAAACATTATATTGAGTTTGTCAGATATTTTTGTTTTATTTACTTTATTCCAATATTTGAATTTTTTTAAATATAAATATGTGTTTTGTTTTGATAGTTTTTATAGCATCCACTTCAAAACTATTTTTAATTATATTTCTAACATGTTTTAAATATTCAGTCAGTTTTAGAATATTGAAGTTGACCAGTTACCAATATTAATAATAATAATAATAATAATAATAATAATAACCAATACCTACCTACCTATCATAATTTTTTGGGGCATGTAACCAGAAACAAAAATATTTTTTACGCCTCAGTCAAATTTGGTCGCATTTTTTCCATGCATGTTATTGCTAAATTTATATTGTGTTTACTTTCCATACTAGTTATCCTTTTGAAAGGATAAAGCATAATAAGCTGTCCAGAAATAAAATATGATTAAAATATATATTAAAATATTAAGTAATAAAACGCGAACTGTCTTTAAAATAACGTGTGGCGTTGGTATAGTAACTGTACACGTGTGGATAGGGAAAGATCTAGAGCAGAATAGAAGGGTGCTGCAACCTGCTCCTGTTGGGTTCCCCCTGCTGCCCCTCTGGGCTGGTCAATACAGAAATGTTGATTTTTGTTTAATTCAACATAGTTTTGCAAATATTCAATACAAATGAATAGACTATGCTTAGAAAGCTTAATAAGAAGCTTGAGACTCATTAAAACCCTGGATTAAGCAAATTATTACAAAATGTGAACAAAATGGTCCGGTTTCCCCCCTTGCTCCGTTTTAGCAGCAGCCTGTGCCTTTTTAGATCCTATATATTTCCCTACGTATGGAACGCATAAGAACACCGATTTTATGGATTGAAAGCATCGTTTTGTTCTCGCTTCTTTGGGAATGATACCCATACCGGTCAAATTAGGCAAAGAAGCGTCGTTTTCAGACATATTGGGAAAATTGGGAATGACATGTAAATCACTTTCATCAAAAATTGCCAGCAAGGATGTAAAAACATTCAGTAACAAGATGCAATGAAAACAATTTGTTTCATCGTTTCTTTCACTTGAAAATTGTTGTTTCAAGTAGGTAAAATGATTTTAAATACAGGTGCATTTTTGAGATCTTTTTGTTGTTGTTGTCTTTCAGAAAATTGGGTTCCTTTTTTTCTTCAGAATGGGAAATTGATAGGTATCATAAATCAGACTGGGATTGGTACCGTTTTCGGTACCAAATGTACATAGAGGAAAAAACGCTGGATGTTCAAAACTACAACTGATAAATGCAATGAAGTGTACTTCAGAAGTTTTTATCAAAAAAATTATTTCAATTCAACACACACTTTACTTATTTTAGTGTGTAATTATTGCATATTTACGTCACTTTTATTCATACAATTAATACAACAATATTTATAATAATTAAATATATAAATTTATATTTGCACAACTGTATATTCATGGTTAATTATGATGAATCGGTTTGTATGAAAATAAAAAGACTACTCTAGAAAACAGTTTAATGAAGATTCTCTACTACCTTACTCTAAGTAAAAAAACACCCTTTATTTTATTCACTGTTTAGCAAACCAAAAGAATAATGAGATTGCTGCATTCGAGACCATTGGTCGACTAGTTTTCCTTAATACTTAAAGGGACTATTTTCCTATTGCACTATAAATGATATTAAATGTAAAACAGCTCTATACTAAGACACGTACATTAAATAAAGAATAAATAATATAATACATGATGAGATATTTGATAAAAACAAAACAGCAAAAAAATGTTTGAAAAATTAAAACCCCAAACGGGTATTGTACTCATGACTTAGGAGCCATAATGACAGTTGGTAGCGCTTGAACCAACTGCGCTATGTTGCTTTGTAAGGTTACATCTGTAAACTATGGTAATACAAAATACTAATCATTCTGACGTCAAAATGTAAACATGAAAAGGGCAAAACGAACAAAACCCATATTATACATTGATTTTTATTTCAGTATGCGAAAACTCTTTTCCCATGATATACACCTGTTTTTAATAGTCATCATATGCTAGTTTTAATATCTTAATTTTAGATTGTTTAAAGAAATTACCTCCTTGAGGCCCTTTACAGTGGCATGGTCTCTTTAACCGGATTACTTAATAGGTCAAATTCTATCTCTGTTTAGAGACATGGGTCCAAATTCCAGAAACATCTTAACTTTATCTTAAAATATTTTCACTTAAGTCCCAATTTTTTGTAAGGTAATATTGTTAAACTTTCATATAAATTAATGAATTCAATTATATTTAAGTAAATAAGTAGTGAATCATAAGCTGAAAATAAGTGTACATTTAGCAGAATTTCATGTATACATGAAATAAAATGCTTAAGGAAAATGATGATCTTAAAGCTATGGATAAGATTTCACTTAAGATGTTTCTGGAATACGAACCCTGTCCTGACAAAAATGCAACTGATGTAAAAGCAATTGAATTTAACATATATAGATAAAAAGGGTAAGAATAATCACGAAGGCAATATTTTTGCTATTATACACAATTAGGTCATCACGAAAACATGAAAATACTAGCTATGTACATGTAGACTTGTTTGAAAGCTCAGAGGTTTATGTGGAGAAACTTGTTTGGCGGTATTGCTGCGGTTTGTTAAATACAAACGCTTGTTTGGCGGTATTGCTGCGGTTTGTTAAATACAAACGCTTGTTTGGCGGTATTGCTGCGGTTTGTTAAATACAAACGCTTGTTTGGCGGTATTGCTGCGGTTTGTTAAATACAAACGCTTGTTTGGCGGTATTGCTGCGGTTTGTTAAATACAAACGCTTGTTTGGCGGTATTGCTGCGGTTTGTTAAATACAAACGCTTGTTTGGCGGTATTGCTGCGGTTTGTTAAATACAAACGCTTGTTTGGCGGTATTGCTGCGGTTTGTTAAATACAAACGCTTGTTTGGCGGTATTGCTGCGGTTTGTTAAATACAAACGCTTGTTTGGCGGTATTGCTGCGGTTTGTTAAATACAAACGCTTGTTTGGCGGTATTGCTGCGGTTTGTTAAATACAAACGCCCATATAATATATTTATTGTGGTTTATTGTGGAGTACACTTGATGTCAGTAATGATTGAAAAATCTATTTAATTTCACCGACCTCCTCAAATGTTTGAGACAAATTAATATGAAAAGTTTAATATTCATATTTGTAATAAACCACATGTATAAGCCATCAGTTCTTAAATGGACTTGTTCACATACTTTTGTATTTTTGAAATATGCCATTAAACGTTTTAACTTGTAAACTCAAAGCATCTGAAATAAAAAAAAAGCTCAAGTACTTAAACCAGAAAAGAAAAAGAAAGAAAAAAAGTTACTCCCACCGGTGTTCGAACCTCAGACTACCGGATCAAAAGTTTTAAGCGTTACCTCTCGGCCATTCCGACTTACACACTCGACATGTGTTTGTTTACACGCATTTTCAACAATTTCAACGAAAACAACAGAAACACTACACATTGGTCCAGTAGTATGCAAGTGATTAAAACAAAAGAAAGAGTAAGTCGCATGCCTTATTGATAGTTATACATACTGAGAATGATATAACCACGGATAGCTGTTTAACTGGGTGTAACCGCGTTTGTTTAAGATATAATTATATATAAACAAATTGTTAAAACCTGATCATTGAGTACACAATATGCTTATGAGTAACATTGTCTTAAAATATTTCGAAATATATCACAATACAGCTTGTATATCACAATACAGCTTGTATATCGCAATACAGCTTGTATATCGCAATACAGCTTGTATATCGCAATACAGCTTGTATATCGCAATACAGCTTGTATATCGCAATACAGCTTGTATATCGCAATACAGCTTGTATCTCACAATACAGCTTGTATATCACAATACAGCTTGTATATCACAATACAGCTTGTATATCACAATACAGCTTGTATATCACAATACAGCTTGTATATCACAATACAGCTTGTATATCACAATACAGCTTGTATATCACAATACAGCTTGTATATCACAATACAGCTTGTATATCACAATACAGCTTGTATATCACAATACAGCTTGTATATCACAATACAGTCCCAACTGTTTAAATGCATTTCTCCGTGCTTCAATAACTTGTTTTCAAATCCTTTAAAATGTATGTATAATTCTAATTATAATGCATACGATACATGGAACTAATCTACTTGTGCTTTTTTTCATTCATTTCGAAGCACAATGCAATGTAAAATAATATGTTTCTATGAAAATGACGTTCCGTATGTTCCGCTCGTGTACGCCACCTTTTGACATTACGTCTATGCCTTTCCATGAAATAATCATTCTTTTTTGGTGTTTTTTTTTATCTAGCATATTTTGCTCTTAGTTAATTATTACTTATGTCATTATGGTAATGATTTTGCATTTCAGTACATATCGGCTCAAAACGAAAATACCGATAATAAGTATACATTGCTTTCCTATCGCAACGGAATTGTGGAACTAAATATTTTAAAAAAATGTAATTTGTGAACATGTTGCATTGTATGTCTAAAACGTTATATAGTACTGTTCAAGTTGTAACAAACTTCCAGTTCATTATTAACTGAATTATATACCAATTTTGAATAGTTTACATATACGGTTTCTTTCTAATGCAAACATGTAAAATTATAAATAATGTGTTTTTGTCAAAATATCTCAACAAATAACGCTGTTGTAAACCTGTGTTGAATTAAGTATCGTGAACAATGCATACGCTTCTGTGACTAATGTTAATATTGGACAGGCAAGTAGATGCTAGTGACAGAGGCGTAGCTTGGGCTAAAAATGTAAAGGCACAATAGGCGAAATCTACAAAACGACGATGTAAGCTATAACTAGGGCCAGGAGTGTTTACACTCGTATGTGGCTACACACAACTAACTTCAGCTAAACCCCGATCCTACACAGTAATTGTAAAATATGCGTGTGTTTCATGAAATTTATTTCATATTGACGTAATCGACTCGTTAAACAATGAAGTATGAACACAGCCAAAATATATCATCTCACCCCCATCCCCCCTCTTGTTTTATTGCATTTTTTGCATATTAAAATTTTTCATCTCTGGAAAAAAAAGTACAGGCACGTTCCTATTGTGTCTAAAGGAAGCTACGCCACTGAGTGAGATATATATACTGTTTCTGGCCCGGTTTGCTAGATATTAAATATAATCATGTTTTAATGAATAAATCGCGGTATATATTGCAAAATTTTGAGATATATCGCGATACGAGTCAGCGATATCGTTACACCCTAATCAGTTACTGACACAAGTTTGTGCACTTAGTACTGGTAAACCGCTTAGATCGGCTAAGCTTGCCCAGGAAAAGTGTGAGTAGGTTAACTGACCGCCGTAATATGACTGAAATACCGTTAAAAACGGCGAACAATCCAAATAAACAAACGGTTTCTGCCGGTTCGTTTATAAGTAGGTTTTTTGGGGTAACGAAAAACACACTACCCACCTGGTGAAAGTCAACCGCCGTGAGATGTCATGTTCCTCGCCTTTAATAAGCGGACATAGCGTCTAAAATCTATTTATAGACCGAAACATAGGACTTCGACCTATACTGACCGCTGCGGACTGTTGTGTGACAAAAAATGGACCATGAACAATGTATAGTTATCATTCATATAAACACAATTAAGAAACTTGTAAAATAAAAAACCGGTGACAAAGCGCGAATGTATACCAGTGCTACAGCGACAACGGTACAATAGGAACGCTGGGTATGTACATGTTGGTTGGTAGATTGCAAAACTTTCCAAATATTACGTTAAGCAGCATGATAAGGAACAATGCTAACGTCTTTGCTACGTTTATTGACCTTAGACGTTGTGTTGACGTCCTTGACCGTGAAATGCTGATGTACAAGTTGCTACTCAACCGCGTAGACGGCAAGTTTTACAACTCCGTACGCAATATATATGCTAGCTCCATGTCGTGTGTTCGGCTGAACGGATCACTGACGGGCTAGTTCGACTGCGCCAATGGCGTCAAACGGGGATGTACGTTATCGCCGACCTTGTTCGCTGTTTTTGCAAATGATCTCGTAGCCGAGATTAATATCTTGGACTGCGGCGTCACTGTCGGCGATACAAAGATCTCAATCCTTATGTACGCTGACGATATCGTGCTAATTTCCGATAATGAAAACGATCTTCCGAAAATGCTTGACGTTCTCAATGACTGGTTGGCGTGTTATTGTCAATACATCCAAATCGAAAAGCATGCACTTTCAAAAAGGCAGAAGAAATAGAACACACTATCAGTTTAAAATCGGCACCAATGAACTGGAGATAGCTGACAAGTACAAATACCTAGGAGTCATCTTCAACGAAAAAGGCGACTTTACAAGCGCCTGTGACGCCCTAGCAAACAGACGCAGGCAGAGCACTTGGGAGTATAATCAACAAAATCCACAACATGAAAGACTTTGGTTTTAAGTCGTACGAAACCATGTACAATGCATGTGTGGTACCCGTGATGGACTAGTGTGGTGGTGTATTGGGATATAAACAGCTGCAACAGGCAGACAATGTACAGAACCGAGCGATGCGGTATTTCCTTGGTGTCCACAGATTCGCGCTAGTCGCAGCTATGGTCGGTGACACGGGATGGCTACCCACCAGATATAGCCGATGGCTGTGCATGCTACGCCTCTGGAATAGACTGTTGAGCATGGACCATGCCAGACTTTAATACAAAGTGTTTGAAATGGACTATAATGTATGCACCAATAACTGGTCGAGCGAGGTCAGGGACATTATGACGCACATCGGACTAAGTGACTCTTTCAACCACAAACAAACTGTAAATGTTCCCTCTGCAAAGCAACGCATAGAAATGTACTATGACTCTATTTGGAAACAAGACGTTGCTAGAATGCCTAAATTGAGAACTTATTGTACTTTTAAAACAGGTTTCATACAAGAACCGTATCTCACATTAGACGTATCAAAGCACCAACGTTCGTTATATATACAATTAAGGTCGGGCATCCAACCATTACGAATAGAAACGGGAAGATATCTCGGGGAGAGAGAGGATAGAAGACTATGCAGCTTCTGTGACTTTCAAACAGTTGAAAATGAAACACACTGTGTTAATTGTCCAAGATATAGTGACTTAAGGCTTGGAATACTTGGCGATGCCTTGCGGGAGACTGGTTTTATGATACTGTCCTCCATAGATCAACTAGGTAATCTGATCCATAATAACACTATACAACTAGCCAGATATATTACGGCTGCCTACTTATGCAGAAGAAGTATTCTGTATTCGTAAACACGATTACAAATTCCATAAGTATGAACTGTGTTACCAAGTTCTGAGATAAAAACGCTGTAGTAGCCAATGCCATATTCATGCGTGTATTATTGCTTATCTTTGCTTTAATATTTCAGCCTATGCTTGTACGCGAATAAAATTGTGTAGTTTGTGTGTGTGTGTTAACATGCTTATTTTATAAAACATGTTCACAACTTCTTTTCGCTATTATCAGTCTTATTATTTCGCTTTCTTGATAAGACAGCTTTAGCGTTAAGACAATATAATGATGTATTCTGATTCTGCACTAATATTTCCCTATCATATATCTTATCAGATCATTCGCCAGTTATAAATTCTGGACAACATTTCATTGTATAATACTCGGTTAATGATATTTATTATTTAATGAATCCCTGGCAGAAAGTAATTATGTTTTCGATAATGCACCCATGTCTTGTTATATTGTTCACATTGCACATACACCAATTGTTCTATGCTTAAAAATGTTACGATGTGAGAATGTATACACAAATTTTAACAATACTATTTGATTAAACAAAATCCAAGTCCTGGCTAACTACAGTTCATTGTATAATTATGCCAAACTCTTGCCAAACGCACAGTAGCTTAAGTCTGTCGCTGCTGTAATGTGATCTTGTGATAACAATATTTATTTTTGATATGCTTTAACAATTTATATACAACGTTGTTAATAACGTAACTTGCTAAGGTGACTTGTAGGCCCGGCGGGCCGGGTGTGATCTATTTTGTATCTGCATTTACTTATAAATGTGAATGTTATACACAAGTCATGTTAATAAAAATGTACTTACTTACTTACTATTATATGTTTATTAATTTATGTCGATATCAGATGAGGTGAATAATTGGACAGTAATTATCAAGATAACGAAATTAATACATTTCGAGTTAATGCGAGTTGCCGACGAAAACGGTATCAATTCAAGGTTTAGTTTTAATCAGTCTCAGGTTAATATTTTCCTTTACTCAGACGGTAGCTTAATTTCCTAAAATCGAAATTGGTGCACAGTTTGTCCCATTGTTAATCTGTCACCTTACTAAAGTGAACAATTTTCTCGGCACCAGTGGTCGGCGAAATGGAATTTTAAAAGTGTTTGACTTGAAGTCGTTATCATTTACTCAAATGTTTCCTACACCAATGTACTGTTCGCGAGACGTGCATGTCTAAATTCTGAATGCCAATCACCATTATAGTGAACTCGTGTAGCGGGGTGCAGAATCACGTGATATTGCGGGGTTCACACTGCAATTATCAGGGATATCAACAAGCCGGTCAGTAACGTTTTTTTTGCAAATAACTTTTGTACATTAGTTTTATTTCCATTTTCTCCTAGCGCATTAAAGACAATTTACATTGCTGGTTATGTCAATGTGTAATTTAACATAGTTACTTTATTTGATAAGCAAGGATTCTTTGCCAAAATTTTGACGGGGGGTGAATTTGTTGTTTACATCGTTTTCTCAACATGTCAAATTTTGTGCAACGATTCCTTCAGTTGTTGACGGTTTATTCTTTATACTTAAACTGAAACTGGAAACAGAAAGTTAAGCTGTCTTTTATGCACTGAAACTATTTAAGAAAAAATATCACAATAAGTAAAGATAATGACAAAAACATATCTTATCGGAGTGTTTAGCTCCCGTCTGGACCGTGCGTAAACCCCGCTGATTCTGCACCCTGTAGGGGTTATAACTATTATTGATTTGGTGAATCTCACAATACCATAAACTGGGCCCATATCCACAGTGAAAACTTTAGAACATTTCTTAAAACCATGAAATTCCTTAAGTGTGTGGCTGGTTATTTTCAAGCTAATTGTGTCTTGACTGGTCATAATCGTGTAAAGAATCAACAGATGCTTCTCATTTTACCATATTTCAAATATAAAATATTGATTTTCACACGGAAAATTATATTTGAAGTTTTCTCTTAAATATGACTTAAGTAAAGATTTTCGTTAGGAGCTTTGTGGATATAGGCCCTGGGCGATTCAGAATAAACATCCCAAAGGCATTTAGCCATTAGGCTGACGAACAAATCAATGGTGTATACAATAGAAAGATGTCCTTTTTCAGCATGAAATCACTAATGTTCATATTCACTTAGAACCATTATCCAGAATTAATCTTAAATCATTGTTTTATACATGCTAGTAAAGACAGTGTATATGTACTAGAAAGGGCAGTGTTGAAAATGATGCCCACTGCTTTCAAAAGAACAGACATACATGTGTTTACGACTGACGCGGACAGCAAACGTTGTGTGATGACGAACGCTAAGGTTACGGTGTCAGGCAAAGGTATGGCTGCAGTTTTAACGAGTGATACCTCTTCGTGTGACAAGTTATTACAGGCATACGAACATCAATGAACAACGTGCGTTGTTGTTATGAATCATCATAGAAACACTATTTAGTTTTTGTTCCAAAGGTTAATATTAACAATACAATTTCTATATCAATGCATGAGGCCGTTGCACAAACCTAAGGATGACAAGAATGCCATTTCAGCTGTGATATAAATTAGGTCTGGTGTTATACTGATTAATGTTTAAAATGTTTGGAATTTAGCGGCTTACGATTGTTTGTTCTTTGTTTGTTTGTTGTTGTTGTTTTTGTTTTTCTATAAATCTGATATAACTTTATATACGTACATATATGCTCACTCATTCGATTTAACTTTATTTATGCTTTGACATCCAACCCTTTAAAATAATTTGTTTTAGTGGCCGTTAAAATAACATTTATAAACGAGAACATTCGTTTCAAAAGACATCATGTCGTCGTGAAATAAAAAACCATACTCATCTTGATGTTTAGATAAGGGAAAAGTAAGCGTAGAAAATGTGCAATTATTGTACAATGATATGCAACAAAATGTACATTGTATTGTATGTTATAGACCAAACACTTGAACAAGATATATGCATCTTCATGTATAATGCCTCAAAGTTATATATTTTGTTTCAGCGTTATGTCAGCCATATATTTGTTGTGTATACAAATGCGTTTGTAAATTTTTAATTTTATGCGACGGGCGGGTTCAAACGACCAAACAACTGTTCACAAATTGATTGAGTCAGATTCAGGTTTTTAAATGTTGTAAATGAAGTTGATCCTGTAATGTCGGTAGTGTTTCCACACATTTTTACCAAATATTTACCAAAGATCTAACCGGGGTATACTTATATTTGACATGACAAACAATTGACAGGTAAACATGTGTGTGTGAGTGTAAATATAAAATAATATGTGTTCAGGAGTCCAATCGGCTGAGTTTAATGATCAATCTAAGCTAAAACGGATGTTCATTATAAGGTTATACCATTATGAACACGGACCCAAAAGCTCCTTAGGAACACGGAGCACCGTGCCTGTGTTGACTTATAATTAACGATATTTCAATAATGTTCACTAATTTTCTACATTTACAACCCCAAAGTTATTTAAGATACTAAACGGCTGTATGAAGCCTGGGAATATGGTATCTCACCTGATGTTGCCCTTTAGGTTGATGTGGTGCTGCTGGATGAAGGCAAGAGCCAGTTTCATGGCCCCAACACTGGTGGCGGCACTGAAGTTATAGTACTCCTTCTCCGGGGCCAGCCAGGCGATGCGATACTCTTCGTCGTCGGGAGACTTCGTGTATTTCCGGCATTTTCCGTTAGAGCTCGTCAGTGTTTCTTTTGAGATTGCAGGATTACTTGAAAGATGCATTGGGTATACTCTACTAATGAACAACTGTGCTACCACAACCAATATGACTGCTGTCACTATCATTTTCTTGATAATTTGTGCTTATTTCTCACCATCAAAACAGGTGTTTCACCATCTAAGACAACTTCAAACCAAGTACACTCATTCCATACACAAGTACTAAATAACCATGACACGAATGCACGTTTTATATGTATATATAATTATAAATAGCGTGTTTCATTGTAATTGATATTTATATTAACTTAATTGAATTGAATTGAAATTCACTTCCAAGTTGGTATACATATATTTTCGCGAGGCTGCACTTTCATAATCCCACTAAATGAACTAAAGTCCTATATTAATATTACTACAATTATTGAGTAATTCCTACATTCACACAAAGTAATCCAAAACTGTATGTGAACCAGAATAAATATATTCCACAATCACACGAGAAATCCAAACATAATGAGTATAGTCTCCTTGTAATTATTGTAATAAGTCAATAGTTTTGTTAGTAAATGATTCTAATAAATATTCTTAGAACTCAGAGCTGGTAAACATTGAAAAGCAACACTAAAACATTCCTCTTAACGGCCATTTTTAGTTTTAGTAATCCCCCATTGTTTTAACCTCGTGACGTAACACCTCGCAACCAATCAGAGCTCGCGGTGAGAAGTTAAAAAAGACAAGACAGTATGAAGAGCCATCAATTACCTGTCAACCGATGCGTGATAAAAACAACACTTTAATTTCTTCGACGGCCGTGTTGTCAACTCGTGATTAAAGCTACTTGCACACGGGCCAAAGCCTCCATCAGGGCCCGCCTGACTTAAGACGTAAGAATTTTTTTTACAAACTTTTCTGTTTCAAGAACGCTGTTAATTCGAACTTTTCTTGGTATTCATCAACTCTAATTTCCTATTTTTTTTTATTTAGAACGATTTGCTAGTGATATAAGAGACTGTTGGTATCCAGCATATTGGCGAACGCACAAGTATTCTTCTTGAGTCTAAGTCTGTTCTTTATCCTTAAGTCGAAGAATGGGTTCGTTAATACGAACTCAGGTGTCGCTTCGCAACTAATCGCCGTTAGCTGGTAACGTTGCCACTGGGTATATAGAATGATCGAGTTAGTGGTCACCATACCGGACATGTGGGTTTCCTACAGGTGCGAAACAGCGCAAGCGCACATCAACTATCAAACAGAGTTCAATAAAATATGTTGTTTGAGATTTTCGCTATAATTCAAATTACACCCCACGTTTTGGTATGTGTAGAAAATAAATTGACCAAAGGTGACGGGATACACCTCGCGTCCAGAAATAATGCAATTGAAAGAAAACACTACTAATCATCATGAAATCGAGTCCGTTACTGAAAGATGTCCAATTAGTCACGACTTCTTGGCTTTTTAAGTTCCTTTTAAAGTGCTTTGTCTCTAAATAATTAGCGTGAATGGCACATGGTTGAAATTGAAACCAGACATTCTTAGCGAAGGATCTGATGCCATTGTCATAGTTATATGAATTTGTTTAACTTTAAAAAAAACATATTCTACGCTGATTTGCTAATTGAACGCGTTTACTGAGTTAGTGTAATCCAGATCGAGGAATACGTTAACTGATCGACGAGATGCGTCTGGTAATTCCGAAAGTCACCATGACAAAGTCGTCACCAAGGCGCAGTTTTCGGAAGTTGTATTTTTTATACGAGCTGGTCGGAAATCGAACTATAATTATGGTATATTTGGTTTCTTTTCCTGGAACAAATCATCAGTCTAATGAATGCTAACTCGGTTTAGCACCTTTTACCTGCAAAGCGTTTGGTCCGAAGTAGCATATATGGACTTTATACTGTTTATGTTTTTACCATTTTATGGACAGTTGAACTTTTCAATATTTTTACCACATAAACATGTTTCGTCGAATAAAAAAATGCACATGGAGTAAATTGCGATAAAAGTTGCATATCTTTTGTATTTTTTGCCTTCTAACGCTCGAAATAGGCCTAGTTATGCAAGAGCTGTCTCAGGACAGCGCGCTCGACTATTTATACCGCTTTGTCTGAGTAATGGGCCTTGGTCAGTGACCTTACATAAGACCCCGAAGACATGTATGAAGTTTTATTTGAATATCTGTAGCAGATATAGAGATGTAAAGTTGTTGCACGCACACTTTAACATGAATTTTCAAAGTACAAAAAGGGCAATAATTCTGCAAAATTGTAGGTCAGAGTTATGGGCCTTGACATAATGACTCCGAAAACATGTGAGAAGTTTCAATTGAATATATTTAGTCGTTACAGAGATATGTATTCGCACGCAAACCTTAGCCTGAATTTTCAAGTAGTTGTCGCACGCAAACCTTAACCAAAGCATATGACGCCGACGCCGACGAACGGGTGAGTAGTATAGCACGGACTATTCGGTGAATAGTCGCTCTAAAAACTAATAGCAGCGATCCGAGAATAACCTGTACCCCAAATAAAACATGGAACCAACGTTCTGAAACGCTAAGTCTACAGTCACTAAAGTAATTCGTGTCCAAGTGTGTTTTGTGCAAAACATCGCGGGCGACTTGTTGAGTGGAAACGAAGTGTAATTCCCCCATTTCGTTGACTATGTCAAAACCGAGACTTACGTATTTGAAACGAAGTGTAATTCCCCTATTTCGTTGACAATGTCACAACCGAAACTTACGTATTTATTGCAGATTATTTTAGTCCAATCTTTGAAAGTGTCAACCATCATTGCTGTCCATTATTTTGAATATTTAGAACAATTTATTTTTCGCATAGGCGTAAAAAAAATATGTTTGTTTCAGGTAACCCGACCTACCCTAAAAAATGCCCCGACCCTAGAGCATTTTATAGGGTTTGAACGATTGATTTTTGGTTTATTTACGTTTTTCAATAATTAAATGTGTTTTTGGATAAATAAGTGTTTTGTTTTGATAGTATTCACTTATAAAGAATGTTTAAGGATATTACTGATACGTTTTGAATATTTATTCAGCCTTAGAATCTTCAAGTTTACCATTTACCAAATAAAAAAAAAAAAAAAAAAAATCCCGACCTACCTACCCTAATTTTTTTGGGCATGTTACCTGAAACAAACATATTTTTTGTACGCCTTATGACTAAAGAAGTAGAAGTTGTATCGTACTAAAGTTTTAGATACATGTACAGGATATTTTCGCGCAGTACATATGTACTAATATTGCAGTTTTTATTAAGAGTATATGCCCTATGCCAATGAGGCTGAATATGAAATCATTGAAGTTTACCATAGGTTAAAATCCGAAATGCTTTTTTTCATTAAAGTTATTTCATTCCATATTATAGTTTCCAATTGAGGCACATACTTGATGAACTAACGCACTTAAGTACCGGTAGCTGAATTAATGGCATATTTGTGATTTGGTATACATGCACCTATTACTATGCACCGTCTCCGTGGCCTAGTGGTTAGGGCGGCCGCCTACGGAGCGGGAGGTCGAAGGTTCGAGTCCTACACAGGCTTGTTGACCCGGCAGCTGGTTAAATCAATAATTTGACAAATATTTTTGCATTTGTAATGATAACTATATTTTACTATGCTCTACCGGGGTACCGATTGCCTTCATGCCGAGCGCCCGGCATATAGGATAGAAATCGGGAGTAAAAATGTTTATCAGTAAAGGTGTCTCATAAGTCAACACTGGCTGGTCCTTAATCGCGAAGAGTGACACTATTATAAACAAAAACACACACTAGTATCATACAATAACGAAATGGAACAAATACACGATTTGAGATATATCCACTAGTGTAAGGTAAAAGTAAATGTACAGACATTATATTAAAATCCAACCAAGCCGACTCCTTTGTCCACAATTATTTTGCATCATAACTGACATGTTAAACATATCAAAATAGGTCGACATATTGAAAGCTTTAGAATGAAACTATCAACTGTCAAATTGTCAAATTAATTACAGCTGAATATGAATATGTATCAATTAGAACACAAGTGGTGTCGACAACAGTTTTGTTTTAAGTGTAGCGCCTGTAGGCAAATCAGGCATAGGTCACTGGTCATTATGGTCGTTGATAGGCCAATAAACAACTCTTTGCCGTTCTGAAGCGTGGCTATTAAACCACTCGGGCTAACGCCCTTGTAGTTTAATTCCTTCGCATTAGAACTCCAAATCGTTGTTTATTGGCCGATAAACAACGATAAATCGAAAATTATTTCTTAACTATAGACCTAGTTTTGTGTACGGTATCCTGATTAAATTTCGCTCTGTACAAGATCGCACTTTTCCTGAGCAAGCTTAAGGCGGTCTAATCTGTTTACCGGTACCAAGTGCACATACTTATGTCAGTAACTGACAGCAGCACTACTTGAATCAGAGGTAGGGGGCGAATGGCCATAGAAATTATTTCAAGACCAATCCCCACACCAGTTATTTGGCCGGGCTGGGGCTCGAACTCACGAACCCCTGACTTCCAACTGAGCTAGCAGGGCCCGGCTAGCTTTTGAAGAGATGCTAGACGTGTTCCGTGCAACATAACATATCAAGAAAGCAGATAAACGTGCATCATTCTTCGCTGAAAGAGAATGTCTTAGTCAAGTAATTGTAAGGTAAAACAATTTCGAATCATAGACAATTTTTTGGAGTGGGCGTCCTCCGCCTATGGTCATATGTCTATCTGAACGTCTTTCTTGCATAGGCTGACATTCACGTAGTAGGCCATACAAAACTCCCTTACTTTGCTTAATGATTTTCTGTGACGTGTTCAAGTGTATCACAAGCGGAATCACAAACAGTACCATGTGTGTTGTTTTTTTTAATAAAAATACACAAATGTAGGTGTTCTTTTATAAAAATAGGTTAAGCATATGGTTATGTTGTTTTTTAGATGAAAATCACGAAGGACTAGGATAATCCATTAAATTTTGATTTCCATACAGTTGACATGTTTGGCTATGTGCATGACGATTACCATGGGTTATTTGTGGGTTTATTTATGGGTTATTACCATAGTTTCGAAACACAACTGGCCGTGTATTTTCTCGCAATGTTTTTGCAGAATGTTTGCCGTTCTTATAAATGCGTTCTTTAATTAAAACAATATGCATTTGAAAATGTCGAAAGTTTGCATGTTTGCCAGTCAAAGTCAAAGTCAACAGCATTTTGAAAGTGGACTGTTTTGCTTTGAAAAGCTACTATTGCATTACAGAGGTATTTGCTATTGCAAAATGGAAAAATCAAAAACAAAATAAAATGTTTATGCGCGAATTTTTGCAAAAGGTCTTGTTTACAAACATTATGGAATACTTCACTAAATATTAAATATGTGTTGTCAGGTTTTATAGCTAATGTTAGCAGTGGCAATCACAAAACCAACCAAAATTATCTGGCTTTTTGCAGGTTTGAACTAGTTTTAATAATTGCAACATGTAATTTACATTAGCTGACAAACCACAGCTGACATTTACATATTGTGTCATATTTAAAACACTGTTGTTATACCACAGTTATCTCAAATGAATTTAAATAAATGCAAATATGAATGTATAACAAGTTTTTAAACATATTAATGGCTGAACGCATTAAACTTTACTCCAGAAAAATAAACTAACCACAATTAATGGCGAGAGTTTGAACTTATTAATGTTCGATCATATTTGCTGGACAAAATATTGGATATTAGTGTCTTTTGATAATGATTTGTGAGTGAAAAAAAGGCAAATATGTCTGGAAACAATAAATGACATACCTAACAGGCTAATATACAGTACCAGTGAGTGATCACGATCATTAGTAGTACAGTATGAACTCTAGGAAAATGTTACAATTAATGACGTCACCAGAAAGTTACAGCGTCACGGGTATTTGAAATGTGTATAGGCATATTTCTTCTTTCTTTTTTTTTATCAGGCTGCTTATTTTAAAACCGTTTGTTCCGTCAACATCGTCAACATAACACCAACCACTACATTACACACATTGCTTGTAAGCCATAATTCTGCATCTTACACAAACATCTAACGCAAAGTGTTACACGCTTTTCTCTTACACGCTCGGCCCCGTTCATTCTCCTCTGATCCAGTGACTGATCTGGACAGGGGCTTAGCTTCCATTAGGCACTATAGGCACGTGCCTATACATTTTTTCCATAGATCAAAAATTTAAATATGCCAAAAATGCAATAAAAACAAGAGGGGGAGGGTGAGATCTTTCTTGGCTGTGTTGATACATCATTGCTTAACGAGTCGATTACGTCAATATTAAATAAATTTCATGAAACACTTCTTATTTTACAATTATTTTGTAGAATCAGGGTTTAGCTGAAGTTAGTTGTTCGTAGCCACATAGGAGTATAAACACTCCTGGCCCAAATTATCGCTTAAAGCGTCATTTTGTAGATTTCGCCTATTGTGCCTATACATGGTTTTGAACCCAAGCCACGCCCCTGCTGGAACCATACCCACAAAGCTCCTTAATGAACATTTTAAGCACATTTATTAATATCCTAAAATTCCTTAAGCCTGTAGTTGGTCCATTTAAATTTAATTTGCCCTAATTTGTTCAAATATGGGCAAGATCAACAAATGTGTCTTATTTTACCATTTTTCGAATATAAAAGTGATTTTCACCAGCAAATTTATTTTTTGCATTTTTTCCTTAAACAGGACTTAGGATAAAATTTATGGATACCAAACTTCACACCAAGTGGGACTTATAATAATTATAACAAGAGAAAGAAACTATAATATTTGTTAGTACATTTAATATTTTCAACATACAGAGTTAGATCTAACATAAAATAAACATATTAACTTTAACATATGTTTACTGAACATATTCCTGCATGTATCTAAAATCAGTAACAATAAGTACACATAATTTTGTAGGTGTGGTTAATAAAAATATAACTCGCCTTAAATAATGAGCACAAAAGAGCTTTGAAAGTTCAAGTTTTCCTTCTGCTGACACAATTGGAGTTCCATAATGTTTTACATACAAAAAGATAAATATAAAGCACAGATTTGTTCTATACACTACATTTTGCTGCTGTTATACTATAATATACATAATGTACTCATATATTCAAAACAACATTTATATAATAATAATGAATACTGTGTTCCAGAATTGGGAACAGATGATTATGCCACACATTCATATTGCGCAAAAAACAATTCATGTTGCTTGGCTCCGCTGACTGATTCGTAGTTCACATACAAATAGCACACAAACATCATTTGACACTGTAAATCACATAATATTTTTTATCAACAGTCACTCAAAATTGCACAAAATGTAAGTCAATGACATCAGTGGCATACTCAAATCATATTTCGAGTTTTATACTCCATCCAGAAATTATACTCAAGTCACAGATTGCTGTGACATACTCAAACCATATTTAGAGTTTTATACTCAATCCATAAATTATACTCAAGTCACCTACTCAAGCCATATTTTGAGTTGTATACTCCAACCAGAAGTCATACTCAAATCAGACTGGAGTGGAATACTTAAATCACATTTTGAGTTTTATACTCCATCCAGAAATCATACAAGCGATCCTCTTCATTCGCGCAAAAAGCCCGAAAGTCCTTCAGCATGGTGTCCTGAAACGTCTCGTCACCTGTGTTTCCCGATCTCCAGCGCTTCGACAACATGAAATTCCACGACCACAGAAACCCGATCTCAATCTCATACTCAACATTTTGCGAATCAAGCTGACTTGTCTGTCGCGCAATGTAATCTTTCCTCATCTCCGAAAACGATTTTTTTCCACTGCCGCTTCTCATGTTGCGAGCAGACACAACATTATTCAGACTGCTGTTACTCTCGTGTTTCTTCAAGCTGACTGGTCGAGTCTCGACAGCTGGCTGGTGGTTGGCGTTGGCCAGGTTGTTGTCCTCGATGATGATGAACATACTACCCGTGCAGTGTACGTACTGGTGGTAATCCTCCGCCGCCTGCTGCGACTTTGGGTTCCTGTTGGCCGTGATGCACACGCTGCTCTCTATAAACCCAAACCTGGAAATAACACCGAAATTGACATACAGACCCTCATAGAACAGCTCAATATCAGAATAAATTAATGTCACAGTTGAGTTTGCATATCAAGACAATTCTATGTTTCAATAGTAATGAGGCGTGTCATGGGAAAACCGGGCTTAATCATGTGCGTAAAGTGTAATCCCGGATTCACAGTTGAGTTTGAATATCAAGACATTTCTATGTTTCAGTAGTAATGAGGCGTGTCGTGGGAAAACTGGCTTAATGCATGTGCATAAAATGTAATCCCGGATTCACAGTTGAGTTTGCATATCAAGACAATTCTATGTTTCAATAGTAATGAGGCGTGTCGTGGGAAAACCGGGCTTAATGCATGTGGGTAAAGTGTAATCCCGGATTCACAGTTGAGTTGAATATCAAGACAATTCTATGTTTCAATAGTAATGAGGCGTGCCATGGGAAAACCGGGCTTAATGCATGTGGGTAAAGTGTAATCCCGGATTCACAGTTGAGTTTGCATATCAAGACAATTCTATGTTTCAACAGTAATGAGGTGTGTCGTGGGAAAACCGGGCTTAATGCATGTGGGTAAAGTGTAATCCCGGATTCACAGTTGAGTTTGCATATCAAGACAATTCTATGTTTCAATAGTAATGAGGCGTGTCATGGGAAAACCGGGCTTTATGCATGTGCGTAAAATGTAATCCCAGATTAGCCAGTGCAACACTTTCCGCCTAGAGTGGTTTTATGCTTACAAGAGACTTTCTTGACACAGACAGTACCATAAACACGGAAAGTGCCGTCCCGGATTAGCCTGTGCAGTCCGCACTTTATGCACAAGCATAAAGCCCGGTATTCCCATGACCTGTCTCTAATGTTTTCCAATGACTTGACCACAAGCAAATCAGACTGTTACAGGTTAATTTACAAATGATGGGCAATGATCCGTTACCTTCCAGTCTGTACCATCCCAGTACAAACGCAATGGTTAGTCAATTAAGAATAAAATATTGTCGCATTCCCTAGTCTGGTTTTGATAATTTAATTTCTGTAGGAACTTTTCATCCTTTCTATTCAATTTTTCGTAATAAAAGCTTTAAAATGTATGCTTTCATACCAACAGCATTTTTTCTGTTGTTATTTGTTAAAGACAGATCAGACAGATGTGGTATTGACAAAAAAGAAAGTACCACAAATCATGTGCAATGACTCACAATAAATTATTTATCAGAGAACATACAATTAACAAGAGCTGCTTGTAAAGCAGTTACGCCCCCTTTAGGTTAAAATAGCTAAAAACGCTAAGTTTCAATAATAAAGGGCCATAACTCCATAGTTACTTAGACGATTTGGTAGATTATCGAACTTAATGAAGATAATACGCCCACAAAGGTTTTCACCAAGTTTGTTGAAGATATGCTATGAACTGTTGGACTCAGAGAACGGAAACAGCTAAAAAGGCCAATTTTAGATTATTCAAGGGCCATAACTCCACAATACCTGGGGTGATTTGGCTGATTATCGAACCTGACCTAGATATTATTATAAAAAACATTTTCATGAAGTTTGGTGAAGATCTGATAAAAACTGTTGGACTTCAACAGCGGAAATGGGTAAAAAGGCCAATTTGATATAATTCAAGGGCCATAACTCCACAATTCCTGGGGTGATTTAGCTGATCATTAAACTTGACCTAGATACATGTATTATTATTACAAACATTTTCATGAAGTTTGGTGAAGATCGGATGAAAACTGTTGGATTTAGAGAGCGGAAATGGCTAAAAAGGCCAATTTCAGATAATTCAAGGACAATAACTCTACAATTCCTGGGGAGATTTGGCTAATAATTGAACTTGACCTAGATATTATTACAAACATTTTCATGAAGTTTGGTTAAGACTGGAAGACAACTTTTGGACTTAAAAGAGCAGAAACGACAAAAAAGGCCAATTTTAGATAATTAAGGGCCATAACTCATGATTCCAAGGGGGATTTGGCTGATTATCGAACTTGACTGAGAAGTTTTCATGAAGTTTGGCTGATTATCGAACTTGACTGAGAAGTTTTCATGAAGTTTGGCTGATTATCAAACTTGAATGAGATAGTATGCCAACAAACATTTTCATGAAGTTTGGCTGCTAATCGAACTTGACTGAGATATTATGCCAACAAACATTTTCATGAAGTTCGGTGAAGATTGGATGAAAACTGTTGTACTTAAGAGAGCAGAAACGAAAGTGGTCTACCGACAGACAGACCGACCGACATTAGCAAACCTGTATACCCTGCAATCTTAAATGGGAGGCATAAATACAGAGTAGATACACCAGCCACCAACCAACCAAATGATTCTGTAATTTAACTGGCACTATATTCCAGGTGAACTAAAAAGTACAAAAAAAAAAAAATCACACACCTTTTGATAATAGCTTCTTGAAACTGCAACAGCTTTTGTTCTCGAGTGCTCTGGTCGTACTCTGTAAAGATGCGAGTCAAAAACTATTTATAATCGTATGTAACAAAAGATAGATATAATGCACAAACTTAACACGTTATCAGATAGTTTTGTGTATTCTTGTAACACAAGTTTATTGTTCATCAGTTAATAACTCTGCCAGCAAATGTTGTCTGCTTCCCTTAAATGGTATTAAATATCATTTATTTTGTAAAGATAACAAATGAACAATAGACCTAGTTTCCCTGAAACCAGTTAAATATTAAACAAATGTAAATATAGCATAAAAAGCCCAACAAAGACAAGTTCTTGGTAAAATATACATCTAAGCATATTAAGTTAAAGTCTTTGCAACTCTTTTTACTCACCTGCAAAAAGTGTGTCATCAGGGTCAATAGCAGCGACTTTCAGTGGGATGAATATGGGGCCCCGAAGTGGGTCGCTGTCGACAGCAGATGGCAGGGCAAAGGGGTCGCATGGCACAGGAAGTAAGTGGAACCCGCAACTGGCTGCCTTTCGGGCCCAGTTGTAGATCTGAAATACGTAAAAATGATACCAGTGATAACTGTTGTATGATCAAAGCATAATGTATGATCACAGTATTATGTCTGCATGTCTGAAATGTTTGTGATCACAGCATGAAATGCACATGAGATCTCGTCATGAATTGTATATAATCAAGAAAAGTGAAATGTAACATCATGAGATGCTGGTGATCAAAACTTGAATTAGCATAAATTATTTTTGATCACATCAGGACACAATGTTCAAAGCATAAATTGTTTTTGATCACATCAAGACACAATGTACAAAGCATACATTATTTTTGATCACATCAGGACACAATGTATAAAGGTATAAAGCATAAATTATTTTTGATCACATCAGGACACAATGTATAAAGCATAAATTATATTTGATCACATCAGGACACAATGTACAAAGCATAAATTATATTTGATCACATCAGGACACAATGTATAAAGCATAAATTATTTTTGATCACATCAGGACACAATGTATAAAGCATAAATTGTTTTTTTGATCACATCAGGACACAATGTACAAAGCATAAATAGTTTTGGATCACATCAGGACACAACGTACAAATATTGATTCATATCTATTGATCAATCTCATTAAAACTTTAGGTTCAATCTATTAATTTCACTGATAATATAGTGTAGTAACATCTGACTGAAGATGATTTTTGAATGAGATTGATTTAATGACGTGTATAATCAAAGAATGACAAGAAAATGACGGCTTACTGTAAACTTGTAATAAATCAATACCCGGTAAGACTTTTTTGTTCCAGACTCTATAATCCTGACTGTTATGTTCATACACATACAATCAACAATACGAATAGGAAGAGACGTCACATACATCAACCAATCCATTTTAAGTTTGACGTTTACATCCCTGCAGAAATGATTACGGTCAAACCATGCATGAACCATGTTTCAAACATGGTCGTTCATGTATCAAACATGTCCAGAAAACATGTTCCGGCTTTGTTTTGAGATTGTAATAAACATATCTGAAACATGATCGATCACGATAAAAAAATGGCCACCATATCCAGAACATGTTTGATCATGGTTAACAGCAGTTATGAAATGACCATATTACAGCAACGATTTAATACCATTATATGGTAATGATATGACCAACAAAAACTGCTATCGAAATGACTATGTTTTGGCCATGAATAAGAGACATTGATAAAGCTTTGGTTTGGCCATGTATTGACTATGTTTGAATCATGTTTTGATCATGTTTCTAAAATGGCCCTCACTGTCAAAACATGTCTGTTCATGTTTGGCCATGGTTTAACCATGGTCAAACCATGTTGCAACCATTGTCATTGAATACGTTTTACCTCTGTTATGGATATGTTATGACCTTGTGAAACCATTCGGACCATGGTCAAATCAGTACCACATTATTTCCACAACATAGACAGCATGGTTATATAAGAGTTTAAAAAGATATGAGGCGCATCGTGGGAAAACCGGCCTTAATGCATGTGCGTAAAGTGTCGTCCCGGATTAGCCTGTGCAGTTGCACAGGCTAATCCAGGACGGCACTTCCGCCTACAGTGGATTTATGTTTAGAAGAGATTTCCTTGAAACAGAAAATACCATAAAAGCGGAAAATGCTGTCCCGGATTAGCCTGTGCAGACTGCACAGGCTAATCTGGGATGACACTTTACACTCATGCATTAAGGCCGGTTTTCCCACGACGCGCCTCATATGTTTTAGTCTTGATGTGGCAATGTTTCATTTCCAATACGTGGTCAAACCATGTTTTAAAGGGACTCGTTCACAGATTGTCAAAATGACATTTTCCCAACTTTTTGTCACAGATTCCAAAAATAAAAGAACACTGTACACCAGGGAGCGAAATGACACTAATGGCGTAGACTCATTATGAAAATACAGTTTCGTTTATGAATAGTGATCATTTGAAATTGATAAAATTATAAAGCGTTACAAACGCGAAACGATTGAATAATTTGGAATGTTTCTGTTGTTTCCGTTAAATTTTGTAACAACACGTGGATCACTTATATCAAGTATTAAACGCAGGCTTCTTATAACAGTCCGGATGGCCGAGTGGTTACGGCGATAACCTTTTAATCCAAAGGGCACTGGTTCGAGCCCCGATAGGGACAAACTTTTTTCTTTTAATTTCTCTTTTTAATTCTATTCTTGTTATTATAATGGAGCTCTAGAGTTCCGATGTTTAAATCTAACAATTTAAGGCATTTAATGACACACTTCAAAAAATTTCCCAATCTGTGAACAAGTCCCTTTAAACATGGACATTGGAGACATAATTTATGTATCGCCAGTTTACCTACAGTGTCTGGCCAGTTTTAATACCCTTTTGCCAGATCTGACTACAAATAAGTCAGTAGCTAAATCATAATTTAAACATAGATTTGAAAACAGTGAAAACAGTCTTAAACTTTTAAGTATACTAATGTCCGAAATGTCTGTCCGAACAATTAATACATTTCAATGTTTTTAATTTTATTTCAAATAAATTGAACCAGATGTTTGTTGATATTAACCATTTCTTGAAATAATTCATATCAAAACTTATTAAAAATGTTGCTACAAGAAGTGGAACATTTTTATAAGCTGTTAACAAAGAAATTTAATTTACATACCATGTAGTTAACTTCCCTCCCTCTATGTAGACAAAATTAAACACTATAAACACAATTACTTTTATAAATAATTTTATTTGGATAACATTCATACATAAATAAATAATATATTTAAATTGTATTTTTAATGTTTGCGGTTTTAAACATGGTCAAAACATTGCCACAATAGGGTCATTTTTCAAATGCCAATGTGTTGACCATAAAGTGACATTGTTCCAGACAGTTAAGTTAGAACTGACTATGATAATCACTGATATGGACATGATCAAAACATTGTCACAGGAGTGTCATTCTATATGCCATTGTCACATGAGTGTCATCCTATATGCCATTGTCACATGAGTGTCACTCTATATGCCACTGTCACATGAGTGTCATTCTATATGCCATTGTCACATGAGTGTCATTCTATATGCCATTGTCACATGAGTGTCATTCTATATGCCATTGTCACATGAGTGTCATTCTATATGCCATTGTCACATGAGTGTCATTCTATATGCCATTGTCACATGAGTGTCATTCTATATGCCATTGTCACATGAGTGTCATTCTATATGCCATTGTCACATGAGTGTCATTCTATATGCCATTGTCACATGAGTGTCATTCTATATGCCACTGTCACATGAGTGTCATTCTATATGCCATTGTTACAAAAAGGTCATTTTTCTATGTCATTGTTTTGACTCTGAAGTGACCATGAGATAATAAACAGGCCTGACTATGATAATTGCTGATTTGGACATGGTCAAAACATTGTTACAAGAATGTTATTTCATCGCTATTAATTTCTATGATGGCCAAACATCTCCATTTCATTGCTGACCATGGTCCAGACATGGTCATCCATGATATGGCAATGTTCATATCTGCAGGGATGAGATTTAGCACTTTGTCTGCTTGACTCAAAAAGTACCATTTTATAATTTTGACAGAAGTAGCAAGAAACAGATTTTCTTATGTTTAGTGTACGTTATATTAATCATATTAAAGTGCAGTTGTCATTTATCAACAGTTCAGTTAGTGTACACAAATATATATTTATATAATTTGTTAGTTATACGAGTTTTCGTTCTGAAATTTTGTACACAAAACAAGTCTAGTATGTACACAGACGAGCGATTTTGCTTCGACAATTCCCATCTCGAAATAAAATGCAATTTTTACCAAAATACGCTAAAATAGTGTGGGTTTTTTTGCACTGAAAATGCGGCTGTGTTATATATTTCATGAAAAAAGACTCTAAATAAATATTTTTTTATTTTTTTTTCTCTCTTGCATATTTTTAAGTCAATTCCAACAAAATAAATCAATAATCCTGCCCTAAAGTGCACTGATTATTTAAAACAATAGATCATCGGAATGTGGACCCACTCAGAATTAGGGCCTTTGCTGATATTTATTGTGCATGTTTATTCAAAAAGTATACTATAGTGCTTTTTTTCTGCATTTTTAGCATTGAAGTGTACTTTTTGTGTACCTTTAATTTCTCGAAGCATATTTTTTCTGCACTTTTTCTAATGAAGAGTTTTTTAAGCACATCTTTTGTAGATTAAGTTTATTTTTTTTATTCAAGAAGCACACTTTTTCAAATGAAGTGCATTATTAAGTGCAACTTTAGTAGATAAAGTATTTCTTTTTTTTATTTCAAGAGTACAGTTTTTACTTACAAGTATAATAAAGTGTATGTTATAAATAAAGTGTATGTTTTAATTTTATTTCTGTAATACCCTTAATTTTAATAAAACATTCAATTGTATTAATTTCTTTTTTATTCACAGCTGTATGAATGCTTAACATTCAAATAATAAAATCTGTTAAATGCCTGTGATTCAGATGGATGGAACTGTAATATTTGTCCATTTCATTGTGCATGAAGTGTCTTTTCTTCACAGAACTAAGTGGATCATTTTTCACATTCCAGCCACAAAATGTCAACTATTTTTTATACACAGTGATTGTAAAAGGTTGGTAGTCAAGCTATCCAGGCAAAGTCTTCATTTCTTTCTAAGCACATGACTTTCTCCACAAATGCGTCAACTAGCACTATTTCATCTGTGCTGCTGTTTTGTACAGAAATCAAATGTGTGAGAATTTTGTGCAAGAACCCAGTCACTCTCAGGTCCAGGGTATACGTCGTCCTGGACTGCAAAGGCTAATCCGGGATGACACTTTACGCACATGCATTACGCCAGGTTTTCCCAGGACACACCTCATTTGTTGCTAACTGTGCCAGGCACAAGAACTCCACTGACTTCACTGCTTTGTTGGTCATTAAAATAGTCTGACAGTTTCGTTTCTGCATACATTTGTAATTTTTCTGTAACTTTAAGTCGCCCATTCAATTTTATCCTGTAAACTTTCTGAAGGGCAACATCTGTCTTCTCCAGTGTACATTTACACTTCATTTTGAAGGTTTGTCTCATCTCCAGGGTGGTGCTTTCCTTGCAAACTGCACTTGTTGCATTCTTTTCTTATTTTGGTTCTTTTTCTTGTACTCAGCATGTCTAAGGTGAATTTCCTCAAGTCTTCATCACGTATTGTGTCAGCCTCACAGTGCAGTTTCTTCTGCATAAGCAACGTCTGCAACAGTTGTCGGCTTACATTGCCAGTACCATGTGCAGATTTCAACAGAATTCCATTCATGTCTTCAAATGCAAAACAAGACCAACCCCAGAGTGGTCCATGCTGTCTAGTGTAGTGGGACTACCTATGTTTTGAATGTTAAGTCCACAATGAGCTATGCTGTAGTTTCACAGGAAATCGTGAATTTCTTCAGAATGAGTTCTGCCCTTTCAACGTCCTCATTTGCAAGATTCTCACCTAACAAATTTTAATTCCCTCAACAAGATAGCAAAGGTTTTCTATAAACTGACGCAGTATAATTCCTTGTAGACAGGGACACTGTAGAACAACAGCCAGTGCTGCAGTTCTAATGCCTTCCAATGATTGAGGTGCTGCTTGATCGACCATGGAAGTCCTGATATGTTGTCAGTAGATTTCATATTTGTGAGTCTTGTGTTCATCGCCTTCACACGATTACCTATTTAGTAGGGCTGTCCTTTTGACATTTTCGAAATCCACAAAGTAAGAAGCTTTTTTTGTAGTTCCTAGGAGAACACCATGCATATACAAGGTTGCCAGCACCTGGTGCAAAAGAAATTGGCTGACTTTTCACTGACATTTCCCTGACTTAATTCAGTTTTTCACTGACCAAAACCACCCATCTTCAGGAATGGAAAACCATGAACAGATCATAATTCACACTAGGACTAGATAATTATATATTTCTAATTTTCTGTACATACATTTTAGTAATTCAAACATCAAACATCTGAAGACTGCCATAGTCATAACCTGCTAATTTTTATAAATTAATTTTTACCTTTAGGCATACTTTTCACTGAATTTTCACTGAGGCTTTTGGAATTTGATTTTTCACTGACTTTTTTTCAAAATTCCCTGACAATTCACTGACCTTGAAAAAAAAATCAATTTCCCTGACTTCAAGTCTGCTGGCAACCCTGATAAAGTCAGGAACTAAATCATCAACTTGGTTGAAATGGTAAACGCCAAACAACACTGAAACATTTTTAATGCCTTTTTTGCTACTCCACTCTGTATTGCATCTTCTGCGTTCTTCACAATTGAAGTGCTTGTTCTTGGAAGACAGGGGTCAGCTACAGGAAAGGACTTTGTGTGTCCTTTTCCTTTTTTCGAAACAAGGCCTGGGCCCTGTTTTACTAAGCTACTTACGCAAATATCAGACGTATGCACACAATTTAAATTCAGTGTAGGTTCTTCACTTTATTAATATCTGTTAAAAGAAACTCATGTTGTCTAATAATTCAGGACATAATAACATTCAAGAAACTATTAGTTTGGATATATCTGTAACTAATAAGATTCTATGAATTTAAAATATGTGCGTAAGTCTAAGAATTGCGTACGTAGCTTAGTCAAACGGGGCCCTGGTGCTTCACATGTTACACAGGAACATTGACCATCGTGCGGGACCATTTCCAACACCTGAGATTTGGCCCGAAGGTCCATCATAACACATGTAAGGGCAATTTCTACTCTCTTTTTATCTACAATAATTCCATCAAGGTGAAGGGAAGTCTGCGTTTGAGAAAACATCTCATTACAGGCTTCCCTCTTCTTTGCCAGATCCCCACACAATCACGTTTTCATTTTTAAAAAAATCCAAACGTTTCAACTCGTTTATCACTAAGAATAAGGTTTACACCTTTGCACGTTTCCAGGGCAGAATACAATCCTAACATTCCAATAGGTTAAGAGAAATGGTAAACAGGATCCAAATGTGCAATAAAGTGAATTTCCAAATTTCCTAAAAAGTTGTCAGTTATGTTACTTATTGCCCCAAGATTTGTTTGTTTGGATTTTTCACCGTTTCAGAGGTAGTGGGGGAATGGCCGTAAAAATTATTTCACGATCAATGCCTACACAAGTTATGTGGCCGGGCTGGGGTTCGAACTTATGATCCCCGGATTGACAGTCCAGCGCTCTACCAACTGAGCTAGCCGGGCCCGTGACAACTTACCAGATCACCGAGTATCTGACCGGTAGCCACCATCCACTGCACCTGAAGCTCAAACGCGCACAGCGGACTGTAGTAGGCGTGGTAGCGGGCAGTCGCCCACTCCAGGCGGTCACTCTTGCACTGGGGGTCAACATCCACGTTCACATACTTGTGTAGCAGCGTCGCTGAAAGTCATAATGTGTGACCTTTTCTTTCCAAATCTTCAGTTTTGTTAAAAGTCCTACTAAAACTTTCACTGAAAGCATTAATTATTTGACAGACTTCAGTTTGGTTCAATGTGCAACTTAAAAGAATCACTGAAAGTTTTAATTCTTTGTTTCTTTTACAAACTTCAATTTGGTTTAATATTCCACTTTAAACTGCTGCTAAAAGTTCTGTTGCTTAATTTGGTTGTATATCCAACTTTGAATTTCAATTTCTATGTTTTTTGTCATTAGACCCAAATCACATGTAAAGTGAACAAGTTGATTAATTGCAAATACCTGTATTAATTTCATGTCTCTTAAACAGACTTCAATTTGTCAAACTTTAATTGAGGTTTGTCGTGCAAAAACCGTCCTTAATGCATGTGCGTAGTGTCATCCGGGATTAGCCTATGCAGTCCACACAGGCTAATCCAAGACGGCACTTTCCGCCTACAGTAGATTTATATTTAGAAGAGACTTCCTTAAAACAGAAATACCATAAAAGCGGAAAGTGCCGTCCCAGATTAGCCTGTGTGGACTGCACAGGCTAATCCGGGACGACACTTTACGCACATGCACTAAGGCCGGTTTTCACACGACATGCCTCAAATTAATTAATTTTTTTAGAACAATCCTTTATAGACTCACACATCATAGATGGTCTACAAGCAGATTGGTCCTTACACAAGTTTGTACAATTTTTTTTTTACTATTGTCAATGTACTCTAGAGATTAGAATGCATGCATTGTAATTTTGAGGTCTGAATGTCATTTGGATTCGATTTAGTAGTCACTCTGGTTTACTTTCCACACTTACATATTATCGGGCTAGCATTTTAATTTTCCCATGCAGGGTATTTTGCTTATTGAAGTTATATTCTAACGGGATACTCACTAATTTTTCTATAGACAAAAAACAAAATTATCATTGTTAAACTACCCAATAAATAATGCAGAAAGAAGTTTTGATTCTTAGCAGAGCATAGCAAAAAGTAGTTCCAAATACAATTGCAAAAATATTTATTTCAAATCATGTTAGAATCGAAATAATTTTCGCATTATCGTTGTCAATCGGCTAATACACAACTCTTTGTCGTTCTGATGCGTTCTTATGCCCATGTTGTTTATTCTTATTGGCCGATAAACGACGATAAATCAAAAATTATTTCTTAAATCAATGTTGTTTAAATTATAGTTGTTTGTTTGTTCACTTACATTTTGTGTCCAGACTAGTTGACTATGCAGTGGATGCATAATATTTCGAGCAAATATTCTGCTTCTAGTTAAAATTATTAGACGCAGAAATCCTCTGGTACGGATACACAGTCCACTCATAGTTCTCAGATATATGTTCTCATTATTAACACATGGTATACTCCGTTTAAATGTAGTTGATATAAATGAGGGGATAAACCA
Organism: Congeria kusceri; assembly: GCA_027627225.1. NCBI lineage: Eukaryota > Metazoa > Mollusca > Bivalvia > Myida > Dreissenidae > Congeria > Congeria kusceri. The sequence continues at coordinate 9,296,859 of CM051027.1, forward strand.
TTAACTGAAAATAGGGTGAATCCTGGTTTTCTGTTTATAAACGCACTGCAATCGCCTGTATTTTAAAATCGTCAGATTTACCTGTACAGATTCGTCCATGTTTAGAACGCTTCTCACTCGCATTTTTACGGTCTGTACCATATACACTCAATCAATGTCAGATACATTGTGCATGTATTCACCTTTTATAATAAAACATTTGGTACTACACATTTGGTATGCAGGCACAGTTTGTTCGCAAACAGTGCATATAGCTCTATATATATAACTGTACTTTAGCAGAAATTTTGTATTTTAACGTACAGTATCCCAAAAACAACAACTAGATATCACCCAAATCTTTTACTTCCACACTATGGTAGTTTACATACGGTAAAATAGACAGTGTCTAGTTTAAAGTTATACAGTCATGTGTATATTTTGTATACAGACAGTTAGTTAACACTTAGTATATCTGCGGGCTTTATTATATCTGGGTGCTTTAATTTTAATTTACTCTTAGCGAAAATGTGTACACAAATACCTGTAAAGGTCAATAAGAATATGTATAATTAAAAAACAAACTTTTCAATATAAACGTGTCACATAATTAGCCATCCATTTTAAACAAATATCGAAAAAAATTAATTTGAAACATATTTACAAATTTAAAAACACACTAAAATATACAACATTTAGGGTTGATGTTGAAAACAATCAAACAAAACATATTTTAACAAACCCGTACAATATCAAGAAAGATAGTGTAATAATACAGCAGTAAAATGTATTCAAGGCTTATGTTTTTTTTGTTTTTTTTTAAAGTTGTAGACTCAATGATTCCTAAGATTGAAATGAAAAACGATACTTAAAATACCTAAATTATGTAAATTATGAAGAACAAGGACTAAAATTGTGTAACTTGACTAAACATGTAATTCTGCAGAAGACCTCCAAATACAAAGCTATTTTATACTACTGTAATAAATATATACTGCTATAAATTCTCATAGCCCCAGTCCTTAAACCTCCATAGCAAGGCAAAATAGATTGCCACCTTTTTTTGTAAAAATATCTACCCTTGGTGCAATACAGCGATTTTTTTCACTGACATGGGAATGGGTACGGTACCCATCACATTGGGGATTTCGCGACGTGAAAACAGGCAACTGGGAACAATTTAGGAAAGAAATTAAATTAAGAAACAACTTAAACTGGTGCTTTTTTTTTGCTTGAATTTGTTATTATCTATACACATACAAGTTAGTTATGATTCACAACTTAGATTCACATTTCCTATGCATTAAGGATTTTGTAACCTCTGATTTGGGATTTTTTTTCTTTCAACTGGGAAAAATAAACCATATGTGGCATTGGGAATGGGTTCGTTGACCAGACCCCGTTATATGAGATAACAAATCATTGGGAATGGGTTCGTTGACCAGACCCCGTTATATGAGATAACAAATCATTGGGAATGGGTTCGTTGACCAGACCCCGTTATATGAGGAAACAAATCATTGGGAATGGGTTCGTTGACCAGACCCCGTTATATGAGGAAACAAATCATTGGGAATGGGTTCGTTGACCAGACCCTGTTATATGAGGAAACAAATCATTGGGAATGGGTTCGTTGACCAGACCCCGTTATATGAGGAAACAAATCATTGGGAATGGGTTCGTTGACCAGACCCCGTTATATGAGGAAACAAATCATTGGGAATGGGTTCGTTGACCAGACCCCGTTATATGAGGAAACAAATCATTGGGAATGGGTTCGTTGACCAGACCCCGTTGTATGAGGAAACAAATCATTGGGAATGGGTTCGTTGACCAGACCCCGTTATATGAGGAAACAAATCATTGGGAATGGGTTCGTTGACCAGACCCCGTTATATGAGGAAACAAATCATTGGGAATGGGTTCGTTGACCAGACCCCGTTATATGAGGAAACAAATCATTGGGAATGGGTTCGTTGACCAGACCCCGTTATATGAGGAAACAAATCATTGGGAATGGGTTCGTTGACCAGACCCCGTTATATGAGATAACAAATCATTGGGAATGGGTTCGTTGACCAGACCCCGTTATATGAGGAAACAAATCATTGGGAATGGGTTCGTTGACCAGACCCCGTTATATGAGGAAACAAATCATTGGGAATGGGTTCATTGACCAGACCCTGTTATATGACGAAACAAATCATTGGGAATGGGTTCGTTGACCAGACCCCGTTATATGACGAAACCAATCATTGGGAATGGGTTCGTTGACCAGACCCCGTTATATGACGAAACAAATCACTGCATTAAAATATGAGAAGTGGTAAAAATATGATGCCAGGTTGTCAATTGCACCCACTGAAGTCTACACAACAACAGTAAAATTAAAACAGTAAAAAAGTAAAAAACAGTAAAAGGTGTGATTAAAGCCTTCATTCACAGAATGTGTACGAAAACAGCAGCATATAATCTATGAAGACCATAGCAAATAGCATGATGTAAAGCTGCCTAAAAGCGACGTGTTTCACCTCATAACATAACAGTTGTCATGAATTCTTCTACACTTGGCAAAACAGCACCTGCACTACAAGGATTGAGTGTGAAACTAATGTATCTGATATACAAATGTTAAGCAGATACATCTGTTTTACGCTTATCTGTCGGTTAGTGCTAAAATGTGCTTAATGCATGTGCGTAAAGTGTTCTCCCATATTAGCCTATGAAGTCAGCACAGGCTAATACAGGACAAAACTTTCCGCCTACTGTGGATTTATGTTTAGAAGAGACTACATTGAAGCCGAAAATACCATAAAAGCGGAAAGTGTCATCCTAGATTAGCCTGTGCGGACTACACAGGTTAATCTGGGACGACACTTTGTGCACATGTATTAAGCCTGGTTTTCCCATGACATGCCTCATATGATGTTAGCTGGTTCAAGAATTTGATGAGGTATGAAAAGATTATCCTAATATAAGCACAATTTTATGCCCTACTTGGAAAAGGGTCAATTCAATACAAAACACCTGCTGTCTATGGGCTAAATACTTTATGCTCACCAATAAGCATAGTTTATGCACCTATCAATATTTTCCCCCAGGGGGGGATCGGCGGGCAGACCTAGGGGAATTTGACAAATGTTTTTTTGGAGGGGTCTAATTCCCCACTCTAGAGCCAAGCATATTTGTTTTAATCACCTAAGTGGGAGATGCTATATATCTATCAAATGGCCCGGGGCATATATTACCGGGATCTAAATTTCCAACCAAAGTCTATTTCCCCGGGATCCAGAATCATTCGGCATGTCAAATTTCTGTCTGTCGGGAATCGCTTGCAGTCTAAAGTCCCCTAAATGCCCGCCGCTTCCACCCTGGGGGAAAACATTGATAGGTGCATTATGGCACATTATATTGATACATGTATTGTTTCAATTGAGACAATTTTGCTTGTAAACACTTCATTTTAAGAAAAACTCATAGTTACTAAATACAGTATTTAGTAGCATCCATAATGATATTGTGAAAAAAATGGGCCTTCTATAAAAAGCATTTGGCACAGTATTGAAGTACACTAATAAACAATACAATTTGGTATATAAATACCAACTTTCCACCATAAAAAGCATGCATGTCAGTGATTTTGCTTCTTTTACTGTTGTTAATATAAATACCAACTTTCCACCATAAAAAGCATGCATGTCAGTGACTTTGCTTCTTTTACTGTTGTTAATAGAAGCAATAGACAATAAAGTACAAGAATTAAACACGATAACAGAGAAAAACACAAACTTCCTCTCAGAAAAGAAGGTTTTAGCAATTTGCCAAACTCACCCGATAGAAGATACACATTGTCTGAAAACATGCCAAAATTTTACATGATGACTCAAACATTGCACTGATGGCAGCTTTTTATGAAGTAGAACATCATATGTTATTAGTTTATATTTTAGTTTAACATCATTGTTTTAAGGACGTAAAATATAATGCACTAGCTGTGAAATTATTTACAATTTACCAGTGTTTGTGTTAGTGTCTTGATGAAACAAAAAGTAAATGAGGCGTGCCATGGGAAACCCAGGCTTAAGGCATTTGCGAAAGTGTCGTCCCGGATTAGCCTGAGCAGTCCGCACAAGCTAATCCAGAACGGCACTTCCTGCTTTTATTTCTGTTTCAGGGAAGTCCCTTCTAAACATGAATCCACTGTAGGCGGAAAGTGCCATCCTGGATTAGCCTGTGTGGACTGCACAGGCTAATCTGGGATGACACTTTGCGCACATGCATTAAACCCGTTTTTCCCAAGACACGCCCCAATTATTGAATCCTAACAGTTATTGATGCTCCCTGCAAAACGTTAACAATTGACCTTGACATTTAACCTTCATTTTTATGTATGACATTGACCTTTCTCTGAACTATGATCTGCTGATGTGTATTTGTGCTGTTTATTTATGAATTTTAACTCCAAAATAAAACTTCTATTTGAGGTTGTCAAAAAATATGTGTATCAAAAGATACTCATTTAGAAACAATAATAATTTTCTCTTGACTTTGAAAAATGTTTTCAGATCTTTGGCAATTCTAAGAATCTGTAAAGACTATAAGAATAATGACTTATACATATGTGGCGTGTCGTGAGAAAACCGGTCTTAATGTATGTGCGTAAAGTGTCATCCCAGATTAGCCTGTGCAGTCCGCACAGGCTAATCCAGGACGACACGTTCCGCCTACAGTTGATTTATGTTTAGAAGAGACTTTCTTGAAACAGAAAATACCATAAAAGCGGAAAGTGCCATCCCGGAACAGCCTTTGTGGACTGCACAGGCTGATCCGGGATGACACTTAACGCACATGCATTAAGACCGGTTTTCCCACGACGCGCCTCATATGTGGTATGCACTGGATGCATGTCGCCATCAATATGTCATGATTAAAGCTACAATAGATTGACGCTATAGAGGATTTTGTTGGTTTCGACAGAATATCAATTTTAATTCACAAGTGATCGTAGAAATTTATATTTTCACGAGTGGCGCAGCCACAAGTGAAGATATATATTTTGTATGATCACTCATGAATCAAAATTGTTAGTCTACCAAAATCAACACATTTTCTTTTTATTTTATTCTTGAAAATATGTAATTTTGGTCATCTTGGTGAAAAAGTAGTTCTATTATCAAAGTGGTAATTTTTGTTGTTTAAAACAGTTAATTACCAATTTTATTTTCACTGTTTTAAAACAGTGAATTACCAATCCTATTTCACTGATATTTCTCTATAAACCACCTGAAAGCATAAAATAAATTGGATTTAATCATTGAATTGGTATCTTTCTTCCATCTCGCACTAAGAATCTGCTATGTATAGTCAGCATGCCTCAATTGAAATAGAGGAAGATGATCTCAAATAAAATAGACGAAGGTGATCTATGAAAACTATTGCATGCCCAAAGTCTGAATACATTTTACAAACACAGGTTACTGAAGTTGCGAAATGTGTTTTTAACATAAGATTGAAAGACTTTCACAGAGTGAAAACTGTAGTTGACAATAGAAGCAACACATGAATACAAACTTATAGAAAACACATGGATACAAATTAACACAGAACAAAGTCTAACAGATTTTTTATAATCTCAATGGACAGTATGTTCAGTTTAGACTTAAATTTGAGAATAAGATCATTTGAGGCATGTAGTGGGAAAACTGGGCTTAATGCATGTGCGAAAAGTGTTGTCACGGATTAGCCTGTGCAATCCACACAGGCTAATTCGGGACGACACTTTCCACCTACAGTGGATTTATGTTAAGTATAGACCTTGAAACAGAAAATACAATCAAAGCGGAAAGTGTCGTTCTGGATTAGCCTGTGCGGACGGCACAGGCTAATCCGGGACAAGTCTTTACGCACATGCATTAAGCCTGGTTTTCCCACAACACGCCTCATATATTTTCTGGAATAAAGAACATGTAATACATTAACTAGATGTGTCACAGACACAGATGCCCCCAAGACACATGTTTGGACATGGACAAAGGGCGTGTCGCCACCACTAATTTTTGCCTCCACAAATAAATTTTCATACACATTCTATAGTGGAAATAATGACAAAGGGCCATAATTCTGTAAAAATTGGTAGCAGCCAAAATTCCTTCCATGACGATCACCTACACATTAAGTTTCTTCAGCAGTTAAGGTTTGACCGAAATCCGCTAAGCCATTCAAGAGAAGTTGAGTCCACAAAATTTCTGGAAGTATATATTCTATAGTGGAAAAACGACAAATGGCCATAGTTCTGCAAAAATTCCTTCCTTTACGATCACCTTCATTAAGGTTGTTCAGCTGTGAAAGTTTGAGCGAAATCCATCCAGCAGTTAAAGAAGAGTTAAGTCCACAAAATTTCGGGGCGTACATATGTACGGATGGACGGACAAGCACAATGCTTAATGGGTCCCACTTTGTGGGGGCATACAAACATGAAGTACTATGATCATTGCTAAAACTGCAAAATTGGTGCCACTGTTTTCGTTTGAAAAAGTGAAAAATCAATTGTAAATCATCATACTTTGAAACATCAACAGTGTAATAACTTAAGACCAATTTGTCATCCTTTCAGGAAAAACAATCATGAAGCAGAAATGAGAAATGTTGGTTCTTTGCACCATAAAAATGTTACATACCTGTCTTATATTTTCAGATATTCCATAAAAATCTTAATTAAACAACAGTTCGGAGTATGTCAACTTTGGAATGTGCACACAAAGATTTATGATTACCACCTTTTATATAACATAAAATTCAAGAATATTCATAACAGACATTTAACAAGTGCTGTCACTATCAGGTGACATATGCTTCCGAAGGCGCTTTCAGTAGGTGCCACATTGACGCCAAAATGAATCTTTGTAAATAAAAGTGAAAGACAAATGTAAACTTTATTACATCAGTCAAAATGGCTGCCCTGGAAAAACTTACGTAAAACTTTATTCAACATTTTTTTAAATGTTACAAAAGGGGCATAAATCTGCCAAAATACAAAACAGAGTTATGGGGTTGCTTTCCCTGGTGGAGACATAGACAAAAAAGAAGTATTTTAAGTTTCAAGCAAATACAGTTGATAGTATTCAAGCTAATGGACTTTATGAAAAACTTCAACCAAAATTTCTAAGTTAAAAAAGGGGCATAAATCTGTCAAAATACAAAACAGAGTTATGGGAGTTGCTTTCCCTTGTGGTGACAATGATAGTAAAGATGTATTTTAAGTTTCAAGCAAATACCTTGGATAGTATTCAAGATATTGGACTTTATCAAATACTTTAACCTTGGTCGGATGGACTAATGGATGGACAGACGCATGGTTCGATTTTAATACGCCCTCCTTCGGGGACATAAAAACGTGCACCTCTCATATAAAGATAAATTTGATGATATCTTATGCAATTGAATGAAAACATAAACTGAAATCAACAATTACATTTTGTATCATATTTTCATACAAGACTTATAACACTTGATGCAATATAGACCATAAAAAATATTTAATGTCTTTAATAAAATACTTTGCTGATATGTTTATAGTCAATTCAAGGAATGAGTACGAGCAAAATATTAGTAACCAGCATACAGTATATGAGGTGTGTCGTGGTAAAACCGGGCTTAATGCATGTGCATAAAGTGTCATCCCGGATCAGCCTGTGCAGTCTGCACAGGATAATTCAGGACAGCACAGTGGATTTATGTTTAGTCGAGACTTCCCTGAAACAGAAAATACCATAAAAGCGGAGAGTGCTGTCTCGGATTAGCCTGTGCAGACTGCACAGGCTAATCCCAGAGGAAACTTTAAGCACATGCATTAACCCCGGTTTTCCCAAGACAGGCATCATATCAACAATTATGAATAGTTATATCTCTATAGCCTCAATTTGAAGAAGATTAATTAAATAGTTCTATTTAACACAAGTAAGTTTTAAATGAAAATTAAGGTAAGTTTACATGAATTCCAGTCAAAACATATATTCAGAGCAGAAATAGAACATCCAGGAGAATAATACCACACCATCTTTCCATAGCATTCCTTGATAAATTTAAATAAACATTATAACAATTAATTTCCCAGTTTTGACAAAGCAGTTTTTACTACAACAAAAAAACTTCAAAACTTCAAAAGGCAACCGCAAATTAATGTTCGGCTCAACGAGAAAACAAACACAAAGATGACACATCAATATTAACACATTTTTGTAAGAACACACACAAAACATAAGTTATCAATATAATTGTAACATAAATGAAGTAGCTTCAACTTCTGCTATGCTGTGCTTTAAAAAAATTCATTTGAGACAAAGCTTGCAAAGACTTGCACGCCAAAACCTTCAACAAATTTGGGCCATGCAATGATTATCAAAGGCTGTGCCTTATTCAACATTTGAGCCCTAAAGACAAATGAACACACTATCTTATACAAATCAATGTAAAGCCATGATGGCCCAAAGCACTCACTTGAGAACTGATACAGATGAAGACCATACTGTTGTGACATGTTTGAAAATTAAGGTATCTGAATTTTGATTTAAAACAAACTAAGTAGATTATTCTTGCTTTGCGGGCCCATCTAGCTCAGCTGGTAGAGCGCTATACTCTCAATCAAGGGTTCGTGAGTTCAAGCCCCAGCCCGGCCACATAACTTGTGTGGGGATTGGTCACGAAATAATTTCTACAGCCATTCTCCGCCTACCTCTGTTTCCAGTAGGGCAGTTGTTATTTACTGGCATAAGTATGTGCACTTGGTACTGGTAAACCACTTACATCGTCTTAGTTTGCCCAGAAAAAGTGTGAGTAGGTTAAGTGACCGCCATTATATCACTGAATTACTGGTAAAAAAGGTGAAAAATCCAAACAAACAAACTTTCCTAATGTACTCTTAGGAGAACAAAATTTCTAGGGTACATAGGAATACTTATTGTTAACATTAACAACCATACAACTATCAACACTGTCAGATTAAATTACAAATAACTATAAAACCTTTTAGTTGTTTTGTGTAAAAACTTACTAATTTTGAGTCATACTTTCCAAATGTACTCTTACGAAATGGGAAATTTCTATGTTATATAGGAATACTCATTGTGAACATTAAGAACCATACACCTATCAACATTGTCAGATTAAATTATAAATAACTATACAACCTTTTAGTTGATTTGTTTGAAAACTTACTGATAATCACACCAATTTTGAGTCAAAACAGTGTAGAAGTATTTTTCAATTAAGGAGAAAAATAAATAAATCAGCTTCAAAAATCATGTAAGATAATTACCTGAGTTCCAAAATCCGAATTCAAATGTATAAGTCAGTCCACAAGTTACATGATTAAATGATAATGAATAAGTTACTAACTAAACAGTCCAAAAACTACAGAAAATATTAACCCTTACAGGCACTAGATCACATGATAGAAATCCTATATTCTGATTGCTTGTTTAAAAATTGAATTGTAGCTATTTATTGTTGTTTACATCTTTTTCCCAACTTGTTTCCCAAGACTGACTGTGGAAAATTTTACTGCTGCACAAAGAGGTCAAAAGCAGGCTATACATAGATTACTATGTGTAAAGATGCTGATCTAAAATAGAAGTATCATGTTGACTCGTAGTGGTGTATTGATTTTTCTGATAAGCAGACTCCACTATCTGGGTTATATCTATTAACTAAAGGGAAATAACACATTTATAGCACTTATCTTCTTAATACTGCATTTACCTCCCTTTACCAGGTGAGTTATTCAGGAATAGATGTATTTGGGACAATAACTCTGGTGTTCCTGGTCCGATCAGGCCCATTATCGAACTCGTCCAAGATTTTATGGTCATTCACAAACTGTGCAATTTTGGTCCAGATTGAATTAAAAATGTAGTCTTTATCGCGATAATGGTCCAAATTGCTGACGGCACACGGACGACGGATGACGGACGATAGACGCCGGACGACTCCGGAGAGGTCCCCTATACCAATAGCTCACCGAGCTCTTCGTGCTCAGGGGAGCTAAAAACATATCCCATGTCATCAAAAGCAATTTAGATATGAAGAGATCTGAAAAACACATCTTATGCAAATCAAACACTTTCAGGTACCAACAGATCTGAAAAACATCCTAAGTAACCAAAAAACAAAAGCAATAAAGAAATGATAGCAGCCTTACCGACTGACATAAAAACAATTGGAAACATAATATGCAACCATTATTTTCAAAAACATATCCTATGTAAACAAAAGCAATCCAGAAATGATCCCCGCCTTAGCGACTGACCGAAAAACATTTTAAAGCAAAAAATGCAACCATTATTTTGAAAAACATATCCTATGTAAACAAAAGCAATCCAGAAATGATAGCAGCCTTAGCCACTGACCTAAAAACATTTAAAGCAAAAAATGCAACCATAATTTTGAACAAGAGGGCAAAATGGCCCTGGGTCGTTTCATTAGTCAAACAATTTTCCATGTGTAAGATTTTTATACAGATATGGATATACTGATACGGACTGATGGAAATGCGGCCTTAATCAACATGGTTTGAAAAACTTAAGTGACAACAGACATTCAAAATTTGGGAAGTACATATTGAAATTGAAGCTTTTTCTTCAATTTGACCTAGTGGCCTAGTTTTAAACCCCACATGACCCAGATTCAAACTCGGCCGAGATACCACTAAGACAAATGTTCTCACCAAGTTTCATGAAGATTGGGCAAAAAATGTGACTTCTAGAGTGTTAACAAGCTTTTTCTTCAATTTGACCTAGTGACCTAGTTTTTGACCCCATATGAACCAGATTCAAACTTGGCCGAGATATCATTAAGACAAATGTTTTGACCAAGTTTCATGAAGATTGGGCATAAATGTGACTTCTAGAGTGTTAACAAGCTTTTTCTTCAATTTGGCCTAGTGACCTAGTTTTTGACCCCACATGACCCAGATTCGAACTCAGCCGAGGTATCATTAGGACAAATGTTCTCACCAAGTTTCATGAAGATTGGGCAAAAAATGTGACTTCTAGACTGTTAACAAGCTTTTTCTTCAATTTGACCTAGTGACCTAGTTTTTGACCCCACATGAAACAGATTCGAACTCAACCAAGATATCATTGGGTCCAATGATCTGACCAAGTTTCATGAAGATTGGCAAATTTATGTGGCCTATAGTGTTAACGAGGTAAATGTTGACGACGCACGATGAGCGACGGACAAAAGGCGATCACAAAAGCTCACCATGAGCACGTTGTGCTCTGGTGAGCTCAAAACATATCCTATGCAAACAAAAGCAATCCAGAAATGATCGCCGCCTTAGCGACTGACCTAAAAATATTTTAACGCACAAAATGCAGCCGTAATTTGGAAAAAACATACCCTATAAAAACAAAAGCAATCCAGCAACTGACCTAAAAACGTGTTAAAGCAAAACATGCAACCATAATTTTGAAGAAAAAAAAATTCAAGGTAAACAAAATTAATCCAGAAATGATCGCAGCCTTAGCAACTGACTAAAAACATTTTAAAGCAAAACATGCAACCATAATTTTGAAAAAAAACAACACAAACACATTCAATGAAAACTACAGCAATCCAGATACAGTACAGCTCAAGCGAAAACATTATTTTACTCGCCATTGCTAAGTCAGAATGTTGTATGCGAGTAATTACTCGGCAAATCTATGCAGAGTAATTCAGAGTGGTAGCTGATACCAACTACAAAATCATGCCGAGTCACTCTAAGTATGTGTGCAATTGATAGCTGCATGATACCGAGTAATTACTCAACCATATTCGTGTAATAAACAGTTCAACGTGACATCGACTTGACTCTGACTAGATAACCCAAACTCTGCAAATCGCGAAAATTTTTGTTTTGCATAACCCGTACTGTATGAACTGCGCCCTAGGGACTACCTTAAAAACAATCTAAAGCACAAAATGCAACCAGAATTTTGAAAATAACTTACTGCATGTAAACAAAAGTGATCTGGTTACAACCAGCACCTTAAGTGACTCACCTGACTGCTGAGCCCAGGTCTGGCCCGAGACACAGAGACCCGTCTGCATCCTCCAGTCCTCGGTGCGGCAGGAGGGGTTGGGTGGATCCCCTTCCGCGGTGTCGAGAATGAACGACACGTACGAGGGGCCGACATCATTGATCACTGGGACGAAGGCAACCTCGCACCAGTCGTTTTGGAACAACGGGTTGAACGCAAGCCCCGTGTCTGGATAAAAAATGCCATATGGAATACTGAATTAATATTAATACTAGAATTGTCACATAAGTGACGGATATACCCCCACAATAATGGCCGTGTCACAAAACTATGACACCCATTCGAAAGAAATGACAGAGGGAGAATGCTTTAATTTGTGAATGGTCACAGTGTATTTGGAAAACATTTATTTCGATAGGAGCCATAACTCTGTCAACATTTAGTGGTTTGTAATCAAAGTTGAACTTGATCTGTATTTTATGACGTTACACCTATGTACTAAAAATAATTTACATATGTGAAGCCTTTAATGAGTTATTGTCCATGTGTTTCGGGAATTCAAGTCAAAAAATGGCCATAACTGTGTCAAAATTTAGTGGTTTGTAACCAGAGTCGAACTTGACCTGTATTTTATGATGCTACACATGTGTACCAATAATTATTTAAATATGTCAAGCCATTGTTGAGTTATCGTCAGAAAACCTTGTTTTTAGGGAATTTAAGTCAAATAAATAGCCATAACTCTGTCAAAATTTAGTGGATTATCACCAAAGTCGAACTTGACCCGTATTTTATGATGCTACACATGTGTACCAAGAATTATTTGAATACGTCAAGCCATTCTTGAGTAATTGTCCGGAAATCACGTTTTCAGGAAATTTTAAGTCGAAGAGGGGCCATAACTCTGTTAAAATTTAGTGGTTTGTAACCAACATCGAATTTGACCTGTATTCTATGAAGTTACAAAGGTGTACAAAAAATTACTTGAATATGTCAAGTCTTTCTTGAGTTATCATCCGAAAACCATGTTTTTAGGGAATTTTAAGTCGAAAAGGGGCCATAACTCTGTCAAAATTTAGTGGTTTGTAACAAACATCGACCTTGACCTGTATTTTGTGATGTTACACATGTGTACCAAACATTATTTGAATAGGTCAAGCCTTTCCTGAGGTATCATCCGGAAACCAAAAACCAACAGACCGACGGACCGACAAGATCACTCCTATATACCCCCACTAAAATTCGTTTGTGGGGGTATAATAACTATTACTACATGCAAACTAGAATTATGATCAACTGAAAAATTGGAAATATATACAGCTGAATTTTGTTATCTGAAACTTGCTTATTCTTTGTAGAATTTAACAAACTGATCAATATTTTACATGACTGCATCAATTCGATTTACTACATAACAATAATGTTCCTACAATTGACTATTAGAAAATGTAGTTTTTTTCTAACGTCACCTACCGTCCTTTGACTTTGGGCTTGGGTCCCTGAACGTGTACAGGTAGAACCCGTATACGACCCTGTGTGCCGTACTGCCCGAGGCGTGGATGATGTAGCCATCGTCCAGGAGTCTCTGTAATACAATACAAAACATGGGCCCATTTTTAGTAAGAATCTTAAGCTATTCTTAACTTATGTCCAGGAGTTTCTGTAATACAATACAAAACATGGACCCTTTTAGAAAGATTCTTAAGCTGTTCTTAACTATCATCCCCGAGTCTCTGTAAAACAATACAAAACATGGGCCCATATTTAGAAAAACTCTTAAGCTATTCTTAACTTATGTCCAGGAGTCTCTGCAATACAATACAAATCATGGGCCCATATTTAGAAAGAATCTTAAGCCATCCTTAACTTATGTCCAGCAATCTCTGTAATACTGACAAAACACGCATTCATGGACATCAGGCCTATTTTTATAAGCTTTCCGGGACTGACTATTTAACTTATTGCCAATGCAAAATATGGCTGTTTTTTCCCAATTCTAAAATAAATTTCCCCCTGCTACAGAATTTGGTTTGACATTTAAAACAAATGTGAAGAAAATTACATCAATACATATTTTAAAAAGACAAACAAAAAAATCTCAATGACATTTGGACATTTACTGCAATTTTAACAACTTATCTATCAATAAAACTTGGATACTAACAACAAGGTTCATTTGTACATTCTTTTCCCAATTTGGCAAATTTTACGTAGACATTCCCAATTTGAAACTAAGCACTTTTTCTCCAAATGGTCAGAAAAAGGCCTGATGGACATAGAGTTCCAGGCCCAAATTTATGAAGATTCTTAAACTATTTTTAACTTAAGTTGAAAATAGTTCCAAACTATAATTTCTGTTTGAAACACTATACTTTGGAACACTTACATGACATGAGTTATTAACTGATTCAATGATAACTTTACATATCCTTGTACAATCCAAAATAGACGTAACCTAAATTTAACGATGTTTTGTTTTTATTGTTATATGCGAAATTAGGCAATATTTTCCAATATTAATCGTCTAAAAATGATTTTAATGAAAATGTTAAATATTCAAATTATTATTATTAAATTTAAATTGCACGATGTCAACAAAACATTGTTCAATTTGGAGGACGTCAAATTTGGAATGTACCAGGATACTTTAAGAACAAGTCACTTCGAAAAATAAATATACAGCTAAACTTACATGTAGTAAATCTAAAACTTTGTGTTAAAAGTATGAGACAACCATATTAGGCGTGTCGTGGGAAAACTGGGCTTAATGCATGTGCGTAAAGTGTCGTCCTGGATAATCCTGTGCAATCCACACAGGATAATCCAGGATAATCCAGGACGGCATTTTCCGCTTTTTCTGTTTCAAGGAAATCTCTTCTAAACATAAATCCGCTGTAGGCGGAAAGTGCCGTCCCGGATTAGCATGTGCTGACTGCAAGGGCTAATCTGGGACGACACTTTACGCACATGCATTAACCCCAGGTTTCCCACAACACGCCTCATACTTATTATTTTTTTTTAAAGAAGGAAGAAAGTCGGGAATTAGTTTCCATTCCGACTTATCCGGAACTTCAACATAAGCGAGTTTGAGATAACTAAGTTCAGCTCTATATGAAACAAAACATTTCAGTTATTAACATAAATCTTTTTACCAAACAATGGCATTATCTGCTATATTTCAAATACCTAATTTATCTGTAAATAAAATAGCTCTATAATATAGAAATGGCACATCATTTTCTGTATATTTTTTCTCATTTTTATCAGATGTCCAACCTGCAAGAGGTCCATGACGTGTTGCACGGACTTGATCCCCTTGACGTGGTAGTAACACCAGTCCACGATCTCTGCCGAGATGAAACACTGGCGCGGGAGTCCGGTCTGCTTCGGTAACATCGGAATTCCGCATCTTGAAACAAAAATAGTGACCTGCAGAAATTCAATGAGCAGAGCTCTCTTTTCGTAAGATTTGGTCCATAATATTTTTCTTCTACATGTATTTCAGATAAAATTTCTTTACCTGAAGTTTTAGTATTGTGTTTATTTTGTATAGTTCTTACATCAGACGTGAATCACAAAAGTGGATACAAATATTTAATGTTAAATTTATTTAAATGTACATCTGCTTTTAATAGTCAATTTGGATTAAATATTTTTCTTTCAATTAACAACATTTCACCATGTACAAAACATGCATAAATCCCCACTGCATGGGTCACCACCCCTGTCAACCAGTGTAACATGAATTAAGAAATAATTTTCCATTTAGAGTTGTTTATTGGCAAATAAACAATGATTTGGAGTTTTGATACTTGGAATTAAACCTCGAGGGCGCTAGCCCGAGTGGTTTAATATATGCTCATCAGAATGACAAATCGTTGTTTATTTACAGATAAATAATAATAATGCAAAAATTATTTTAATTCTAATGATTAGACAACAAATTCTGTCATTACAATGCAAACTATATTTTACAATTACGGAGTATTTTTTTGAATTGTTTAATGGCAATTTGACAATGGAAAATTATGTACTTGTCTATAGAAAACTCTGCGCATAACATGTTAGAATGTTCCCTAGCAGCGTAAAAAGTACACATGGCTATTTGACAAAACTTTTTAACCCAAAGCTTGCTCTTTTAGACTAAAATGTGCGATCAAAGTATCTCATGTAGGGAAAATATCAATTAGTAAGTTGAAAATTATTTTTTCATGAAAATGAAGGCTTTTTGCAAGGGGAAACAGTTGGAATCCAACACTTAAATGGGCCATTAAAATCAATGACAATCTGAATAACAAAGGAATATTTCAAAGAACAATATGTCATTGAGTTCTGTTTAAACTCGTAACATATTAAGGGTATATTACACATTGTTAAGCATCCATTGTACAACTTTGTCAGAGGGAGACGTAATGCACAGCACTTCGTCGTCTGGCCTGAAAATACACACCATCAATCAAGTTAGCTGCAGCATGATGTGTCATATGAATTACAAATTCAGCCTTTTAAAACACAACAAAACTGCAAAGTTAACATTAACACATTGAATGGAGTTATCGGTATCTAAAATATCTTTACATGTATTGAATTACTTAAAACTGCACAGAAACATTATCTGATGTGTTTAAAGGGACTTGTTTACAGATTTTCGTATTTTTGAACAATGTCATTTAATGTCTTAACTGCAAAAATTAAAGCAGTTGGAAGAATATACAAGAGGGCCATGATGGCCCAAAGCGCTCATCTGAGTACTGTCAATGACAGAGATCAGCTAAATGTCATCACCTACAAAATGACCCAAATCAGACAACCTGATCTGGCAATTCGACAGGTGCAATACAGATGCCTGTCCGGCTTTCTTCTGTAGCTAACCTGGCAATCTACAGACGATATACAGTCTCCTGCCTGCCCGGCCTACTTCTGTTATTTACCTGGCAATTAAATGGCACAATACAGATGCATCTATAGTCGAAACTGTTGGGACCAAGATGAACCACAAGCAAACGATAATATGTTTACCATGCACAATCACACTTTCATAACACAGAGGTTGACATCCAATCTTTGCAATGGCACATTTTTTAGGTTCAAACATCCAGCTGAATTCCATGTACTGTGCTGTGTTCTTATTTCAACAGAACAATAATGAAAACAGTTACAAAAGACAGCAATACAAGACAACCGTCAGCATTACGTATATCAACGATTAGGACTGTTCAATCAAACAGACCATTGTACTTGATGTGTTTCCATTTTAATTGTGTTTTAGGTCTTGTAAATGATATTTACCTCACTGGTTAACAGCTCAAATACCCAAACTAATTAACTGGTTGCTGAAATACTATCTGCTGCCATCCCAAATGAAAAATGAAGTATCTATCCTGAACATAGTCCATTTTTTGCTTATTTTTCACAAACAAATGGGCAAATAATTGTGTTCTTTATACCCTAATCAGCGCAAAACCTTGGTTTATTATGAGATCTTATGGACATGCACAAGCTGTGCAAGTATTATCAAGATAAGATTAAAAATGAAGTTTCTATGTCACACAAAGTCCATTTTTATCTGGCCCATCATTGCACCTTGATGAAATCTTATGGTCATACACAAACTGTGCAAGTTTAGTCAACAAGGAATGAAAAGTTATTCACTATGGAGACTGAAAGCCAATTTTTGACAAATTATGGATTTTTTTTCACAAACAATGGGTCATAACTCTGGTCTTTCTTGTCTGATCTGTTCCATATTGGGCATCGACTGAGACCTTATGGTCAAACACAAACAGTGCAAGTTGGTCAAGATTAGGCAATAAATGAAGTCTCTATAGTCCACAATGTCCATTTCTTCACACAAACAAGGGCAATAACTCTGGTGTCTGTAGCCCAATCTAGGCCATTTAATTGATTATTTTGAAATATTCAGTTCATGTACATGCTGTGCAAGTTTGGTCAAATTCAGAGGAAAAAAGAAGTTTGTATGTTGCACAAAGTCCAGTTTGCAGATTTTTTCATGAAAAAGGGGCAATAACTCTGGTGTTCATGGTATGATTTGGCCCTTTATCTATCCAAAATTTTATGGTCATACATAAACTGTGAAAGTTTGGTAAAGATTGAATGAAAGTTAAGTTTGTATCACGTCCATGGGCCAATTGTTCCGATGCACTATGGATGATGCAGGACAGTCCCCCTATACCAATAGCTCATCAAGCATGAAGTGCTCAGGTGAGATGAAATGTAATGAAAGTGAGGCACGGGAAGTCACTTTTATTTCGTTGAACTATAAAGAGTCCCCAAACTACAAGCCCTTACTTATATATACCATACAAGCAGCAAGTAGCATGGTGCACTCTAAATAGTGTACAAATATTTCTCAATTAAGGAGAAAATGTAAAACAGTGTAGAAGTATTTTTCAATTAAGGAGAAATAATAAATCAGCTTCAAAAATCATTAAGATAATTACTGAGCTTACAAAATCCCAATTCAAATGTAAAAGTCAGTCCAAAAGTTACATGATTAAATGATACTGAATAAGTTACTAACTAAACAGTCCAAAAACTACAGAAAATAATTAACCCTTTCAGGCACTAGATCACATGATCTAAATCCTATATTTTGATTGCTTTTACATGAATTCTAGCTATTGATATTGTTTAAATCTTTTTCCTGACTGGATGCCAAGACAGACAGTGGAAAATTTTATTGCTGCACACATAGCTAAAATATAGGTCAGAAGCAGGCTTGGTTACTATACTGTAACTCCATTATATCGCGATTTGCGGGGTCTACGGATCGCGATCGCGACATATCCGAATCGCGATATAACTTGCCTGGCCATTCAGTAGATATACATGTATACAATAGCCTGTTTTTCCCCGATCTCAAACCCTTTTCAATGTAGTTAACATCCATTATGTATTAAATCCATATGTAAAATATTCCATTTGTATATGAAAATATAATATTATTCCTTTAATTCCGTTGAATAAATTTCAAATCGCGTATAAAAATATAAAGTCCGAAATGCCTATCCGAATTTCACTATTTACATGAAGTAAACATAAATTCTATTAACAATTACAACACACAAGTATTTTGTGTAAATTCTTTGTTCTGTTAGAAAAAGCACGCGAAAAATTGCTGACAATCATATACAAAGTCACGTCGTATGCATGGAAAGCGTGGGTGTATTGATCGCCATATAAAAACTTTGTAGTGCAGAGAACACTGAGATTTTTACTTTTGCATAAAAGTTTCATAGCACACAGCAACAAAATTAGGTGTCTATATCGCGAACGACATGCGGTTAGCATTTCTCCTGAAACAAAAAAGAAACAGATAAGCCGTATCGATTACGTTATTGTCATTCAGATAGCTCAGTATTGATTTATGACATACAGTTACTGTATACACCCTCCACGTGGACTGCATGTGCTAAACAGAGCGACAGCAGTGAAAGGATGTTGTCATGGGTGGCACTGTAAGCTGATGACGTCAAACTGTTACACTTTGATGTTGAGACAGTCGGCGTATTGTTTGTCGCACTACAAGAGTGTTATTAAAAGAGACGCCGTGAAGGCATGAAAATCCGGATCAAAGTGGATGTATTTATGAGCATTTGGTAATAGGAAAATATTGAAGTACATGAAAAAAAAAATCGGGATCCACGGCCGATTCGCGATATATTGGACATCGCGACATAACGGATCACGATATAGAGGATATGCAGTGTATGTGTAATGATGCTGATCTAAAATAGAAGTATCATGTTGACCCAGAGTGATGTATTGATTTTACTGATAAGCAGACTCCACTATCTGGGTTATATCTGTGAATGAGCTACAAAGGGAAATAACACATTTCTGGCAATTATCTTCCTGATACTTCATTTACCTCCCTTTACAAGGTGAGTTATTCAGGAATAGATGTATTTGGAACCAAAAAATGGACAATAACTCAGGTGTTCCTGGTCCGATTGGGTGAATGGACTACAGACGACGCCCAAGAGGTCCCCTATACCAATAACTCACTCAGCACTTCATGCTCAGGTGAGCTAAAAACAAATATTAAAGAAAAGAAACAAGAGCTGTCTCAGGACAACCCTCTCGACTATTCATACCACTTTGTCAGAGTAATGGGCTGTGGCCAGTGACCTTACATAATAACCCCGAAGACATGTGTAAAGTTTTAATTGAATATCCGTAGTAGATATAGAGATATAAAGTTGTTGCATGCAAAGTTTAACCTGAATTTTCTAAGTACAAAAAGGGGCATAATTCTGCTAAATTGCAGGTCAGAGTTATGGGCCTTGGTCAGTGACATTACATAATGACCGCGAAGGCATGTGTGAAGTCTAAATTGAATATCTATAGTAGTTACAGAGATATCGACTTGTTGCACGCAATCCTTAACAATAGCATTATGCCGACGCTGACGAACGGGTGAGTAGTATTACAGGAACTATTCGGTGAATAGTCGAGCTAAAAATAAATAATTAAAGAAATTGAAAATTGCCATCAACTAAAAATAAATAATTAAAGAAATTGAAAATTGCCATCAACTAAAAATAAATAATTAAAGAAATTGACAATTGCCAATCTGTGAACATGTCCCTTTAAATTTAGCAATAAAGATGTCTTTTATGAGTATTCAACAAATTTTATTGAAAGTTTTGAGTATTTAGGAAATAATCATATTCATTCATATAATGAACAAAAAGTTAGTTACTTAAACATTTATAAACATAGCTTACTCAAAGTGTCCAATCGCCCCTCACAAAAAATAATGAATATGTCAAAATCTTCATAAATCAAACAGAATTTGTATGCTAATTTGATCGAAACAAAAACAATTAAACAAAACATAAAAATGCATTTTGTGACTCTTTAGTTTAAAGTGAAAAGAGATCAAGATGTAACCATGCAGTTAAACGTGTAGAAATTAACGTGCCAAACCTTGTATCGGGCATGGGTATTCCACCAGGATTTTTGTCCAAAAATTCCTTGTGCTAAAAAATATCATGGAACAGAAACTGTAAGAATACTACTTGGTTTGTCAAAGCATTGAAGCCAACTTTATTTGATGGTAAATTGTTTATTCCATATACATATAATTGTAAACAACCAATGTGACCTAATAAAAGCAAGGCATGTAACTCTGTATTAACCAAACTTTTTTTCTGATTTAAAAAATCACAGGATAAAGAAGCAAGAAAATATACTGAAGGTCATTAAAACTGGACACTTACTTTTTTTTTTTTTTAGAGTAAGGCCAAAAAAGTTAATTTGGAGTTTCGGGCAACGGTCGGTAGGGTTGGGATTGAGTTTTTTAATACCTTGTTTTTTAACGACAATTTCGGTAAAAAACCATTGAAAATTATCTCAAATCTGACGAATACGGATTTAAAAGAAAACAATCGTCGCTAAAAACTTTAGGGTCAGGGGATTTTCGCTAGGTAGGGTCGGGTTTTGGCCCAACTAGATTAGAGGCGTGTCGTGGGAAAACCAGGCTTAATGCATGTGCGTAAAGTGTCGTCCCAGATTAGCCTGTGCAATCCACACAAGCTAATCCTGGACGGCACTTTCCGCCTACAGTGGATTCATGTTTAGAAGGGACTTCCTTGAAACAGAAAATACCATAAAAGCGGAAAGAGTCATCCCGTATCAGCCTGTGCGGACTTCACAGGCTGATCCGGGACGACACTTTACGCACGTGCATTAAGCCCAATTTTCCCACGACACGCCTCATTATTTTTTTTACATTAGCATGTTCAGCAGCCCAAATTCTTATATTTTTAATTGAGAGAAAGAAAACAATTAGAACCCCACCTTTATAAAGCTGAGAATCTGAGCAAGCCCGGTTCAAAATTTACCGGTGCAGGGCTTGCGGGCTTGTGCTAATTTTAACCACTCATGTTGGATTATCATTTTATAAAAGATAAACCAGGTGACCAGACTATATTTTGATGCTATGTAGAACGACGCCAAAACTTGTGAAATTATACATCCCCATGAT
Organism: Congeria kusceri; assembly: GCA_027627225.1. NCBI lineage: Eukaryota > Metazoa > Mollusca > Bivalvia > Myida > Dreissenidae > Congeria > Congeria kusceri. The sequence goes on from CM051027.1 coordinate 9,318,870, forward strand.
TATGTGAACTTGAAATCATGCTCAAACCATAAGCTGTGTTTAAATGGCATTAAGAATATTTAAAGAAAGTTACATAATAAGAAGATTTTAAAAAGAATTAATAAGGTTAACATGACCCAGGGAAAATACACTTAGGTCAGATTTTAGATCCAGCTTATATTGAACCTGGGCTGAGGGGATTAGACAAACAAGTTTGGCTATAGGGTGGGGCATTTGACCCCCCCAAAATAAAATTAGTCAAATTCCCATGGGTCAGCCCGCCGCTGCCCCCCCTGGGGGAAAATATTGATAGGTGCAAAACTATAAAATGCGTACTTTGCAGTTTGTCTGTCGTGTGACGGCCGTTCGCTTCATCTTGTTGAGAGTCTCCAGGTAGCGGGTAAATCCAACAATCAGCTGCTTCAGCTCAGAGGAAGTTTTCTCCTCATAAATATCACACCTGATGAAAAAAACAATGGAATTATGACAATAAAGATTTAATCTGTTTGTTTGTTTGTTGGGATTTTTCGTAATTTTTAAAACTATTTCAGCCATATCACGGTGGTCAGTTAACCTACTCACACTTTTCCTGGGCAAGCTTAGCGCGGTTTACCAGTACTAAGTGCACAAATCCAGTAACTGACAACTGCCCTACTTGAATCAGATGTAGGGGGAGAATGGCCGTAGAACTAATTTCATGACAAATCCCCACACATTTCATGTGGCCAGGCTGAGGTTGAAACTCGCGATCCCCAGATTGACAGTCTAGCGCTCTACCAACTGAGCTAGCCAGGCCTGGCAAGATTCAAACTAGAATGTGTCAGGGCATAACTCAAGTATGATAAGAGCACTTATGCCGAAAACCGAACTTAACCTTCCTTTTACGCCTACTAACGCTTCCCTTAAGTTTCATAATGGTTGCACAAAAACTTCTCAAGTTATTGTCTGCACAGACTGAAGGGGACGCCGACGTCGCCAACAACGCCGCGGCCACCACCGCCAACACCGTAAGTTTTTGTCAGCACAAATTGAAGAGGGGGACGCCAATGACAATGCCACCGACGCCGCCAAAAGTAACCCCTATATGTCGCCTTTTATGCCGGAACAAACATAACCATTGTTTAACTTGCAGTATTCAAAACAACAACATGGACATTGTGAAAATCAATTTCACTAAAAGTTATTATCAACAAAGATTGTCAATTTTTGATTTTGAAAACATTTGTTGAAAGAAATCAAACTATCAATGAAATTATTACATTTTGAATTAGTATCATTTATTTCTCAGTGATCACATGCCAACAGTGGTCCTGTCTATGTCTACTGAGAGGATCAAGAAACGCAAACCGGAAAATGACATTTTTAATTTCTGGGCATGAAACTCATAACAAATTGTTTATAGACTTTGAATATAAGATCGCTGATAGTGTTTTTTTTGTGGCTAGCGATTTAATGGGTTGTAGTATAACACCCTAAGGTAAGAAACTCTATTTCCTTGTGCTAAACTGGACTTGCTGCAAGGGGTGGTCACACCCAGTATTGACTGGATCATGGATTTTGTCGGCAGTGGTCTTGTTTGAACGTCTAGATTGACGTAGGAGCACAATTTATTTCATGAAATTTGTGATTTATTTACCTATGGATTATTGTTCTTCACATTAAAAAACTTGTTGCATGGAGTTGACTTACCATGTTAGTAAATTTCATGAATTTCAGTATACATACATATGAGGCGTGTCGTGGGAAACCCGAGCTTTATGCCTGTACGTAAAGTGTCGTCCCAGAGAAACCTGTGCAGTCCAGCATAGGCTAATCCGGGATGACACTTTCCGCTTGTATGGTTTTCTGTTTTAAGGAAGTCTCTTATAAACATAAATCCACTGTATGCAGAAAGTGTCGTCCCTGACGACACTCTACACGCATGCATTAAGCCCGGGTTTCCCACGACACGACTCATATATAAAATGACATTAATAAAACCATATGGAAAGCAACCCGCCTTTTGGATTTTGATTATGTTTTAAGTGTTCGGCCAATGTTACTCTCAATGACATCAACAAAATCATACATAGAACAACTTGCCTTTGGTGTCCTTCGCATATTTTCTTTGTGGCTGGATTGTTACAGGGAAGAATGAAGAATCTGCTTCTCCAGAATTTCAAGGACTGTTCAGAGAGATAAACATAAATAGATGACAATCAGAAAAGAAAATATGCAAACTGTTTGACTTAAATAAAAAATCTTCACAGAACCATTTGCATGGATTAAAAATTTAATTTTTGACTCTGGAATCTAATAAATCTTTTCCTTTTTGCAGCTTGTCTGTTCAGAAATGGTTGGAACACCATTTTACCAAGTGCACAAAGTACTGGTTTTACCCCAGAAAACAGAAATAAGAAAAGCTGAATTAAACCCATGACACAAAGAGAAAAAATATTAAAATCAAACACATGTTGAGGAAGAGACACTTACACATCTACTTATGTTTACAAGCCTGAAGTTGGCCTATACACACTATAAGTACTGGTTTTACCCAAGAACATACACCTGATTGGCTCAACATAATGATCATACACATGACACTCTGATTAATAAAAAAATCAAAATCAAATTCATTTGTATGAATAGACTAGAACTCCGTGAGTCGGATATGTCGCCTGACGGGGCATAACTCAAGTGCAATAAGAGCAATTATGACGAAAACCAAACCTAACCTTTTTATGCCTACTAACACTTCCCTAAAGTGTCATAATGACCGCACAAAAACTTCTCAAGTTATTGTCTGCACAAGCCTTATTTGAAATATTGTTTTTCAAAAAAGGGGCATAACTCAAGTATGATAAGAGCAATTAGGCCGAAAATCGAATTTAACCTTCCTTTTTCCTTTTATGCCTAATAACTCTTCCCTAAAGTTTCATAATGATTGCACAACAACTTCTCGAGTTATTGTCTGCACAAGCCTTATTTGAACTTTTTTTTTTTAAAGGGGCATTTCTCAAGTAGGACAAGAGCAATTATGCCAAAAATGGAACTTAACCTTCCTTTTATGCCTACTTACACTTCCCTAGTTTCATAATAAGTGCACAAAAACTTCTCAAGTTATTGTCTGCACAGACTGAAGGGGACGCCGTCGCCGATGCCACCAACAATGCCACCGATGCCACCATAAATAACCCCTATATGTCGCCTTTTCAGGCGACACAAAAAGCACACAAGATCTGTGCCCATATTTATCAGGATTCTCATGTTATTTTTAACTTAATTTGAAAATAATTAAAAATGAAATTTTTGTTTGAAACACTGTGACTTGGAACATGAAAATATCCCAATACCCGGTGCATCAACGTCTTCTGTGTCAAAATCTTCAACCAATGTATTTCTTTGTGAGAAAATTGCAATTGCAAGGTTTTTTTATTAATTTTTGACAGAGTTTTTATAAATGTCAGGGGCCATATCCACAAAGTTCTTAAGGAAAACCTGCACTTAAGTCATACTTTAATGAAGAATTCAAATAAACATTTCCTTGGGAAAATCAATATTTTATATTTTAAATATTGTCAAATAAGAAGTAAAAAAAAAACTTTGAATGAACCAGTCACAAACTTCAAGTAATTTCATGGTTTTGAGAAAATTACTTAAGTTTTCACTAAGGAGCTTTGTGGATATGTTCCCAGTCCTGCTTACGTCCATGAGTCCAAAGTCGCCCTCGCCCTGAGTGCAGATGTACTGGTCGAGGTAGTTCCAGTTGTAGTTCTCGAGTTTCTCGTTGTGAAACTCGCTCCATGAGACGTCGTAGTTGAACGAGTCGGGTGCATGGAACCGGTACCGGTAGTTGTAGCTGAGCTGAGCATTTTGGTGCCTGAAGGATCAACCACATGTATTAAGGATTCATATGAACTGTTAAAACCAAAATTCCATGACATAGCTCAGTTTTCCATGATACTATCTGAACGTACTAAAGTCAAAATAGTACACTGATATCCACATTTTATTTGATCTACATTATTGGTACCCTGTAGAAAAAAAAAGAATTGCTTGTAGTGCTACAATACATGTCTGTCCATCATTACGCTATTGGAGGCCGTTTTATCAACAGATTGTATCTTAAAGTGATCTTATCTTAAGTCCGGGGTTCACGACCGAACTTGCGACCAGCGTAAAACCGTTTTATGAAGGTGATCGTAAGTGTCTGGGCGCAGCTAAGATTATTCATGCTCTTACGACGTGAAAAATTTTCCAATTTTTTTAACGTTTGAAATCTGATTATATCTAGTTCTGAGATTTTTTGAATGATTTAAGTTTAAACTGATAAGTAGAATTAAACGCGTCTAATTATTACTGCAGAACTAGCTAGATATATTAAGACAAAATCGAGTTTTAATAATTACATGATAAGATAATTATGATTTTCACTGTTACCGCGTTAATGCATATCAATTTTCTGTGTTACCATTTATAACGTTGAACGTGTCGATCTATTAATCTTCTTTAAAATGTCATTGTAAAATATTTTCAGTCAACAATTCTTAGAAGCAACCAACTGTATGACGCAACTGAGTTTACACTAGCGTAGCTAACCATAGTTTGATCACGAATGGTAAACTATACAACATAATTTTAATTTTATGAAATGAATTCTATCTATTTAATTTTTTGTGGATGTATGAAAATCGCATTTCATATCTTTATTGTGTTGTGTTACGAACGATGGATTGATTTGGATTTTAAACTTTCGAGGTAAGACGATTTTCATAGACAAGCAGCAACAAGCCAACATTCAAACTTCAAGTGGATGTAAACTGTATAATCTAATTTTTCCAACCCTCATTACTTATATATGATTGGTGCTTGCTGTGTTTATCAGCCAAAATAACACTGTTTCCTGATGGCACAGGTACTATTTGATTGTTTTAAATTATATTTAATGTTATAAACGTTTTAAATGCATATTTTTTATTAATGCTTTGCCTGTGATTTGACATGAAATAGCCATATTTACGACCGCTAAGAGTGCCTTCTACCAGATGTACATTTTAGCAAAAATCTTACGACGTCGTGATTGTGTTGATAAAACGGTCCACCGGTCTTACGACCGAACCTTACGTACGACCGAACCTTACGTACGACCGAACCTTACGTCGACCGAACCTTACGTACGACCGAACCTTACGTACGACCGAACCTTACGTACGACCGCCCTACGACCAGTTGATAAAACGGCCTCCAGATTTGTATTAATTTTTTTGATTATATTTCAATGGATTTCATTTTCATGCACTGACAGGCATATTAAAGGACTTTTCAACATTCCATTACAATTTTTGAAAATTCCATGATTTTTCCATAATAAAAGCCAAATTATCAAGATTCCATGATTTTTCCAGACAAAGCCCATTTTCCATGACTTTTCCAGATATGTAGCAAGTTGCGTAGTTCAGGTGAACAAGTCAGTCGACCAATGTTATTTGCAAATACTATATGTAAATTAGCATCAAGAATCAGAGCTAATGCATGTGAAACTGCATGGCAGATATCACACATCATTTCACGTAACTTAGCATAGATACGCCAAGTAATTACCAAAATCAGAAATTCTGACTTCATGATGAAGATCAAATTATTTGCTTCGCTTGAACTGTACTGTTTCTGTTAGTACCTAGGAAAAACAAATTTATAAATTTCTTAAATAAAAAAAAAATCTGGGGCCATATTCCAGAAACATCTTAAGTTTATCTTAAATATTTTCACTTAAGTTCCAATCTTTGTAAGGTAATATTTTTTAAACTACACATTAATAAATGAATCCAATTACAGTTAAGTAAATATTAGTTAATAATAAGTTGATAATTTTTGAACATTTAGCAGAAATTTCATGAATATTTGAATAAAAGGCTTCAGAAAAATGTGATTTTAAGGCTAACGATAAAATTTCACTTAAGATGTTTCTGGAATACGACCCCTGTAAGTCTGCCTGTGGCGGTTTAATGAATATGTCTTTTTACATTAAAATGTTTTCAACTAGTAAATATTGCTTAGATGTTTAGTATTTTACTCTTTCGAAAAGAAAATGTTTTGGTTTTCACACAGCAGATTTGATCTAAAATCTTAACATAAGTACAACTTAAGTCAAGATTTCTCTTAGGAGCTTTATGAATACCCGCCCAGAAGTTAGAGACATACCTCGGTCTGTAACGTGTGACCGTGATCTCTGTTCCTGTGAGGGAAACCTTGTGAAATATCCGACCAATGCTCAGGTACACCTCCTCCTAAAATGGTAGATTGGCTTTCAAATTATTGACTAAGGCCATACAAATTTGATTCTATGTTTAGTGTCCTCGAGCTGGTAAGTTTTCGGATGCCTGAACAAAACAAACATTTTTGACAATGTGAAAAATCGAGATGGAAACCCTATACAAATTTTTAATGAATATTGTTGGTGTAAATCTTGTATTTTGGGTATGTGTATCACTTCAAATAAGTTGATGATTTTACACAATCTGATCAGGAATACTGCATTTTTGAGTAACTTACATACAGCTTTATAGATCTAAAACAATTTAAATTGGTATGTTTTGTCTTTTTACTATTTTGTATTGGCCCTTTTAAGACATACTTCTAAATTTGTATCTATTCAATTTAAAATATCCGAAAACATTTTTCTATGATCATGAAGATGTTATTATCTACATGTATTCTTTTGTGTAAATGTCAGGGTTTGTTAATATTTGCTATGATATAATTTGACTTCAGACTAAACTTGGAAAAAAAGAAAGACTTTTATGTGTTTTACCAATATTTGTATAAGTGTGCATGTAGTCAATATACACAGTTAAAATACTCTGTTAAAGTAGGTACTTGTATCACTGCTATGAATAAGTTGTGAATGAAAAATGTTTTTTTATCGACTCATTGTTTGTTTTTTCCTGTTTTGAAAAACCATGGGGACGCTAAACATAGAATCAAACATGTATGGCCTAATCAACAGTTGAATACTGGTAGTTGTTTATTTTTCAAGTGTTGTTGCAAGACATTTTTTATTTTGAGGGACAATTTTAATACGATTTTTATACATATTGTTTCATTCAGAAACCTTTGCAAAACTCCAAAGTGCATACTGGCAACCTAATTTTGATTTTTTTTCCCCATTTTCCACTAAAAAAAAAGGTGAGCTTTATAGATGACTGCATGTTATACATGACATTTTATGGTAAGAAGAATAAGTTTACAGCAACAAACAAGGCTTGTCACAGGATGTGACATATGCCCCCGAAGCATATGCTTGTCAGAGGAAGGCAAAACAATGTCAGAGTACAATATTATGCCCTGGACAAATATCTTGAGATTTCAGCAACACAGCTGTTTGTTGTTGTGACACACTGCCTCATAATGATCTTCATTCCCACCAAGTTATTACATTCCTTACATGTTGGCAAAAATTATGCTTCCTACAAAAATTTCATTCTAATATTTGACCTTTTAAGTGTAACCTTGGACCCACAGACCTTGACCACGAAGCATGTAAGTCGTATGTGACACATCATCTGGTCATGGGAAAAAATAATCTGAAGTAATATAAAAATCCTTCCAGGCTTTTGGAAGTTATAGAGCAGAAAGAAAATTCCTTGACATCTGACTTTGAATTGCTACTTTGACCTTTGACTAAGGACCATGGGAGTTGTACACGACACATCGCCTGGTCATGGGAAATAATAATCTGAAGCAATATTAAAATTCTTCCAAACGTTTAGAAGTTATGGTGGAGAAATATAAATCCTTGACCTTTGACCTTGAATTGTGACCTTGACCTTTGACAGACGAGCATGGGAGTTGTATGCAACACATTGTCTGGTCATAGAGAATAATAATCTAAAGTAACTGTAACATTTAAATCCCTCCAGACGTTTAGAAGTTATGAAGTGGAAACAAAAATAATTGACCTTTGACCTACCATCATGGGAGTTGTACGCGACACATTGTCTGGTCATGGGGAATAATAATATTAAGTTATATTAAAATCCTTCCTGGCGTTAAGAAGTTACAGAGTGGAAACAAAAATTCATGGCCTTTGACCTTAAATTGTGACCTTGACCTTTGACCAACGAGTATGGGAGTTGCATGCAACACATCGTCTGGTCATGGGGAATAATAATCTGAAGTTATATTAAAATCCATCCAGGCATTTAGAAGTTATGGGGGGGAAACAAAAATTCATGACCTTTGATCTGGAATTGTGACCTTGACCTTTGACCAACGAGTATGGGAGGTGCATTTTATTGTCTGGTTATGTGAAATAATAAGCTGAAGTTATATTAAAATCCATCGAGGCGTTTAGAAGTTATGGAGCGGAAACAAAAATTCATGACCTTTGACCTTGAATTGTGACCTTGACCTTTGACCACGAGCATGGGAGTTGCACGTGACACATCGTCTGGTCATGCGAAATAATGATCTGAAGTTATATTAAAATCCATCCAGGCATTTAGAAGTTATGGAGAGGAAACAAAAATTCATGACATTTGACCCTGAATTGTGACCTTGACCTTTGACCGATGATTATGGGAGTTGCACGCGACACATCGTCTGGTCATGTGAAATAATAATCTTAAGTTATATTAAAAGCCATCCAGGTGTTTAGAAGTTATGGAGCGGAAACGAAAAGTCATGACCTTTGACCTTGAATTGTGACCTTGACCTTTGACCGACGAGCATGGGAGTTGGACGCGACACATCGTCTAGTTATGGGGAATAATAATCTGAAGTTATATTAAAATCCATCCAGGCATTAAACAGTTACAGAGTGGAAACAAAGTCTGGACGGATGGACGCATGCAAGCACTCATGCACCCACCCACAGACGGACAGTGTGACTACTATATGCCCTCCTTCGGGGGCATCACAAGGGTAGTCTCAGATTTAGAATTATTGTCAGTTGAAAAAACAAGGAATCTGAAACAATATTAAGTGGTCTTAAAAAACTCCTTGAAATAGAACTATGTAAAGCTGTTATAAATATGAGGCATGTTGTGGGAAACCCGGGCTTAATTCATTTGTGTAAAGTGTTGTCCCGGATCAGCCAGTGCGGATCCAGGACGACGCTTTTTGCTTTTATGGTATTTTCTGTTTCAAGGAAGTCCCTTCTAAAGATAAATCCACTGTAGCTGGAAAGTGCCATCCTAGATAAGTCTGTGCGGACTGCACAGACTGATCCGGGACAACACTTTACGCAAATGCATTAAGCCCGGTTTTCCCACGAACGACTCATATGCTTTCTTTTGGCTTCAAAATACATGTATAACTCGGAAACAACTCACATTTTCCTCCCTTGTTCGGCTCCGTTTTAGCCCCGACATGTGACACACCTGGGGGCTCGAACCAGGGACAAATCTCTGTGATTGACTCGTGACCAAAGTGTGCGAGCTGCTAGCAGTCTTCGCCATCTTTATGAGCTGAAATCCCTGAAAAAGGCAGTTTAGATTCAAGTTTAGATTCAAGAATCGTTACTTGGATGTACTTTTTTCCCATTGCTAATTTCCTAGTTAATCCACTAAAACATCACTTCTTTGTGCGCAAAATACAAACGCACTTTTGCCATTTTACCGGAAGAAGCCCTTTTGAATATTTATCTGAATTCCATGCTCTGGAAAACTGTGTACACTGTAGCTTTGCTATATCACTATCCATTATTTCATGATATACAATATATCGCAAAGGGCTGTGTATTCTTATTTTTGTATATACTTAAATAATTTTCATGAACAAATCTAGTTTGGTCCAGATTTTTGCACCTACATCGCTTCTCTTTTATTAACACATGTGTTGTGCGACAAACAATAACCCGACCTGTTCAACATCAAAGTGTAACAGTTTGAGGTCATCAGCTGACCCATGATAATGTCTTTTCACTGCTGTTGTTTTAATTTGCAGCAGAGCTACACTCTGTGCACTTGGAGGGTGTATACAGTAAAATGTGTGTCAAAGATCAATATATACAGACCTATCTGCACCACAATAACGTTATCAATACGGCGTAACCGCTTTTGTGTTTAAGCAAAAAAGATAACTATAAATCATTTGGGGTACTGACACCTTACTCTGTTGTTACGCACTACAAACCTTTATACAAAAGTAAAGATCTTACAGTTTTCTGGGCTACAAAGTGTTTACATTTATATCAATACACCAAAGCTTTCCATGCAAATGATGTGATGTTTTGAATGTCAGCATTATTTAATGTGCTTTTCTAGCATAACATGGATTTAACATAAAATACATATGCATACTAAATGTAAATAGCATTTGTGTGCATGTGCCGTGAACAGTTAAATTCCAATAGGCATTTTGGATTTTTATTCTATTATATGCGCTGTCATACCGCAAGTTGGAATATATTTTATATATGAACATAACACATTAAAGATGTTAACAACAATGAAACAGGTGAGTTAATTACGTTTATGTTTTGAGATCCTCAAAATAGGCTAGTTGATACATGTATATGTACATGAATGACCTGGCCTGGACCAAGTTATATTGCGATCTGGCTATATCGTGAATTGCAATATAATGGAGTTCTCCATGTCAATACTATTTATTGTGCTTTAACATTGTATAACGTTAGTGCAATAAATTTTGGACTTGGATTCAATTGTCAATAGAAATGTGGTGCTTAACAATTCTCTCAGAAATTAACCTAGCATATAATTTAGTGTGTATGCTTAGTGAGGGACTTTTTTTCACATAAGTTGAAGTTGATAATGACGGAGGTTTGGAGTGTCTTTAAAACGCAAGACCACACACAGACCACAGATCTAGCGCACGACCACACACAGACCACAGACCTAGCGCACGACCACACACAGACCACAGACCTAGCGCACGACCACACACAGACCACAGACCTAGCGCACGACCACACACAGACCACAGACCTAGCGTACGACCACACACAGACCACAGACCTAGCGCACGACCACACACAGACCACAGACCTAGCGCACGACCACACACAGACCACAGACCTAGCGCACGACCACACACAGACCACAGACCTAGCGCACGACCACACACAGACCACAGACCTAGCGCACGACCACACACAGACCACAGACCTAGCGCACGACCACACGAAGACCACAGACCTAGCGCACGACCACACGAAGAACACAGACCTAGCGCACGACCACACACAGACCACATACCTAGCGCACGACCACACACAGACCACAGACCTAGCGCACGACCACACACAGACCACAGACCTAGCGCACGACCACACACAGACCACAGACCTAGCGCACGACCACACACAGACCACAGACCTAGCGCACGACCACACGAAGACCACAGACCTAGCGCACGACCACACACAGACCACAGACCTAGCACACGACCACACGAAGACCACAGACCTAGATCCATATTCACCAACGGATTCTTATTCTTAAGACTCAAGAACAACAAATATTTTTAAAACTGCTACGTTTTAACAAGGCTGTTAATGATATTTTGTTTGGTTTTCACCAACATTAATTTCGCATTCTTTAATTAGAATGGTTTATGAATGACATAATCAACAATTGTACCGGCATATCTGCGAACCCACAAGTATCATTTTTTAGTCTAAGTCTATTCTTGATCTTTTAATTGTAAGTCTAAGAATGGGTTGGTAAATACGGATCCAATGCTAACCTGCGACAGTCTCTGTGAAATCATTTCATGGAACACCTGCTTGGCAGATAGCGGCTTCTTGCGGTAATACTTTTCATCTTCCGATTCTGGCAGACTGAAATACATCGTTTTAGAGTTTATCACATTGTTTCTTTGTTTCAAACAAAATAATTCTATAAAATAATGGTTATTAAAGCAAATTATTTATAATATAGCATAAGAAATAATTTCATTATAACTCTTAATGTACATGTACATGTTTAATTTGCTTATCAATAAACAAGTCCTTTTAATAACAGAAATAAAGAGAAAACTACTAAAGCTATGTCAGCATTGCAGTAGACAAAATAGGCAATGGCTGCAAAAATGTATAAACAAATATATTTCTTGGAGATCTATTTCAAAATGACTGTATTCGTTTATAACATAAAGAGTTGGCTACTTATTTCTATTTCTTAGTGCCAACATAGCATTAAAGGCACATATAAAATAGTAGTAATGTATACTACAGCAGTGGTCAAAACAAGCATTGTCACTGTAAGCAAATGTCCTCGAAGGTGTGTTTTGCCAGAAGAAAGAGTTTTAGTCCTTGTACTCTGCACTGCCTCCCAAAGGCCTCTATCATTATATGAAGTACCATTTGAATTCCTTCCATACTTTAAGAGTTATACTCCGGACAAAACAATTACACTATTTAGTTATGCCCTGCACAACAAAAATAAGCCATAGGCAATAACTCCCTTAATACCGAAGAAAGAGTAAGGGTCCTTTTACTCTGCACTTCCTTTCAACATCTTCTATTAATATATGTGGTTTTACATTAATCTCTTCAATACAAATGGGGTTATGCTCTGCACAAGAAAATTAACCAAAGGGCTCTAACTCCATAAATATTGAAGAAAGAGTTATAGTCTTTGTACTCTGAACATCCTCTCAAAGCCCTCTAGAGTAATGTCGGGTAATTTCGACAGTCGTCTAATATCGACACCCTTTTCACTAAAGGTCTCATTATATTCTAATTTCATTTTTTAACTGACTGATTTCGTCATAAAATGTGACGTATACATTCCTATTGACGTCACAAAGTTAGATTTGTCAATATAACGGCTTGCTGTTAACACATACATACGTCATCATGTTTTTGAATATTATATTGTTCATGAATATTTAGTGCGTTATAGGATTATGTATCGAGGGTTATTTCGGAAAGATTTACGGCGCATAGGGAATTCACATTACTTGCGATCTTTTAGTGACAATCTAAGGTGGAATTTGTTGCTTTTGCTCAATAAACTCTTTTTAAATGAGTTCACACATTTTTAAACATTCCCTTATGGGGTGTCGATATTACCTGACAACATTATGCATCGTCGGGTAATATCGACACCAGCTTATGGGTCAGATGGTGTCTCGTGTTTAATCTACATACATATATTGCACTATCAAATCTGTAGATGTTCATTTAGGAAGCGGTGCTAAAAACGCGCTTCTAACAAGCGCATAACCAATTCATATCCATGTGTTGCAAATTACTTGCTCCTATACCAATTAAATTTTGATTGACACCGTGATAAACATCTATCGACGTTCAATTGCATATTGGTAATTTCAAGCGTTCTCATTGGATGACTGGCTGGCTGTAGTGAAATAGATTTTATTGACACATTGGTGCAGAAATCATTTGTGAAATAGTGCGTTTATTGCCGAGTATAAAATATTTGTTTTAGAAACGCATGCATACACGAACGGTAATGATTGCTTCCTAGAATATGACACTCAAAGTTATGGCGTCCTTTTAGTAGAGTTCACGTCCAAAAAATGTTGCTTTCTTAGTCTTCATCAAAATGCATGAGTCCTTTTAAAAATGGAACGGGAACTGTGCATAGACGATTTATCTCCGGTACAGACGGATGTACACATTAGTTTAGAGGTGAGTCGAATTATAAACATACATTAAATAAAACTCTAAATAAAAGCTAAGCAACAAAAAACGCACAGTATGGTGTAAATGTGCTTGTATACTTGGAATCATGTAAGGTGTCGATATTACCTGAAACGTGTTGATATTACCCACCCGACTGTGAACAGATAATCAGTCAAATAAAATGATATGGTCGACAACGATTTTCCCATTCGTTAGTAAAATTGTCAAGTCAAAACGGCTACACACTACGTTATTAATTTTCTTAGCGGGTAATACCGACACTGAAAGACAATATCGATTTCATGTCTTAATGGTGTCGATATTACCCGACATTGCTCTATCATTATAATCAAAGTCCTCTATCATTACATGAAGTATCAGTTGAATCCCTTCAATACTTTTCGAGCAATACTGCTCACAAGAAGTGGGACGGACAGATGGATGGACTGACAGACGGACAATGGAATTACTATAGACTCCGCACAAGAAAATTACACAACTGTAATTAGCAAATTTAAAATGCAGAAATGTAAGCAAATTTCCCATATCTTGTTGTGTGTAAAATTCATGCCTACAATGCTACTCCCACTGACACTTTCATGCAGAGCCACAAACAATACCTCAACCTGCTTACGATCAAAATGTAACAGTTTTGCATCATCAGCTTATATAGCGCATTCCACCCTAGACAATATCCTTTTGTTGCAGTAGCTTTCATTAATTAGCAGCCAAATTATAGCTACGGGATTTAAAAACCGTCCTACACTTATCATAAACAATTAGAACAACTGCACCTTGTGACTTGAATATTAGCGAAAAATACAGTTTTTAAAATAATGTGTATCTTCATATTCCTATATTTTAAACATTTTTTTTTTTGACATGATGCAATGCACATGCACTTTTACATATACATTTACACATTCTCATACGCAATCCATGTTTCTGTCTAGTAATCGGCAATCAATTTAATTTTCGCTGCCAGAAATAATAGAGAATTCTTCTAATTCACGAAATTTGCAAACATTTCCACGTAACTAGCTTAACCACTTATACAGTATGTAGTTACATGTATTACATGTATGCTCAGCGCAAGAGAATTAACCAAAGGGCAAAAAGTCCACAAATATTGAAGATTAAGTTATATGGTCCTAGTACTCTGCACTTCCTCTCCATGTCCTCTATCAATATATGTGGCTTTATTTTAAATAATTTTAAATTAACCAAAGGGAAATAACTCCATAAATATTGAAGAATGAGTTATGGCCCTTGTACTCTGCACCTCCTCTCAATGTCTTATCTCTCTCTATATATATGTGGATTAATTTAAATTCCTTTAATACTAATGGACTTATGCTTGACACAAGAAAACTAACAAAAGGGCAATAACTACATAAATACTGAAGAATGAGTTATGGTCTTGTACAATGCACTTCCTCTCAATGTCCTCTATCATTATATGAAGTATCATTTGAATCACTTCAATACTTTTTGAATTATACTGGGCACAAGAAGCAGGACGGATGGTGTAGTTGCTCCGCACAGGAAAATTAACCAAAGGGCTATAACTCTGTAAATATTAAAGAATTAGTGATGGTCTTTGTACTCTGCACTTCCTCTCCATGTACTCAATCAATGTATGTGGTTTTATTTTAAATCCCTTTAGTACTAATGGAGCAATGCTCCACACAAGAAAATCAACAAAAGGGCAATAACTCCATAAATATTGAAGAAAGAGTTATGGTTCTTGTACTATGCACTTCCTCTCAATGTCCTCTATCATTATATGAAGTATCATTTGAATCCCTTCAATACTTTTTGAATTATACTCCGCACAAGAAGTGGGACGGACGGTGTAGTTGCTCCGCACAAGAAAATTAACCAAAGGGCTATTACTCTGTAAATATTGAAGAATGAGTGATGGTCATTGTACTCTGCACTTCCTCTCAATGTACTCAATCAATGTATGTGGTTTTATTTTAAATCCCTTCAATACTAATGGAGTAATGCTCCACACAAGAAAATCAACAACAGGGCAATAACTCGGTAAATATTGAAGAAAGAGTTATGGTTCTACTCTGCACTTCCTCTTAAGGTCCTTTATCATTATATAAAATATCATTTGAATCCCTTCAATACTTCACGTGTTATACTCCGCACCAGAAGCGGCATTTTATTCCATTTATACATTAAATTCTGCTAAATGTCCACCAATTATCAATTTATTATTAACTACTATTTACTTAACTGTAATTTGAATCATTAATTTATATGTAGTTTAAGAAATACATCCTAACAATCTTGACGGAACTTAGTGAAAATATTTTAAGATAAACTTAAGATGTTTCTGGCACTGGCAAATTTTGAACAGGGCTTGCTGAGATTCTCAGTCTCATATATAGGCAGACTTGTAACTTGTTCTTGCACTCCAGTAATAATATACGGGCTTGCTTGGTCAATAGTTTACAGTGTTTTTTTTAGGCTCAATTTGGGGCCAAAATTCGGCCCCATTCCCCTGCTTAAAAAGTATATGAGGCATGTCGTGAGAAAACCGGTCTTAATGCATGTGCGTAAAGTGTCGTCCCGGATTAGCCTGTGCAGTCCGCACAGGCTAATCCAGGACGGCACTTTCCGCCTACAGTGGATTTATGTTTAGAAGAGACTTCCTTGAAACAGAAAATACCCTAAACGCGGAAAGTGCTGTCCCGGATTAGCCTGTGCAGACTGCACAGGCTAATCCGGGACGACACTTTACGCACATGCATTAAGACCAGATTTCCCATGACGCGCCTCATATATATTTTTCCCCTATATTTACCTTAAAATTCCCCTCAGAATGTAAGCTTTATTTATTTAATTTTTTAATTGACAAATAGAGGAATTTTAGTAAACAATCCGAGCAGTTTTTCATCAAACCAACATACTGCATTATATAAATTATCATTGGTAGCAAAGCAATTCATAAAAAAATAGAACATAAACATGTAATAATGCTTTTCTAAAAAAAAGTCCACTTTTACAGTAAAATTCCCCATCTGAAGGGCCCCGCCACCTCTCACGCAGACGTGAAAAAAAACACCGGCTAATTTTAATGACTGCTAAAGTAAATATATTGGATCTAACTGAGCCTCACTTGGAGTAGTAGAAGCTGTTCAGAGACTCTGGCAGCAGCTGGTATTCCGAAACCACGTAGTCGTTGTTAAGACTCACATGGTCGGGGAAATAATCGGTAGTTATCGGCAACGAGGCTGGCATGATCAGTGACTTCCAATCGACACCTACAAAAACATTGTTTTAGAAAATCATACATTTTTGGTAGGACTTTAATTTTTTTATGACAATGAATCATTTGAGCAAATTTGATACACTATAATTGTATTCTTAGAGTATGGTTTAAACTGAAAATATGATTTGAAATTAAGAGTACATTGTTGCAATGTAATTTACAAAATGCTGTGTTTCTGATCTTACTATCATGTAAATATTACTTATAAAAACATCTAATTTATAAAATTAAACTGCTGAATTCTCTAGTTAGTAATATAACATGCTTAACCAATAACTCAAATACATAGAGGATATTGTAGGTTTCGCTAGAATATTGATTTCACTCATGATCATAGAAATTGATATTTTCACGAGTGGCGCAATATTTTTTTTTAAGATCACAAGTGAATAAAAAATCGATATTCTACCGAAACCTACAAATATTCTTTTTATTTTATGCTTTTTACGCCGTTTTGTTACATTTTATGTACCATCTAAATGCGTTTAATTTGAAAAAATCGCGGGAAATATAACGTGATGGCTTCAAAATTTTGAGCCTGGCATCGTTGACGGTCCGTTTTATTTACTGTATTAAATTGGGAACCAGTGTGAAACAGTGAAAATTACCGGAGTGATAATTTTCACTGCTTCAAACAGTGCATTACCAATTTTATGTCACTGGTATTTCCCTATAAATCACTGAAAAGCATAAAATAGCAAGGCTTGTCACAGGATGTGACATATCCCCCCAAAGCATATGCTTGTCAGAGGAAGGCAAAACAATGTCAGACTACAATATCATGCCCTGGACAAATATCTTGAGATTTCAGCAACACAGCTGTTTGTTGTTGTGACACACTGCCTGATAATGATCTTCATTCCCACCAAGTTATTACATTCCTTACATGTTGGCAAAAATGATGCTTCCTACAAAAAATTCATTCTAATATTTGACCTGTTAAGTGTAACCTTGGACCCACAGACCTTGACCAAGGAGCATGTAAGTGGTATGTGACACATAATATGATCGTGGGAAAAATGATCTGAAGTAAATATTAAAATCCTTCAAGGCTTTTGGAAGTTATTGAGTTATTCCTTGCCATTTGACCTTGAATTGTGACCTAGACCTTTGACTGAGGACCATGAGAGTTGTACACGACACATTGCCTGGTCATGGGAAATAATAATCTGAAGAAATCCTTCGAAACGTTAAGAAGTTATGGTGGAGAAACAGAAATCCTTGACCTTTGACCTTGAATTGTGACCTTGACCTTTGACAGACGAGCATGGAAGTTGTATGGGACACATTGTCTGGCCATAGAGAATAACAAGAGATGTTTGTAAAACATGCAGCCAAGTTGTGAATATGTGCAATTGTTAAGAAAATTTTGTAATATGCAATCCCAAGCGAGGTCGCAATATATGGAATCTATGTATGAAGTTTCATTGAAATATCTCGATGCGTTCTCAAGTTATTGAGCGGAAACCGTTTTTCTATTTTTAGTAATGGTGACCTTGACCTTGACCCCACCCACCCCATATGCAATCCCAAGCGAGGTCTCAATATAAGGTATCTATGTATGAAGTTTCATTAAAATATCTCTATGCGTTCTCAAGCTATTGAGCGGAAACCGTTTTTCTATTTTTAGTAATGGTGACCTTGACCTTGGCCCCACCCACCACATATGCAATCCCAAAAGAGGTCTCAATATAAGATATCTATGTATGAAGTTTCATTGCAATATCTTGATGCGTTCTCAATTTATTAAGTGGAAACCATTTTCTATTTTTAGTAACTGTCACCTTGACCTTGACCACACCCACCCCATATGCAATCTCAAGCAAGGCTTCAATATAAGGTATATATGTATGAAGTTTCATTAAAATATCTCGATGCGTTCTCAAGTTATTAAGCAGAAACCGTTTTTCTATTTTTAGTTATGGTGACCTTGATCTTGACCCTACCCACCCCATATGCAATCCCAAGCAAGGTCTCGATATATGGTATCTACGTATGAAGTTTCATTAAAATATCTTTATGGATTCTAAATTTATTGAGCTGAAACCGTTTTTCTATTTTTAGTAACGGTGACCTTGACCCCCCACCCACCCGATATGCAATCCCAAGCGAGGTCTCGATATAAGGTAAATATGTATGAAGTCTCATTAAAATATCTCGATGCGTTCTCAAATTATTGAGTGGAAAACTCTTTTAATTTTTAGTAAAGGTGACCTTGACCTTGACCCCACCCACCCTATATGAAATCCCAAGCGAGGTCTTAATATAAGGTATCTATGTATGAAGTTTCATTAAAATATCTCAATGCGTTCTCAAGTTATTGAGTGGAGACCGTTTTTCTATTTTTAGTAACGGTGACCTTGACTTACCCTACCCACCCCATATGCAATCCCAGCGAGGTCTCAATATAAGGTATCTATGTATGAAGTTTCATTAAAATATCTCTATGCGTTCTCAAGTTATTGAGCGGAAACCATTTTTCTATTTTTAGCAACAGTGACCTTGACCTTTGACCTGTTGACCTCAAAATGTATAGGCGTCTTTCATGATCATAGGTCAAAGCGTTCTCTAGATATCGTGCGGAAACGACAGACCATCCGACCGACCGACAGGTGCAAAGCAATACCCCACTTCTTCGAAGGGGGGCATAATAATCTGAAGTAACATTTAAATCCTTCCAGACGTTTAGAAATTATAAAGTGGAAACAAAAATAATTAACCTTTGACCTTGAATTGTGACCTTGACCTTTGACCGACCATCATTGGACTTGTAAATGACACATTGGTCATGGGGAATAATAATCTGAAGTTATAGTAAAATCGTTCCAGGCGTTAAAAAGTTACAGAGCAGAAATAAAAATTCATGACCTTTGACATTAAATTGTGACCTTCACCTTTGACCGACGGGCATGGGAGTTGTATGCTACACATCGTCTGGTCATGGGGAATAATAATTTGAAGTTATATTAAAATCCATCCAGGCATTTAGAAGTTATAAAGCGGAAACAAAAAAATTCAAGACCTTTGACCTTGAATTATGACCTTGGCCTTTGACCGATGAGTATCGGAGTTGCACGCTATACATCGTCTGGTCATGTGGAATAATAATCGAAAGTTAAATTAAAATCCATCCTGGCATTTAGAAGTTATGGATGGTAAACAAAAATTCATGACCTTTGACCTTGAATTGTGACCTTGACCTTTGACAGACATGCATGGGAGTTGTACGTGACACATCGTCTAGTCATGGGGAATAATAATCTGATGTTATATTAAAATCCATCCAGGCATTAAAAAGTTACAGAGCGGAAACAAAGTCTGGATGGACGGAACCACCCACCCACGCACGCACCGACACACAGACAGACGGTGCAACTACTATATGCCCTCCTTTGGGGGCATAAAAATACATCTCTGGAACATAAATACTAGAATAAAATATGTTTCAATAGCCTTTATAATATATGTAAAAATATTGTGCCTGAGGTTAAATTTGAATAGTGATTAATAATGTTAGTAAATGTCTGGCTGAGGTTAAATCTGAATAGTGATTAACAATGTTAGTAAATAGTTAGTATCTAGTGTAGAATTATAACATATTAAAAGCATGGGCTGTATACATACAAACACATGTTACATATTAATGCTGTAAAACAGTGATATAAATAAAACCATTCACCAAAAAAAAGGCAAGCAAACTGATACAAAGGACGAAACAAAGTAGGGCAATTTTGTTAGAATAAAAGTTGCAGCATTAAAACAAGATACAGTGTAAGTTTTAGCTAGAAAAGCGCTTGAAATCAAATATACAACAGTATGAGGCTGTAAATAGGTTTTGTTATCATTGGAGCAGGTTGGACCTAAAGGCACATGCCAGGTATGTAGAGTAAGTTGAAAACTGAACAACCTATGTTAATAATTCATATTCACAAAAGTTTAATGATTATTTTTGGATATTCTGTTCATTAACTTTTGTGATCTTGAGTTTTCTTTGGGTTTGTATTATCCACAAAGTGTTCTGTTCTTAATTCTGCAGGCATATGCAGAAGGTGATTGCCGCAAGGCACCAATAGACTTTGAAAATCCATGGAAAATTTACCATTAAAACATGTCTTTCATTGCAAAGTTTCTTTATAATTCATAAATGTTCATCAAAAATGTTTTACATATGGGTATATGCAACAAGACTATATCAAACCAAGTGTATACAAAGAGTAAGGATGAGAGACCAATTCCAGATGAAAATAACGGCAGTAGCAGTAGCAAACCATAATTCAGGTATAATTTATAATCAGCGATCATATTATTTTCGGTTTTGCTGGTCCGAGACCGATTTGGTTTGAAAGACCGATTATAATTATTGGTATTCGGTCAGACCAGTTTTCTTAAAATTATCCAGTCACTATAAAAATCGTGATAATCCCATGATTTCAATACACAATACACACATTTTATGGCCTCAATGCATTGTAGGTGCGAATGCCGGTGGATCAGTGATGCGTGAATGCGTGATGCGTGAATGACCCCAGTCGTGTCACTATCAATCGATAATTGGAGTGCTTTTGCTGAAGTGTGTTCACTGTGTTATATCACTGACACCGATCGGTCTCTGATGCCAATTTCAGAGTGTACTTCTTCACGATAAAATCATGTCCAGTTATTATAGAGACTGATAATAGCAGCCGCATGTAATCCTCATGGAAAACGTGCATTTGCTGCATAATAATTTCATGTACTGTGCCACATTCATAATGATATAAAATATTCAAAGTAATATGAAATCTAACTAAACATCGTAGAAAAAATATAGTTAATACAATCATAGTTTTTTTGTTAATTGGCTTAATTGATGTTCATGACGAAACGTAGTTAATTTTTAAGTACAAAGTGACCATATTGTATTACAATATACAGTCTAAACGCGATACTGCGAATCGCGTTATTACGAAATGACGGGATACTACTAATAAGGCGGCTGGTCCCATCCGTTTTCTTTATACATTTAACTACAAAAAGATGTGATACAACGAATTCGCGATTGAACGAAAGATGCGTTACTACGAACAAATGTTTCGATCCCATCATAGCGTTTGCAATGAAATGTTGACGCGATACTACGAATCAGATTGTCACAGAGACTTTTCACACCTTCTCAACGAAGATTTCAAGCCTCTGCCAAGTCAGACGCCAAGCCAGTTTGTTTGCACCATAGACATAGTTTTTAACGAGTATAATTACCATATTAAGCCACTTAAATGGTGTGCAGTGGTGAGAATATTAAGGTTTGACTACAGGACCGACTTTCGTGATAACAAATATGTTTTTGCGAATTAGATTTTTTGCAGATTTTACACTTTATTTTAGCTTCATAATGCGAATACATGCACAGCTGTATCATCAAGTGCAATTAGTTTAAGTGCGTTTATAAATGTAAATGACATGTCGCAAATTAACACTAAATGTTACTTTACTGCCGGAATTTCCTAAAGATGAGATACAACAAAAAACGCGATACTGCGAACAAACTCTTGTCTCCCGTGACTATACGTAGTATCGTGTTTTGACTGTATTCTAACTTTAGTTCAGCAAAACTCATATAACTGACATAGAAATTAAGTCTATTGAACATTAAGGTATGGAAACTTCATAGTTTATATTAATAATTAAAATATACAATTTCGAACATACCTTATTTTTCGGATGCACATAATTTGGATACAGAATGGGCGTTTTTATTGTACTTTTTGAATTGCATTATCTTTAAATTTTTGTGAAATAAAAACTCATAAAAGACATAGAAATACAAATTTATTGAAGTTTGAGGCGTGAAAACTGTGAATAGTTATATTTGCAAAATATGCATGTTCGGACATGCACCATTTTCGGATATACAAAATTCAGATACAACATGAGCATGATCGGGGGACTCAGGACCGATTGACTTTGTAGAACAAGAGGGCCATGATGGCCCTAGGTCGCTCACGTGAGTGACTGACTTTCTAGAACAAGAGGGCCATTATGGCCCTAGGTCGCTCACGTGAGTGATTGACTTTCTAGAACAAGAGGGCCATGATGCCCTAGGTCGCTCACGTGAGTGTAAAGCATCATAATGGCTTTTAAGAAGAAGATTGTTTGAGATTTCAATAAAGCCATATAAGGAAAACTGTCCCGCCCCCTGGCAGCCATGTTTTTTAACAAATCGCAAAAATAGGCTAGTGTATATGTACAAGAATGGTCTGGAAAGTTATATTGCGATCTGGCTGTATCGCGATCGCGATCCATGGAGGGGTGCAAATTGCGATATAACGATTTGCAGCGTACCAAAGAAAATACTGTCACGGTATCGTTAAACATGTGAAACACGTGCACGGACTAAAATGAGTGTTAACACAGAATACAGCTAGAGCGCCTAATTTGTGCTAATACAGGTGACGAGTATTAGGTTAATGTTTGCGAGCTATACTAGTCTTTGTGCCCAATGCTATGCAAGTCTATCTTCTAAAACAAGTCAACAAACCTATCTATATCTATTTTCACAATGAAATGGGCTAGCTGGACCTGAATTAAATGGTCACACCCCATACACTGTAACTCAGTTTGTACTAAAGTTATTAAACAGACAGCTTTTTTTTTATTTTTAGCAGTGTTCTGCCTTGAATTTGGACTATTGGGGACAAGGGCCCTCTAGGCTTGAAAAAGTGGGGACAAATTACAAAAATGTAGGGACACAGACAAAAAAAGTTGTTCACCTCATGAATATTCCCAAAGCAGATTTTTTTTTTGAAATGTACGTACTAGCTGTTTTCATTCATGTTTGTTTTTATTTTCTGTTAAAAAAAGGATTAATACATAATACTATGTTCTTAATTAATTCATAACATTCTGTTGATCAATGTTACACTGCATTCTTAAATACCTTATAACCTTGCATTATTAATTTTAATTTGAACAAACAAAAAAATCCGTTATAAAAACAAGGCATTAATATTGAAACCTGTTAAAACTACAAAGTGTAACAGTGTTACATCATCAATTAGCCGGGCATCCAAAACTGCAAGCCATTAGCAACACTCATAGCAATGGTGTTGGTAATTCGACTTCAAAAGTCTTTGATGTTTCTGCCGAAATGCGGCTGTTGTCTAGCAGTTTTTTGCTGAAAAGCGTGTTTCATGCTTACAATTATCGATTGATACTACTGTATCTGAACTGTTCAAGTGCGGCCAATAAAGCGTTAATGAATTAGTATTCTAGTGAAAAAATTGGTTATAAATTGACGTCACGATAAATGATATAAATTTTACTAAATACGCCGAATGATATACTTGTAAATTGTGTGCGCCCGCGGGCCCGCTTACAAAAATGTGTTGGGGACAAATCGTTTATTTTTGCGCCAATGGCGCAAGGCCCCATCCACGGCAGAACACTGTTTTAGTAATGGTGCCCTTGACCACAACCACCCCAGATGCAACCTCAAGCAAGGCATCTATATATGAAGTTGTATTACAATAGCAATTTTTGTTCTCAAGTTATTGTTCAGAAACCAAAAGTTGGTGCTGCTGTCAAGTCTGTCAGCCCACATGCCCAACAACATACCCCAATCTAATAACCACACATTTTCATTTGGTTAAAAATGGCTATCTTAGATACTTGTTATAACTTCATCTGTAAAGCAATTAAATAATAATGCAAAATTTGGGAGACTTGATGCCATAACTACTGCAATTTGTCTTTTTTCTATGATTTTTTTTAATCCACTGAAGTCCCAAAAATTAAAGTTTTAGCATAATACCTGCTTATGTGCAATTTTCAACACTTTTTCCTGAAGCAAAAAACAACAATTAATTAAAATGCAATATCTTACCATTGCCCTCTATAACCACACAAAGTTTCATGAACCCAGCTTTTGTATTTACTGAGTTATTGCAGGACCCAAATCGTATTGCACAGACAGACATACAGACAGAATCATAGATGGAGGGTGTCCCATCTGATCATGCAACCAGTAGTAGACAAATAACTTTCAAAACAAACTATTTATTAAATGTCAGTGACATATAAATACTAAATTTCTAGGCACATGACTAACTTGTGAAAAACTTAAAATATTTCTCTGAAACAGAACCTTTCCAACACAGAACCCAGTTTATATTATGCCTTGGAAGAATCATGTGCAAATATTCCATTGTTATTGATAGTGCAGTTTACTGAATTGTCTAGGGAGCTGCTTAATTAACCACAGGCCAAGTTCATTGGACCACATGAGGATAAAAATGTCAGTTGGAGAAAGTTATACAATTCCTGACATAACATGTATATAGGATAGGAGGTCAAATAAGATTCAAGTAAACAGTTGCTCTGGTTTTTGTGTTCCTCACTGATGTGATTTTCTGGAGATTTCTTGAGATTATCATAACTACCAGAAGTATTGGGAATATTTAATTTGAATATTCAAATTTAATTCTAATATTGGGTTGTTGTTTATGTTCATGCCTCATCACCACTACATCATCATCATCATCATTGTCATGAATGTCATAATCATCATCACTATCACCATCATCATCATTATCATCATCAACAACACCAAAATCACAGTATCATGAGCATAATAGCCTTCATCATTTTAATATTTATAATCATCTTCAAAAATAAGCAACACCAACAACAGCTTTTAGCAATTTAAACCGAGGTCTTATAGGCTACATTTATAAACATTTACCTGGCCTACCCTTAAAAGTGCCCAGACCATAGAACATTTTTATTAAGTTTGTCAGATATTTTGTTGTTTTATTTTTTTCAATACTTAAATTTTTTTGGTTAAATAAGTGACTTGTTTTGATAGCATCCACTTTACAAGGAATTTGGTAGAGGGTCACCACAGGAACATTTATGTGAAATTAGTTTGACATCAAACCAGTGGTTTTAGACTAGAAGATTTTCAAAGTTTTCAGTATAGCCATATGAGGAAAACTTCAAGGAATTTGGTAGAGGGTCACCCAAGGAACATTTCTGTGAAATTATTTTAAAATCCAACCAGTGGTCTCAGACAAGAAGATTTTAAAAGTTTTCAGTAAAACCATATAAGGAAAACTGCCCTGCAACCTAGCGGCCATGTTTTTTTAACCAATCAAAATGATTTCAAGGAATCTGGTAAAGGGTCACCAAGGAACATTTCTGTGAAATTATTTTGAAATCCAGCCAGTTGTTTCAGACTAGAAGATTTTTAAAGTTTACAATATAACCATTTTAGGAAAACTGCCCCACCCCCTGGCAGCCATGTTTTTAAAAAAAATCAAAATGATTTGAAGGGATTTGGTAGAGGGTCACCCAAGGAACATTTCTGTGAAATTATTTTGAAATCCAGCCAGTGTTTTCAGACTAGACAATTTTTAAAGTTTTCAATATTATTTAGTTATATAAGGAAAACTGCCCCGACCCCCTGTTTTTTAACAAATCAAAATGATTTCAAGGAATTTGGTTCACCCAAGGAACATTTCTGTGAAATTATTTTCAAATCCAGCCAGTGGTTTCAGACAAGAAGATTTTTAAAGTTTTCAAATTAGCCATGTAAGGAAAACTGCCCCGCCCCCTGGTGGCCATGTTTTTTAACAAATCAAAATGATTTTAAGGACTTTGGTAGAGGGTCACCCAAGGAGTATTTCTGTGAAAACTATTTTCAAATCCAGCCAGTGGTTTCTGACAAGAAGATTTTTTTAAGTTTTCCAGTTTTTAAGGTTTTGGTTGAAATGGCTGCCAGAGTTTTCAATATATTTTAATAATCGAACTTCAAGGAATTTGGTAAAGGACCATCCCAAGAACATTCCTGCCAAGTTAGGTTAAAATCCACCCTGTAGTTTCAGAGAAGAAGTTGTTTGAAGTAAAATGTTGCAGACAGACGCCGGACACAGACTGACCACAATAGCTCACCCTTGAGCACTATGGGCTCAGGTGAGCTAAAAAGAGTCACCAACCTACAAGCCCTTACTTATATGTACCATCCAAGCAGCAAGTAGCATGGTGCACTCTAAATAGTGTAAAAATAATTCTCAATTAAGGAGAAAATGTAAAACAGTGTAGACGTCTTTTTCAATTAAGGAGAAATAATAAATCAGCTTCAAAATTCATGTAAGATAATTACTTGAGTTTCCAAAATCCCAATTCAAATGTAAAAGTCAGTCCAAAAGTTACATGATTAAATGATACTGAATAAGTTACTAACTAAACAGTCCAAAAACTACAGAAAATAATTAACCCTTTTCAGGCACTAGATCACACGATCTAAATCCTATAATATGTTTGTTTGTTTACATGAATTCTAGCTATTGATTATTGTTTAAAATCTTTTTCCTGACTGGATGCCAAGACAGACAGTGGACATTTTATTGCTGCACACACAGCCAAAATATAGGTCAGAAGAAGGCTATCAAAGCTTGGTTACTATGTGTAATGATGCTGATCTCAAATAGAAGTATCATGTTGACTCACAGTGAGGTATTGATTTTACTGATAAGCAGACTCCACTATCTGGGTTATATCTGTGAATGAGCTACAAAGGGAAATAACACATTTCTGACAATTATCTTCCTGATACTTCATTTACCTCCCTTTACAAAAGGGCAATAACACATTTCTGACAATTATCTTCCTGATACTTCAGTTACCTCCCTTAACAAGGTGTGTTATTCAGGAACAGATGTTTTTGGGACCAAAAAAGGGACAATAACTCTAGTGTTCCTGGTCCGATCAGGCCCATTATCGAACCCGTCAAAGATGTTAGCGTTATACACAAACTGTGCAAGTTTGGTCAAGATTGAATAAAAAATGTAGTCTTTATCACGATAACGGGCAAAATTGTTGACGGCATATGGACGACTGCCGCCGGCCGCCGCCGGAGAGGTCACATATACCAATAGCTGACCGAGCACTTTGTGCTCAGGTGAGCTAAAAATATGATCCCTGTTTATAATATAATATATATTGTTATAAATGTAGACATATGTAATATACTACTACTATATTAGTGTAGATATAAATACACACTGAGCTAAATCTGTTATGGAAACTGGAAGAATGCAAAGCACGTCTTTTTATGCTAGGTTCCACTGTCATGTGATCCATCACATACGCTACGATTGGCTACTCGTAGCTGATTCTAGTCTTTCTCTGAGATTTCAGGCTTGGATACGATGTGATGCGAGTTAATACGTTGTGATACGGTGTTTTGCACTCAGTTGTGATCTGGTCATAATTAGTCTATTACAGGTGGCACGATCTGTCAGGGTCTGATCTCCAGTTCATATATGATTACATACATTCCGTTCGGATTGTTCCGATCGAAACCTGGAATTGTCTTTCACGACCATGATCGATGGTGATCATGATCTGAGTAATGACTGGACCCGATTGATATAAATACAGCCAAACTGACTATTGACTTGATCGATTCTTGCGATCTCAACACAGCATGGTGTTTGTCTTGCTTAGATAGACCCCGATCACCACTATTTGGAAACACAATTAGATATGATATGTCGCGCTTTGTGAAGATGCAATACAACCTGATACGATGGCCCCGATGGACAATTAATTGCTGTAGATCGTGTTAATCATAGAAAATGTTTGAACTGTTCTATGATTAACGTGATTGCCACAACTGACCTCAAGATCTGATAGGATCACCATGATTAGTCCACGATTAAGACCATGATTTCAATAGTGCTGCGAATCATGATAGTGTGAACCTAGCATTACATGACTTGCTCAAAACAAGGACAAATATTCGTCATAAAGAAAATGATAGAAACAAAAATAATAAAAAAATATACTCAAATTATATTTTTCAAAGAAATCCCAAATAATAAAACAAAACAATTGTTGTAATAAGAAATAAAACTGTGATAATTTTACAACAGAAAACCGGCTTTGGCCCCATGAACATAATATTTTATGAACTTTAAATCTTGACCAATGAAAATTGTTGTTACATAATGGCTTTGACCTTCATTGGCCAAAATTAAAGTTTAAAACTAAGATTAAGTGTATGACTGCTCACTGTCACAGTCTTCACAATAATTGTTTGGAAGGACTTCAGGCATAAATATGAAACTACAACTTTCTCTGATCTACTTGTCCAAAAAATTTAACAT
This sequence comes from Congeria kusceri, assembly GCA_027627225.1. Classification (NCBI taxonomy): domain Eukaryota; kingdom Metazoa; phylum Mollusca; class Bivalvia; order Myida; family Dreissenidae; genus Congeria; species Congeria kusceri. Next base: position 9,347,872 of record CM051027.1, read on the forward strand.
ACGAAAGTTACCGTATCAATGTAAATAAGTTTTTATTTATAACTTATCATGCTTATGTAGCCATACTGAATAAATATTTCTTGCATTCATATGAGGGGCATCGTGGGAAAACCGGTCTCAATGCATGTGCGTAAAAAAAGTGTCGTCCCGGATTAGCCTGTGCAGTCTGCACAGGCTAATCCAGGACGGCACTTTCGCCAACAGAGGATTTATGTTTAGAAGAAACTTCCTTGAAACAGAAAATACCATAAAAGCAGAAAGTGCCGTCCTGGATTAGCCTGTGCGGACTGCACAGGATAATCCGGGACGACACTTTACGCACATGCATTAAGACCGGTTTTCTCACGACGCGCCACACATGTATTTTGTTAATGCCGTTTTTTTCATTTTCTTGCACTTGCCCTTTCAGGCAGATAGGTTATGAATTTAACTTACCCAGACACATTTTTAAGATTCCTGTCATGGGGCCACAAACTTATAAATATGCAAACAAATAAGCAATCCAACAAGAACCACAAAGGGAGACCACTCTCAAACAGCAAGCTATGCATAGACTTTTCCTTGAATTGTGCAGTATTAATAACCTCAAATTAACCTGTTAATGTTAAAAGTTATTTCTCTTAACAATAAATCTCATTTGTCATCCATAGTTTTTGAATAAAAGATTTTCGATCCTATCTTTTGTAGCAGTCAGAATTTTTTGTTATGTCTGCAATGGCTATATCCCATAAAACCCTGGGAAGAACATGGCAAAACAGTACATTAAGAGGGCAATAAATCATATTTTCATAATGCCTCAATTACAGATTCCATTTTAAATAAAAATCTGTCGCAAGTTCAAAACACACCTTAAGTGTTTACACTGTAAACTACTTGTTGTAAATGTTTAGATCCAAAAGGATCAGTTAAATTATTGACGGTTAACCCTCTATTTTCATTAAGATTTATTTCAAAAAATGTGAAAACATACTGTGCTTTGTAAAATATTGTCAACGCATGGAAAAATCCCTGCAGTGTAAGGAAGCGCATCTAACTACAAATTGCATGCGCCAGGCTGCGTGTTAATATCATATCCAATCACAACATTGCATGCGCCAGGCTGCGTGTATCCAATATCCAATCATCCAATCACAAAACAAGTGGCAAGCTTACTTATTCCCGCACAAAAGTTTTGCGAGTTTTCGAAATCGGCTTTTAGAATAGGTTTTATGAGCCGAGACTCGGTAAAGCTTGTATCGGCGTTGTCTAAAGGTCGCCAATCTTGACCTGCAATACCAAAGGGCCATAACTCATGACAGCATCTCAGTTCCAGTTTTGTTAAACTTACTCAGAACAAACTCTTCCAGGGTCAATAATTATAAAGGTTCTTATGTAATTATTGAAAATAAGACAAGATTATAATTTGTGTTTGAAACTTTGTGCTTCGGAACATAATGCGTCATAAATACTAAATATTAATACACATGGAATTATATTGCAACTTCTGTGTCAAAACCTTCAAACTACGCATTTCTTTGTCAGAAAATCCAAGTATAAAATTTCGGAATTTTAAGATTTTTCTTAATTTTTTACTAAGAGCCTTTATAAATACAATCCCTTCTCTTAAGCAATGCTTAATTTATACGTTAAATATGCTGTAACAAAATGTTAGCTTAAACCATATTTTTTACATCCAAGTAATTTGTTAAGACTAGGAATTTACTAACCATAGAATGACTTTGTTAAAGCAAAAAAAAATAATGTTAGTTTCAATTTGCATCTCCAAAACAAATCAGGGGGGGGGGGTAAAAATAACATTTTACTTTCAGAATATGAATTACTGAAAAGATGCATATTAGTGAAATCTGCTCTTTTCACAGAAAGTCAGAAAAGGCTAATGATCGATCGGCAAAAATATTTTTTAGGGTCGCAGGAAAAAATTAGGGGGGTCGGTAAGAGGAAACAAACAACTTTCTTTTTACCCCTAAACATGTTTTATTGTGAAGCAATTTTCTTGAGATTAATTTTAATCTTACTTGATGTTCAAGTCTGTATGTGAGACAGCAAGGCAGTTTGTTCATAGGGAATTAAAGTGAATACATGCAATATACAGTAAAACCTCTGTATACAGAATCAGCATTCATCTTGTTTGTGAGAGCGAATGATATTAAAGGGACATATTCAAAGATATTTCATATTTTTGAAAAATGCCATTTAATGTCTTTACTGCAAAAACTACAGGAATAACCTAATAATACAAATATTATATAAAGAAAAAAAGTTGAATTTTACAAATTTGCCTTCACTGGGACTCCAACCCGGGACCTTTGAGATAAAAAAACACATGTGCTAACCACTCGGCCATTCAGACTTATACATCTGGTTGTATATTTCTAATGCTATGTAAGTGACACACGTGTTTTCGAAAATACTGATGAAAACGTTACAATCACATTATAATTTTACTGATGATAATCCATAAACTAAGCAATATTTCCAAAGTATTTCTTAGTCATGAATGTAATTTCGCTTCTTTGTATATAATGTATAATTTCTTTTGGAAGGTATGTAACGATTTTTGAAAAATGTCAATTTGCCAATCTGTGAACAGGTCCCTTTAAGCCTGACTGTGTTCTATCAGGAGCTACTAAACAACAACACAGACACTCAGGTCCTTTCAGAATCTGTACTTGGCAAAAACACCATCACTGCCAGTCAAAATCTATTACAACTTAGCCATAATATGTTATGTACAGTTTGATGGCAAAAACATTGAACTAGGACTTTGTCAGCCAAGTGTTTCAACAATTTTGATTTAAAAAGACATCCACTGTATGCATAAGAAATTAATTGCGGCTGGCAAACTAGGAACAAACATGACTTTCCAAGTTCTTTTCAACCAATGACATTAAAGTGACTATTTCATCGAAAAGGGCCTCAAGGGGGAAAATTCTTTAAAAAATTTGTTTATATTTAAACACTAGCATATAATAATGATTAAAACAGGGTATATATAATGGGAACAGAGTGTACATATTCTGATATAAAAATCAATTTATAACATGGGTTGTGTTTGTTTGGCCCTTTAAAGAAATGACTTACACAAACAGTCTGTAAAGCTTTATTGCTAAACGGTATATTGTTAAAAAATATATATATGGTTTTAAATAATAAATGTGCAAAGCTAACGCTTAGTGTTGCAACTGTACTTACAGAAATCAAATATCTCCTAGTAAAATCAGCAAAGTCTTGAAAAAAAAATCATGAACTATTACATTGATATTGGAATCCATATACCGTGTACAGATAATCCTGGACACCATTGTCAAATATCCTTTTATTGTCTGTATACAAGGGGAAAGTGAATTTCTCAAAGGGGGTAATACACATCATATACTTTAAATGTTGAGTACATCAATAAAGTATATTACAGAGCAGAACTTTTCGTCATTAACAAACACAGACTCTAACAAATTATATCATATTTTTTATATGAAAGCAATGAACATGTATGATCAAACAATCAATCACAGCTGACAGTTTATCAGTCACTGATCACATATAACGCATCAACAATCAATCATTGCTGGCATTTCAATCACAAATCACAGGAAACACGCAGTCACCAATCAATGACTTATTATATACAATAATCGCAGAAAGCATAAATCAATCACGGGTCTGAAACACAAGCAATAATTTCTCATTGATACACATCAATTATTTAAGGGACACACAGTCATTCATCAACTTTGTATGCTACGCAATTGTATACTCTTGAAGTAGGGTAAGATGTAGCATCAAAAAGGTTACGGGTGCTGCTCAAAAGGATCATGGGGGTAGTGGGAAAGATTCTTTGTTACCTGGAAATAGTGTGATAATTCAAGTTTTGTTTTAATACTTTTTATGCTTCAAATTAAGCTTTTTAAACAATGTAGCACAATTTCACATTTATAACTAAAACAAATGAAAGTAAATTTCAAAAGATATTCAAACAGTAACAGGGTGCAGCACCCTGCTTTGTCACCCTGGATCTTTCCCAACTCATACCCCTGTGTTGCCCCTCACACATACCTGTGGAGAGTTCTGCTGTCCACTCCTGCTCCCCTGTGGGCCCCCACAAGAAGGACCGCTGGTGTTTGGGGTCCTTGAATGATCCACCGTATGCACTGCGCACTGCAGGAAAGATAACTCTGTATACAATACCATTAGAGTTATTGCCCTTTGTTTATTTTCTTTTCTGAAGCCCTACTCTGACGTATGAAACTTATTAAAACATCTGTAACTATCAAGAATTTTAAAATCATGAAATATATTCTTTAAGTTATATTAGCTTTAATTAAACAAAATCAAACAAATAAATGATTTAAGAATTTAGAATGAGTGAAATTTGTCCTTTAATGTATATGGGATTAAATAGAACAAAATCAAAAGAATTCATGACTACTTTGAAATAAAGCAAGACACATTTTCCTTGCTGTAGCCTACCATACTCGTGTGGCTGACTACCCCTGCTGCTGGCTTCTTCCTCCAAACTGAAGGACATAACATTGCATATAAATATTCTATGAAAAAAGAACATGCTTTTATGCCAATGAGGTTCAATGTGTTTTTCCCTTCTGGTACAATACAAAGTCATAAGGAATAAAACATCTATATGACATGATATGTACCATAAATTTAAATTCTCTGAACAAACTATTTACTTTGCATATTTATTGTAATGAAAACAAACTAGAATTGTCACATGAGTGACGGATATACCCACACAATATGGCCTTGTCACAAACCTATGGCATCCATTGAAAAGAAATGGAGAGAGAGAGAATGCTTTAATTTGTAAATGGTCAACAGTGTATTTGGAAAAATTTAATTTCAATAGGAGCCATAATTCTGTCAACATTTAGTGGTTTGTAACCGAAGTTTAACTTGATCTGTATTTTATGTTACACCTATGTACCAAAAATAATTTAAATATGTGAAGCTTTTCACAAGTTATTGTCCATGTTTTTCAGGAATTTAAGTAAACAAGGGCCATAACTGTCAAAATTTAGTGGTTTGTAAACAAAGTCGAACTTGACAGGTATTCTATGATGTTACAAATATGTACCAAAATTATTTGAATATGTCAAGCCTTTCTTGAGTTATCATCAGGAAACCAAAAACCAACAAACCGAGAGACCGACGGAAAAACAGGCAGACAGACTGACGGACCAACAAGCTCACTCCTATATACCCCACCTAAACTTTGTTTGTGGGTGTATAATGATTACATGACAAATTCCTTCAATGAATGGAACTAACTACCATGTAGTGTGTTACTCCCAATGCACAATATAAAAGTACACAGCCCACTTACATGTGTAACAACTGCAATTATTATTTATTCTTGGATGATAATAAAAAGGATGAAAATTAAAACAGAATGCTTTTATTTCCATATAATTTACCAGGTAAATGTCACTGACACCAAATTTATATAATCTTAAGTAGTTTCATTTTTTGCCAATTTGAACCATTTTTTATTTAAAACAATATGCAGCACACAAATACAAAAACTCTTGCCATTAGGGTACATACAAATGGAAAACAACTATGTTAAGACGAGATGAAGTGGTGTTGCATTCTGCTGTTGGACAGTGTATGTCCCGGGTAAATAATTCCATTACTGTATAGCTGTGATGTTCCTTTCTCTTTTTCGACTGTGTACATTAAGGGGCACAAAATTCAATTCGGAAATACACTGTACATTTTCTCTGGACCTAATTGGGTGCATTCAAAATCCTCCCAGTATTTCTACTGGCTTTTTTGTATTTAAACATATTTTCTGGTCTCAAGGAATTTGAAAATCAGTCTGGTACAGTAGCTTTTCATTTTTGGCAACATGTATTTTTTTACAACATCTTTCAACTTTAATTATGTACAAAAATATGTTGATATAGTTTCCATGTACTTTTCAATAAAAAATGTCAGTCCATGTATTTTTTTTCGAAAACTGTGATTTTCAGTGGTCTTTTCTCCAGCAAAAATCAACTTAAAAAATGTCACGTAAATTTATTTAAACTAAGTGTAGTTCTGCCACTGGCCTTTCTGTATGAAATTACAGAATTGAGCCGCGTCGTGGGAAAACGGGACTTAGTGCATGTGCGTAAAGTGTCCTCCTGGTTTATCCTGTGCAGTCCGCACAGGCTAAACCGGGACGGCACTTTCCGCTTTTATGGTATTTTTTGTTCAAGGAAGTCTCTTCTAAACATAAATCCACTGTAGGCGGAAAGTGCCGTCCCAGATAAGCCTGTGCTGACTGCAGGCTAATCCGGGAAGACACTTTACGCACATGCATTAAGTCTGGTTTTCCCACGACGCGCCTCAATTGTTTAATTTTTTCCGCCCTTTACTGTATGTCCAGGTCACATACTTGCTCAAGTCACTGTTGTCACCCAGTCCTCGGCTCACACGTTTCTTGTTTCTGGCCTTGACAGCCAGCTGGGCCGCCTGGTACAATAAATCACTGCTGTTAGCTAGGAAACATACATTGGATCCGGGTAAGTGCAGACAGCGGGTTACTATGGACAAAAATGCATTAGTACTTTCCTACATGTTTTCATGTTGCTTGTAATGATTTTGCCTTCATTTAGAAGAGTATTGTTTGGGGCAATACATGTCTAAAAATAGCATGTAACATGCTTCATTGGTTTTTGAAAGTTATTGCAAGTGGTGCATCATGGGAGCAGCCTATTGCTTCTGTCTGAGTCTCCTGAATTTTAAGTATATAATAGTGTCAGTAGTTTCAGAGTAACTTGCAATATAGCAAAACCAGTACTGTCCATAGTTTTCCTATACTGTCTGAACTTGCCAGGTTTTGTAAGGCCTCGTTTCTGACGTAGTTGAAGTATTTTAGACTACATTTAGCTACATGGAATCAACAATAAAATCAGAGGTAGACAGGGACTTCCCAATATCTTCATCATAATATGGGAAAACTGCAAAACCATTTATATTCGTCGGCATGAAATTTTTTGTGTTGTTTTTTTAAATTACGATTTTTTTGTGGGCTCTTTAATTTGTGGATTTATATTTTATTAATTAAAAAAATCATCTAGAAATGCATCAACCGTATGGCTGTTTTCAGTTTGTAACACCTTACGGTCATAAACGGTGCGTCCCCGTGGTAAGTGGGCCCCATTATCGACAAATCAATTAAGCAATAGACCCTTGTTATGAAATAAACACGGCAAGTCACCGAGGGGGGTAGGGTCAGACTACAAATGTGTGAATTAAACAATGGGCCTGTCGTCTGCCAAAAACCGAAGTCGTAAAGCGTGGTCCACGCTTTCTGCATGGAGAGTGTTTACTATGCTCATAGATCTTTACTAGTCTATCTCTTGTCTATCTGAAAGAAGATAGCAATGCATATACAGCATTACTGCATACGCAGATAAATCGGATATGTCAAGTGTCAATGAAGTACACGGTGTATTACACCGGAGCCTCGTTTGGAGTGTATGCAGATTAGATAGGGGCTACTTGTCACACAAAAAATATACTGGATATTAAACTGATTCATTTATGATATAAATGCACTGTAATGTATTTATCATAAACAAACTCTTATACTTCATTTAACAACTATAAACATTACATTGACATTGTCTTCATGTAGGTATATGTACTAGAAAACTACATCTTAGAGCGCAAATTCGGCCGAAAAAATAGTTAGCCGAACAATTATTCGTTAGAAAAATAATTTTGTGGTTTGTTCCATCCTCAAAATCCACAAAAATTAGTGCCCCACGATTATTAATGGTTTTGCAGTATCCTACACAGAGAGGGAGTCCATGTAAAAACATCCATACTTACCCGGATCTGCCCTACCTTAGAGCGGTTTAAAATATTGTCATGATATGTACACGTGCCCTTTTTATGAGACTTACAGGTATGTTAATGAAATTTTTTTAATGGATTTTCACCTGAACAGCATGTTCAGATATTGAGGAGTACACAGTGATGGAAACCAGCTGGTCAACTTTCTATTGCAATTTATGTCCATCAACAAACTAACGAATTTGCTAATTTTGTTAAAACCCTAGATATATAGGTTAAAACATTGAAATATTGACCATTCCTGTCTGCATTACACATACATGAACTTTAATCAAAGCATAATTGACAACAAGCATAAAGGTGAAACATTTTTGTTTGAAAAAAATAAAATTAAATGTATAATATTTCATATCTTTGAACAAACATATTTTGGAGGTACACTGTCATAATACAAAACACTAAAGAAGATTATCTATGGCCAAGCAGAGATAGTAAGTAACAGTAAAATTATCATAGCGATGTGTATGTTGGATGGTTTCCTCTGCGAGGTCAGAGAAAACAGGAACATCAATATAGTGCTGTTTAACCGGGACATTTTCCTCTGTGAGGTCAGAGAAAACAGAAACATTAATATAGTGGTGTGTAACCAGGATGGTTTCCTCCGTGAGGTCAGAGAAAACGGCAACATTAATATAGTGGTGTGTAACCAGAATGGTTTCCTCCGTGAGGTCAGAGAAAACGGAAACATTAATATAGTGGTGAGTAACCTGGATGGTTTTCTCCGTGAGCATTTTACTAACATTAATATAGTGCTGTATAACCTGGAATATCCTCCGTGAGGTCAGAGAAAATGGAAACATAAATATAGTGGTGCATAACCTGGAGGGTTCCCCTCTGAGAGGTCACAGAAAATGGAAACATCAATATAGTGATGAGTAGCCTAAATGGACTGATCTGTAAGGTCAGAGAAAACTTGAATATAGTGCTGTATAACCTGGGATTTCCTCCGAGATGTTAGAGAAAATGCAAACATAAATATAGTGCTGTATAACCTGGATGGTTTCCTCCGTGAGGTCACACAGGTCTGGTTCCCCTTCCTCATGCTCGTGGTAACTGTACGTGTGAACGTGGTGCGTCTGCACAGCAACACCATGGGGGTCTGAACCAGGAACACACACAAGATATCATTCAATAAGTTAACATTCACTAAATGTGCTAAATGATTGAAGAGGTGTTTTGAATCATGCTACACACAGTTTATCAATGTCATTTAAAAAGCATACCAAAAGTTTACAGTATACAGTATCATTCACTTTACATGTGACTTTTGAGCTACCAAGCAGATCATTCACTTTGTGCAACATACCATTCATTATGTTTACAAGGTCCTTCCCTAATTGTACCAGACCATGTACATGTATGCACAATTTGATAATTTAATTATTTTTCTTATTATTCTTATATTTTTCCGTTTCAACTACAATTCTTAATAAATATCAACCCAGGCCAAAGCAGACGACAACTCGTCACCTTAGTTCAAGAGCTCAATAAGTGCTTACATTTTGCATTGCAGATACTGAGTTATTCAACTAAGGACAAACTGTACCTGTTGGAAATGCGTGTATCCATCTCCGTCTGTTCGAGGTCATTTTAAACTGCATCTTGGAGGGCAGGAAGGGGTTGATGAGGGCTCGGTGACGTCGGTAGTTGTGCAGACTGACGGGCGACTCCGCGCTACCCGCTACCTTCCGCGCGCCCAGGATGTGATCATCACTGCCATCTAGGTATGGCCGGCCTGTAGGGTGATTTTTACGCATTTAATGCATTTGTAATCATGCAAAATGCAGGGCTCACATTGTCATGCGCAATATTAGCCACTGGCTACAAATTAAAAAATTTGGCTTAGGAAAATTATGTTTGGTTTCAACATTTTCTAATAAAAACCTAGAAAATGTGCATAAGTAACCTGTATTCATCAAAATGAGGGCCAATTTGGGGCCAAAATTCAGCCCCATTCCCGTTTAAAAAGTATATTATTACCTTAAAATACCCATCAGAATGTAAACTTTATTTTGAAAAATAATTAACCAAAATTGGACAAAAATTGACTACGACTGAGGAATTTTCGTAAAAAATCCCAGCAATTGTTCATCAAACCATGTTAGCGCATACTCTAAGTTATCATTTGTAGCAAAACAATTCATTAATGTATTATAACAAAGTAGAATATAAACATGTAATAATGCTTTCCTAAAAGAAAGCCCTTTTTGCAGTAAAATTCCCCATCTGAAGGGCCCCGCTACCTTTCACAAAAAGGTGAAAAAACACTGATTGAACCTGGGACCTTGGAATTAAAGGCTGATACAGAACCAACTAGAATTGTCACATGTGTGATGGATATACCCCCACAATATGGCCTTGTCACAAAACTACGGCATCCATTTGAAAAAAATGGACAGAGAGAGAATGCTTTAATTTGTGAATGGTCAACAGTGTATTTGGAAAAATTTAATTTTAATACGAGCCATAACTCTGTCAACATTTAGTGGTTTGTAACCAAGGTTGAACTTGACCTGTATATTTATGATGCTACTCATTTGTACCAAAAATTATTTAAATATGTCAAGCCATTGTTAAGTTATCGTCAGGAAACCATGTTTTTAGGGAATTTAAGTCAAATAAATGGCCATAACTCTGTCAAAATTTAGTGGTTTGTAACCAAAGTCAAACCTGACCTGTATTTTATGATGCTACACATGTATACCAAGAATTATTTGAATAAGTGAAGCCATTCCGGAAATCATTTTTTAGGGAATTTTAAGTCGAAAAAAGTCCATAACTCAGTCAAAATTTATTGGTTTGTAACCAACATCGAACTTGACCTGTATTCTATGATGTTACACATGTGTACCAAAAATTATTTGAATATGTCAAGCCTTTCTTGAGTTATCATCTGGAAACCATGTTTTTCGGGAATTTTAAGTAGAAAAGGGGCCATAACTCTGTCAAAATTTATTGGTTTGTAACCAACATCGAACTTGACCTGTATTCTATGATGTTACACATGTGTACCAAAAATTATTTGAATATGTCAAGCCTTTCTTGAGTTATTATCTGGAAACCATGTTTTTCGGGAATTTTAAGTAGAAAAGGGGCCATAACTCTGTCAAAATTTAGTGGTTTGTAACCAACATCGAACTTGACCTGTATTCTATGATGTTACACATGTGTACCAAAAATTATTTGAATATGTCAAGATTTTTTTGAGTTATCATCCGGAAACCAAAAACCAACAGACCGATGGACCGACAGACCTACGGACCGACAAGCTCACTCCTATGTACCTCCCGTTAACTTTGTTTGTGGGGGTATAAATATTCTCAAGACCAGGGGCCATATTCCAGAAACATCTTAAGCTAAGCTTAAAATATTTTCACTTAAGTTCTGATTTTTGTACGGTAAAATTTTTAAAACTACACATAAGTTAATGGATCCAATTTCAGGTTAGTAAATATTAGTTAATAATAAGTTGATAATAAGAGACAATTAAGCAGAATTTTATGTATACAGTCAAAACTCGTTATTTCGAAGTCGTCAGGACCGGAGAAAATACTTCGAAATAAAGATTATTCGAATTAAACATTTCTAGATTTTCTGGAGAAAAAAAGTTGTTGTAAAAATCTCATAGTTATATGGTAGAGATGCGGTTACACTACACACTTTGATTGAACTTATAAAAAAACTAATAAATACGATGTACGTGAGTTTATTTTATAAAATTTCTCAGCGATCGTTTTCTTTGACTTTACACCACGCTCCACTTCCATGATGGCACAATACTTTTCTTGGTAGGTTTTCGATGAATGGCGTCGTTTAACGCCCTTCCCTGCTGCCAATCCGGATATCCTCCCAGGTTGGTTACCGGGCCCTTCTCCAGATTGCTTGGCAATGGGATTGATGTTTTCTGTATTTATTACTGCTTCTGACATCGTGAATATTAGCGCAAGTAAATAAGAACTGATGATCTGACAAATGCAAGTCTAACTTAAATACAGAAACTTAATAATTGCTCAAACGTTTTGAAATCCGTGTTTGCAATTCAGTCTTGTTAAAGCAATAGCTTGCCACTCTTTAATTATACAAACACAACAGCTTGGTTTAATCGATTATTAACTCCGGAAAGGTGTGAAAATCAAGGAGAGAGCAAATGCTGTCACAGCCGATACGGTTAAGGTAAAGGTGTGAAAATTATCTCCATCTCTATTATTAACACTTCGAATTAACAATTGATAAATGCACTGAAAAACAGGTGTTGGGACCGCATTAATGGGTTCGAAATAGCGATAATTCGAAATAACGGAGTTCTAATTAAACATCAAAATTCTAATTAAAATAAGAAGGAAAAAATCGGGACCGAAAAAAACTTCGAAACAACGAGGAATTCGGATTAACGGTGTTCGAAATAATGGTGATCTACTGTATATGGAATAAAAAACTTAAGACAAATGATGATTTTAAGGGCAAGGATAAGATTTCACTAAAGATGTTTCTGGAATACGACCCCAGTACAAGATGACACCATCTGATGTATATGTATCCATAATTTGTTTTTCCTAAATAATAATAATAATGTAATCATCACTGCCGTCCCTATACGGCAGACCTGTAGGATGATCGTATAAGTGTTTTGTTAACTCTTTGTGTCTTTGAAAAATGATAAACAGAATGTTACTACAATCATAGACAATAATAAGATAAAATCTATGTACCTGACCTGGGTTTTGTTATGAGACGTGTCGTGGGAGAACCGGGCTTAATGCTTGTGCGTAAAGTGTCATACCGGATTAGCCTGTGCAGTCCGCACAGGCTAATCCAGGACGGCACTTTCCGCCTACAGTGGATTTATGTTTAGAAGAGACTTCCTTGAAACAGAAAATACCATTAAAGCGGAAAGTGTCCTCCCTGCTTAGCCTGTGCGGACTGCACAGGCTAATCCGGGATGATGCTTTAGGCACAAGCATTAAACCCGGTTTTCCCATCACATGCCTTATATTTCCGTTGTCCTTTCGAGAAATGTATTTGTAACTTAAACTGTGTGGGTTTTTTTTTTTGATAAACCAAAACATTACCTTGACAGGACTGGAGGAAAAAGCAGAAACATGTTCACTTGTTTAATGACAACTTTGTTTAAATTGATGTTTGAGTATTAATGACAGTAATATTTTTAATTAAAATGACTTAAAACGGGGACAATTACAGGAGTCTATAATATAGTTTGTTCTGTACTGCCATACAGTCTATGCCACATATACATGTATACATGAGTTAAGACAAGATTGAAAAAGACATGACGCATGCCCTGGGAAAACCGGGCTTAATGCATGTGCATAAAGTGTCGTCCCGGATTAGCTTGTGCAGTCTGCACAGGCTAATCCGGGACGACACTTTCCGCTTGTATGGTATTTTCTGTTTCAAGGAAGTCTCTTCTAAACATAAATCCACTTACACACATGCATTAAGCCCGGGTTTCCAATGACACGCCTCATTAATTTTTTCCTGTTAAAGGCCCATTTCAAAGAAAATGCTTTTCATTATTAGAATCACTGAAATTATTGAAAGTACCATAGTATAACAATGCACACACTCATCCTATCAACTAACCCTGCACTGGATAACAGCCGACAGACGTGGACAGATCATCCCTGTTACTGGGGCATGATGGGAAGGATATCGCCTACTTAACGATTATCAAAAGTACCATAGTATTACAATCCAAACAGGCGTCTAATCAACTAACCCTGCACTGGATTCATTGGACAGACATGGGCAGATCATTCCCGTTACTGGGGCATGATGGGAAAGATATCGCCTACATAACAATCATCAAAAGTACTATAGTATTACAATCCAAACAGGCGTCCAATCAACTAACCCTGCACAGGATAACAGCCAACGGACGTGGACAAATCTTCGCCACTGCTGGAGCATGATGGGAAGGATATGGCCTGCATAACATCCACTTCCTCCGTCCTCTCCACGGGCAGACACGAGATGTTGTCTGAGATTGTGCGGTGACGAGCGGAATGCATCTGTTGCGCCTCTGCATACGTCAGTGGGGGACGATGGTACGAGCGGCTCTTTTTCCCATAGCTGCCAATTTTGAAAGGGTCATTACAACACAAATCATAACCTTTCCAGAATTATAATGAAATAAATGTATAGTATTTGGTAAATAGTTAAAAGTATTTCCATTGTGTATATACATTCATGATTATGTATATATTTAAATTTGGCATAGTTAAAACAACTTGCATTCATTATAAGCAAAATATAAACGTTAACAAAGGCAACTAACATTTACATTTTCCACACATAAATATGTATTAAGATATGTATCTTTGTATATTTAAGACTTTATATTCTAAATCGTGACGTTTTGGCTGGCTAAGTAAACCACCTCAAAAAGTGTTTGGTAATGGATGAAATTAAAAAATATATTTAAAAAATGACAAAAAGATCATTCATTTCTTCAACAAATTCTCAATATAACTTATATGGGTAGCTGGTTTAATATCTTATATTATGGAAATCTTCCAATTTTCTTGCTTAAACATCTACAAACATAGTAAATTTTAAACTGGAATGTAGCAGACTAATTGGCCATTTATTATATATTTATTTATATCCTCCAATCAGCTGTTGTCATTCGTGCCATGTGACCGTCCAATATTTCACCATATTGGATGCGCGTGCGTACAATATTTTCCGTATTGGACGATCCAAGGTTCAACATACGATAATGTATGAGTACTCCAAAAGTGAACAAATATGCAACTTTTAGTTTTAGGCCTACCTCAATGCGGACTTTTTAAATCCAGAAACAATCATTGCAATTTCTTTCCATATTTTCACGAAGCTGAATCTTTCTTGTAAACCGTACTAACCAGAAACGTGATTTGTTTTCAAAATCGCCACGTCTGGTCAGGATGCATGTTTGAGTAAATGTACATTTGTCTCCAAACCTGTATCTGATTATGAATATCACATTCCAAAATAATTTTATAATTCAATGAAACATGGTTTATTTAACGATTTTAAACATTAACCATACAGAAATACAATCTGCATGTTGCAACATGACACACATTAATCCTGGAGTCCAGAAACTGGTTTCTGCCCCCACTATCCATTTTGTTAACAGATTACGTAACTCACTTATTGCTTTATTCTAGTTCTGAACATCGATGAAAAACTTTCAATCAACTTCATGCATCAGCGTGTAATACTGATTTAAACCAACGCCCTTCTGAAACATCCTACTGACAATGCTACCTTTTAAACATGACTACCTACATAATACCTACACACTCGATGTGTTCACATAATACCTACACACTCGATGTGTTCACATAATACCTACACACTCGATGTGTTCACATAATACCTACACACTCGATGTGTTCACATAATACCTACACACTCGATGTGTTCACATAATACCTACACACTCGATGTGTTCACATAATACCTACACACTCGATGTGTTCACATAATACCTACACACTCGATGTGTTCACAATTAGTACAAGGTGACGGTCGCATTCTGAGAAATATATTCTAAAGAATGGAAGGCTGTTTTAGCAGTACATATGTAAAATGTAAACAGTAAGTCAGATGTTAGTGCAGGTGACAGGACAAAAGACAATCATGTACATCTGCAAATTATTTGTCACATCTAGTGATGTCATATATTAATATCGTGAGCATGCACACTGTTCCGCGAACGATGTGGTTTAATGTAAATATTATGCACATTTATTATGCACATAATTAAAAAATGTAAAAAGGTATATAATAAAAAGATTATTTAACAGCGTTCTGTACAATATGGTGATATATTTGGACTCATACACAGCTGATATACCCGCATATGGAATGTCAGCTGTGCACTCGCCAAAATATAACACCGTACTGTACAGAACGCTGTTAAATAAACTAATATTATTCATCTACCTTATTGAATTGACAGTCTTTGGCAGTTTGAACACCTGCGCGTCATATTCATCATAGTCCACAAAAGGAAAGTTGTCGTCCTCCGAGTTATACGATATCTCTGTAAATTGCAACAACATATCACTTATAATATGCCTTCTTCATAAATAACTATAGCAAATCACAGTAAAACAATAACTCTACAAATAACAAGAGCACAACTTAGTTACATGTTACTCTTCAAACAACAATAACATGTGTTCTAATATACTTCAGACACTCCTCAGTCATTAGCAATAACTAAAACCAAATAAAGCTTAATTAGTAGACGTCACGCCAGTACACAACTTTTAGGATTTTGTCAACATTTTTTTTAAAATTATACGGTTTTTTTCATTTAAAAGCATGTGATAATAAAGATCTGACACTCGTCATTTCATACCATATTTTATTAAACTCGTCCAGGAAATTCGTTAGTAAACTTGCCAAATGGTCGCTTACTAACAAAATTCCTGAACTTGTTTAATCAAATAGGGTATGAAATGACAACTCGTTTCAGATCCTATATATAAAACAGAATCAAGGATATGAAATGACAACTCGTGTCAGATCCTATATATAAAACAGAATCAAGGATTCAAGTGTCTCAAGACTGACCTTGTTCAGGTGGTGCTTCCTTCTGTTTCTTCTTGTCGAACTGCAAACAGAGGTAAAACATGGATAATGACATCAGATCCAAATGGTTATACTGTGGCAGTTCATATCAGATCCAAGGGTCATTTCTGTAGCAGTTTATATTAGATCCAAAGGGTCATTATGTAGCAGTTCATATCAGATCCAATGGCTCATTATGTAGCAGTTTATATCAGTTCCAAATGGTCATTATGTAGCAGTTCATATCAGATCCAAATGGTCATTTCTGTAGCAGTTTATATCAGTTCCAAAGGTCATTATGTAGCAGTTCATATCAGATCCGAATGGTAATTTCTGTAGCAGTTTATATCAGTTCCAAAGGTCATTATGAAGCAGTTCATATCAGATCCAAAGGGTCTTTATATAGCAGTTCATAACAGATCTAAATGGTCAATTCTGTATCAGATTATATCAGTTCCAATGGTCATTATGTAGCAGTTAATATCAGATCCAAATGGTCATTTCTGTAGCAGTTTATATCAGTTCCAAATTGTCATTATGTAGCAGTTCATATCAGATCCAAATGGTCATTTCTGTAGCAGTTCATATCAGATCCAAATGGTCATTATATAGCAGTTAATATCAGATCTAAATGGTCATTTCTGTAGCAGTTCATATCAGATCCAAATGGTCATTTCTGTAGCAGTCTATATTAGTTCCAAATGGTCATTATATAGCAGTTCATATCAGATCCAAAGGGTCATTATATAGCAGTTTATATCAGATCCAAGGGCCATTTCTGTAGCAGTTTATATCAGTTCCAAAGGGTCATTATGTAGCAGTTTATATCAGATCCAAAAGGTCATTATATAGCAGTTCGTAACAGATCCAATGGTTCATTATGTAGCAATTCATATCAATTCCAATGGCTCATTATGTAGCAGTTTATATCAGTTCCAAATGGTCATTATGTAGTAGTTCATATCAGATCCAAATGGTCATTATGTAGCAGTTCATATCAGATCCAAAAGGTCATTCTATAGCAGTTCATAACAGATCCAAATGGGCATTACAGAACAATATGGATCTGTTATCAATGAAAATTTCTCATAATATTCCATTTGCATGTAATGTAAATTACCATTTCTGCTACATATTGACCATTTTGATCTAATTTGAACTGCTACATAAATGTCAAATTGGAACTGATACAAACTACCACATAATGAACCATTAGATCTGGTAAAAACTGCTACATAATGACCAGGCAATTTAGATTCTGATAAGAATGGCTTATAGTCAGAAATGGTAATGGATATAAGATACAAATGAGTCATTGTCAACATACATTATGAACATAAGAAAATACTAGGTAAGTGTTGAATAAAGATAAGTTTATTTGGCGAGGCTTAGAAAACCTGAACTACGAGCCTTGGCGAGTGGTTCATGTTTTCGTGCAAAGCATAAAACTTATCTTTAATCAACACTTACCTGGTATTCTATTTATCCCATAATTTTCTGTTTTTATCTGAAAATAAATAAAACAAATCACTAAACAACATGATACATATAGAATGACATCACGAAAATGATCGAAATTATGTCAATATACTGCGCATGTTTGCTGTATTCTGCATTGGTGAAATACAGCTAAGTGTATCCCACGAGGTGTTATTTCGTAACTGCAGGCGTGATGATGAGATAAAACAACTTTGATGAATTGGCTTACAGATTTTTCTGAGTGGAGTACTCACAATTTCTTGAGGAATTTTTATTCTTGGTACGAAAGTCTTGTTGGAATAAAACTGGATCTGATTCTTGGAAGTGTAGAAACTGAAAATGGAACAAATACATAAACGATTAGTTTCTACTTCAATGTTAGAGGATGAATTTAGATTTCATAAGACGTAAAAATGATAGTTAAATACTTGACAATACAATACAGGACAAGGTTGGAACTGAAGGATTCTACATGATAATTTACTTTATCAAGTGACAAGAAACGAAATGAGGACAGATATGTTTTAAAAGTTATAGAAATGATTCAAACTGCAAGAATAAATCAGTTGTCAAGAGCACCGAGAGTCAGTTATGTTTGTTTGTTTTTTGATTTTCGCCGCATTCAGCAGTATTTCAGTCATATAACGGTGGTCAGTTAACCTACTCACACTTTTCCTGGGTAAGCTGGTTTACCAGTACTGAGTGCACATACTTATGCCAGTAACTGACAACTGCCCTACTTGAATCAGAGGTAGGGGGAGAATGGCCGTAGAAATAATTTCATGACCAATCCCCTCACAAGTTATGTGGCCGGGCTGGGAATCGAACCCGCGATCCTCGGATTTGTAGTCCAGCGCTCTACCAAGTGAGCTAGAGTCAGTTAGTCAACCCAGTGAGTTTGTTTTCAAAATTTCCTAACTGCCTGTACCCTTGAAATGGAGAACTTGATCACGACAAATTTCAAAAGAGGGAATTTTTAAAGGGTTTATTTTTCATGAAATGTGTGGTTATTTTGCTTTTTTAATAATAATTATTTTCAAATTGTTCATCTACTGAACTTTTTGTGTGACAAACAGGGATCACATTTTTCAGGAAAGTCAATCAGTCCTGAGGTCTGCCGATCACACACATGATTTATCTAAATTTTGTGTATCCGAAAATGGTGCATGCCTGAACATGTGTATTTTAAAGTTTAACTATTATCTTCAAAGTTTTCACGCCTCAAACTTCAATAAATGTTCATTTCTATGTCTTTTGTGAGTTTTAACTTCACAAAAATTTAAAGATAATGCAATTCACTAAGTACAATAAAACGCCCATTCTGTATCCGAATTATGTGTATCCGAAAAACTATGTTTTTACTCCGATGTTTAGATAGATTTCATGTTAATATTTTATACCATTATGAATGCAGCACAGTACATAAAATATTATGCAGCAAATGCAGGTTTTCCTCGAGGATTTCATCCAGCTGCTATTCTCAGTCTCTATAGTAACCAGACACGATTTAATCGTCGAGAAGTAAGGACTGTTTGGTGTCAGTAATATACAGTCAACAAGCTACAGCAAAAGCACATAAAATGTGTGTATTGTGTATTGAAATCAGGGGATTATCACAATTTTTATAGTGACTGGATAAATCAAGAAAACTGGTTGGATCTATTACCCGTCATTTCTATCGGTCTTTTTTAAACCCAATCGGTCTCAGACTGGCAAAACCGAAAATAATATGATCCCTGGTGAAAATGGTATTCAATAATTGTTTTTCTATTTACACACCCACCTGTAAAATACTATAAATTACTTAGGGCAAGAAAATGGACAATTTTTGGGAAAATGAAGGATATTTTGTCAGGGAAACTGCCTTTAAACGGCACTAAAATAAGCGAAAAAAAATCACTAGCCCGAGGCTTACTGAAACCCTTTCAAACCTGTTTCCTGGGTAGAACCAGTACTAGGCATCTTTTGATTAAGATCCTTTAAAGCTGCAGTCCATGGAACCTAATTCAATACATAATAGTTTGGCAATAGTTCTTTTGAACGTTTATAGTGTTTATTTGTCTGAAATCTGCTCCTTATTGACAAAAGACATTTTAAACTTTTTATGTTGCTTGGTACGAACAGAATACACAATTATGTACATGCTGATTTACTACAGAGGCAGCACCAGTTATTGCATACAGAAAATAGACAATAAAAAGTTACCAAAATGCTATTACTGCAACGACTGCAATGTGGTTTTTTGTATTTTGATTGGTGTGATGTCTTTTCTGCAAAATTTTATCTTTATTAACATATTTCAGGACTGCTGTTTTCCGAAAAGGGATCAATCTCACGACCTCCTTATCGCAAGGCGGACAACTATCCATTACTGCACTGTGATTGTTAGTTAGTCCCCCTACCTGTGGTTCATCCAGTGTGGTACGTTGTAGTCATCTCCCACCTCCAACATCATGCCCTGGGTGCGACTGTGGAACTAGGGACGAAATAGAAATTTGTGTGTGTTATGATAAACCAATTAGTAAAATCATACCTTGGGTATGACTGTGGAACTGTGGGGAAATAGCACATTCAGTGTATATGATTAACCCATTAGAAAAATCATGCCCTGGGTATGACTGTGGAATTGAGGCAGAGTAAGAAACTTTCAGTGTTAATAATTAACCAATTAGTAAAATCATGCCCTGGGTGCGACTGTGGAACTGCGGAGGAAATAGAAACATTCAGTGTTCATGATCAATGTTGTTTGACTGCATGATAAACCCAATGAGTAAAATCATGCACCGGGTATGACTGTGAAACTTTGGCAGAAATATGAGTCATTAATTGATACTTGGGCTTATGCTTTAAAATTATGGAAGCCTAACAATTTTTAGTAGCAACCAGGATCCATGCAATATGTATGAATAACATTAATTTGACTGCAAAATTGGTTAAATTAGTAAATTAGTAAAATGAGATCAGTTTAAGGAAATATAAAACATGTTAAGTCTAATGGATTTTTTTTTGCGTGTTTTATTTACAACATTTCTAAAGTTATTGTTCTATTCAAAAGTGTTTACAGAAAAATTGAATAATTAATTACAGTTGACTCTCAATGGTTCCAAGTCGGAGGTACCAGCAAGAAAACTTGGAGTTAAAGGGAGTGTGAGAATGTGTGCTTGTACAAGAACAGGCAGAAATGTGTCTGCACTCTTTTCAAAGCTCCTTCTGAATAATAATCAGATAGACATAATGGTAATTTACAGACAATCAACAATTATTTTTATATTTCATTAATGTTATTTATGTTTGGAAAGCTGTTAAATTACAATTATTGCATTCTCTCAACACTTGACACTTATAAACTGCATCTAAATGACCGATGTGACTGAAGTGTGTTAGAGCCAAACAAACAATAAAATGTGTTAAAACTGGGACCGTGACAAACACATTGAGCCATCAGATAATTCGAGTCTCGTGTATGCGAGCCAAACAACAGAAATTTATATGAATATATAACTATAAAATATCGGTCCCTCAAAGAAACTTCAAGCTAACGGGAACTTCAAGACAAGCAAGTTTGAGGCATCAGAAGTCAAATGTAGTAATTAATAAATGAGGCATACCATGGGAAAACCAGGCTTAATGCATGTGCGTAAAGTGCCGTCCCGGATTAGCCTGTGCAGTCCACACAGGCTAATCCAGGACAGCACTTTCCGCTACAGTGGATTTATATTTAGAAGAGACTTCCTTGAAACAGAAAATACCATAAAAGCGGAAAGTGCCGTCCTGGATTAGCCTGTGCGGACTCCACAGGCTAATCCGGGACGACACTTTACGCACATGCATTAAGACCGGTTTTCCCACGACGCGCCTCAAATACATCTACCTTGAACAATGGAGCAGCATGGAGGGGCTGTTCTCCCATACACACCAGGTCACTGCCCACACCTGCAACATGGAGTAGAATGAAATGCAGGAGTTCAGAAAGATTGGATTTAATCATTTATTATTTACCTGTACTTGGTAAAAACCTTAACGAAATACAAGCTATACAAATCATTGAAATACATACCACAAGAAAAAAATGCATGATGTGACAGCTTTTTTCTTAATCCATATTACTATAATAGCAGGTATGTATAAGTCTCTTGGTTGTTATTCAGTTTAACGCTTGAGGCTCCATCTCTCTTGTGATACATCATCACACAAACCACTCAACTGATACATACTCTAGCAACAACCGACAAGGCTAATATCCCTTTACTGGTATATTGCTGTACATATATATAATTAAAAAAAAGGTCTGTTTACAGAGCAAATCACTGCCAAAACTGTACTTTTCATGTATGTATTGAAGTCCAACCAATAGGTTGGTGCATTGTATCAATACATCCACTTGTGAAGCAGGGTGAAAACAATATGATCAACATATTCCTTATGCTGCTCTCTTAGACATGTTTCGCTGTAGTTTTTTTTTATTGAAACAAATACACAGCAATAAAATCTAGCAAAACAGCAGCTAATAATTATTTTCATGCATGAAGGTCAGAGCCAAGCCAAATTTGTTTAATAATGCCCTTTACCTTTACCAGTGAATAAAATAGCCAATTTCTACAAGAACTTATTTGAAAGAGAAACATACATATATTCTCATGTTTTCCATGGAAAATACTTCAAAATGACGTATTTTTGTAACATAAATATATATATTTTTTTCTGAGTGCCAACATAGACAATACCGCAGTCGATGGTTCTTTGTTTTGTTATGTTAGTGAGCTCCCTGTCCACCTCGAACACCCCCGCCCCAGGCGTGATCACCACGGCAACCTTCCCCGTGCGGTCAAAGTTACGGTCAAGGTAGTACTTCTCAAACACTGAAATTGAAATAAAGTCCATTACAGGGGTGAGCGCAAAACTGTTACATCTGCTTAACATTTCTATATCAGATACAATGATTTCGCTCTCATCCATCGGAATTTTGTGTATTGGATATGGTGGCCACCTTGCCATAGGAACATGGCGAATGAAAGTCCTACTCAGGTAGTATTCAGGCAATCTTTCTTATCGAAATACACCCTTTTTTCTGATGCATGAGAGAAAATTTTATAATTGTTCAGTGACCACACAATTATAGGAATTAAGCATATTAGTTCTACCCAAAAAACTGATACGATCGTTGCAATAAGCCTCAGGTTTTCAATGCAATCAAGCTAAACTAAATACTAGTAGGTTAAAACTAAACTTAATTAAACAATGAAATATAAGGATTTCATCACCTGTGAATGATATATGTACACTAGATATTGTGCTGGTGTTAGTTTTAAATGTTAAAATAACTATTTAATGCTTTTTATTATAACTTTAAAAACATAATTATGTATATTTCAAATCCAAGTCTCACAATTAAGTGTCATATTTAGGGTTTCCAAAAAGTTTCCCTGAACAGCAGTAGAGTTGCGGGCCTTGGGGACTCTGTGGCCTGGTCGTCTATGGTAGTTCAGCACGCGGGTGGGATACTCGTAGAATATCTTCCGAAGCTGCTTGATTGTTCCTGTCCATTCCTCATACCTCTCGTTCTGCACAACGATTCTAAAATGTTTTGATTTCAATAATGGCAAGTATTAACTTTCATAGCGAACATATTTAAACTGGCTTTTTTTCATTTTGTTTAGGCAATAAAACAATGAGGCAAGTTATACTAAATCTATGGACTTGTTTCCAATGCAATACTGCAACGAAACACGACACAACAAACAAATCCATGTGTCGTCTCTATTCATAGTATCACGTTTTGACTGTATATAGATTTATAGTTGTATGATATATAATATAAAGAGACTGACAATAACTGGCACATGAGTTATTTCTGCAATGAAAGAAGGGTCACTGATTGGACATGCAAATGCAAGTCAAACACTCCTTAAATATAAACAAAGCGATACTCCAGTTGCAACAGCAGCCCGAGGTCTTTTATTTATGGCAAGTGACCAGTTGCCAAAAACAATACACAGGACATCACAAAAACACATAACATACACAAAATACACATGAATAAAACTGGGGTCTCGCCTTGGAAGAGTCAATGCAAAGCATTGGGGGTTTAAACCGGTTTATGTGCATACGAACCTCAAATTTGGCCCAGAATTATTCACAAAACATGTGTAAACAAGAGGGCCATGATGGCCCTAGGTCGCTCACCTGAGTTAAAGGCATCATAATGGCTGAAAACAAAAGGGAAAAATGGCACTAAACGCCTTACCCGAGTATAAAGATCTGGGCCTTGCAGTTTGAGATGTTTTTTTAGTCTATATAAACCATGTGACCCGCAGGGCATGGCCACCTTGTACCTCAGGGGCATAATTTGAACAATATTTTTAGTGGACCACTTTTCAATGTTACATACCCAATATGATTAAACTGGGCCTTGCGGTTTCAGAGATTTTTCAAGTCATTTTGCTATTTAAATGTATATGAACCATGTGACCCCCAGGGGGTGGCCTTGTTTACCCCACGGATGTCATTTGAACAATCTGTGTAGTGGACCACTCCACAATGTTTCACGCAAAATATAAAATCTCTGGGCCTTACAGTTACAAAAAGGAAGATTTTTAAGGCCCACTTGCAATATAAGTCTATATAAATCATGTGAAGCCCCGTGTCATGGCTACTTTCTTTATAAACAATGTGACCCCAGGGCAGGGCCAGTTTTGACCCCTGGGACATCATTTGATCAATCTTTGCAGAGGACCACTATAAAATGTCACATACCACATATGAAACCTCTAGGCCCTGCAGTTTCAGAGAAGATTTTTAAAGTCATCTTGCTATTTAAGTCCATATCAACCATGTGAGCCCTGGGGTGTGGCCAGTTTTGACCTCCGGGGCATAATTTGAACAGTTTTTGTAGAGGACCACTATACAATGTCACATACCAAATATGAAACCTCTGGGCCTTGCATTTTCAGAGGAGAAGATTTTTAAAGCCATTTTGCTATTGAAGTCTATATAAACCATGTGAACCCTGGGGTGTGCCCAGTTTTTACCCCAGGGGCATCATTTGAACAATCTTTATAGAGGACCACTATACAATGTTTCCAACCAAATATGAAACCTCTGGGCCTTGTAGTTTCAGACGAGATTTTTAAAGTCATTTACTATTTATAAAGTTTTACTATTCAAGTCAATATAAACCATGTGACCCTCGGGATGTGGCCAGTTTTGACCCAAGTGGCATAATTTGAACAATCTATGTAGAGGACCACTATTCAATGTTACATATCCAGGCCTTTCCTCAGGATTTTGCTAAGGCACAGGGGCAAATAACCGCGGTTGGGGGTGGGGGTGGGAGGGGGGTGGTACCCCCTTGGACGTTAGATTTTTAAAAACAGTTTATGTGTACTAAATAAAAATCTACAGTACTTCAGAGCTAACAGAAGCACAACAATAAACAACCTATTGATGTAGTTTTTTTTTTCTTTCTTTTGTTTCCCAATGACATAACATAATCATAAAATTCACACACTATAAAAATTTATCAAGGAAACGCAATATAAGTGGCAAAAGTAATGTAACCTGGAAATAGATAATGACACGGTTTACCTAAATGTATACCCTTCAATGAAGTTATTGGCATATTATCACAAAATTATCAGAAATGACTTTAAACAAAGCTTTATTTTATACTTCATTTTATGTCTGAAATGTTTATGTCTTCCACTATCCAACACTTATATCCAAAACAAACATTTCATTTTAGTGCAAGCACTGTACACAAAGTTAGAAAGCTGTCCTTCCTGGTTTCTGCTGGTACAACATGTCCACCCACATGTTGATGAGGCATAGTTTTCATGTCCAATATCTGATACTAAAAAGTTGTTCTTCTGAGAAGCGGTCCTTGGGTGGAGGCTGCCAACAAAGCATTAAGAACTTTGTTGGGGAGACATGATCTGTGTGTAGTTTTTTGTGTGCTGCACACATTTAATTAAACTGTACAAATGAAAGGTTTAAAGTAGATGACTAGACTTTAGGCTCTATACTACGTGTTTCTGTACATGCTGGTGAAACAGACTGCAGTGTCAGAGCTACAGACTCGATTGCTGTATCATTTTGTCTTACAAAAAAGTTTGCAGTTCCACCTAAGTTAAACTAGATATAGATCTAATGCTATCATTTCATACTTGGCAATTCATTATTAAATTAGAAATATACACTTCGCCTGTAAACAAATTCAATGTAGTAGATCTAAAGTGAAAAGACGGTCTTATATACTAAGACTTATTGACTACATTTCGTACACATTGCCTAAACATTACATCCAGCTAATTTACTTACACAACAACATGATTGACCATGCTGGTGGGTAACATTTTCTATGCATTTCAATGGTCATCTCTAACGATTCTCTAAAGCACCCTCACAACACTGTGTAACTGGCTAGCGGATTGCATAAGATCTAAAAATAGCACACTATATACACCTGGCTGGAATGTGGCCTGCTGTATTGATTTTTGAGTGTTAGAGGCGTATTGAAATTATAGTGCTGTATAAACAATGTGACCCCTGGGGTATAGCCAGTTTTGACCCCAGGGGCATAATTTGAACAATCTTTGTAGAGGACCACTATACAATGTTAGATACCAAATATAAAACCTCTGGGCCTTGCGGTTTCAGAGAAGATTTTTAAAGTCATTTTACCATGTAAATGCATATAAACCATGTGACCCCCGTGGTGTGGCCAATTTTGAACCCAGGGGCATCATTTAAACAATCTTTGAAGAGGACCATTATACAATGTTACAACTGAATATGAAACCTCTAGGCCTTACAGTTTCAGACGAGAAGATTTTGAAAGTCATTAGGCTATTTAAGCCTGTATAAACCATGTGACCCCCGGGGTGTGGCTAGTTTTGACCCCAGGGGCATCATTTGAACACTCTTTGTAGAGGACCACTATGCAATGTTACATACCAAATATGAAACCTCTGGCCTTTGCAGTTTCAGAGAAGATTTTTAAAGTCATTTTGATATTTAAGTCAATATAAACCATGTGACCCCTGGGGTGTGGCCAGTTTTGACCCCAGGGGCATCATTTGAACAATCTTTGTAATGGACCACCAGACAATGAAACATACCAAATATGAAACCTCTAGGCCTTACGGTTTCAGAGGAGAAGATTTTTAAAGTCATTTTGCTATACAAGTCTATATAAACCATGTGACCCCTGGGGCGTGGCCAGTTTTGACCCCAGGGGCATCATTTGAAAAATCTTTGTAGAGGACCTCTAGAGGATGTCACATATCAAATATGAAAGCTCTGAGCCTTGCGGTTTCATAGAAGAAGATTTTTAAAGTTTTCACTTTTTAAATCTATTTTTAGCTCTGGTGACCTACATATTCAGCGGACCGGACAGATTTGAACAACTTTGAAAGAGGTTCACCCAAGGATCATTCCTGTAAAGTTTGGTGAAAATCTGCCAAGCGGTTTAGGAGGAGATGTTGTTTGAATAAAAAGTTGACGACGCACGCACACACGCACGCACGCACGACGGACAACGGGCGATCACAAAAGCTCACCATGAGCACTTTGGCTCAGGTGAGCTAATAAAAATTAAGTATTAAATTAGACCTGTAGAAATCCTCGTAGAATCTGCCAGCATAATCCTGTTGAACACACTCCTGCATGTACTGCGGAAACTCATCTGATGGGAGAAACGAAATAACAATTTTAACATTATTCTAAAATGATAAACTGAACTTTATTCTGAGAAAAGTTATTTGAAGTGGGCCAAAATAAAACTTTTACATTAATCTTAAATGCAGCAAAAGAAAAATGAATTTGTAAAGATAAACAATATTACAACTATAACAACTATTGTAAAGACAAAAAAATGTATACTTTTCTATAGAAATGTCTAAAATTATGTTCCGGATCATATTTTTTATTCTATCAATTGAAGTCTATGTGCAGAAAAAAAGCAATTGTTTATGCTTAAAAATCATTTAGACAAGTTTTTTGTATCATTTTCTAGTAATGAATATCCCCAAAACGGGACGGAAAATAAACTTTGAAATAATGAAGAATTTGGTTTCAAAATATTCGAAATAATGGTGATTCACTGTATATTTAGAATTCGTAAAATAACCCACTAACCTCTTGACTGTGCATCATAGAATGTTCTGGAAAACATTACAATGGTCACGTCATGCATGCAGTTTTGTTCCTGAAATGCAGAAATAACATAATAACTTTCTTTCCAATACATAACCCATAGCCAATATATGCTTCAAACAGAATATACTAGTAGCAAGACTGTATAATATGAATTTTTTTTTCGAAAAATAAACAAAAGGTTACTTGAAGTAGATGTTGCCACTATCTAACAAGATGACAGACCATATATATGTTGATGTGATCCATTCGATTTAAACATACATCCCACACTGAGAAGACAGTTACACACACGTATGATGGCACAAATTGAACAATTCTATAATGTCACTGATTGTTCTATAATGGCACTGCTAGATCTACATGATAAATGACATACAGGGGTACACTGTTTCGCATGCCACCAATACAAATTCTAAATGCCAAGGGCCCATCCGTACCTTCCATTTGGCGTACAGGTCGGTCAGGAAACCATTGACTGCCTTTTCGAAGTACAGGTCCCCGTTGACGTCGAACTCCCACATTTCTGAGCTCATCTGGATGAATATATGAACCACTGATGTCGATGATCGGAACACTACCTGAAAAGTTTTACAATCACATTGGAAAATCAAAACTAATGTCACCATAGAAACCAAAAATATGGTATGTCGCATGATCAGAAAACAACCTGAAATGTTTACATTCACGCTGGTGTATCAGAAATTATGACTCCTAAGCAACCAACTATCAGGTTGTTCATTACATCATACAAAAACTTGTGTAACAAATACAAAGAAATGAACTTGTTATAATTTTTATTTAGCAGTAACAGTTCATAAATAAGTGACATAATATGGGATGATAATGACAGCCAAGTATGTCAATCCTCACAACATTCAGTTACAATTTCATCAATAACCAGACGAATACACAATGATATAACTACTAATGCATGTAAATAAGCAACCTACCCTTGAATCCTTGGAGATGACCCCACATGTGACCTTTTCACCCCGACACCAGAGTTCATTCACTTGAGCTCTTAAAAAGCGATTAAATGGACACCCATACATTATATTCATAATCAGGGGTTTACCAAGGATTTGACCTTCACTCGGCCAGAGGGCAAGTTACTTTGAACATCTACTTGCCCCCAGTGAAAAAAGGTTGCCCAACCTTTAAGTCAATGTTTTTGATACTTAAAGCATACAAATGTGTTATTAAATGTATTTCAGCAAACATGTATTAAACATAAGGACTTTTATTATGAATAAAAGCTATCAACAGAAATAAATCTGAATTCACAACTGTTATTTTCTTATGATCAGATCTCATCATCTAACTATTAGATAACATGTAAAATCATGAACAAATCAGTCACAGTTTAAAATAGTGAGACTCTCTTCATAGGCCTGCTTTGCAAGCTTCAAACTTTCTTCATATTCTATGGTTTTCACACTGCTTTTCACACATTAATTCAAACAACGACATATAGCCATGAGGTCCGGAAAGTTCGTTTACATGATTATTTTCCATATTTTCTTTTTTAGCTCACCTGAGCACGAAGTGCTCGGTGAGCTATTGGTATAGGGGACCTCTCTGGTGGTGTCCGTAGTCTGTCATCCGTATGCGGTCAACAATTGGGACCGTTATCGCGATAAAGACTACATTTTTTATTCAATCTTGACCTAACTTGCACAGTTTGTGTATGACCATAAAAACTCAGTTGGTATTGATAATGGGCCAAATTGGACCAGAAACCTTAGAGTTATGGCCCCTTGTTTGTGGGAAAAAATTGCCTTTTTCTTTCATAAAGACTTCATTTTTCTACCAATCTTGACCAAACTTACAAGGTTTGTGTATTATCAAAAGATCACAGTAGAAGCTAACATTGGGCCGGATGGGGCCACAAACACCAGAGTTATGCCCCCTTTTTTGTTGAAAAATAGGCAAAAATTGCATTTTACCTTGATTAAGACTTCTTTTTTTTCCAATCTTGACAAACTTCAACAGTTCGTGTTTGACCAAAAGATTTCAGCAGAAGCCAAAAATGGTTAAGGTTAGGCCACAGAGACCGGAGTTGTGGTCCCTTGTATGTGGAAAAAAAATACAAAAATTTCCTTTTTTGTACATAGAGACTTTATTTTTCTTCCAATCTTGACCAAATTTCCATAGTTTGTTTGTGATCACACTTCTGCAACAGAAGCCAACAATCGGTCAGATTGGGCAACAAACACCGGAGTTATGGCCCCTTTGTTAGTGAAAAAAATGCAAAAATTTCCTTTTTCGTGCATCGAGATTTAATTTTTCATTCAATCTTGA
The DNA here is from genome assembly GCA_027627225.1 of Congeria kusceri. Lineage (NCBI taxonomy): Eukaryota > Metazoa > Mollusca > Bivalvia > Myida > Dreissenidae > Congeria > Congeria kusceri. The sequence continues at coordinate 9,378,253 of CM051027.1, forward strand.
TAAAACTTCCAGATGTTATGTATGGCCATAAGACACAAGCAGCAAATGAGACAGGCCACGAAAACACCACATATATCCCCTTAATTGTGGAAATTATTGCAAAAATGAATTTGTTGCAAGACGGGGACTTCATTTTCAACCAGTCTGGACCAAACTTGCACCATTTGTCTAGGACCATAAAATCTCAATTGAATTTCAATACAGGACGGGTAAATGGCAATATACTCTTTGAAAGCAAGCATGACATGACCTTTGCACAGCAGTTGCCATTATCTTTCAGAACTGCAGCATTAACACTATTCCTCTGAAATTGCCTGCGAAAAGTTGGATACCAGGGTAGAGAAAATATATCCAGGTCTTTACTTGTTCCATGTATGAGAGTTAATCAGCTAGACAAAGTATTTAAGGACATTATGGCATACATTCCCACAAGCCTTTCACAACAGTAAGCCTTTTATCTTTGCCAGTACTCAGGTGAGCCCTTTGGGCCATCATGGCCCTCTTGATGTTCTTTTTCTGATGTCTATTTATTTGATTGATTTTGCTAATTGAAATTATATACTTTCTTGAAATTTGGCAAAACTTTTGACGACTTTGGATCGCTATTTTCCGCCATTTTGGAGAAATTGCCAAATACATGTAGAACCTGTTTCGAGCGGTTTGATTGGTTGATACCACGCAAACGACCAATCAAAATCCGTTTTACGTATATCTGTAAGCCATTGATATTAACACACAGAAGATAAATAATTGCAAAGGAAAATATCAAAGATGTCTCTATAATGATTGACTTGCCCGGCGGGCTATCTCCTTTGGAAAATCACTTGCCCCCTGCAATTTTAACCCAGCACGTGCAAGTGGGCGTCCGCTTAAGTAAACCCCTGCATAATGCATTTTGGTTATGAGCATACATAACAAATAAGTCATAGTTAATCACTTAATGGATGGCAGTGTTCTGGTGAGGCCGCAAAATTGCGATTTTATCGCTTATTTTTCACAAATGTTGCCAAAAAATTGGTCTAGTAGGATTTTTGTCGCATACAAAATTTCATGGGACGAATCGTCAAAAATGCGAAACAATTTGTGGACGAATATAAAATCTCTTAAAGTGTACCGAGTACTAATCAAACATCTAATTGAGGTCTGCTTTCTGATTGGTTTAATTAAATATCGCAGTACAATCTTAGCCAATCGATAACATAATGCATTCGAGGTTTATCTCCGTATTGAAGAGTATTCCCTTTGTTTTCCAGGATGGAGTCGTCTGCTGCGTCGCCTAAGAAAAAAAGCCTCAAACATTATTGAGTAATTTCTCCTCGCAAACATCAAAACATAAGAGTTTGTTGGTAACGATACAAGTCTGGCCGTCGCTTCACATCCTGCCTGCACCCCAATTAATAAAGCCAGTGACGGTCTAGAAGTTTCTTTGACAGAAACTAAAAGTGCCAATGTCACGAATATGACGTAAAAACCTGAACGAAAATTCCAAAATTCTTGGTTTCAAGAGCACAGTTGGCTTGCCTATAATAAAGAAGGAAATTTTATGACGTGTTCACTTTGTATTACGCACAAAAAGAATAAAGTGTTTTCCATTGAAAATAACTTATTTTAAGTTTATTAGTTTTATCTGTTGTGTTGAACAGTTTATACAAAATAACATTAACCGTGTTTCTAATGTTAACTGCTGTAAGCTAAACTCGTACCAACCACTGACACTTATATGCAAGACACAACTAGTCAAGGTAAAAATTGTTATTGATTTTATCATTTTGGAAATTGTAGGTGTATTTTGTTTGTGTCTCAAAAAATTTCGAAATGTCCCCAATTGTTCATGAGCTGTGAGACAAATGTCTCATATTTCGTGATACCTCGCAAGAACACTGGGATGGTATGCATAAACATGGAATTTTTCTTTTCTTTTCAACTCAGAGTTTCTGAACAGAGTTTTTGAAAGTAGTTTTGAAATAAGAATTTTAGTTTCACACACACACATCACATGTTTAAATATTGACAATGAATTAAATAAAACATACTAATTCGGAACATATACAAGCCTGCCACAGAATTCATCTGCATATTTAGTTTAACATAACAAATCACAAAGAAAGCCCACCTCATTTCACAGAACTCCATCTTCTTGTTGAGATACACACACGTGTCAACCTGAAACATTCCAAAGTTTATATTGTATTAGGACCATTTTTGGCAGGGGGTTTAATTTAGGTGATCGCGCCAATTCTAAATACTGCCAATAAAAAGCCTGCATATAAGTTCGTCCTTTGAATATTATAAAATTTGCAAACATTTCAAAAAAACTATTACAAAATGCTTGAGAAAATCGTACATAGCAGCACCTGCATCATGTGCGGTTTATTTAACTATGTTTTGAGTTCCTGTATCATGTGCGGTCTATTTAACTATGTTTTGAGTTCCTGTATCATGTACGGTCTATTTAACTATGTTTTGAGTTCCTGTATCATGTGCGGTCTATTTAACTATGTTTTGAGTTCCTGTATCATGTGCGGTCTATTTAACTATGTTTTGAGTTCCTGTATCATGTGCGGTCTATTTAACTATGTGCGGTCTATTTAACTATGTTTTGAGTTCCTGTATCATGTGCTGTCTATTTAACTATGTTCTGAGTTCCTGTATCATGTGCGGTCTATTTAACTATGTTTTGAGTCCCTGTATCATGTGCGGTCTATTTAACCATGTTCTGAGTTCCTGTATCATGTACAGTCTATTTTAACTATGTTCTGAGTTCATGTATCATGTACGGTCTATTTAACTATGTTCTGAGTTCATGTATCATGCACGGTCTATTTAACTATGTTCTGAGTTCCTGTATCATGCACGGTCTATTTAACTATGTTCTGAGTTCCTGTATCATGTGCGGTCTATTTAACTATGTTCTGAGTTCCTGTATCATGTGCGGTCTATTAACTATGTTTTGAGTTCCTGTATCAACTACGCTTTATTTAACTATGTTTTGAGGTCATGTATCATGTAAGGTCTATTTAACTATGTTTTGAGGTCATGTATCATGTACGGTCTATTTAACTATGTTTTGAGCACCTGTATCATGTACGGTCTATTTAACTATGTTTTGAGCACCTGTATCATGTACGGTCTATTTAACTATGTTTTGAGCACCTGTATCATGTACGGTCTATTTAACAATGTTTTGAGCACCTGTATCATGTACGGTCTATTCAACTATGTTTTGAGCACCTGTATCATATACGGTCTATTCAACTATGTTTTGAGCACCTGTATCATGTACTGTCTATTCAACTATGTTTTGAGCATCTGTATCATGTACGGTCTATTCAACTATGTTTTGAGCACCTGTATCATGTACAGTCTATTCAACTATGTTTTGAGCACCTGTATCATGTACGGTCTATTTAACTATGTTTTGAGCACCTGTATCATGTACGGTCTATTTAAATATGTTTTGAGCACCTGTATCATGTACGGTCTATTCAACTATGTTTTGAGCACCTGTATCATGTACAGTCTATTCAACTAAGTTTTGAGCACCTGTATCATGTATGGTCTATTAAACTATGTTTTGAGTTCTTGTATCATGTACGGTCTATTTAACTAAGTTTTGAGTTAAACATTTCGTTAGCTCAGTGCACAACTACAATGAACGATAACAAAAAATTTCTCCTACAATGTTTGTTAGTTTGTTTGTATTGTTGGGGTTTTTCGCCGTTTTTAACAGTATTTCAGTCATATCACTGCGGTCAGTTAACCTACTCACACTTTTCCTGGGCAAGCTTAGCCAATTTAAGCGGTTTACCAGTACTAAGTGCACATACCTATGCCAGTAACTGACAACTGCCCTACTTGAATCAGAGGTGGGAGGAGAATGGCCGTAGAAATAATTTCATGACCAATCCCCACACAAGTTATGTGGCCGAGCTGGGGTTCGAACTCACGATCCCCGGATTGACAATCTAGCGCTCTACCAACTGAGCTAGCCGGACCCTAGCAACTTTAAACAAAAGTGTGAAAACTATTTAACCAGAACAAAAAACACAGCTGCTACAAACGTAACACACACTTTCTTGCCATCATTATCATAATAAAAGAAGGTAAAAATGGATTTATAATGGTCTTAATTTGGTGGTTATTAACGACGGCACTAATTTATGACACCTCCAATTCAACACACAAAACATGGAAGTTCCACGAAAACCAATTTTTCGAATGAAATGCATTAGTCAGCACAAAAATAACATTTTTTTAGTAATGGTGACCTTGACCCCACGAACCCCATATGCTATCCCAAGGAGGTCTAGATATAAGATATCTACATATGAAGTTTCATTAAAATATCTCAATGTCTTCTCAAGCTATTGAGCGGAAACTGATAGTCTATTTTTAGTAATGGTGACCTTGACCCTGACCCCACCAACCCCATATACAATCCCAAGCGAGGTCAAGACATCAGATATCTATGTATGAAGTTTCATTAAAATATCTCAAGCTATTAAGCGTAAAGCGTTTTTCTATTTTTAGCAACAGTGACCTTGACCCCACCCACCCCATATGCAATCCCAAGTGAGATCTGGATATAAAGTATCTGTGTATCAAGTTTCATTAAAATATCTCAATGCGTTCTCAAGTTATTGAGCCGAAACCGTTTTTCTATTTTTAGTATCAGTGACCTTGACCCCACCCACTCCATATGCAATCCCAAGCGAGGTCTCACTGTAAGGTATCTATGTATGAAGTTTCATTACAATAGCTCAATTCATTCTTGAGTTAGAGAGCGGAAACAAAAAGTTGACACAGCCACTACGACCGCCCGCCAATCTAATAACCGAAATTTTTCCGAATATTTGGTTAACAAAAAAGTAATGGAGTTATGGTAAACAAACGGCAGTAACTCCAGTGATAAAGTTTTATACAAATCCCTCTGATGTTTTTTAGCTATTCTCCACACACAAAAATGTGACAGACAAACAGACAGACAGACAGTCCAAAACTAGAAAGATTCACTTTACCATGCTTTCTCGGAGACGGTTCATGTCACTCCGACTGTAGTACTGGTCCTTAAACAAGACCTCGGCCAAGTCCACAGTGACGTCCTGCAACATTAGAGAAACCATATATAATTTAGGCGAGTCATGGGAAAACCGGGCTTAATGCATGTGTGTAAAGTGTCGTCCCGGATCAGCCTGTGCAGTCCGCACAGGCTAATCCAGGACGACACTTTCGTCTTTTATGGTATTTACTGTTTCAAGGAAGTCTCTTCTAAACATAAATCCACTGTAGGCTTAAAGTGCCATCCTGGATAAGCCTGTGCGGACTGGACAGGCTTATCCGAGACGATGCCAATTACACTATGAATCCCTACGACAAAAGAACTTAGGGAAAGATATAGAACCACACTAGGTACAGCATGCTACTAAAAAGGGGCGGGTGGAAAGACGGACCAGTTTGTTAACATTTTCTAATAATTAGCTAAATCCAGGGTTTTTATGAATCTTGTGAGTTTAATTAGGGTTTTTAACATAGCCCATACATCTGACATTGAATACTTGCAAAAAATATATGGAATTTCAAAAGATATTCAACATTTTTGTGTTGGCCAGCCCAGAGGGGCAGCAGGGGGGAACCAAAAAGAATCAGTGTGCACGTCTTGCTATTTCGCTCTAGATTTCCCAAGAACTAATCTGTTGCTGTCACATACGGAAATGAAAGCAACCAGTGAAATCATACATTACAACTCACTGTGACAACAGAACTGATCTGTTGCTGTCACATCCTGCAATGAAAGTAACTAGTGAAATCATATATTACGACTCCCTATGACATCAGAACTGATCTGTTGCTGTCACATCCTGCAATGAAAGTAACTAGTGAAATCATATATTACTACTCCCTATGACATCAGAACTGATCTGCTGCTGTAACATCCTGCAATGAAAGTAACTAGTGATATCATATATAATTATATTATAACTCCCTATGACAACAGAACTGATCTGCTGCTGTCACATCCTGCAATGAAAGCAACTAGTGAAATCATATATTACGACTCCCTATGACATCAGAACTGATCTGCTGCTGTCACATCATGCAATGAAAGTAATTAGTGAAATCATATATTACGACTCCCTATGACATCAAAACTGATCTGCTGCTGTCGCATCCTGCAATGAAAGTAACTAGTGAAATCATATATTACGACTCCCAATGACATCAGAACTGATCTGCTGCTGTCACATCCTGCAATAAAAGTAACTAGTGAAATCATATATTACGACTCCCTATGACATCAGAACTGATCTGCTGCTGTCACTTCCTGCAATGAAAGTAACTAGTGAAATCATATATTACGACTCCCTATGACATCAGAACTTGACTGCTGCTGGCACATCCTGCAATGAAAGTAACTAGTGAAATCATATTTTACGACTCCCTATGACATCAGAACTGATCTGCTGCTGTCACATACTGCAATGAAAGTAACTAGTGATATCATATGGTACAACTCCCTATGACATCAGAACTGATCTGCTGCTGTCACATCCTGCAATGAAAGTAACTAGTGAAATCATATATTACGACTCCCTATGACATCAGAACTGATCTGCTGCTGTCACATCCTGCAATGAAAGTAACTAGTGAAATCATATATTATGACTCCCAATGACATCAGAGAACTGATCTGCTGCTGTCACTTCCTGTAACTAGTGAAATCATATATTACGACTCCCTATGACATCAGAACTGATCTGCTGCTGTCACATCCTGCAATGAAAGTAACTAGTGAAATCATATATTATGACTCCCTATGACATCAGAACTGATCTGCTGCTGTCACATCCTGCAATGAAAGTAACTAGTGAAATCATATATTACGACTCCCTATGACATCAGAACTGATCTGCTGCTGTCACATCCTGCAATTAAAGTAACTAGTGAAATCATATATTACGACTCCCTATGACATCAGAACTGATCTGCTGCTGTCACATCCTGCAATTAAAGTAACCAGTGAAATCATATATTACGACTCCCTATGACATCAGAACTGATCTGCTGCTGTCACATCCTGCAATGAAAGTAACTAGTGAAATCATATATTACGACTCCCTATGACATCAGAACTGATCTGCTGCTGTCACATACTGCAATGAAAGTAACTAGTGATATCATATGGTACAACTCCCTATGACATCAGAACTGATCTGCTGCTGTCACATCCTGCAATGAAAGTAACTAGTGAAATCATATATTACGACTCCCTATGACATCAGAACTGATCTGCTGCTGTCACATCCTGCAATGAAAGTAACTAGTGAAATCATATATTATGACTCCCAATGACATCAGAGAACTGATCTGCTGCTGTCACTTCCTGTAACTAGTGAAATCATATATTACGACTGCCTATGACATCAGAACTGATCTGCTGCTGTCACATCCTGCAATGAAAGTAACTAGTGAAATCATATATTACGACTCCCTATGACATCAGAACTGATCTGCTGCTGTCACATCCTGCAATTAAAGTAACTAGTGAAATCATATATTACGACTCCCTATGACATCAGAACTGATCTACTGCTGTCACATCCTGCAATGAAAGTCACTAGCGAAATCATATATTACGACTCCCTATGACATCAGAACTGATCTGCTGCTGTCACATCCTGCAATGAAAGTAACTAGTGAAATCATATATTATGACTCCCTATGACATCAGAACTGATCTGCTGCTGTCACTTCCTGCAATGAAAGTAACTAGTGAAATCATATATTACGACTCCCTATGACATCAGAACTGATCTGTTGCTGTCACATCCTGCAATGAAAGTAACTAGTGAAATCATATTTTACGACTTCCTTCGACACAAGGACCCGTGTTCAAAGAAGATTAACTACATGATCAAGAGCAATTTTAGCTGATCTTGATCTAGCTCAGCTGAGAAGAACTGGTTTTCAAAAATATTTTATATTAAAATGAATTGTTGTCTAGATAAAATAAGATGTAACGTTGTGAGGTTTTGATTGAAATTTTCATATCAGATTGCAAATGAACGCTAATAGGAGTTAAGAATTATGTATCATACATTTTTTGACAAACATTTAAAGACATTAAAGTTGATCAAGATTTTTAGTGAATACCATTTTGAGCCTGATCCTGAAATATCTGGCTAAAGTTCATACTGAACTTGAAAATCAGACTTAATTTGAGGCATTTCGTGGGAAAACCGGGCTTAATGCAAATGCTTAAAGTGTTGTCCCAGATTAGCCTGTGCAGTCTGCACAGGATAACCAAGGACGTCACTTTATGCTTTTATGGTATTTTCTGTTCAAGAAAGTCATTTCTAAACATAAATCCACTGTTGGCGGAAAGTGCCGTCCTGGATTAGCCTGTGCGGACTGCACAGGCTAATCCGGGACGACACTTATCGCACATGCATTAAACCCGGTTTTCCCACGACACGCCTCAATTGTTTTTTTTGAAAATGGGGCCAGAATAACTCTGCTGCTGTCACAGTGACAACCTGCAATGCGGCACAACATTTTATCCCTTCATCATGCCTGTATTTACGAAATAACACCACGTGGGATAAACTGCTCGGTTTCAACACTGTGGAATACAGCAAACATGCACAGTCTAATGACGTTATCTTGTTGATTTTCGTGATGTCATTTTCTGTGTTGCCTAATATTTAGTGTGTTTTCTTTCATGAATTTTCAAAATACAGCCATAAAATGATAAATAGGTTAGTGTTGAATAAAGAAAAGTTTATTTATCAAGGCTTAGAAAACCTGAATCGCGAGTCTCGGCTAGTGGTTCACGTTTTCGTGTTGAGCAAATAAACTTATCTTTATTCAACACTAACCTAATATTTTCTATAGACCAACCAGTGAAATCACAAAAATTACAACTGCATTTAGCAAAAACATTGTTCTGTTGCAGTGATGCAACATTTGAGACGCAAATCACAACTGCCTATACTGTTGCTGTTACTCATTATCTTACATCCTTGTCAAATTTGCTGAAAATTCCATGGTCAAAGACTTACATCCTTGTCAAAGACTGATTATTTACATCATGTCAATGTTTATGACAATTCCATGATCAAACAGTATTTACCTACATCCTTGTCAACTTTGCTGCCAATTCCATGACCAGTGACCATTATTATTTAAATCTATGTCTGCTTTACTGACAATTCAATGGTCAAAGGCTATCTACTTACATCATTGTCAACTTTGTTGACAATTCCAATATCAATTACTATTAACATACATCTTTGCCAACTCTGACAATTCCATGATCAAAGATTAATTATTTACGTTGTGCCAATGTTTCTAACATTTCTATGAACAAACAGTATTTACCAACATCCTTGCCAACTTTGCTGACAATTCTATGACCAGTAAGTATTTTTTATTTAGATCCATGTCTACTTACATCCTTGTCAACTTTACTGACAATTCAATGGTCAATGACAATCTACTTACATCCTTGTCAACTTTACTGACAATTCAATGGTCAATGACAATCTACTTACATCCTTGTCAACTTTACTGACAATTCAATGGTCAATGACAATCTACTTACATCCTTGTCAACTTTACTGACAATTCAATGGTCAATGACAATCTACTTACATCCTTGTCAACTTTACTGACAATTCAATGGTCAATGACAATCTACTTACATCCTTGTCAACTTTACTGACAATTCGATGGTCAATGACAATCTACTTACATCCTTGCCAACTTTGCTGACAATTCTATGACCAGTAAGTATTTTTTATTTAAATCCATGTCTACTTACATCCTTGTCAACTTTACTGACAATTAAATGGTCAATGACAATCTACTTACATCCTTGTCAACTTTACTGACAATTCAATGGTCAATGACAATCTACTTACATCCTTGTCAACTTTGCTGACAATGACACTCTTGTGGGCCTTTAGTTGAAATGCTGTGGCAATGGTTTGTTCGATACTGACGACGCTATCTGAAATCAACAGAATACCCGGTAGGTAGATGACACTACTTGCCAACAGGGCATCGCTCATAAGATAAAACAGTCATACTAGCACCTTGGTACTAATAAACGAGAGCAGAATACTTCAAAATTCAAGAAACTTAGTTTTTTTAAAATCTATTCCTGAAAACAATTATGCAGCTGCAGGATTTCCCACAGGCCTGTATCGTTTGTCGGGCCCGACATGCCTTCAAAGCAGTTAGTTATTTGCTGACATGCTTAAATAACGCCGACATGCTTTAATTTTCAAAGCGACAACCCTTAATCCCTTTATCTGTTACACCGATCTGTAACCACAGGGCCATAAACGAACTCCGTATTGATCGATAATATAACTTCCAACAGTGTTCTTGACATCTGACTGAACTGTGTAGTTCCGCCCACAACGATCTCATTAAGGCAATTTTAGGGCGGATTTTATACCTTACTAACAACTAAAAAATACTAGCGTAGCCGGGAAAAGTGAACAGGCATTTTAAAACATTTGACTATAATATTTAATGTTTTATTTTATCCCCGTAATTTTCTTATCCATTTAACAAACTGACAATGAAAAATATGCAAAGGAATAATGTAATATAGATCCTAATTTTAAAACACAATTTAACGTCGTCAAATTGAATTTTGTTCACATAAACACTGCAATTAAGCACGTGACGAGTACACGCATGTTTTTCATGAGGCATCCGTGACCTTGTGCATGGCAACATTATTCTCGCGCGCTTTTGTAGAAAAACACGCTTTTTACATGGAGATACAGATCCGTATTTAATGTCGATTAGGAACCGCATATTCCAGTATTTAAAAACAAGGGTGATTTATTTGGCTTTTAATGTCCACATTTAGTATAACTGATATTAACAATTGATTTTTTTCGCATCCAATAAAAAATTAATGAAATAAAAAGATGTTTGAAAAAAACTACCGGTCATGAGAGAATTTCAAGGCGGAAAAAGACAGCTAGGCTTTTCAACGAATCTGAATACAATTAAAAATTCATTCCATAACAAAAGCAGCCTAGCATGGTGATGTACAGTGTATCCGAAGGAGTTTTTATTCAAATAAGAAAACCGCGGCTATTGCGGTTTTAGTAGGAGAAATAATTGTAATAGTTTCAGTAGTATAAAAGTAAGAATTTCCAAATTAAAGATAATGCAAAGAGAGGTGCTGGTTGAGCAAAAGCGATACTGCCGATTTGATTGCCGCCAGGATTTCGAAGGTCGCAGCCGATTTCGGGAAGGTGTGGTCGCGCGATGCCATTTTGGGGTAGGTGGGTTCAAGCGATGCAGCCGATTTTGGGGAGGTGGAGTTGATCGATGAAGCCGATTTCGGGCAGCTGGGTTAAGGACAAGTTAATTGCAAAAATTACTTGTCCGCAAGCAAATGTCACATGTCCAAGTAAAAATATTCTACTTCAACCTTAATATGTAAATTTTGTAATGTATAATATATACGCTAAATACTGTATTTAAGTATTGCAATCCAATATTAATGGATTTCATTGTTATTCAATAAAGTAGCAATACTAAATTGTCAGCAGGAACTTATACCGGATTGGAGGTCCGAAAAACGAGCTTAATGAACATTACACAGCCATAATGTTTGCCCGAACTATAGGCATGACGTAATTTGAACGCGGTTGACGGACCAGACCATGACGACCGAATCGTAACGGTCCCGTAAATGCAAACATACCCCTTTGTGATTGTCTTTAATATTAAATAAAGTGGTAATTGGCTATCATTGCACATATATTTTTCAATGTTTTTAAATTTTATTGATTCAAATACTATTTTGGCCACAAGTCAGATATAACACAAACAACACAAAACCCCATTTAAATCTTTTGATTTGGCCGTTATGGTAAGGACAGACATGTAATTGAACCGTTCTGACTGGTCACAAATTTGCGGAAACCAAACAAAATTTTCGAGTGTGCAATAATTTTTGTGGCACCAAGGAAAAACTTATGCATTGTTTCTCTAACTTGTATACATGTTATATCATTGTGTTACACGGATATTGGAAATGTCAGCGGACATGTTGACAGGAAAAATTGACTCGCCTGACTGTAAAATTACCCGTGTCGGACGAGTCGGGCATATGATTTCCGCTCCCCTGGTAAAGGAGTATTAATAAAATGGTTGCTACACAAAGCTGTTGGTGCTTAAAGAGGGAATGTCTGATTTTTTAATATTTATTTCAGGTCTCTTTCGTTACCCACTAACAAAACACTCTTTAATATATCATCAAACAATGTCAACATCGACAAAATTGTCTGTTGACTCTTTTATCCTACAGCAACGGTGACATTCGGTTTTGAATGAGAAAGTACGAATCTTGCATGTGCCAACAACCTATTTGACTCGTCTAGACATTGTACATGTACATAATAAATCGCTGCGCAGTTAAATATTATTTTAGTTTTAAATTTCTGTCTTAATATGCATTTCTGAATATAAGTTACTCTCAACATTTATTATAATATTATTTAAAAAATATACTGACAGCATTACAATCAATGGCTGGTTTTCATACAAAATCTTACATCACCTCTTTAATATAAAATAAAACAAGAGCTGGACAGTGCGCTGGACTATTCAACCACTTTGTCAGAGTTATGGGCCTTTATCACTACATACAGGAAACGTGGAAATTCCGCGAAAACCAAATGTTTCAAACAAAAAGTCAGCAAAAAATTATTTTTTTTAGTAATGGTGACCTTGACTACACCAACCCCATACGCAATCCCAAGCGAGGTCTATATATAACGTATCTATGCACGAAGTTTCATTGAAATATCTCAATGCGTTCTCAAGTTATTGAGATGAAGCCGTTTATATATTTTTAGATACGTAAGCCCAAGTGAGGTTTCAATGTAAGGTATCAACGTATGAAGTTTCATTAAAATATCTCAATGCTTTCTCAAGTTAATGAGTGGAAACCTTTTTTTTATTCTTAGTAACAGTGACCTTGACCACACCCATATGCAATCCCAAGTGAGGTCTTGATATAAGGTATCTATGTACATGTATTAAGTATCATTTCAATATCTCAATGTATTCTCAAGTTATTGAGCGGAAACCGTTTTTCTATTTTTAGTAACAGTGACCTTGACCCCGCCCGCCCCATATGCAATCCCAAGCGAGGTATCGATATAAGGTATTTATGTATTAACTTTCATTAAAATATCTCAATGCGTCTCAAGTTATTGAGCAAAAACCATTTTAAAAATATTTTTAGTAACAGTGACCTCGACCTTGACCCCACAATCCAAAGCAAGGTCAGGCCTCGCTATATGGTTTCTATGTATAAAGTTTCATTACAATAGCTCAATCCGTTCCCGAGTTATAGAGATATGGGGTTGTTGCACTCAAACTTTAACCTGAATTTACAAAAAGGGGCATAATTCTGCTAAAGTGCTGGTCACAGTTATGGGCCTTAGCCAGTGACCTTACATAATGACACTGAAGGCATGTGTTAAGTTTCAGTTGAATATCTGTAGTAGATATAGGGATATGGAGTTGTTGCACGCAAACTTTAACCTGATTTTTTAAGCACAAAAGGGGGCATTATTCTGCTAAATTGCAGGTCAGAGTTATGGGTCTTGGTCAGTGACCTCCCATAATGACCCCGAACACATGTGTGAAGTTTCAATTGAATATCTGTAGTAGTTACACAGATACGGACTTGTTGCACACAAACCTTAACCAGAGAATTACGTCGACTGTGACGCCAACGAACAGGCGAGTAGTATAGCTCAAACTATTCTGTGAATAGTTGAGCTAAAAACAAAACAGAAAGGCAATTTGGACTACCTTTAGGCTGATAGTCGTCTGGCAGGACCCTGATTTGCAACAGTAGGCGGCTGTAAATGAATGTACAGCTAAATATAAACTGAAATTACAAGCTGACGGGTTGCAATGCAATTTATAATATTTCATGAAAATGATTAAACATGTCTTTTATCACATCCCTATTAATATTTATAAATCAAGAACATATCTAGTTAAAAAACTAGTGTACCAAAATAATTGCCTATTGGCTAAGACTGGGATTATTCTGAAGGTTTTAGAGAAGTTCATGTTGTGAAAATCACCAAAATGCTATTTCGTGCTTTCGAGTGAAAACACAATTTTACATTATGAAATAAAATTTAAGCCTATGCTTTTCAACAGCTATCCAAATTAACAACTGTTTTTAAAAGTGATTATGCTAAAATATTATTTTGCTGCATGAGATAATTAATCTTCCATTGTTTAATGTGTTTGCTGAGACCCGGAGGAGTGATAACTAACATTAAATAACCTGTCAGGGTGAGAAACCAATCACAGCATGAGAACTCTCACAGACATTATGGGCACATATGACACCATGGATAATAGAATGTCACTAATTTTTTTAGATTTGAATATTTGTGTTTTCATTGTAACTGCAAATATAGCAAACATTTGATGATAGCGAATATTACTGGTTATAAGGTACTAGTCCTACACAGAAAAAAGTGGCTCATTCAACATTAGAGATGTTCTTTAAAAGATATAAAAAACAGCACATTACATCATGAAGCTGTTAGATAATGCAGACCTTAATTCCTCCTCTGGATGGTAGATTTCCACCACATCTCCAACAACAACATTGGGAATGTCTTTGGGATTAATAAGTATTTCCTCACCTAAAAAAATGTCAAGATGTTGCTTTTCTGTTAATGTCTACACCATATATTGCCACCTAAGGATTACAAGTGCCTATCTAACATGTGTTAAAGAAACAGATGGGCCCTTGTAATACTAAGATGGGGATATATGACTAATGGTATACTATATCTAATGGCTTGGACATGTTAACTTGACACTTTGAAGTCAATAGCAAACCTACAGAATCCTGATTTCCCCAGTCAAATTTGACGGTGTTACAAGACGGCCACAATGCGACAAAGTGACATTTTTTATTTTCTGCAGATCTGAGATTGTGAAAAATATGGACACACAAAATTTGGTGGACGATAATTATTGTCCAAATTGTGTGTCTATGAAATTTTACACAGCTATAATTATCGCCCAAATCTTGTTGCAGTGTTATATACAGCTATAATTATCGCCCAAATCTTGTTGCAGTGTTATATACAGCTATAATTATCGCCCAAATCTTGTTGCAGTGTTATATACAGCTATAATTATTGCCCAAATCTTGTTGCAGTGTTATATACAGCTATAATTATCGCCCAAATCTTGTTGCAGTGTTATATACAGCTATAATTATCGCCCAAATCTTGTTGCAGTGTTATATACAGCTATAATTATCGCCCAAATCTTGTTGCAGTGTTATATACAGCAATAATTATCGCCCAAATCTTGTTGCAGTGTTATATACAGCAATAATTATCGCCCAAATCTTGTTGCAGTGTTATATACAGCTATAATTATTGCCAAAATGTAGCATTGTCACGGTATTGTACACAGCAATAATTATCACCTAAATGTTGCATCATCGCAAGAACGCGACGTTGAGAGAATTATTGGGCAATATTATCTTTGTGTACATTTTTATAGACATTTCTCAGTGCAAGATCTTCAGAAAATAAAAGTTAAAATGTTGCAATGTCCCCGTCGAGCACAGGGCGAAATTTAACTGGTGGAATCAGGATTCTGGTACCATGTAATTTAGGGGTGTCACAATATTACAAATCCATATTGCAATATATTGTGATATTTTTAATTTATCACGATATTCATTGCAATATATTGCGAATTTGCAACCTTTGTCTGTATGTATTTAATTAAGCTTAAGACTGATAAAATCACATTGAACAGCGCAATATTTTATAGGATGGGTTTTTAACTTTTTATTTTTACCAATGTTGATGACAGGCGCAACAATAGCAAGATATAAACAGCAGATAAAAAAGCAAAACAATTGTGAGCAACACTCTAACCGCCTGTCTTGGCTGTTCACTGTAGTTATAATTTATTATATTACATACAGGGTGATTTTTACATGTACAGGTAATCTGTTCCTGTTGTATATTTGTTTGGTGCATGAACTATGTATGTATGTCACTCTTTATTTTAACTAAAAACTATGGATCAGCTTTAATGTACTATTAAGCATAAACATTTTAAGAGAAAACATGTATACCAAACATAAATGGAACATTAATGGTCCAGCTTTTGACCTTCACACCTACAAAAGTATTAACTTTACAAAAAGATACTGGCACTCAATTGTTTATCACTGACAATAAACGTTTTTAATTTAGTCAAACATTTTGTAATCAAGGTAATAATAACAGGAAAAAAAAGCACAAAGTAAAAAAAACTGTAAAAAGACCACATAAATAATGCATTATAGGCCTATCAGTACAGATATTCATATTGCAATATTTTGTTGAAGAATCAAATATTGCAATAAACCAATATACCGGTATATTGTGACACCCCAAATGAGTTCATGAGTGTCAGGTTAATGTGTTGAACTCCAAGCTATTGATGTAACGGTCACCCATCCAGGCAGCAACCATAGCTGACGTTGCTCAACTTCACAACGCTTAACTTCACAACGCAGTCAATACACTTTTAAATTTAACTGCATCGCTGAAAAGCTAGCTCAACAGCAAGGCTGTTGTGACCGTATTCTCATATATAAAGTTACTATAATATAATTGACATCAAACAATATACCACTTAACGTAACTTGTGGTGGCAGTAAAAGATTACCTGTATTTCAGATCAAGAAATCATTCATAGCGGGGATATAGTCCGCGTGTTTTAGTGAAAACAGAATTAATTGAATACCAGACTTTGACACATCGCGAAAATATGTTGCAAACACAAAATCCGTTCACTAATACTTACAAAGCTGCTTGTTATTTGTAGCTTTCTTGTGAACCCACAACTTCAGCGTCATGTTTTACGTTTTGATTTTACTGGAACAAAACATTTTGCAATTTGAAAAATGTTCGTCGATATTTTTATTTCGGTGACCTTTGAACTTGCACAACAACAACAATCTGTCTAACAACAACATCGTCAATGACAAATTAGAAGAACAAGAAATATACATACGATGCAAGCACTTAGCTTTAATATTAAATTATTAGGTATGATTCAATTATTAGTACAATGTTAATTTTATTTTAAAGTTAAGGTTTGCTTTTGTCTTACGTTTTTTTTATATTTTGAAATAATGTCATATATTTCGGTCAAGGTATTTCGAATGTTATTTATAAACATTCATAAAGTATGCATGCACAGTGTATAACTATCTGAGAATTGATAGCTGAAGTATATTATATTATACCCATTGTGTTCATATGTAATATGTATTTAAACAAGAATGGTAAAAATTATTTAATGTAGAATCCATTTTGAGATTAAGGTGAATGGTACAGTAGCTATACTTGTAAGCCCTGTGCAAACATTGAGCTACTTTTTATTTGGGTAATGTTTGCTGTCGGGCTAAAGCTGGGAAGGACCATTTCTGTGGTGGAAAGTTTTCCTTCTTTGTCTATATTGTTCCAACAGGATTTTGGTAGCTACTTGCACGTCCCTAAATTACATGTAGATAGTTATTATGAATGGATTGCAATATAAGTTTCATACCTGGACAGATAAACCATTCCTAATTAATGTTCCATAAATATTTGTATGAAAATACTTTCATTGTGCATGGCTGAGCCATTTAAACCTACACACTATTACATTTTAAAATAGTCTGGCTGTCCTCCACTGTATAAACTAATGGATATTCTGCTTCGCTGAATGGATTGCGTCATTTTGATTGGTCTGTCCATTCAACTAATTACTACATTTGTTATCGGATTGGTTGAAGCTTTTGGTTGAAGTGTAAACAAGGCAAAATAATGGCGGTCTGTACATAAATGTAGTAGATTAACACACAAGTTTAAATTGGAATTTACAGCAATTCCTAGGTAAATGTCGGCACATGTTAATTATTTTAGGTGTTGTTTATGTAAAATACATTGATAACACTATTGTCGCAAATAATGGAAATTTATGAAAATTTGAACTTTTAGGTTTCCACCACATAAATGTTCGTTCGGCAGTGAGACGTTCCAGCAAATTTAGCCCTATATCAAAAGTAACACTAAATTCACAGTACGTCTCATGAATTAGACTAAACGGTACAGTATCTCAAGACAACAGCATACTTGTACCCCTATAACACCATAGCCATCTGTACCATGTCAACCACGTCCTACTATGTAGGACGTGGTGAGGATGGCCTTTATTGTGGTGATGACCGACTTTGACGTGGTGAAGACCAAGGAATACGCAGCGGGGATCTGGCATTGTTTTTTTGTCACCTTTGGGAGAAAGGTGGTGGAGCCCTTCAGATGGGTAATTTTACAGCAAAAGGGGATTTTTTTTTAGAAAAGCCTTCTTACATATTTATATTCTACTTTGATATAAAACGTTTATAAATTGTTTTACCACAACTGATAACTTGGATTAACTTGGTTTGATGACAAATTGCTGGCACTGTTTACAAAAACTCCTCTATCTTAGCCAGTTTTCAGTCAATATTTTTCTTCAAAATTAAGCGTACATTTTGAAGGAAATTTTAATGTAAATATAGGGAACAAATATACACTTTTTTAGCCCCAAATTGGCCCTAAAAAGCTCTGCCTGGTTATGTCTTTGTGGACGTGGGGTGGTTTTGAGCACACACAAAACTTGCGTTGCGAGGACATGGAAAAACAATGGTGTAGTATGGACTGTTTAATTACGAACTAGTGACCAATTTTGCGTGTTAATGACATATCACTGACACAGTGTGGACCTCATGGATGTAGTACCAACGTGGTAACTTTAAGTCACACTTTCTTCCCATTGGCCCTACGTTTCAGCATTGCTCATTAGTATGTCTCTGCGTCACCAACAAGACATTCTCAGGACTGTTGCAAGTCAGCTGATCTTTGCTCTCACCACGTTTATGAAGTCGTTACTCAATCGATGCACATTTCTTACGTTTGTTCTACGTAACTATGCTACTCGCTATTTTTCCAATCCCGTATTACCATACTAGCTGGACTACTTTTTTAATGACGTCATCATAGAGTTATGTAAACAAATATAATCTATACCTACAATGATTAGTCATTATTGTAGTTTTTAATCAAAATTTTAATAAAATAAGGTAAATGCACATTTGAAGTTTATCGTGGTATATAATAAAAGGAATATTACGCTAGTCAGTTGTTCCAAGAGTATGTATTAGTCTTGTGGCTTGCGTTATTTGGTGTCACACAAGCCACTCGACTAATACATACTCTTGGAACAACTGACTAGAATAATATTATGTATGTATTACACAGGATATAATAGATTGTCAGCTTTGCTGTTGCTTCCATTCCACCATGAAATCTAGTGAACCATTTTATTTTACTTTATACTAATTGCTGGTTGTTGTTTTTTTTTCAGTTCAAAAGACTCCACAATGGATACAAGTGGCAACTGTCATGAAGTTGAAAGTTCCACCTAATTATGATCGTAAGTACTCATGAATATGTTTTACTAGTCTAGGTTATGTGCATATCATCAACAAATTGTGTTAGCAAACTGGTACATAAACTGATCTTTTTATTACTTCAGAATATACAATTCCAATATTTATTTTTGTTTCCTTGTTTTGATGGATTAAACAGGGTCTTACTTTCTTGAGACATCTCTTAGTGATGCACCTATCAATATTTTGGTAAGGGGGGTGCGGTGGGCATATACAGGACTTAAGACTGAAGCGATTCCTGACAGGGGGGAATTTGACACGTGGCATGATTCATAGTCTCTGAAAATATACTTTGGTCAGATTTTAGATTCCGGGAATATTGGGCCATTTGATACACCAAGCATCTCTCACTGTTGGGATTTAGACAAAAATGCTTGGCTCTAGGGTGGGGAATTAGACTCCCAAAAATAAAATTAGTTGAATTCCCCTGGGTCAGCCCGTCTCTCCCTCCCTTGGGGAAAATATTAATAGGTGCATAACAGGTGAGCTGTAGTCATGGTAGTATAGCCATTAGGTATTGCTTGTGATACCATGTCAGAAAAACATGTGATGATTCTGTCTATGGTACAGATGTGGAGATGCCACCTCGTAAACGTTTGCCGCTGTTGCCGAAGCAACCAGAGCCGCTGACACCTCACATGCCCTTCCCGAAAATGCAGAAGAAGCTGTACCTTATGAGAGGCCCTGAACCTATTCACAATGATATCATATATGGAGAATTTGCAATTCAGGTAAGCTTATTTTTATTTGACGTTAATAATACTCTGTAGTTAGTTTAATATAATATATAGAAACAAATACTGCTGTGAAACTTGTGTTCCAGCTTATTATCTATCCTCAAATTTATCAACTTTACTTATGTTTCAACTTATTATCTATCCTCATATTTGTCAACCTATTGTTTCAACTTATTATCTATCCTCATATTTGTCAACCTATGTCGCGAAATATTCACGATAGTTAACAAATCTTTAGTGACACATTATTTACATATTGTGTTAAACATGTTATCAATGTATATCGTTAGAAATGTACTTTAATTGTCGGATTGTAATTATGCCATTCGGGTTTAAGAGTTAAAGTCCACGCCGTTGTTTACTTTTTCCCGCCAAATATTATGTTCACGTTTTATTTAAGTTTGACGACACCGTCACAGTACCGTTATTGGTGTTTGTTGGAACCGTTTGTCATGCCAATATCATGCTTTTCATGCTCTTTTAGCGCTCAAATACAGTATATAAGTGGTTTGAGTTTGCTCAAAGAGAGAGGGGGACACAAAAAGAACACCAACAGTACACGAAAGGATTATTATGATAACAGTGTTAAGCGCATAGGATTGTTAATATAGTTAAATATTGTGTTTTGATAATATATGAAAATGCAAACATGTGCTATATATTTCCCTATTATAATTGGGAAAATTAAAGGTTAAAAATGGTAAAAACCGTTGTGTGTTCAATTGCTCAAAAGTGTTTTTCTATATTATCAGTGTGGTAAAGTCGCCACAACCTATTGTTTCAACTTATTATCTATCCTCATATTTGTCAACCTATTGTTTCAACTTATCTATCCTCATATTTGTCAACCTAATGTTTTCAATCCTCATATTTGTCAACCTTATGTTCCAACTTATTATTTATCCTCATATTTGTCAACCTTATGTTCCAACTTATTATCTATCCTCATCCTATTGTCAACACATGCTTTCATTTGCATATACTTGTATAGTGATGTACACATCCTTAAACATATACCCCTTAATATCCGTAGTCGGTCCATATTTTGGTATGGTATCTACAGAAATCTTAACTAGGCCAAAAAAATAAAGTATGTTTCGGGCAACCCGACCCTACCTAGCGAAAACCCCACAACCCTATAGTTTATAGCGACAATTGTTTTCTGTGAAATCTGTATTCGTCACATTTTAGATAATTTTCAATGTTGTTTTTTTTTACCTAAAAGTATTAAAAAAAACTCGGTCCCGACCAAACCGAACTTCTTTGAGACTGTTGCCTGAAATACACAATTTTTGTTTTGCCCTATTGCTATAGATCTACTTGTATCTGTCTTGTTCTACTACACACAAAAAGTTCAATGCAAACATTTCTTTTCCAGGCACTAGAAGGCGGGCGATTGCGTCATGAACATTTAGAGAGCATAAGAATGCAGATTGTACGCAAAATGAACGAAAAGACCACCTTTGCGCATTACCGCGTTCCTGCCCCATGGCAGTCTGTGACCAAGAAACCGTTAGGGCACAGAATGGGAAGCGGCAAAGGGACTATCGATCGATGGGAGATCCCAGTAAAACCAGGTCGAATGATTCTTGAGATCGGTGGCCAAGTGGAATTCAAGGAAGTTCAGCGGTTTATGGAAACTATTCGCGGGTACATGCCTTTTAAAGCAAGGATTGTATCGCGACAGACTTTGAAGGAAGAGAAGCACAAAGAAGAAGAGTTGAGGAACAAAAATCTGAACCCATTCTCTTATAGGAAATGTGCTATGGACAATATGCTTGGGATGAAACACAAATTGAGTCCATATACTATTGAATTTGATGGTAAATACAGATGAGTATTAAAAATAATGAAATAAAGTTTCATGATACATACTCTTGGTTGTTCATTTTGACACATCCTTTAGGGTCATCCATGACTTAAATGAAGTTTTACTTTTAAATTGTCATACAAATTATTTGTGAATAAGAAACACTTGAAATTGTATTCTTAGTTTCTGCAACACTCTTTACAACTCAAGAATCCTGAAGTCCCTGTGAACATGTTGATATTCCTTACAAGGAAACACCAGTTCACCAGTTAGTATGATGTCCTTCTTTCACAACGGTAATAATTATCGTGTAGATGCTCAACATTTTGTAAAAATTGTTTTGTTATTTATGAAAACTGTGCAAAATGAGTTCTTTTTATAAGACAGAGTCCGTTAATACAAATTATTGCCAATATGTTTTGGAGCCAGCAATGTTATTTTGGCTACTTTATATAATTGAGGCGCGTCGTGGGAAAACCACGCTTAATGCATGTCCGTAAAGTGTCATGCCGGATTAGCCTGTGCAGTCCGCACAGGCTAATCCATGATGGCACTTTCCGCCTACAGTAGATATATGTTTAAAGGAGACTTCCTTGAAACAGAAAATACCATAAAAGCAGAAAGTGCCGTCCCGGATAAGCCTGTGCAGTCAGTTCATGCACATGCATTAGGCCCGGTTTTTTCACGACGCGCCTCATTTCTTTTGGGGGGGGGGGAGCTGTGACAAACATTTTCAATTCGACGTACAGAAATACACATCTGTGAAGAGGTATTTTTAAGAAACATCTAAAATGTAGAACATCATTTATTTACAATAATGCATCTCTATACATCACAAAACCAATGTGCATGGCAAAAATCATTCACTAACGGTGAACTTTATCATAAAGCACATAGATTCACCTAAAATTAGTAAGAATAATGTGGATCAGTCACAAACAAACTTTCTTGAGTCTGTAAAATGTTTGCAACTAGATTAAATTCATAACGTTGTACACCTTTTTGCATCACTTATTCGGCATAACTGTAACACATGGTGTGAAACTTCACTTAAGACTTCTGAACAATCTATGCAAGTTAGACAAATAAAATTGAGGCGTGCGTGCGAAAACCGGACATAATGCATGTGCGTAAAGTGTCGTCCCGGATAAGCCTGTGCAGTCTGCACAGGCTAATCCGGGACGGCATTTTCCTGCTTTTATGCTATTTTCTGTTTCAAGGAAGTCTCTTCTAAACATAAATCCACTTTAGGCAGAAAGTGCCGTCCTGGATTAGCCTGAGCAGACTGCATAGGCTAATCTGGGATGACACTTTACGCGCATCCATTAAGACCGGTTTTCCCATGACCCGCCTTAATGTGTGATACAATTCAGCAAGCTCTGGCTTACATCACATTCAAAAGAACGCATGCTACTCTGCTCAGATTTTACCTGCAGCAACCTGTCACATTCACAATCAATGATAACGACACAAAGTGATCATTCAATATCAGTAATCATTCTACAACATTCTCACTCTACCTTAGGCCTAAAATAAAATATTGTTTGTTTCCCCTCCCGCGACCGACCCAGCAAAATCGCCGCGACCCAAAAAATTGTATAGACCAAAGAAAACAATATTTTATTTTATTTGTGTGTGAAAATGCCAATCCTTAGAAAAGAATCCAACAGCGTGTACAAATCTTACTTTCAAAAGACGCGTATAAAATGACTTTAAACGGACAGTTCTCAGCGTATTTGACACATGCTTTTACGAAAAGGACGCCATAAAATTTCCAATATGCAAATCAGCGTCATCGTTATAAAGTTTGTCACGCCCTCATTCTAATTTTAATTGGTAAAGGTGCAAGTCATTTGTAACACATTTGCGTTAGGTATGTATTTTGTTATAGATATGCGTGTTTTTAACAGCTGCATTTGTAATAAATTACTACAAATTAAAATAGTAAATAAATAAATAATTATAAATAAATATAATAATTTTGGTGAATTTTGGTGAAAGAAACCGTTTACTAAGAATATGAATTACGACGTCATTTAACTCGACAAACTGATCGCTTCAAACGTCTTATTTTGTTTAAAAAAATTAATTATTAGATCTAGAAATAATTAACGAAAGTGTTATTCAAACTCATCACTGCACACGGATTAGAATTATGCAAAAACTTTGGCTGAGGCAACATTTGAATGAAAGTTAGCGGAACTAAAGTCCTTGTCAATAATGAAAGTAAATAAACTTCAGCGCCTTTTCTTTTTATTTTATCAAAAATGTTCTGTTGCTTTCTTTTTATTAATGAACAAAGTCCTATTTGTTTTTATTTCCATAGAATGCTAATTCATTTATGCTCTAGCATTTGCGTTGTTCAGATACAGTATTACAGATTGATGCTTTTAAACACTATCCACGTGCTAAACGTGTAACACGCTTTTCAGCTACAAACTGCTAGCCACAGTCTGACAGTCACTGTTGCTATGGCTGTTGCTAACAGCGTTCTGTTTTTGATGCCCGGCAAATTGCAACGTCACGCTATTACTCCTAAGTTTTAACAGGTTTTTATTACTAACGCTCTTGTTTTTAACGTATGTTATTGTTTGTTAAATTTTGATAAATTATTGTATGGTAATTAGAACATAGTATTACGTAAATAAGCAGAACGTTATGAATCTACTACAACGAAAATATTAAGAATTAATACTATAAAGTAACATTTCAAACATAAGGAAAACATGAATGAAAATGACATATTGTGTATAGAAATAAAAATATTTTTTCCAACCTCCTGACCCACCCTTCATTAGTATGGGTCCAGGAGGGGAAACAAACAATATTTTATTTTCGGCCTTATAATAAATATGGTACTACTCAATTACACTTTACATTAACTATGCTGCAAAACGCACATAAGTACGATAAGAGCAATTATGCCAAAAACCGAACCAAACCTTCCTTTTATGTCTACTAACACTTGCCTAAAGTTTCGTAATGGTTTCACAAAAACAAGTTATTGTCTGCACAAGACTTATTTGAACTATTTTTAAAAAGAGGGGCATAACTCAAGTACGATAAGATCAATTATGGCGAAAACCAAACTTAAACTTCCTTTTACAACACTATTAAACAATTTTGTGCTGATAGAACAAAAACTTTTTCAGTTACTGTCTGCACAAGCCTTAAATCAACGATAAGAGCAATAATGATGCCGAAAATCGAGCTTAACCTTCCTTTTATGCCTATTAACACTTCCATAAAGTTTCAGAATAATAGCACAAAAACTTCTCAAGTTATTGTCTGCACAAACTGAAGAGTATGCCAACAATGCTGTTGCCAAAAGTAAGATTTACAAAGAATAGCAGGTGCATTTGATATTAGATGCGTAACGAAACACCAATTAAACAAGGACCAGTAATAATTATGTAAACATTATATCTTAGAAATAACAAATCTTTACCAAATTTTAGACAAGTGTTTTCAACGCATAACACTGCTCATAGCAACAAAACAGTCTACCGTAATTACCCTAAGTATTGGGACACTTAAAAATCATTAAATTGTTTATTGTCCCAATATTAAGGGACATGAAAAATATTTATCGAAATTGGGTCCCAACATTTAGGGCAATATATGATACAATCTATTCTGCACATATCTATGTCTTGAACCAATTAATGATTTTTATTTCTTTGGGATAATAATCGCTTACTAAAATATATTAAATATTTAATTATAAGGATTTTTTTTTAGTAAACTGTTGTTTATAAGATCAATTATTTCTTGTTGGGGACTTAATTGTATGGTAATTAATTGAGAAGTACATGCTACAGTAGAGCACACAGTTTGCACCACGTGTCAACTACATGTAAACATACCCCTGATGGTGCACATTGTGGTGTATAGATAAGCAGCGCAATATACCGTGTCACAAGTCGCTATGCAACCAGCATAGTCGCAGGGTATGGAATGCTTATACAGTAACGACATAAGGGTGTTATTACGGTGTCCCAATATTTAGGGACACAAATTTCAACTAGGTCCCAATATTAAGGAGTGCAAAAAATAATTCTTTTTCCAAAAATTAGGTGTGTCCCAATATTTAGGGTGTCCCTACACTTAGGGTAATTACGGTACCCACGAGCCCATATCTGATGTGCAGAAAAATATTACACATGTACATCTTTTACCCAGTAACATCCTGTCATTCTATAAATGAGGCATGTCGAAGGAAAACTAGGTTTAATGCACATGCATAAAGTGTCATTCCGGATCAGCCTGCGCAGTCCACACAGGCTGAACCGGGATGACACTTTCCGCCTACAGTGGATTTATGTTTAAAACAGAATTCATTGAAACAGAAAATACCGAAAAAGCAGACAGTGGACTGCACAGGCTGATCCGGGACGACACTTTACGCACATGCATTAAGCCTGGTTTTCTCATGACACGCCACAAATTACTTTCCTAAGATTCAGTACAAATCAATTAAAGATCTATGGTTGCTGCAACATGAACAGCAGAAGTCCGTGTCATTTTGGCGCCTCGATAGTTCCTGTGGCAATGTCAGTCATGCGCGGGTATCGGATCTTCTTTTTATCTAGCTCTTCTTGTGACCACAATAACAGTTTTAACAAATTGGCAAGTTTTGGTGTAGCATCTGTTTCTAAAATTGCTGCATTTAACTCACTGGCAACCTGAAAACAAATTACAAAATTTTTCAAAAAACAGCAAAATAGTTTTAAGCTTTCAAATTTAGGACAGAACTAGAGTATGAACAGTCTTCTATCAATATTATTAGAATGTGCTTTTAATTAAGTAATATTAATGCGTAATAAATAGATATAGGTAAGAAAAACTAAATATATAAGTGGCGCGTTGTGAGAAAACCGGTCTTAATGCATGTGCATAAAGTGTCGTCCCGGATTAGCCTGTGCAGTCCGCACAGGCTTATCCGGGATGGCACTTTCCGCTTTTATGGTATTTTCTGTTTCAAGGAAGTCTCTTCTGACCATAAATCCACTTTAGGTGGAAAGTGCCGTCCTGGATCAGCCTGTGCGGACGACACTTTACGCACATGCATTAAGACGGTTTTCTCACGACGCACCACAAAATATTATAAATATATAATCATTTGAATCCTCTATATATATGTATTGTTCCTAATACTAAATAAGTTAATACACATTCTGGTCTAGCCTCAGTAGCAAAGTATACAAATCATAACTACATGAAATCTGCTTAAAGTACGAAACCAAAACATAATTTTATATTGTCACACTCTAGGTAAGTTTGATCCCTATTATGGGAATCTTACAATGAGCACAAAGTACTGGTTCTACCCAAGAAATTATCTGAACATTACTATTCTGGCTCATCTTGCCCCCTACCCAAAACCTTATTAGCAGCACCCAGTATATTTCAAATCCTCGGCCATTCCCTACACCCAATCTGGGCCCTACCTTCTGTCTCTGACACAAATGCAGCAGGTCACCAAACGGAGACTTTTCCGGCTCCTCGAACGCCAACAGTGCGAGGGTCCTTTCCAGCTCAGACAGTATAGAGGGGTTCTCCTCTCCCCGCTCTGCAAGGTGGGTCTGGGCGTAATCTAGAGCTGCCTCCACCTGGCCCTCTCGTATCAGCTCAATTAAATGTTGTTGCTAACAATAACAAGAGCTGTCAGAGGACAGCGCGCTCGACTATTCGAAGTATTTCAGTTGGTACATGTGTTGGATAGTGAAAGGGGCATAAATTTGTTAAAATATAATATTTTTAAGTGAAGCCTTGTATAGTTTATAAATTTTTGGAACAAAAACTTTAACCACAAAGTCTATGTAAAAAGTAAGCTAACTCTGTCAATATACAAAACAGAGTTATGGGTAATATTGCCCCTGATACTAGAGTTGATGACAAAGGTTAGTTCCAAGTTTCAAGTGAATACCTTATGTAGTTTTGAAGTAACAAAACTTTTGAATATGACCATAAAATCTATGTGAAAAAGGGGCATAACTCTGTCAAAATACAAAACATAGTTATGGGTAATGTTGCCCCTGATACTAGAGTTGATGACAAAGGTTAGTTCCAAGTTTCAAGTGAATAACTTATGTAGTTTTGAAGTTACCAAACATTGAATATAAACTTTAAACAGAAAATCTAAGTGAAAAGGGGGCATAACTCTGTGAAAATACAAAATAAAGTTATGGGTAATGTTGCCCCTGGTACTAGAGTTGATGATAAAGGTTAGTTCCAAGTTTGGAGTGAATAACTTATGTAGTTTTGAAGTTTCAAAATTTTTGAATATAAACTTTAAACAGAAAGTCTAAGTGAAAAAGGGACATAACTCTATCAAAATCCAAAATAGGGTTATGGGGAATGTTCACCCTGATACTGGAGTTGATGACAAAGGAATATTCCAAGTTTCAAGTGAATAGCTTTTGTAGTATTGAAGTTACAAAACTTTGAATATTAACTTTAACCAGAAAATATATGTGAAAAAAGGCATCACTCTGTCAAATACAAAACAGAGTTATTGGGAATGTTGCCCTTGATACTGGAGTTGATGACAAAGGTTAGTTCCAAGTTTCAAGTGAATAATAAATGTAGTTTTGAAGTTAAAAAACTTTTGAACATAAACTTTAACCAGAAAATCTAAGTGAAAAAGGGGCATAACTCTGTCAAAATACAAAACAGAGTTATGGGGAATGTTGCCCCTGACACTGGAGTTGATGACAAAGGTTAGTTCCACGTTTCAAGTGAATAACTTATATAGTTTTAAAGTTACAAAACTTTTGAATATAAACTTTAACCAGAAAATATATGTGAAAAAAGGGCATAACTCTGTCAAAATACAAAACAGAGTTATGGGGAATGTTGCCCCTGACACTGGAGTTGATGAAAAAGGTTAGTTCCAAGTATCAAGTGAATAACATGTAGTTTTGAAGTTACAAAACTTTTGAATATAAACTTTAACCAGAAAATCTAAGTGAAAAAGGGGCATAACTCTGTCAAAATACAAAACAGAGTTATGGGGAATGTTGCCCCTAACACTGGAGTTTATTACAAAGGTATATTCCAAGTTTCAAGTGAAAAACTTATGTAGTTTTGCAGTTACAAGACTTTTGAATATAAACTTTAACCAAATTCAGACCTGACACAGCCGCCGGGGGAAGTAGTAAAGCTCACCTATTCTTCGAATAGTCAAGCTTAAAAGAAACAAAGTAAATGTAAAGAAAACTGTAATTCGATTTCAGGGTCGACTGCAATTGTAAGGTAATCATACTGCTTGTAATCCGGTTTTTATTTTCTTCTTCTTGTTTGAATTTACTGGGTAGGTTATGTTTACAAGAGTTAAAATATAACATGCAAAAATGACACAGATTGCCCAAGTTAAGCTGCCTAGGGCTCCGATACAAGCCAGCCAATAGGTTACTCAAATCTAAGCAAGATATTCACAGAAGAAAGAATAAGTTGCCACATTTCTACAAAGTAGAAGCTATTAACAAAGATTCTCTAGCCACAAGATATTTTATATTTTACTTTACTTATGGCAAAAAAACAATTGAACACAGACTAATGTGTTACAATGCTTTAACTATCTTCTTTAGCCAGGTTAATCTAACTTCAATGAAATAATGCTTATTTTTGGAAATTTTCTACGATTTTCACTAACAAACAGTTAAACCCAAAGTAACTTTCTTTTGCCTTATATTCAAATTCATAGCCATAGCTAATAAGCCAAGAATTCGCTCAATTTAAAAACCCTGAAATGAAATGATTGTACAGTACAGATATAAAATCCCCAACTCACCTGCAGGTGGAAATACAGGTATCTATCATTATCGAGCAGTTCTGGGTGGAGATTGTTCACCATGGCAATCGCTGCCTCAATGTTCCCATTTTGGATTTCCTCCCGGATACGTATCCGGTCATCTAGCTCATTGAGATCTATGGATGGCTGGATTCCTGACTCGAGTCTAAACTTCTCTGCAGACTCTTTGAAGCCCTCTGTTGTCAATAATGACAAACACTTTGTATCATATAACACAGCATTTATGACTTTTGAGTGTATATCATTGGAAGTTAATGATGTTAAATGTGGCGAGGCAGCTTATGCCAATGGTTACGTGTGACTCAGTTCATGATGGCAACTACTGAAAAGTGTACAAAAAGGCAGTTCATGATGGTTATTTATGACAAAGAGTTTTAAAGTTTGTTACACGGCAGTTTATTATGGGGCTAAATATGACAAATCAGTTAATGATGGTTACCTATGACAAGACAGTTAATGATGGTTACCTACGACAGTTCATCATGGTTACCTATGACAACACAGTTCATGATAGTTACCTATGACAAGGCAGTTCATGATGGTTACCTATGACAAGGCGGTTCATGATAGTTACCTATGACAAGGCAGTTCATGATGGTTACCTATGACAACACAGTTCATGATAGTTACATATGACAAGACAGTTCATGATAGTTACCTATGACAAGGCAGTTCATGATAGTTACCTATGACAAGACAGTTCATGATGGTTACCTATCACAAGGCACTTCATGATAGTTACCTATGACAACACAATTCATGATGGTTACCTATGACAAGACAGTTCATGATAGTTACCTATGACAACACAGTTCATGATGGTTACCTATGACAAGGCAGTTCATGATAGTTACCTTGACAAGACAGTTCATGATAGTTACCTATGACAAGGCAGTTCATAATAGTTACCTATGACAAGGCAGTTCATGATGGTTACCTATGACAAGACAGTTCATGATAGTTACCTATGACAAGACAGTTCATGATGGTTACCTATGACAACACAGTTCATGATAGTTACCTATGACAAGACAGTTCATGATAGTTACCTATGACAAGGCAGTTCATGATAGTTACCTATGACAACACAGTTCATGATGGTTACCTATGACAAGGCAGTTACTGATGGTTACCTATGACAAGGCAGTTCATAATAGTTACCTATGACAACACAGTTCATTATAGTTACCTATGACAAGGCAGTTCATGATAGTTACCTATGACAAGGCAGTTCATGATAGTTACCTATGACAAGGCAGTTCATGATGGTTACCTATGACAACATAGTTCATGATAGTTACCTATGACAAGACAGTTCATGATGGTTACCTATGACAACACAGTTCATAATAGTTACCTATGACAAGACAGTTCATGATAGTTACCTATGACAAGGCAGTTCATGATAGTTACTTATGACAACACAGTTCATGATGGTTACCTATGACAAGACAGTTCATGATAGTTACCTATGACAAGGCAGTTCATAATAGTTACCTATGACAACACAGTTCATGATAGTTACCTATGACAAGGCAGTTCATGATAGTTACCTATGACAAGGCAGTTCATGATAGTTACCTATGACAAGGCAGTTCATGATGGTTACCTATGACAACACAGTTCATGATAGTTACCTATGACAAGGCAGTTCATGATAGTTACCTATGACAAGTCAGTTCATGATAGTTACCTATGACAACACAGTTCATGATAGTTACCTATGACAAGTCAGTTCATGATAGTTACCTATGACAACACAGTTCATGATAGTTACCTATGACAAGGCAGTTCATGATGGTTACCTATGACAAGGCAGTTCATGATAGTTACCTATGACAAGACAGTTCATGATAGTTACCTATGACAAGACAGTTCATGATAGTTACCTATGACAAGACAGTTCATGATGGTTACCTATGACAACACAGTTCATGATGGTTACCTATGACAAGGCAGTTCATGATAGTTACCTATGACAAGTCAGTTCATGATAGTTACCTATGACAACACAGTTCATGATAGTTACCTATGACAAGGCAGTTCATGATAGTTACCTATGACAACACAGTTCATGATGGTTACCTATGACAAGGCAGTTCATGATAGTTACCTATGACAACACAGTTCATGATGGTTACCTATGACAAGGCAGTTCATGATAGTTACCTATGACAAGGCAGTTCATGATAGTTACCTATAACAACACAGTTCATGATAGTTACCTATGACAAGGCAGTTCATGATAGTTACCTATGACAAGGCAGTTCATGATGGTTAACTATGACAAGACAGTTCATGATGGTTACCTATAACAGGACAGTTCATGATAGTTACCTATGACAACACAGTTCATGATAGTTACCTATGACAAGGCAGTTCATGATAGTTACCTATGACAAGGCAGTTCATGATGGTTACCTATGACAAGTCAGCTCATGATGGTTACCTATGACAACACAGTTCATGATAGTTACCTATGACAACACAGTTCATGATAGTTACCTATGACAAGGCAGTTCATGATAGTTACCTATGACAAGGCAGTTCATGATGGTTAACTATGACAAGACAGTTCATGATGGTTACCTATAACAAGACAGTTCATGATAGTTACCTATGACAACACAGTTCATGATAGTTACCTATGACAAGGCAGTTCATGATAGTTACCTATGACAAGGCAGTTCATGATGGTTACCTATGACAAGTCAGCTCATGATGGTTACCTATGACAACACAGTTCATGATAGTTACCTATGACAACACAGTTCATGATAGTTACCTATGACAAGGCAGTTCATGATGGTTACTCATGACAAGTCAGTTCATGATGGTTAACTATACCAAGACAGTTCATGATGGTTAGCTATGACAAGCCAGTTCATGATGGTTACCTATCAAATGGCAGTTCAAGATGGTCACCTAATGAAAATATGCTTCATTTTTATATACTTTCAAACAATTTAGTAGCCAGTTAGACACTTTAGTAGCCAATGGCTATTTTAGCTACTGGTAGCGCTAACATAGCTAAGACAAGACAGTTCATTATGACTGCCTACCGCATGACAGTTCATGATGGTCACCTATGACAACAAGGCAGTAGTGAGTTCATGATTGTTACCTGTAACTAGGTAGTTCATGATAAGTTTGTTCATCTCAGCTCGGGCAACATGATGACTACTGAGCAACTCCATCCATTCATCCTTTTCTACACTGGCATCGACTGGTCCTCGCTGCAGCAGGAGGTCTGATCAAGAGCAGATATGAATATAATAACATCATGGTTCAACATATTGGAATGTTTGCTTTAATCAAAAGCGCTAGGCTTGCAAAAATTCATGCATACATGTATTGTAGCTATTCAGGAGAATGGTCTAAGAGACAAACACATTATTTTAGTGGTTTTACATTTGCTTAAGTATTTTTATTATTTCATGATTCACTAATTTCCACATTTTGTGTTACAAGTCAAATTACTATGCACAATATGTCATTATAAGTTGAATACATTTGATGCTACACACTA
Source organism: Congeria kusceri (assembly GCA_027627225.1). NCBI lineage: Eukaryota > Metazoa > Mollusca > Bivalvia > Myida > Dreissenidae > Congeria > Congeria kusceri. The sequence goes on from CM051027.1 coordinate 9,411,712, forward strand.
CTGTTGAGGCTCTTAGCATACTGATTGAGGACCAATAACCGAAGGAAACTACCACATAAATATATCTGGTTTAGTTAATACGCATTTTTATGAAATGAATCTGCAACTGGAACTAGGTCAGTATTTCTTCTTTGGATTTCACTAACTTACCGGATGTTATGATTACTCGATATTTTAGTGAGGCCCGACTAGGGGTACTAAATTATGCAAAAATTGCCAAATGGAGGACCAATAACCGAAGATGATATTTTTCAGTGAAATTCGCGATAAAATGTACACATGCTACTTTTTTTAATATGCTATAGGTATTGAATTGCATTTTGACTGTTTTAGCTTGTACAAATTATTCCCCTTGTATCTGAACAATGTGCATATACAAATAAATAGTTTTAGTCGCAATTTTACTATTTTGCAGACAATTTAATGGGCGTTTATAACAGACTGAAATAGTGGATTTGCTATGCAACAAATGAAATAGGTCAAATTGATAATTATGCGGAATAACTGGTCACTGCTTCAGCTGTTTCATTCGCTACAAGAAAATACTGCACGTCATGCAGGGCCTCCGACATGTCAATTTCGTGAGCATGCGCATTCTCAAATAGAAATTCCCCGCCACGTTTGACAGAACACATGTAAACAAAAGTGATTAAACGCTGCATTTTTATAAATACTTACCAGAAACAACTGAAAACGTGCAGTGTTCACAGAAACATTCGAATGCAACAAAATGAATGTTTGATTGACATGATCAAAAGGACTTTAATCAATTATACTGGTTCTTCAGTTATTGGTCCTCGACCAGTATGCAATATGCTCGGCACGAAAACGTGAACCACTCACCAAGGCTCGTAGTTCAGGTTTTCTTAAACTCGCTAAATAAACAAAAATGCCGAAGTGTTTGTCTCAGTATCTCAGTTAGTCAGTATGTCTAAATTCGGGCACAGATGAGTGACAACCATGCCACAAATATAACGGTTCTGTTTCCATTCATTTCATTTATTAGTAGACATAAATAAAATAAACATTGCATAGAAACAAAGTTAAAATACTTAATAAATATACCCCTTTCCAATAAGATGGTGTTCATTGAAGCTTTGTTTTTATCGCTATTTTGTGACAGAACAACCTACATCTACACCGGTATCACTATTTACCGAGTGAAGTCTAGGCTACACTTCACTCGTGAACGATTGATAACATTTCGACTGGCCTTTAAAAAAAGTGTCGATAATGTTGTTAGTGAAACAATATTATAGACGTAACATTACCAGTATTACATGACCAATGTTCGTTTTTAACTTCTTAATACGGTATTGTTGTTGTTGTTATTGTTGTTATTTTATTAACACAACTTTTATGGACGACATTTTTGGACTTAAAATATGGACGACATTTTTTTTAATACATGTACAGATGTGTATAAGCAAATTAGCACTACTAGTGCCTGTTGGTCTTTAGTGATTGTGAATATTGGAACAAAATTTTAGAATTTGATGTTCACACATCAAAAACAAGGATAAGAGATTCGGTGGATTAAAATATTAAAATGATTGGAATAAAATAATGGTCGTGTAAGATTTTCCTTTCTATCCTTACACGACGTGAGCTTGAATCATGCTCCAACCATAAGTTGCATTTTAATTGGTATACGTATATATTATATATTATTATACCTCACTTTATTATTTCTGTATATAATGCATATAAACTGCAGCGGGCATTAATTTGATATGTCGCCCGGCAATGTCGCCCGCTACCGCTATGTCGCCCGGTACGCAATTGATACGGGATTTGTTTTTGTTAACATGTGTTCAATGTTATCACATTTAAATTTTGTGATTTGTAACCCTATAAAGTATCGCAAATTCACCTCGTGCAGTTTAACACTTGTTAAGATAATTGGTTACAGTGTTTTTATTTTATCACATATTTCTTTAAATTATGTTAACTGTTAGACTTTTAAAAAGTAATTGTTGTGAGATATTACTACATCTGTTAAAATATTGAGAAAATATTAAACTTGTGTAATCGATTTCTTTACTTTGATTTTGTTCCGTATAATAAAATAAATATTGACTTCCTTGAGGGTGACAGGGCGTCTCGTCAACCCTCTACAAACACTGTCGACCGAGGCTTTAGGTTGCCTCAGGTTGACAAGACGCACTTTCATCCTCAAGGAAGTCAATATTTATGTAATATGTTTCGATAAATTCTGGAATAAAATTTAATAATTATATACGACGAAAGCTGTCTTTGACATCGTACATTTACATATATACAGAGTGCCCAACGGGAAGAAAAGATTCAGAGAGCGATACCACGGTCGACGAGGATCGACAGAAGAAACTGTAACGTGTCACACACATCTTCCGTACCTCATCAAATTTTTCAGATTTTAACTTAGCACCGGACTAACAGATAGAGATACTGCCGTTGTACCACTGAAAAGTTCAGTAATAACATGAAAGATGAGCAACGTTCCAAACTCAAGAGCAGCCAACGAAGACGATGGCTACTGTAGAGAATTCTGCTAACAAGGCTAGTCTTATTTGACCTGACATTGAAGAAGAAGAATAAATTACCTTAAATGTAAACAAAGTGAAACTCCAGCTGCAGCAGCAGGAGAGAACTCTTATTATTATACCTCACTTGATTATTTCTCTATATAACGCATTTAAACTGCAGCAGGCAACAATTTGTTATGTCGCCCGGCAATGTCGCCCGCTACCGCTATGTTGCCCCTTACGCAAATGATACGGGATTGTCCGGTATAATCAAATAAATATTGACTTCCTTGAGGGTGACCGTGCGTCTCGTCAACCCTCGACAAACACTGTCGACCTCGGCTAAAGCCTCGGTCGACAGTGTTGCCTTGGGTTGGCAAGACGCACTATCACCATCAAGGAAGTCAATATTAATATAATAAAATGCACAATGTCCTTTATTTACGGCAAGTGACCGATTGCCAAAACAACACAGCACAATACTAAAACGCGTAACATACACAAATCACAATTGGAACGGTCAATGCAAAAAATGGGACCTCACACTTGTCCCAGATTTATTCATAAGGAATGTAAATGTAAATAAAGATTAACCTCATAGCATCGCAATTCAAATTAAACAATAATAAAAGAGAATACTTATTTAATTTAATTACTATTTAATTACAATGGTTGGATGTAAATTAGAGTAGCAGAATTGCAACTTTCTGAGGCACGATGAAATGAAAGAAAAACAAGTATTAACTACGTCTCTTCTTATGAAAAAGATTTAAAAACATATCATCATATAGTTCAATTTTCGGATAATCGTCGTGTAATACAGGAAAAAGCCGTAAAGTTGGGTGTAAAAAGCCTCATAGGTGTAAAAAGCATAAAAGGTGAACGAAAATAAAACTGTGTGAAGTGGGAGACAGTTCAATATTCAGTAACGATGTAAGGTCCGGAGAAAGACGACCGGTTGTTATGCCAGCGCTACACAACGGGGCGAAATCTTCACTCGTGGCAATATGCCACAGAACTACTCATCAATGTCATGGTTGGAAAAAAGATCAATCTCAAAAGAGACGTAATGACTGATAATGAAACTTGCGAACAAAGGTATGTTATTTCATTATCTATATAATGTAATTTTAATTTATATAATTGCCTAACGCATTCTTGTTTTGTACTATGATTAATATTAGGCGATATTGCGTACGTTGTTTGAAAAACAGACACAGAAAGACACAAAACCTCTGTGTTTTCTACAGTTAATCCAACAAGCGGCCCCAGATCTGTATGCCTTAAGAGGGTATTCAGTTGAGGAAAATATGATTGAAACCCTCGAATGGGCTGGTTTCACTTTTCCAAGCCATACTTCTCTGATACAGAAAATCAGTCGGTTTCGACAGAAATCTCGATCCAACAATATTGGAATTCGATATCAATACTGATTACACGAAAGAAGACCTCCTAATTGGCGACGATCGAATTCGTGCTACATGCCATTTGCTTGTTGCAACCAACAACCAACTGAACCTTTTGCAACAGACACGTGTATTTACACGGAACTTTTTAAGTGGTCCATAAGGCTTTCTTACAGATGTCCATGATTTCCTCATTCAAAACGATGAAGTGCCACTAATGTTTATATTAATGTCAAAAGTACTGTACACGACAAAAATGGATTATATCGATGCAAATGCTTATTGTATACACATATTTTAGTAGATTTTATTACGTTCGTGTTCCTGCTAATGTCATTGGCTATTTGCTACTAAAACGTTACTGAACTTCTACAACATATTCGAATTTTAAAGGTCATTAATTGTTATTTTTAATGCGGACTGATATACGACAAGTATTTCCCCGAAGGAGTCTCAGATGCGCATCCCATTGGGACTGGCAATGTTGCGTAATGTTGGAATGTTGAAGAGATGGTGATAAAAGCCACATATAAGAGTACGAAACAGCCACATAAACGATTCGTAAACCTCTGTGATCCGCACTTTCTACTCAGCGAGCAGATTCCACACTCTTTCGAGAGACTGCTTGTGCAGTCTAACAGTATTTCTGAAGAAATCACCAATCTGTTGAAATATGTAATTGACTAGTAGATCGAAAGCGTCGTTTGGTCTGCATGGGAATGATAAGTAGCAGGGGGAGCAGTTTTTCTTATATGGCTATAGAAAAAGCTTGTGAACACTCTAAAAGTCACAGTTTTTGCCCAATCAACATGAAACTTGCTCAGAAAATTTGTTCTTATTATATATTTGCCGAGCTCGAAATGGTTCCGGTCACATTTTTTGCCCAACTAGAATGAAACCTGCTCTGAACATTTGTTCATATGATATCTTGGCCGAGTAAGAAAATGGTTGCGGTCTGTTGAAAAACATGGCCGCCAGGGGAGGGGAGGGGGTTCAGTTTTCCTTATATGGATATGTCGAAAATAAAAAAAAAGCTTGTGAACACTCTAGAGTCCACATTTGTATCCCAATCATCATGAAACTTTCTCAGAACATTTGTCGCAATGATATCTCGGACAAGTTCGGACCCAGGTCACTTGTGGTAAAATACTAGGTCATCAGGCCAAATTGAAAAAAAAGCTTGCGAACAATCTAGAGGCCACATTTTTAGCCGAATCGTCATGTAACTTGCTCAGAACAGTTTAATTCTTTAGCCCCTCAGGTGAGCGACCTAGGGCCTTATGGCCCTCTTGTTTTAATTAAATGTTTTGCGTACTTGTAAAAGCACAGTTTATATACACATTCTAACAATTCAGACTATAGTTGTTGGTAGAACAATGTATATTATCTTCATTTATTCTTACGACTCCCTACGTCGTAAGTTCGATACCCACTCCGGGTTCTCGTTTGTTTCCCAAGCAACTTTGTTTGTTTTATAAAAAATCTTATAATTTAATTAAGAAATAATATTTGATTTAGAGTTGTTTACCAGCTAATAAACAACGATTTAGAGTTCTGATGCGTATGAATTAAACAATGAGGGCGTTGGCTATACTATACTGCATCAGAACTCCAAATCGTTGTTTATAAGCCGATAAACAACGATAATGCGAATATTATTTTGATTTTAACATGACCTGATAACATTTTCTGCAATTACAATGCGAACAGAGGCGTGTCGTTGGAAAACCGGGCTTAGTGCATATGCGTTAAGTGTCGTCGCAGATTATAATGTGCATTTCGAACATGCTAATCCGGGACGACACTTTCCGCCTATAGTGGATTTATGTTTAAAAGTGACTTCCTTGAAACAGAAAATACCATAAAGGCGGAAAGTGCCGTCCTGGATTAGCCTGTGCGGACTGCAGGCTGATCCAGGACAACATTTTATGCACATGCATTAAGCCCCGGTTCCCACGACGCGCCTCAGAACTATATTTTATAGTTCCGGAACTATTTTTCGGGTTTTTCATTGGCAGTTAAACAAGGGTGAAAATTTATTATTTGTTTATAGAAAACTTTGCGCGTGGCATGTTAGAATAATCTATTAAACGTATTCATAACATTATTTAATGTATACGCCTTTGTATTCCTCTTTTCTATAACATAATGACATTCACATTGCTGAAGGACATCACCTTTTCGTAGACATAGTCACTTCAAGCATTATCCAGTTTTAATTGTATTGATAAGTTATACGATATTGATGGAGAAATAACGTATTATCAAGCAATTTTGCATGGAATGTTTTTAAAGCTAAACGTTATTACTGCGGATCTATATTGGCATAGCGTATTTAACTGAATTGTTCGAATTACTATATACTCGTATCTTGATTTTCTGAAGAAGAAATATTGATTCGTACAGCTAATTTAGCTGGCAAAGCTCTAGTATTGACGCTCTTTTTTTGGTGTTTTCTAGCCGCCACATACTCGTATTCGGTGAATAAACGCACTATTTCAAGGAAGTGCTTTTGCGCATGTCAGTAAGATTATTTCCGGTTAATTAACATTGTTTTCCTAATTAATTTTAGGCAATTAAAATTCAATTTGTATTTAATTGTGCACACATTTGACAATAATTTTGATAAGAAAACGATCGTAGCTTGCATTTTCCACCGAAAAGTTCCGCAAACGTATTTGCATTAGTTAGTAATAACAAGATGGCGGATTTGACAGCGTCCGAAATTTGAGTCAGAATGTACATGTATCCTCATATGGTTATGGTAACTACCATCTGCGTCCAAATTTAAAATGTATTGCCTGGAAACAGATAGTTGAGACCAACGCAATGGCAGAAAGGTAAGCATTATTACAAGATAAATCTTTGAAATTGAGAAATGAACTGTGTTTTATATTTTAAAGACTAAGCCCACAGATCATCAAAATTATTAGTGGGGTCAAAAATTGACTGGCACATGGCAGTCGGGCATTCAAATTACGCATTTCATTCACAAATCACTATAAGACATTGCATTGTTTAGCCAACATTAAGTTAACCTGAATGACTGGAATGTATTTTTATGAGCTTGCTAATAAGTTTGTGTACATGTTCATAGTAAACAACCATTACTAGTACGTACCCTCATGTAATTCAGTGTCTGATACCTGGGTAATAAATTGCTACTAGCCCAAGTACAAATTCAGTGTAAAAAATGAGTGTGCAGAACTCACGAGTACAGTGTGGCTCACTCAATACAAAAATGTTTCACATGTCATAGTCGGAGGCTAGTCAACGCAGAGTAGACCCGTGTTTTGCGCTAAATAAACTGCACAGAGTAATTACTCTGCAACACAGTCACACACTGCACTAGCGATCAGTTGTACATGGACTAGTGGCAGGCATCAGCAACAACTCTATGTAGATACCCTGAATAATTACGCTAATAGATTTCTGTTAATTGAGAGTTTACCTCATATAAACTCAAAGAACCCTCGGAAACCCTCTGTCAAAGTTGTCAGTAGTTACACTGGGATGGCAGCATTCAACAGTATCTTTTTTTATGAGAAGTGAGTAATCGATTTTATTGTTGAACCCATAATGCTTTAATACAAAAATTATTGCATATTTTCTGCAATACTTCATTCTGTGATACATAATAAATTTAACATTCAGATAAGTCATCAGGGCTTTCCGTAGACTTTTAATTTCAAGAGTCAATGACTCTTGGGGTCAAATTTTCAAGAGTCAAATCAAATTCCCCAAGAGTCAGATATAAACCTTCAAGAGTCTATGCTTTATGGGTAGTTTCCATTCTGTTCCCTTCTTTTTATTATTATTTGTATTAATGTATTATTTTTATTTTATAATTTAATATTATTTTAATTTATTAATTATTATTTTTTATTAACTTATTATTATTTTCTTTTTTATTTATTTAATTTTATCTTCTTATTATTGTTATATTATTATGTATTATTATTATTATTAGATCTACTATTATTATTATGTATTATTATTATTTATTATTATTTATGGAATTATTATGACGATTTTAGCATATTCGTAACATACTAAAAATACAACTGAATTTTTTTTATACGAAATCGCATATATCTATCATGTACAACGATAAAACATAGGCTTTCCTTCCTAAAAAAATATACGTAGTTACGGTCTGCAAATATTGTTTTACTGTTACAACATATATTAATAAACTGCAATAAAATAATTAATCAAATTCTAAAGATCGCAAAGTTTTGCACTTCGAAAGTTTTTTACAACAAGAAGATTTCAAAGTTCTTGCACTATGAAGTTTTTATTCACAGATGACATGTATATATTTGGTAAAGCACATGGTTGATACACGCACGCTTTCCATGCGTGGAACGTAACGTCGTTTGTGTCAGTATAACTTTCGCGCGCTAGAAAACAAAGAATTTACATGAAATACACAGACTATTAAAAAATGCATTTATGACACTCGAACACTAAAATTGAATGTTGGATATTTCAGATATTATATCATACAGGGATCTCACTAGGATTTTAAAATAGGAGTCCTGGGACTCCTTTCCCCTAAAAAGTAGGAGTCCCAAATAGAAAAGAAATAAAAGTGAAGTATGTGACACACGAGAGGGAATGGACTTTTTACAATTTATACATTTATACAATATATATCAGTTATAAATAGAATAATACTACTACTCCTACTAATAATAATAATAATTATTATTATTATTGGATTATGTAATTATATTGATAATAATACATAATACTTAATCATTTCTTATAAAACAATATTTTTGTACCAATAATTAATTTTAAAACAGATAAATTCTGGACAATTAGCAATTGATGGTCTAAACTAGTTTGTAGGCCTGATGTGTAGGCCTAGTAAAAAGTCATGATGCCTCGATTACAGTACAGCAGGCAGGTACCAAAGCGTAAGTTACTGTCAAGTAGTGTAATTGTGAAACAGGTTTTACAACACAAAAACGTATGAAAGGTGCAATTATTGGTGATATTAAACACCAAATTATGTGTTTGCATGGGTTTTACAAATGTTTTGTGATCTGTAGTCGGCGACGAAAATTTTCGCGGGGTCGCGAAAATACGTGACATTGCAAAATTTTGTACTTAAATTGCCGCCAGTATTGTTATTTATGTCTTGTCATAGGTGTTATATACTAGAAAGTTCCTTTAATATATGATTATTGAACAATGCTTTTATATTCCTGTCAAAATTCAGTAACATTTCTGTCAAAACAAATACTCATATCAGTATCACCGCATTAACTCAATTTACTGACATTTAGTTGTTATTCATGAAATTTGATTGGCAGTATAAATTAATGAAATCAGCTGAAGCTGTTTTTCACTCATTTCAACAATGTTGTTTGTTTTAAGTTGTCAACTATGTTCTAATTGTTCTTAATTGGGGACGCCTTTTGTCACATTACGGCGATTTCGCACATTCTAATTGACTTGTGGACTAAAGCACAGCAATGAGTGACAATGTAATTTACCAATGAAAATTAACAGTAACTGTCTGGAATGGTGTGGGTGGAGCTAAGGGACTGCTGTGGGTGGAGCTAAAGGACTAGACTTGACAGCTGCAGTGTGTACAGGGGCCGATATTGATTTTGTCCCGACTACTGCCGAGTTTACTGCAGACACTCAAGTATGTGTTAAGTAACAGGGTATACGCAGAAAGTGAAAAAGCATGCGTCCCAAGGACTCTTGGCATGGGTTTGACATGCGTCCTTTTGAGAAAGTATGCGCCCAAATACGCTTGATTTTGCGTTTCCGAGATCCCTGTCATATAAGAAATGTTAAGTAAGAGTCCGAATTTTCGCTGAAATTGGATTCCAAATTTTGGAAATTTATTAATAATTTTGTCTGAAATATAAACGAAAGTACTTGAAAACTATGCATTTATATTTAGGAACTAAACGAAATGTGGATATTATCAGCAACGGAAGTGGTGAGTAAATTGTGTTTTAAACGTTTAATGGTCGGGAAAAACATAATATAACAGACTTATGTACATTAACTGAAGTGTAATACATGTATATTATGCCGATAGGTCGATTGTTCACGTCATTGAAAACGTATATAACTATGCATTTTAATTGGTCAATATAGATTTTTCTGAGCGCCAAAACAGTGCCTAAGGGGCGGAGCTACACGGTAACTTCACCGCGGATGGACAGCTGCTATTAAATGAATGACTCCGCCTCCAACCAATAATAGCCGTGTTTTATCAAATTTGAAATCGCTGTTAGACTGATTGGGATAATCAGCCAGCCGAGTAATACTGTATGACGCGAGCCCGGAAATTGCCCTGGGTCAAATGTGACGCATGAAGTAATTACCTCGTGAGTCAAACAATCGCATTTTCAAATTTCCACACATCAAAACCCGGGAGCTCGGGTCAAAGGAAAGCCCTGAGTCATAATTTAAATATAAGTAATTTTAATTTCCTAATGACTCCCTAACCTCTGCTGCGTTGTTTTGGATCTATAGCTCTTTTTTTCCCTGGCTCAGGTCATCTCCAAACTACTATACTACCTTTTGTACCCCCCCCTCCAATTAGCGATATTGTCTTTCTGTTAATATTGTTCATATATCGTATTATTGATTTCATTAACATTTTCAAAAATTCAGTTGAGTGCAACCCGAATGTTGCATTTTTTTTTCAGACTGATCTTTATTCTCAGAGTAGCACTTTGTGCTTGGAATGTTTTCCTTGACATGAAGTTAGAACTTAATAGTTTAAAAATTCCTGTAAAATGTGTAAAAGTATATGGTTTATACAAATAGGGAAAGATCTAGGATCAAAATAGGTACAGGGTGCTGCTTAAAAGGAGCAGGGTGGAAATCTGACCACAATCTTTGGCATTTTCTAATCAATTAGTAATTATAAGGGTTTTATCATTTCAATGCTTCTATTGAAGGCTTTTAAACACGGTTTAGTCATGTGTCATTGAATATTAGCAAAAATGCATTCCCTTTCAAAGCTTTTCAAACATTTCTCTTTGAACCTGCCCAAAGGGGCAGCAGGGTAGAACCAGAAAGGAACAGGGTGCAGCACCCGGCTATTTCAGTCTGGATCTTTTCCTGATCCAAAGCATATTCAACTATAACCAAGGCCTTTCCTGGAGATTGGGAGACTGAATTCATAGGCCTTTCCTGGAGATTGGGAAAATAATGAGAATAATGGCATGCTTTTGACTTTTTAAGCCCCCCCCCCCCCCCCCAAAAGAGGTATTCAGTGAAATTTTAAAACTTCTACAGTAATTGATGTAATTTTTCACTGAAACATGGAAAAAGTATACACACTTTTACGGTGACTTTGGCCTTTATTTACTCGCCAGAAATAATGAAAGGAGAGCCCTGCTATAACCTATAAAAGTTCTTGATTGGCCTAATTGATTTCAGTAATCCCTGTGTCATTGGGTTATTTCTCATGAGTTTACATCATCCCACAGTGCCAAGAAATGCTGTGGATTGTGTAATAGGAAGTCAGTATTGATTCATTCACCTGTTGAGAACTTTACTGATTCATTACAGTTGTAAAGTCTGTCTGCTTAATGAAAAACAGCAGGGTTTGCTTGTAATGTACAGAATGCAAATCTGGAAAGTAGCAACAGTGAAGATTATTGTTTGTTAGGTGTGATACAAATAAGCAGTATTTGACAAATTAACTTTATTCAAGAAGAACCCAATACTCTATTTATTTTCAAACCATGACTAAAAATAGTCACCTTCATTTTTGCTACTACTTTGACATTTTGTAATTTATGCACTTGGACAACTCATACTTCATTAAATTGTGTAAGATATATTTATTTTCAAATAGTTAAATGCAATTATACTTAGATGCTTAATATAGGTTTGTTATTTGGATATCAGTCATAAATAACAATTCCCAAATCAGTTTTTTAGATGCTCAGTTCTTTTGTCAAGAATTGGAATGTAGAGTAATTCACCTGAAAACATGCCTTTTCCGCTGTCAGTCAAGAGTCAGGACTGGTAATGTTAAATGGTCATAATGTTAGGTTATAATTATTAATTTGTTAGTACAGACAAAAAAGTTGTATTAAAAGCATTAATGTAATGGGAAAGTTGTAAGTTGTAAAAACGCAAAAGCACTGGTTAGGCGTAAAAAAAAAATGTTTGTGTCATGTTGCGTGCCCCAAAAAATTTGGGTAGGTAGGTAAGGAATTTTTTTTTTTTCTGTTTGGTAAATGGTCAACTTGAAGATTCTAAAACTGAATGAATATTCAAAACATGTCGGAAATATCATTAAGCATTGTTTTAAAGAGGATGCTATCAAACAAAACGCTTATTTAATAAAAAAAAAGTTAATTGTTGAAAAAAGTCAATAATGTAACATATTGAACACACTCATTAAAATGTTCTAGTGTCTGGGCATTTTTTTAGGGTAGGTTGGAAAACCTGAAGCAAACATAATTTTGTGTACGCCTTAAAGAACCCTAATTTATATTGCATATATTTTTGGATTATTTATTTTGTCTGACCTGGTATTTTAGATTATTTAGAAGAGGAATGCCACACAGATGTATTGTTATCATGATCAGACATTGGTGTTGAGTGATCATTTATTTCTGCCTATGTGAGCTTGGATTGTTGGACAACAGTGGATAAATCTTAGAAGTCAAGAATTCCATTTTGGTGTAAAGAGTTTCATACCACTCAAGGTTTTATTGCTTGATTTTGTTGATGGGACCAAGCCCTGTGAATGAGGGACCAATATCATGATAATTCTAGTGAATGGAAGAACATCTTTTATGCTAAAGGCAATTGTAGTGCAAAATACAGGACCTGGATGGAGTGACCCATTTAATAGTAAATTAATACTAGTAAATTATAGAAGGTTAAAATGTGGATATTTTCTTGACAGGCAAGTGAGGTGAATGTAGGTCTAAATCTCAAATATATTCATTCATTTACCTTTGCCACCAAACTCAGATGTTCTTCTAACAGGGAGACAAATGCACCACATCACAACTTGTACATGGAGCAAAATGAGGTAGTAAATATAAATGTATAATGTATTATTCATACTTCAGCAAATGTTATTTATTATATAATCTTTACCATTTTATAAACTAAATGAGAGATTTGGATTTAAAAATACAAGTTAGAGTAAAAGTTAGTTAAACACTTAAATTTAGAAAGATGATGTTAATTTTGATGGACAATGCAGTTGTGATTTACTGTTTAAGAGTTTAATGCAAATAGAAAAAGATTCATACATACGTTTTAAAATAAGCACTTTGAAGTGTACGGCCAAACAAGATGAATTGAATTGACTGCAGTCGGAGCATGATAAATTTCTCCATGTAGACAACCATATTGAAATTGTTATGTATTCACCTGTATTGATGGGAGGTGATGTGGATCAATGAGAAGTTATTATAACCATAAAAAAATTGTTAGGAATACATACAGATGTAAAGTTTGAATACATACAATTATTATCAGTTTGTGACAAGGTGATTCATGTTGTAGTTGTTCATTCAATGTGTGTCAGGGATGGCTAAATCAGTGTCCTTATTGCCCGGCTTGTCCCATAGCATGCCTGAGCAAATGAAATATTCCCAAAATGTACTCTATATATGAGGCATGTCATCGGAAAACTGGGCTTTTTGCAAGTGTGTAAGGTGTGCAGTCTGCGCAGGCTGATATGGGACGGCATTCTCCACTTTTATGGTATTTTCTGTTTGAAAGAAGTCTCTTCTAAACATATTAAATCCACTGTAGGCGGAATGTGCCATCCCGGATCAGCCTGTGCAGACTACACTGGTTGATCCGGTATGACACTTTACGCACTTGTATTAAGCCTGATTTTCCCACGACACGCCTCACATCTACTGTAGGGACAAGCGGTGAATATCATTGGTAAAAAATGGACAAGTAACTCAAATAGGGATTTCGCCACCCCAGTCATTGTATTTGTGAATGGAAAAGGGGCTAAAAGGCGGTTGCTGACCAATACAGTTTGAATGTTTAGAATGTGCACATAATCCATGCAGATACAGTTCCTGACTCAGCTTGCAATTTGTGTAGATTGTTTTAAATTTGGCCATGAACGCAATGTACATCAACATGTGTTAAAATGCTTGAAAGTGTTCCTCATATTTTTCTATGAACGCTCTTGACAATGTATGCGCTGTTTGAAATACAAGTCTTAATATCCTGCCATTAAGAGCGCTCGATGAGGGAAATACTATTTTTTTAAAATTCTTTAAATGAAGATATTCCACTTGGGCTATTTAATACAAAGGCCTTGTGACTTTTATTAGAGCAGTGAATCTTTCAAAATGTAAATGTGTGGATTATGTAAATCAGTCTGCAGCTTATCTCTGTTTAGAAAGTGGTAATCTCAAAAATATCATGATTTATCATCCCCATGCTGCAAGTTTATGACTCAAGTCTGTTGTAGTGATAGTGTCATAAAGAAGAAAAAATAAAGAAGTATTGAACTTGCAGTAACATTAAATCCTAGACCAGAAAGGGGGAGAGTGTTTGTGATAGAGGACTGGAAATAGCTGGCAGTGTTTTAGACAAGCATAGCAGGATACCCCAGAGATTAGATAGCATTATCTGCTGAAATGAAAGATTTTTAGAAGCTACCTTTCTGTTCTGAATGAAATTATTAAACAGAAGGATTTATTCGTAGCCAAACAGTGGTAAATAATGGGATTTATGTAGGTTATTGTGTTGTTTGTGGGATTTGAAGAAACATGAAGGCCAGGTAGGATCATTTAGCTGCGTACAAAATACTTCTTTCCACTTATCTTGTTTTACTGTTTGTTTAGTTTGGTTTATGTTTGTTAGACCAAATTATTTGTTAACTCCAGTGCAATTATTTTTTTTAGCTATCATTTATATTCATATGATTATGATGCATTTATTTAAGACATGTTTAAATAAATTATGCATATGTTAGACAAAATTATTTGTTTCTAAATGTTTAATTCATTACAAAATATAATAATCTTTTCTCAAAACATCTCTGTTCATGTAATTATGATGCAATTTAAAATTTGCTAAGGTTTATGTACTGAAAATTTGTTTTAAATCAGGTCTTACTCTGCTATTTTTCACATTCACCAATGGCAAATTTATTATAAATCAGGTCTTACACTGCTATTTTTCACATTCACCAATGGCAAATTTGTTTTAAATTGGGTCTTACTCCACTATTTTTCACATTCACCTGTGGCAAATTTGTTATAAATCAGGACTTACTCTGCTATTTTTCACATTCACCAATGGCAAATTTGTTTTAAATCAGGTCTTACTCTGCTATTTTTCACATTCACCAATGGCTGCAAGTCTGCACTTTGGGCTATAAAACTTGTTTGGCAACAACTATGTCTTCATAAAGAATAAAATACCAAAAATATGATTAAAGTAGTATGGTATATTTGGCTAAAGGGGTTTTTAAGGCAGGGGCAGCCCTGTAATTATTGCAACCTGATTGACCATATTTTATTAACCACTGGTTTTATGCCGCTATTCAAAGCACCTTTTGGTTTAAAGCTTTTTTGAATGAAAGGAAATGTTTAAACACAACAACTTTAAAGGGACTATGTCAACTAAAAAATTGATTTCCTATTGCACTATGAATGATATTATATGATAGAAATGAGCTATACTAAGGTATGTACATAAAATAAATAATAAATTATATAATACACAATGAGATATTGATAAAAACAAATAAGCAAAAAAGTGTGAAAAATTAAAACCCCTAGCGGGTACCGAACTCATGACTTAGGAGCCATACAAAGAATTGACAGTAGACAGCGCTCTAGCTAACTGGGCTGTTCTGCTTGGTAAAGAATCGTGTGTAAACTATGGTTATACAAAATACTCACAATTCTGATGTCAAAATGTAAAAATGTAAACATGAAAAGGGCCAAACAAACACGGCCCTTATTAAAAATTGATTTTTATATCAGAATGCGTACACTATTTTTCCATTATATATACCCTGTTTTAACCATTATTTGATGCCAGTATTAATATCTTAATGTCAGATGTTTAAAAAGAAATTGCCCCCTTGAGGCCCTTTTCGATGACATAGTCCCTTTAACCATGAAGCTCTTTAGGGATCAGTGGATTGTAACTGCATGTATATTATTTTCTAAAATGAGCAATCCTTACTCATACACAATTCTTTTTCATTAATTCTACAAGTGAACTATATGCAATTTTTATTATGTATCCAATAACTGTCTTTATACGATGAACACATTCCATAATCAGATTTTGTTTTAAGTATCAAGTACTTGTAGCATTGGTTAATTATCAACACAGAAACGCAATATTTACAAACTGGAAACTCCTATTACTGTATAATAGGAATGTATAGGTTCACGCACCTTATTACAAAATTATTATAAACGACAAACTTCAAATAAACTGTAACAGAGTTTCTTCCCCTTTTAGAGGATTGCATTAGCAGTTTGTGATGCAAACGATGCATGCAGTACAAGAACTACAACAAGTTTGGTAGACACCAAACACCATGAAAACACTGTTTTGAAACTGTTTTGTTGCATTAAACCTTTATGAACATAAATCATGTGAAGTTAGAACCAGACATGAAAGATAGAATAAACTGTTTGCTTATACCAATCTTTTATATGTCATTAACTGTATCAAAATAAAAAGGTTTTGCAAAATAAATATTACAGTGGACATCAGCCATCATGACTATATCATTGAAAATGATTTTACCACAAAACTGTATACTCATATGTATCTACAAAATTTTCAAAATAGAACCATGTTCATGCATGCGTTGACACAGTTTTACAAGAAAATGAAAATTAAATCATTCAAGAAAACATGTTTTTTTTTAAGTAAATGAAAGATGCATTAAATACTACAAAAAACGTCTGAATTCCATAAACATGTCTAAACTTGATGAATTGCCCAGTAATATGTGTGCCAAAAGAAACATAACAGGTCAATTCTATATTTGATGTCTTTTAACTTCGCATAATAGTGTTTAGACATTCTTCTTTTGTTCTTCAAATTTTTGTTTGGCCAACATTAGCTTTTGATTTTCAATGTCAAGTCTGCTCTTTTCAATTTCAAGTCTCTGTTCTTCGACATGCAGACGTTTTTCTTCAATTTCCAGTCGTCTCCTTTCAATGTTGAGTTGCTGCTTTGAATATGAAATGTTAGGCGTATCCTCGTCGTCTGACAGGGGACGTTTCTTTCCTTGCAACGGAGACAGACTGGCATAAGCAGCACTTTCTGCGAAAGAGAACAGAATATAAGACATCAAAGATCATTGCTGTTTCAGGGTTTTTCAAGGCTGATGCGGCCCCAGGCCTTTTGAAGTTTTGGAGAAAATAATTGCAATAAATATGGAAATGGGGAAACACACAAATCTAGGTTTAATAACACACAAATCTAGGTTTAATTTAATGGAAAAAGTGCATTATTTTAAAGACATTTTACTAAGGGATGACACCAATTATAAATGGCCCATGGTACTGTCAGTTTAATGTAGTTGTTTTTGGTGTACATTATCCCAAATGTGCTAAAGTTGAAGTTCTGGATATGTCAGAGATGATATATGTCAAATATGATATATAGCTGATATATTTGAATTGGTGTAATGGATATGGTGGCTGCCATGCGATCGGGAGGTCGTGAGTTTTATCCGTACTTGGGGAGCATTCAAATGGTCTCACTCAAAACTTCAAAAGCCACCAAAGCACTGGTTTTACCCAGGAAACAGACTCGAAAATTTATCAATAAGCCTCTTTTGTCACAATCAAGCTTAAATCTAAGGCTTAAACTAAAGATGTCACAATTTTAGATTTTGGATTTAGATCAAGATTAATGCTCCAAACTTTATAAGTGAAGTATTACCATGCGCGGAGGTTCTGTGTTTGTAAGATGCCTGAGAATCATCGTCTTCCTCTGTGTCATTGGAAGAATCTGCGTCGGCACTGGTCTTCGAATCCTGGTCGTTTTTTACTGGAAACAACAATCGAGCAGTTGCTAGAATATGTAATTAACAAGTTATAAATGATCAGGATTTAATGCCCATTGTCTGTTTGTGAATTTTGTGGCTTCCAGATAATTTGACAGTTCCCTTATGTTATAAATAACAGGCATAACGAGCAGGAAATGGATGTAAATTTTAAGTTGCTTCTGTCGTATGTTAAATATCAAAATGCCAAAGTTAATAGTTTTAACTTCCTACCATACCAGACTGTCTTACATTTGTAAGAAACGAATAGTATCCATCTTATATTCATGCATCAAGATTAGTGTTAGTTTATTGTTTCGAGCTATAACGAGATAATGAAGACTTCGCCAACAATGATGTGTTACCCACCTTCCATTGTGGATTCTGCGCAGTCCTTTAGCACTGCTAGTTTGGTTTCCAGGTCTGTCATATCCATGTCCTGAGAACTTGAGTTGTGACGCACAATCTGCGCTACTCGCAGATCCACATCCGTCAACTCCGGAGCAAACTCCGCATGGCCCGCTGCTTTCTCAATGTTAACAAACTTCCTGCGAGTTTCGGACGCCAGGCACGTCCATTTCTTCCGAATTTCCTCAAAGTCTCGTTCGTGCCCAGTCGGACAGGCTTTGTTGACTTCCTTGGTGATCATTTCCCAGACGAGACGCTTCCTCAAATGCACCGAGGATGTGTTCTGTTTACTGTATATTATGTCCTTGTATTTATCTATTTCCTTCAGAAGTACATCAATTTCTGGCCAAGTAAAGTTAGGATTCCTCCTTACACGCTTTCCATCCATTGTTCTCAAATTCAGCAGTTCAAATATTTAAGCTTTAAAGTTTAAACCTATTTGTCAGTTAGTTAATAAAATTAACTTTTTTCCTGATGCCTATTTCTTTTTTGCTGATGCCAATTTAATGGTTAATTGATAGTGCATATATTCCTTGGTGAATAATCCAAGCAGCAACGTAAAAAATCCCAAGTTTTCACCTTTATGTATTCAAAATTTAACTCCCTTGCTCTATGCCATGCTAGGTTTAAACGCAACACAGCTACAAGGTCACAGTGTGTGTATTGGCTAAGATGAATCATAAGTGTAGTCACATGATCAGTCTTAAGATAGATTTACACTGAGGCTTAGTTTTCCAATAGCACAGTCTGATATGGTTACATTGCACTATACTAGGTTTAATAAGGTAAACTGCTAAGTGGAAGATAGATTTGGTGTTATATGTAGAAAAAAATATTTCTTAAACACTAGTAAATTCGTGCAATATTATTGAATGTACATTTTAGTGTTAAATGCTAATTGTAATGTGTTACATTGCACTATAATACATGCACTGGGTTTATAATGTAGACTGCTAACTGAAAGGTGGTTACTTACTTACTTAATCCTTTTCACTCCCGGTGGAGCATAAGGCATAAACAAGCTTCTTCCACCCGTCGGCGGTCCTGGGCTTGCCAGCTTGTGAAAGGTGGTTAGTTGATGTAAATTGTTGGCTTAAAGTTATAAATTTTAACATGGTTTGTGCAATATTTGGAACACAGTAGTATTTTATTTGAATAACTGATTTGTAATAAATTTGTTATAATTAATCTATATTTAGAGCTCAGTGTAAGTACAGTAAATAGATTTAATAGCAGTATAAGCAAAGAAAAACAAGAAATTCTGCTGGAACTTCCACATCGTCATCGTGAGGTGTATTTTGTTAGTTTTATTTTCCATAATTGATTTTACTTGAGAACCCAGTGACATCCCTACCCAAGGTTTGTGTTCGACTGCAAATAGCATGTGACAGATTTTGCAATTTCAAAGATAATAATCTTCTAAAACAGGAAATCACAATCCCAGTTGTCACATTGGAGAGCCAGATTGCAGTATTTCACAACATTTCCTGAAACCGCCTGTCTTAAAAGTAAGATATTAATTTTTGTATTTCCTGAATGTCCAGTAGAAAGATAGAGAGGCGTGATGATGAAGCCAATGGGCCAGCTGATGATTTTAGTGTACTTAAAGTGAAGGGTTGTAATCCGTGCATGCGCATTCCAAAGTTGTTTTACTGCGATGGATCAATGAGCTGTTATTTTCATGGAATATCACAAAAATTAGACATGTATGCAATAGTTTAATAGAGCTAAGTATGAAGACCTTTTCCCCATGTGCTTTGATCATTGCAACAACTGCGTTTGCTCCAAATGTGACAAATTGATCTTAAGTTGTCTTACTGTCAACTTGAGGTAGATTTGTCACGTTTCCAAGACAAATTAGCAATAATATCGCACTTGTTACTACGACAATGGAACTAATGGGATATTAGTTCGTACTTTGCGCTATAAAACTAATAATTGCATATGTCTAATTTTTTTCTGATATTCCATGAAAATAATAACTTATTGATAAATAGCAGTATGACAACTTTGAAATCGCAGTATGTCAACTTTTGAATGCGTGCGCATCGATAACCAACCTTAATTATTACAGATATTCAGTATCTGTTCATGTTGAGTGCTTATATTTGCGTGCCGAACATGTGATCCAAACATTATGGTAAGGCGTAAAAAAATATATGTATTTGTTTCAGGTTACCCGAGCTACCCTAAAAAAATGCCTCGACCCTAGAACAATTTATTGAGTTTGTCAGATATTTTTTTGTTTTATTTACCTTTTTTAATTATTAAATGTTTTTTGGGTAAATAAGTGTTTTGTTTTGATAGCATCCACTTATAAACAATGTTTTAGGATATTTCTGATATGTTTTTAATATATATTCATTTTGAGATTTTTCAAGATGACCATTTACCAAAAAAAAAAAAAAAAAAAAAAAAAAAAAAAAAAAACTGCTTTTGTGCATGTAATCTGAAACAAACATAATTTTTTTTTTACACCTAAATACATACGCTGAACAAAAGTTATAATGTACCAAATGGAAATAAACGGAAACTGTTGTATATTCTTATTTATAAGAATTTCAGCTTCAAATGTCAGCTATGATTTTTTTGAGTTATACATGCGTGTGTTCATACCAGAATATTGGAAAAAATATAAAAAGAATTTTATGTTTACCATGGCGCAGCTGAAATTGAAACGCTCTTTTCGGCGCTTCATCGATGCATGAAGGTCAGTTTTTTGGTATCTAATTTGCATAAGGCCGAAGGCTTTATGTACAAATTAGCGATGAAGCGCTTAAAAGAGCGTTTCAGTTCTTAAAATTACAATTATAATTGTGTGTATACTTTAAATTTTCACCTTAAAAGAGTAAATTAATTGGGGATTTATGTTTTGCAATACGCGCATCAATACATTGAAATATGATTCGTAGGCTCTGCCCCTTGCACTGCAGTAGCGTTGTGTACATGTCGCAACACAGCAGTATCTTAAATAATACAGTAGCTCTAGTGATAAAATTTTCTTTTGATTTACTTTAGTTTTGGTTGATATTTCATAAGAGCAATTTTGAACAAGGTGTTTTGTATCCATAATATACATGTAGACGGAAATATTGAAACGCGTTCCAGTTTAGATTTACGACTGAAGGCTAAACGAGTCGAAAGTTGTTTTCAGATAGATGCAATTTTGTAAACGCCTGTATACATGTGTGGATGGAACCATACTGTAGACGTAAAATATATTTAAAATGGTTAACGGTTATTTTTACATTTGAAAAGCAATGTTTCATATGTATGTTTTATTTCTTTCTTAAAACGACCCGTTCGGCCCTCGATGTTAGTCACTGTTTACACCCATTATGGCATGCATTTGAAAACCGTGTGTTGAGCAAATATTTCAACACCACATTTTTTTGCACGTCGTGTTAAAACGTTTTGTGTATGAAATTTGGCAAAATATAACTAACAGTGTGGATATAAAATCCAAGACGAGAAACAGGTAAACAACTTTTATTATTTTACTACTGATCAAAATATCAAATCTATGGAATTGTGTGTCATCGGCCGAAAATATCTACTGTACAGTTTCTTTACCTGTGTGACATAAATTGGAAAGGTCAATTGTTTTGCATCTTATTTGCATAGAACTATGAACAAGAAGAAAATTTTAATTGTTTTAGTCAAAGCTACTAGTAAATGACAATTCTTTCATTTTTTAAAAGCTTTTCTTTCAGCTGCTGATGAAACTCCTGGCCCGAGTGATACAATTAGTAACGCTTCACCACAATAACAATTCGACACACAACGATTCGCCACAGTTTAATGACGATTCGCCAGAGGGTGATAACGATTCGCCACTGTGTGTTATAACTATTCGCCACAAACTGGATGTACAAGATATTCTTTGCCCTGTCGTGCAATGTGAATGGATAAATGTTCGAGAAAATGAACAGGTGAATTTTGTGCAAATCGATTCACCACAATAACAATTAGACACATAACAATTCGCCACAGTTTAATGACGATTTGCCAGAGCGTGATAACGATTCTCCACTGTGTGTTATAACTATTCGCCACAAACTGGATGTACAAGATATTCTTTTCCCTGTTGTGCAATGTGAATGGATAATTGTTCGAGAAAATGAACAGGTGAATTTTGTGCAAATCATTCTTGGCTTATCAGGGCTTTCCTTTGACTCGAGCTCCCGGGTTTGGACGCATGGAAATTTCAAAATACGCTTGTTTGACTCGCGAGGTCATTTCTTCATGCGTCACTTTTGACCCGGGGCAATTTCCGGACTTGCGTCATACAGTATAACTCGGCTGGCTTATTATCCCAATCAGTCAAACAGCGATGTCAAAGTTGATAAAACACTCTGTGATTATTGGTTGGAGGCCGAGTCAATCTTTTAGAAAACTCTGTCCATCAGCGGTCAAGTTATCGTGTAGCTCCGCCCATTAGGCAGAGCTTTGTAGCTCTGAAAAATCTATATTGACCAATTAAAAGGCATAGTTATATACGTTTCCAATGACGTGAACAATCGACATATCGACATAATATACATGTATCCGCACTTTAGTTAATGTACATGAGTCCATTAGAGTTTGTTTATTTCCGACCATTTAACGTTTAAAACACAATTTACTCACCGCTTCCGTTGTTGATAATATCCACATTCCTAAATATAAAGGCATTGTTTTAAATTACTTTCCTTTATATTTCGGGTAAAATTATTAATATGTTTCCAAAATTTGGAATCCGATTTCAACAAAAATTCTGACTCTTACGTATCATTTCCTATATCCGAAATATCCACCATCCAATTTTAGTGTTCGAGTGTCATAAACACATTTTCTTATTCATGTTAATCTTTTGTTTTCTAGAAAAGCGCGCGAAAGATATGCTGACACAAACGACATCACGTTCCACGCATGGAAAGCGTGCGTATATCGACCATGTGCTTTCCCAAATATATACATGTCATCTGGGAATAAAAAAATCGTAGTGCAAGAACTTTGAAATCTTTTCTTTTTGTATAAAACTTTTGTAAAACAAAAGCTTTGCGATCTTTAGAATTTGAATAACTATTTTATTGCAGTGTATTTATTATCCTTGTTAACAGTGAAACAATATTAATTTTGCGGACCGTAACTATGCATATTTTTGGGGGAAGTAAAGTCTATGTTTTATTGTTGTACATGATATGCGATTTCTACACAAAAAATTCATTGGTATTTTTAGTATGTAAAGAATATGCTAAAATCGTCTTAATAATTATGATAATAATAATAAATAATAATAGATCAAGTAATAATAATAATATATCTAATAATAATAATACTGGATCTAATAATAAAAATAAGAAGAAGAAGAAAAGAAAATTAAATAAATTCGAAAGAAAATAATAAGTTAATAAAAAATAATAATTAATAAATTTAAATAATATTATTAAATTATAAAATAAAAATAATAAATTGATAAAAATAACAATAAAAAGAAGGAAAACGAATGGAAACTACCCACAAATCATTGACTCTTGAAGGTTTATATCTGACTTATGGGGAATTTGATTTTGACTCTTGAAAATTTGACCCCAAGAGTCATTGACTCTTGAAATTCGAAGTCTAAGGAAAGCCCTGGCTTATTCTTAATTGACCAACGTGAGCCTACTTGGAGGAGTGTTTTGAGCTTCGCAGCTGGCTGGTCATTTGTGTACTTGAAAATGGGATTTTTACAATGATAAATGGGACATTCAGCTCTCAGAGGTGACAATTGGATGGAGCTGCACAATTTTTGAGGTGTTCTTGTGGTATTCTTTTGCAAGCTCCATGTGATGACTGCATACCATACTCGCTTGGTTTTCGGGTGGCTTCCTTGTAAAAAAATGTGAGACGTTTGTTCAACTGGATGTCTGTTATTTGACTGAAACCTCTTGTTTCTAAACCTTTCTTTACCCTAATCTGTAAAATTGTGTATATTTATGATTGTGTTTGTTTTCCTCTTTTAATAAATATAAATTTCAATATAAATATTAAACAGGGTATGTACGATCTCATCAAATTTTCATAGAAATATATGAAAGTAAAATAAAACCTATAAAACACTGATAAATAACAAACTAGAATAAAAGTTCAGAAGAATTGATATTTGAAAATCCTCGAAATACTTTAAAATACTTTTCGTCTTCCAATCGAAAACTCATTCATGTGCATCAGACATGTATTATTTTCGGAAATCCCCAGTATTTATTGCGTGTTGACTTAAGTCTCGACACGTTTTTTGTTTCTCTCACAAAAATGATTGAAGGTGTCGTATCAGCACAGCACTAGGAATAAATTTTTCGTTATCATGAAGTTAATTTAAAAAAACAACATGAAGTATGGTACAAATATCCGTTTATTTCTGTTTTTTTAACTTCCCTTGATTATATTCGTCCTCTCATTTGTGTTGTTCAAATTATGAGAAAATGAAATGTTCATATTGAAATCGTACATACCCCCTTTATTTTTATCCAAAAAGTAATTTTTTTATGTTTGTGTTGAATTTTCTCTCTATTTTATTTCTTTTCTTTCATGCATAATGCTCATCAAATGGGCAAAAAGAAATAAACAATATATATTTTACATGTTTATACTTTTTTATTAATTAATTTATTTATTATTAATTCTTTTTTTGACAATGCATTGTATAAATGTGAATAAATATGTTACAGTATTTCTATTTGTATGTTTTTTGTGTGTGACAGCACTGCATGTAAACAACAATAAAAAATAGTCCCTCATGAATATTAATAGAGGCAACCGGCTTCATCAAAAAATAAAAGCCTGTCACATGATGCATTTCAGCCAATCAGAACACTGTACAATGATGAAACCACAGGAAATTGTAATTATTTATAAATAAAGAAAATACAATAATTTTCATTTGGTGCATTGTAACTTATGTTGAGTGTATACCATGTTAAGAATGGTGTTTTGATGCATTGAACAGGGTAAACAAATATTTTTAAGTATATGTTTGATTCACTGTGGCTGCCACTGCAAGATGAAAGTATAATGAACATTTTTCTTTATTGAATTCCAGAATTTCTAGTACTTTTGGAATTGAAAAAAGTTTCTATACAGATTATTGGCTTAATTTAACAGCTATGGCACTGAGTTTACAAATAATATTTGCAGTGTACGCATACTATTTTGCAGTTAACTATTAGCCAGGGCTTGCACTTAGGTGAAATTTTTAGTGTTGGATATTGGAAGTCCTGACTTCTTAGTGTTGGATATTGGAAGTCCTGACTTCTTAGTGTTGGATATTGGAAGTCCTGACTTCTTAGTGTTGGGTATTGGAAGTCCTGACTTCTTAGTGTTGGGTATTGGAATTCCTGACTTCTTAGTGTTGGGTATTGGAATTCCTGACTTCTTAGTGTTGGGTATTGGAAGTCCTGACTTCTTAGTGTTGGGTATTGGAAGTCCTGACTTCTTAGTGTTGGGTATTGGAAGTCCTGACTTCTTAGTGTTGGATATTGGAAGTCCTGACTTCTTAGTGTTGGATATTGGAAGTCCTGACTTCTTAGTGTTGGATATTGGAAGTCCTGTGCATTTAAGACATTAAATAAAGTATAAAATTCAAGCTTTGTTTAAGGTCATTTATGATAATCATGTGATAATATGCATATGAATTCACTGAAAGGGGTAAACATTTAGGTATTTTTTTCTGACACTTTCCTTCCACAGGACTTCCATGGTTGCAATTTTGGAAGTGCTGTGACCAAAACTGGGAGTAAATTACTCCCAGACTTCCCTGAATGCAATATTTAGCATTTTAATTTATCAATGACACAGACCTGTCTCTGACTGAGATAAGTGTTTTATTTTATCAATGACAAATCCTGTTTGTAGATCAACTTCTGTATATTCATTCATTTGCAATCTCACTACTAGTGAAATGAGACTTGCAGCCCAGGTGTTGTCTATGCATTCATCTCTGATTTATTTGATTTCCAACCAGGCACAGATGGAAGTCATTGCATTTTTATTGCATGCAATTAACACATTCTTCTGTTCCCCAATTTGAACACAGGCCAACCACTACTTCCTGCTGTAAATCAGAACTAGACCAGTGCTTGTGCTTGTCTCGGTGCACCAGGTTTTAATAGCTGCAGATAGCCACTCTGATTCCAGAGTCAGATTCCCTGAAAATGTTGCAGTCAGATAATGGTCACCGACTGGCCAATAATTGTTATAGGAAAGAGCAGGGACAGTAATTATGTGCATGGCATCTCTAGGCAATTTTATGAGCCCTGGGTTCTGTTGTAATTAATTATAACCAGTGTTTTGTCTAATGCAAGAATGCAATATGTACAGGAATATTTGAGTGTAGTTAGGAAGGTTTTGCTGTTGAAATGTTTAAAACTGCCCACTTGTGGGGCTGGGGGACCAACATCTGGTGGTAAACAAGAATACAATCTTGGGGGGCATGCTGTAGTTGGTTGTTAGAAATTCAAATGATAGGACTGGGATAATATGGTGTGGTGTGCATTTCTGTAAATGTTTTTGTGTTAGAATAAAATCGGATACTTGATGTCAACTCGTTAAATAGCAGAATATAAAATAGGAAATCTGTGCAAATGCAATTTTTGTAGAAATTCAGTCATCTAGACTAAAATAGCAGTGTTGGCTTGCAAGCCCAAATTCTTATCTTAACCGAGAGAAAAAAAAAAGTTGTAAGGCAGCCTATATACTGTGGAATCACTAATAGTCGCGCTTTTCGCACTCCCACCTGATTGCGCGAATTTATGACCACCGCTAAAATTTGCCAATTTAGTAATTTGGTAACGCATAGGGAGTTTACACGTTCGTTCAGATATATGTAATTAATCGTTAATAAATAAACACAGGTATATGTTATTATTGCGATGTGAATATTTTGTAATGAAAAAAACTGTTATTTTCCTCGTTTAAATATACATTAATTTTAGATTGATGATCTGTTTGAAGATTTAGCTCATGGATAGTTTCTGTCATTTTGATATATTTTTAAAAGTCAGATATCAATATTAAGCATTACAAAGCGTAAACTTGAAAACACATGTGTTTTATACATTTCCAAGATGTTTTGATCATTTCTATGTAAAACACAACTGACTTTTTTTTTTCACAATCGACTTTGCGCGAATTTAAGACCGCGCGAATATGTCCACGATCGCTAGTGCGCGAAATTTGTACCCCGCGAATTCAAGTGATTCCATGGTATAATGTATAACAGAGAATGTGAGCAAGCCCAGCACAGGGCAAGCGGGCTTGTTCTAATTTCAACCACTGCAAATTTACAGCATTTTGTCAGAATGAAATTTGATTATCAAATGTTATTTCAAGTAATTATTGGCAATATGTTTTGTTAATATTCCTTTGTGGCGTAGATCAAACTCAGTAGGAACATGTTTTCTCAAGTATTTTCCGAACATGTTTTCTCAAGTATTTCAGAAATTACCAGATCTATATGTTTGATGGAGTTGTGCATGTTCTTTGATACAGGATATTGTTTGTTGCTATTGATATGATTTGTGTTAAATGGAGTGACAATAATGGAGGATTGTTTGTCCATGTTTATACAGTTGTATTTGGTTGGGATTGTACTCACATGGTGTAATGTAATACATTTTCATCCAACAAGTGGTTTTGATTAGAATCACAAGGAATTGGTGCTTTCTGTTGTGTGATTGTTTAGCCAACATGTCTAGGTTTGTTTGAAGAGAAGAGAGAATGCTGAAAAACCATCTGGCTATAATTAAATAGAGATGAGTTGAGTTACTGCCATTTAAAGGGGAGTTATGTACCAGATTTATGACTTTTTCTGTGGTAATTCATTATTAAGCAGTATTATAATGGCTTTTTAGTATAGATTGATATGGTTGAAAATAAAATATATGTTTTGATCATTGCAAAAAACATATTTTGAGTCCAAAGATAAGAAAACATGTACAATTGTTATGTTGATATTCATTTTCTGTAAACAAATGATCTTACATACATGTAATCAGCAGGTATTTAATAAACATGGCTAAAGAAGTGTGAATGTGTGGGTAAATTAGGACCAGTGGGTTTTCTGAGAGGGCTTCACACATGGCATAGCCAATGATCTGAGGAAATGGCTGACTTTTGCCCTTTGAAGCTAGCCCCAGCTTGTAGTGGGTTGTAATTATTGTTGCTTTGAATTGGCAGTGGGAAGTTTTCCAGCCACTGGATATTGTTTTCTAGTTGAAATAATTCTGCTGTTGTTTTTGGCAAGAATGGATGTTTTTGCTTTTGGAGAAAGTATTAGGGTTTGTTTCTTCACCTGGATTGTCTGAATGGATGTAGAGGAGTAGAAATATCAAAGATTGTGGTTGTTTTGTGTTTATGCCTATTTTAAAAATAATTCATAATTTTTGAATTACGTATGTTCACAAAGTTGATAGTTGCTTAAGGTCATTACATAATGACTTTTTAATTACTTTATGCCATTATACAAGTTATTTATAATTGGCACAAAAAAAAAACAGACTGTACATTTCAATCATGTGGAGGAAATGTAAAAAGATACTTGTGAAAAATGGCTACAAGAAGTATTTTGAAATACATTATACACTGATGCTTGACCTACAAAAGTGATGTATGGAATTGCATAAGACAAATGTTATTTTTGATCACTTTAATTCTTTGAAATTCTGGATGATTGTGTGAACAGATGGGTTTTCTTGATACTTCACTGGCATTCCTTATCAGAGGTGTTGTCAAAATGTTGAAATTGAACTTGTGCCATTTCTGTTTAACCCAGTCTGAAAGTTGAATTAACTTGCAGATATTAATATCTCTTGATGAAAGCTGAGAAACAGGAGTGATACTGGGACTGCAGTGGCTTTCTTGGAGAAGAATTGCTGCCAAACATCTGGGAAAGAATTCAGTAAATTTTGAAGGCAGACTGTTGGTGTGATAAAAAAGTAATTGCAAGAAATGCAGAAGTGTTCACTTACTATTAATGTGATATTGAATCATTGCTGTTGATGATTTCACCACCTTAGTATTACAAGGGCCTATCTGCTTCTTTAACACATGTTTGATAGGTCCTTGTGATACCGTAAATGTTCTTTTTGATGGGTCTTTTTAGGACCCCTGCGCGTTTAAATGGAGCCATGTTTTGCTAATTATCCAGAAATAAAGTTTTCATGTATGCGCACTTTCCAATGACGTAATACACATTTGGTGCAGTCTAAATACGGCCGATGGGCTTTGTCCACATGAGAAAATTCATGATGGTACTGTCTAAATTAATATCGTCAATCGACACGACGAGCTGCACGACGTTATGCACAATGGTACAGTCTAAATTATTAACATGATGAACGTGTTGAGCTGTGACACTGCAGACGCACATGGAAAGTGGTTGAAAAGCATAACATAAAACTATTTTACTTCATGCTATAATGTTCTCCATTTTAGTCTCATTAGATAATATGCGGTTGTCATGAATAAATTTGATATCACTCACTTGCGTCATATATGGTTGCGTGTAACCCGTATAGTGAAGCATAGGTTTATTTATATACAGGCAATTCCGGATACATAAATATGGCGGTCTATTTAATCGTTTCTATCGAAATTAACTTAAGTTTTTTCGTTAATTTTTGAAAAAATAGATTGACAAAATAATATTTCGGGACCAAAAAATACCCCATGCGCGTCTATTAGAGCATGGGTGTCAATAAGGACATGCGCGTCTATTAGGACATGGGTGTCAATAAGGACATGCACGTCTATTAGGGCATGGGTGTCAATAAGGACATGCGCGTCTATTAGGGCATGGGTGTCAATAAGGACATGCGCGTCTATTAAGGCATGGGTGTCAATAAGGACATGCGCGTCTATTAGGGCATGGGTGTCAATAAGGACATGCGCGTCTATTAGGGCATGGGTGTCAGTAAAGACATGCACGTCTATTAGGGCATGGGTGTCAATAAGGACATGCACGTCTATTAGGGCATTGGTGTCAATAAGGACATGCGCGTCTATTAGGGCATGGGTGTCAATAAGGACATGCGCGTCTATTAGGGCATGGGTGTCAGTAAGGACATGCGCGTCTATTAGGGCATGGGTGTCAATAAGGACATGCGCGTCTATTAGGGCATGGGTGTCAATAAGGACATGCGCGTCTATTAGGGCATTGGTGTCAATAAGGACATGCGCGTTTATTAGGGCATGGGTGTCAATAAAGACATGTGCGTCTATTAGGGCATGGGTGTCAATAAGGACATGCGTGTCTATTAGGGCATGGGTGTCATTAAGGACATGCGCGTCTATTTAGGGCATGGGTGTCAATAAGGACATGCGTGTCTATTAGGGCATGAGTGTCAATAAGGACATGCGCGTCTATAAGGGCATGGGTGTCAATAAGGACATGCGTGTCTATTAGGGCATGAGTGTCAATAAGGACATGCGCGTCTATAAGGGCATGGGTGTCAATAAGGACATGCGCGTCTATTAGGGCATGGGTGTCAATAAGGACATGCATATCTATTAGGGCATGGGTGTCAATAAGGACATGTGCGTCCATTAGGGCATGGGTGTCAATAAGGACATGCGCGTCTATTAGGGCATGGGTGTCAATAAGGACATTTACGGTACTTAGGTGGCACATTTTGAAATTTTTTATAAAAAACACATATTTTATATGTTTCCAATTGCAGTTCCAGTTTCTAGATTGAATTGTACATAAGCATGAATTGGTTTGTTAATACACTTACATGTGACGAAAAAATACAAACTTATAAACTTACAAAATTACGAACAAATGGTACTTCACAACTTAATTAATTTGTTTCGTTTATTTTCCATGAACATTAAAGATGATATGACTTGACATCCACTAAATGTTGCATATGAAGATCATAAGTAGTAGATGCTGAGTAGTTAACTCATATAAAATTCCCTTGGCTTTCGGTTTCGGTAGTGGGTGTTGATGAGTTAGAAGCTGAGGATTCTGTGTCCATGAGTCACTCAGCCAGCTTGTGACACCCAATAAACAATACCTCATTATAATCTGACCTCTATCTGCCCACATAGTAGCTTGAATGTACAATGAGTTAAAATATGTCAGATTTGAAACTTTTGTATGCGGAATCGCTTACTGTTACTAGCCCCTTTGCTAAAATTGGGGCCTGAGCGTTAAATTATTGTATCTGTCATAGACAAGTTAAATAGGTACAACAGTTTCACGCTCAATTCTTGTAAAATAATTTACAATATTATTAATGAAATTGATTGCATTTGCATCTCTATATTTGCCCCAGATGTCGATTTGTGTGTCTTCATTCGGGTTTCAGTTATGCACATCATTTTACCGTGGACAAAATTTGAATTTACTACAGTCAAAATTAACTATACCAAGAGAACATGACAGCAAACTAATGTCATTGAACATTTATATACTGCTGAGAGGGATCAGCTATTTTGCAGAAAGAAAGAAAAAATCCTATTGCTGTTCATGATGTGGTCTTTCCTCAATTCATTCATTTAGCAGCCTGTTATACATGGTAAAACCCTGTAACACTGGTCTTCCATTATTTAGGAGGTCCTAACTGAAAGTGGTTGATTTCTGTAAACTATTACTGGTACATGAGTTATTATTGTTTCCGGATGGCAGTGAAGAAAACTAATTTCAGAAGGGTTGTCGTGAACATTTTCATAGCCATCATACTACTACACAGTTGTATATGAGACATAAATTACAGTTCTATTTTGGAGGTCTGTTTTACGACCAGCATTGAATTTTTCGGTGCATTCATTGAACTGTTGGGAAAACAGTTCTACAGAGGTTATTGAGAGCAACAAATTTCATTTCAGATAATCCAAATTAACATGACATGCGTTTTAGAACAATGGTGGATCATGAACTTGCAGTATCAGATAATCCAAATTAACATGACATGCGTTTTAGAACAATGGTGGATCATGAACTTGCACCACGGATTTCGGAATTTCGCTGCCAAATGTTTGCTTGAGGCGAGTCAGTGCATTTGAACATCAGGTGTGTGTGGGCAGGCAAGTCTGTAATTAATTGGTGCAGTTAGGATTCAGGGTTGCATAACAGGATTTGTATTAGCTTGGGGTATATCTATGTAAAGAAGGAGATCAGAAAAGATTATTAGATTACCAGCTATTTACAAACATTCCTATGTATATTGTTGGTCTAGAGTGCTGGATATTACATCCATCCGGACTTAAGCTGATCTGGCGATTGCTACCTACTGTTAAGACTAGCTTATCATTAGGATTGGCGGTAGTGTGGTGAATGCTGTGTTGTAATGTTTTATTGAATATGTCTTTATTTCTGGTGTACTATGTAGTGTTGTGTGTGGGGCAACATGTAATACAGAGAATTTTGCTAGTTTCCTTAGTTTAATTAGTTGTCACATTTCTAGTGCTGACGTTTTTAATAAGAAATTTCAGAGTTTAAAAAACTATGTTTCTATGTGGAATAAAACATAGAGTTTAAGGTAATTTGAAGTTAAAAAGTATGAGGAAAAGATGTGAATTTGGATTTTGCGAGTTAAAGAAATTGTTCTTAACCAATCAAGAAGGTTCTATGACGGTAATTGATACAGCATATTTAAATGCAGTAAGTCGGAATAAATCTCACGAAAGTTTAATTGCTGTAAATGCTGATGTTAATTAATTTTACATGCATGTAACGGCAGTAACAATACCTGCTGCAACGTTAAACAAATCAATCAATATACTCTAGAACAACGGATGTAGTTTTAAATATTTTGTCATTTGTGAAGGCCAGTTGGAAAAATTAAATTGTAACTTATATTTTTGGTGTAGGAAAAGCTTTTATAAATTTGATACCATTTGCAGTTACTGCATTGCGCAAGGATCAAGTAATTGCGTGGGTTTGATATAGGAGTATTGGAGAGGAAAAAACAGCAAGAAAACTTCTTCATGAACAGAAAAATTACAAGGATATAGAGATGAAATTCTAGCACTTGAAGATGAAAACTGGTCATTTATTAATGGAGTCAGGATATTTTAAGTGCTGGTTTGGTTAAGTGACAGGAATTCTGGAGTTCCGATGGTCTCGGTCTGTGTGCGAAAACTGTGACATTCATCGGTGATGCGATGTCAAGTGCTCTTGAAACATTTTGACCAAATATGGATGAATTCTTAATTTGGACTCTTGTGTTGGAACAGAATAATATGTTCTGCGAAATATGGTTCAAATAATGAAACTTTGTTGAATGTATCATTGCAACGTTTGGATTATTCTCAGTACATTGTAAGACAATTGGATTAGTAATACAACTTTATTTAATATTTTATTGCACATTTGGATTATTTTGGCGGATATTTTCTGCAATGCACAGTTCAAAGTTTGGTTCCCTGCCGCTTATAAATGGCGGGTGCCCCTATCACCAGTGGGTGGGGTGGAGGGTTGCCTGGCGAATGAACGGACTTCATCATCAGCATCATCAAAAAATGTAAGTCATATCAGTGATTTTTTCAAGTCAAAATATGATTTTATGGCGCGAATTTTCACAATTTAAAGGACCCCGGCCCTATTCTCAAAGGACTGAAATAAAAATCACTACATATTATGGTCATCACAATTCTAGACTATAACCTACATACATTTTGAGCCAATGAAATGTTTGGATTGCACCTATTATTAGTGATAAACTCAACCATTAAGAGCATGTTCTTAACAGACGCTATTTCCGGCTTTTGATTGTCTATTTGGAACCGCGCCTTCTAGAATCTGTAGGAAGCATTTTCATGTTAATAGGGATATCTACTATTCATGTCTTCCAATGATGAATTTTGTACATGCACATGACCAATCAAAATGCACTCGCTCCGCCCTTCTTAAATAATACGATTTTACATGTCAAAAACACCATTTTTGTTTGACAACAAAAATAAATTTTAAATGAAACATCCACAGACTTGAGGAATTTTATGCTCCGATGAAATTTTAATTTTGACTAAGTGGTTTAATGATACAGGTCCCAGTTAAAAAAATATAAGGACTAAATCTGGCGGCCAAAAACAACCAATTGCCTTCACAGTATTTACATTGTTTTACAAGGTTTCGAATGGTTTGTTGCAAAAACAACAAGTGAAATACATGAAAGTGGTAAGATAAGGCGTGTATCAATTTCTATTTAAATGAGAAGCCTTCTTATCAGGGTCAGGGTTATTTGGTAATAAGACCAGGAGTGTTTAAATAAGATAAAGCAAACAAATAGAAGTGGGATTAGCAGGTAATTTTCTGATATTTGTGAATTAATGCCCTGAACTTTAGTTGTCTCCTTTCAGTAACTAGGTTTTCTTTGCTGTTATTATTAAGACATATTACTACTGATTTAGCCATTGCAAATCAGTAAAAATATTTATTCGAAGCATTTAAGGACTAGGTGAAAATTGTGTCTGAAATTTACTCACTGATCAAAAACTACAAACAACTGCAACAACAAGATAAAACAAGGCAGTCAACTTTATCTGAGAGTTAGAAATTCACTGTGACAAAAAACAACAAAAAGTAACACAATCAAGTTTATTTGAGAGTATCATTGTAAAGAAACAAGATAAAACACCAGAATGGAGTTGCATCATGACTGATGGTGTGATGATACTCATTCTGATTCTGGGTCAGGGAGAATATTTCTTGGCTGTAAATACATCACTGGCAGAACTATTCCCAAATTGGAACCTCCTGTCCTCATTAATGCCTATGGATTTATTGCTGTTCATTACAATAATTGAATATTGTGTGGTTGTGCTTGAGTTAGTGAGCTAGCCGTGACAGAGTCCATGTACTGATAAATTGGAACACAAATTTGTGCCATGATATTTAGTTGAGTCCTTGGGTCCCATTGGGGCCACTTCCAGCATCATTTTAGTTAAAATTGGTGAGCACTGACCCTAGACTGGTTTAATGAAGTTTAAATTCCACATTTTCTGGGCGAAGTGTGGGGCTTTGTAGAGG
Organism: Congeria kusceri; assembly: GCA_027627225.1. Classification (NCBI taxonomy): domain Eukaryota; kingdom Metazoa; phylum Mollusca; class Bivalvia; order Myida; family Dreissenidae; genus Congeria; species Congeria kusceri. Next base: position 9,447,043 of record CM051027.1, read on the forward strand.
GGGGGGGGGGGGAGGAACTGCAAAGCTTCAGCCCACAGGCCTAAAGATGTGGGAATTGTATGTTCAGGTGGGAGAGGGGCATTTATAATGAAATAAAAATTGGTAGCAACTTATATTTTCACCCCATAATAACTGTTGTCCAATCTTAACACACATTCTTCGTTATTGTATGTATCATGTAATTTTGTGAATATTTTCTTCTTAGAATAACAATTTTGTGGCAACTGGTAATGAACATTTCATTCATATATTAAATGAAAAAATGTGTCATTCACATGCAGGAAAACGTACCTTTTTCATGAGGGAAGCTATCAGGGGTTTTGCTGTCGATCGCCACTGTCGCCAAATGCGACAAAATTGAGAAAGTGGCGAAAGTTTTTTAAAAGTGTTTGTTTGCTTTGGCAATTTTAGTGGCGACAACTTTGTTTGAGCCAGCGAAACCCCTGGCTATCCTTATTTTGTGGCAGATCTTTGCTTGTCAGGTTCCTGAATATTCTTGTCTTGACTGCCCAATCCCAGCATTGTTTGTTTATGGCTCTAGATAATGATCATTTACAGGAAGATTCTTTGCCATTCCAGTTGTACAAAATGAAGGAATTACTGGCATCTACAGTATCTGAAAACTACCTTTAACAGGGCTTGCATGAAGGGAAGTTTAGGAGCAATTTCCTCCCAGTTTTTGTCACAGGACTTGCATAATTGCAGCCATGGAAGTTTCAGGACTTCCAAAATTGCAGCCATGTAAGTTTCATCGTGTAAGGATGAACAATTTAGAAGAAAAGTTAAGCGATTCATAGCAATGTATAGTCTTTAACTGAATAAATTGGCTTATTATAAACACCTGAAGAAGAAATGACCTTAAAAATAACCTTTAATTTTATACTAAATTACATTTTTGAAATGTTCAGGACTTACGTCACGCAATACTGACAAAACTTTTCACCCAATTTCGCTCCATATGACTTGAATTGCAAATGAAAGAAGACCTGTGTTGCAAATATACAACTTTGTCAAGTGCTACTTTTAGTCTGGATGACTGTTAAGTTGTTTAGACTGGAATTGTGGAAGTCGTTTCTTACATTTTTTGTGTATCACTTCAATGAAGTGGCATGTTCAACAGAATCATAAGATATTCTCACCGCTTGTTGTCGTTTGATTCACACAAAAATTGGCTCTTTAACATGTAACTCTATCTATGATGAATTGTGACTTCAGTAGCTGTTAGTTGCAGGCAGACTTCTAGTGTAGTGTAACCTTAGCTATATTTGTAGACACAATTTGATTGCAGATATTTACCATATATTACCTAATAATGCCCCCGGGAGCTTTATATGAGGCGCGTAGTGGGAAAACCGGACTTAATGCATGTGCATAAAGTGTCGTCCCGGATAAGCCTGTGCAGTCCGGCACTTTCCGCCTACAGTGGATTTATGTTTAGAAGACACTTCCTTGAACAGAAAATACCATAAAAGTGGAAAGTGCCATCCTGGATAAGCCTGTGCAGACTGGACAGGCTAATCCGAGACAACACTTTACGGACATGCATTAAGCCCGGTTGTCCCACGACGCGCTTCATATGTTTTGATGGGGGGGGGGGGGGGGGCGTTATATATGAGTCTAGTTCTTGTACTGTCACATGATCTAGTGTATAGAAAACATAATAATTTGACTGTCAAGTAACTACATAATGCTGCTTATAAAACAAGTAAACATTCTGCTATGTTTTTGTAATTTCAAAAAACAATGTTGAGAAATAAATGTGCAATTTATTTATGCAAACTATTTTGTGAAACATGTTCATCACTTGACAACTATGACCAGTAACTCTTCTGCAGACATTTCTTCCAAAGATTCACAAAATACAGGTGTTTTGCATGCATTTGCATTGAGTGTTTGGCCACAAGAATGAACTAGTACTAGAAATAATCTTTATTGAATTAATGTTTCAATGAAAACAACAACAACAGTTTGATCAATTTATAAAATGAATTGTCAGTAAAAAAATAACATTTTTACAATGATATTTTGGTAGGCTATATATTTACAAGTTAAAATGGCGTGTGTCCCAGTTTTTCAGTGGAAGTCTGTTTTAAAATCGTTAACAGAAACTTTATAGGAGTCTAATTGAGAAGTTTTGCAAGTCCCACCATTGCCTCTCCGCTAATTAGAAGTGCAAGATGTGATTGCCTACCCATAGAGTTGTATGTACATCTGCTTCTATTTAATGGATGGGCGAAATGTTGAACATTTGCAACCCTAGAGGTAACACCTGCATTGAGTAATGCTGATTTTGGTGTTTTGTTTACATCGTAAATAGCAGTCACAAACAAAATGGCCTGCAAATGTGTCTGAAAAAGTATCAGGTGCATACCTTGCTTTCACTTGCTTGTCTGCCATCTTTACCATAGTTGTTATAATTTTAATGTAGCCATATTTTTTAAGAGTTGTGCAATTAGTACCACGCAAATTTAAATTTGATAAATTAATTCTTCTGTACATGCACGTCAGTCCCAAAATGTAAAAGAAAGGAAAAGTTTCAGGTGCATATTTTTTGCTTTCACTTGCTTGTCAGCCATCTTAATACCATAGATGTCATAATCGTATAGCCAGTGTTCTGCCGTGAATTTGGACTGTTAGGGACAACGGCCCTCTAGGCTTGAAAAAGAGGGGACAAATTACAAAAATGTAGGGACATGGGCTAAAATTGTTATTTACCTCATTTATATTCCCAAAGGAGATTTTGTTGAAAAAGTACATAGCTGATATGTGCATGGGGCCTTCACTTTATCCTTATTTTATAATCACAAACTACCTATCAGTTTACCGTAAAACAGTGTATAATGCACACTTTTTATGCCCCTAGCATCTTGATGCTGGAGGAATATAGTGATTGTCCTGTCCCTCCGTCCTTCCGTCAGTTGTTGCTTATGACCATCCCCAATCCACCCATATCACCCAACCTCACTTTGACCTTGACCTTGGACTAATTTGGACTTATAATAATTAAAAAGTGCCCTTTCTTGGTTAACTAGATTTTACCGTTTCGTCTAGCACCAACACCGCTTACTACAACACTTGGATATTTACACAATTGTTACTTATGACCGTTCCCATCCACCCGTATCACCCAACCTCACTTTGACCTTGACCTTCACCTAAATGGACTATCCATGGGCTATCCATCACCAACTAGGGGCATGTGTGTTTATCAAACACAGAATCTTATTTACCCTAAAATTTGTCTATGAAAATTTGGTACATGAATACTTGGAACCAGTCAGTTGCATTCATCTGTTCAAATAAAGGTTATTACATAATTCATATTAATTATTTTGTTCTGAATTAATTCGCAATGTTCTGTTTATAAATGTCACTGCATTCGTATTACCTTTCATTATAAATTCCGATTCGAATGAACAATAAAATCTGCTAAAAACACGAGGGGTTAATAATGAAATCTGTACTGTAACAGTGTGATGTCATCAATAAGATGGGCATTCAAAACTGCAAGCCGTTAGCACAACCATAGCAAAGGTGTCGGTTCGACTTCAAAAGTCTTGGATTTGTCTGCAGAAATTGCTGCTGTCGTTTAGCAGTTTGTCGCTGTTCACATTGACAATTATCAATCGATACTAATGTACCGGAACTGCTCAAGTGCTGTATATATAGCATTTCATCAGGACTAAAATCTTATAAATTAAATTTGGTATTTGTAAATTGCATGCGCCCGCGGACCCACTTACGGAAATTCAGTGGGGACAAATAATTTTTGTTTGCGCCAATTGCGCAAAGCTGCATCCACGGCAGAACACTGTATAGCCATTAATAGTTTTACAATTCATTCCTGGTAAATTTAAATTTGATAAATAAATTGTTTGAATGCACATCAGAACCAAAATGTAAAAGAATTGCTACTATAATTATTTAGGGTTATTATATTATAAGATGATCCTGTTGAATTGGCACTGTTGTGGGTCGAGTCAAGTCAGAGAAACGCCAGTGGGAATGTCACACGGTTTTATAGATTTACAGTGACAAGCTTTGAGAATTGATGCTAAATCCCAGGAAAATCAGCTAACATTATGTTGTATTGTATGGCCTTTACTTTTAATTAAACCAATTAAAGCAAATAAACAATGTTAATAATGGGAATTTGCATTTGCCATCTTTGGGGAAAATAGCATGCATAAAGTAAAGTAAAGTGTTTGTTTATTATAGTGTCACCCCTCGCGATTAAGGGCCAGCCAGTTTTGACTTATGAGACACCTTTACTGATGAACATCTTTACTCCCGATTCCTATCCTATATGCCGGGCGCTTGGCAGGAAGGCAATCGGTACCCCTTGATTTAACTAGCGGCTGGGTCGGCAACCGGCCATATCAGAACTCGCCCTGTGTAGGACTCGAACCTTCGACCTCGCGCTCCCTAGGCGAACGCCCTAACCACTAGGCCACGGAGACTGCATATGAGTTGTTAGCTTGTGGTATTGTTACTAGCCTCCAAAAAGGGATAAATAAGTACCAGTTTGCCGTATTACATGTTCAGTTAACATGTTTAATTATGGCGCGTCGTGATAAAACCGGTCTAAATGCATGTGCGTAAAGTGTCGTCCCGGATTAGCCTGTGCACTTTCCGCCGACAGAGGATTTATGTTTAGAAGAGACTACCTTGAAACAGAAAATACCATAAAAGCGGAAAGTGCCATCCCGGATTAGCCTGTGCGGACTGCACAGGTTAATCCGGGATGACACTTTCACACATGCATTAAGACCGGTTTTCTCACGACGTGCCACAATTATGTTATTTAAAGATTCCGAGAGAAATAGCTGTATGGCTGCCCCTTTGCTCCGTTTTGGTCCCCCATGCTGCATCTCTGGACTGGTCAACAATGGAATGTTGAATATGTTTTGAAATTTAATATTTGAGGCTGGTCGTGAGAAACCTGGGCTTAATGCATGTGCGTAAAGTGTCATCCCGGATTAGCCTGTGCAGTCCGCACAGGCAAATCCAGGACGACACTTTTTGCCTACAGTGGATTTATGGACTTCTTGAAACAGAAAATACCATAAAAGCAGAAAGTGTCGTTCTGGATAAGCCTGTGTGGGCTGCACAGGCTAATCCAGACGACACTTAATGCAGATGCATTAAGCTCGGGTTTTCCATGACACACCTCATTTGTTTTGCATTAATAGACATAGTTTTTAGAGGTTCTACGGTACTGTTTATTTTTGAAGGAAGAATGTCTTGAGGATCTTAATTTTCTGCCTCATCTCCTACAGGTGATTTTAAACTCCAGAATGCAGAACCTGGGTCCTGACTTTAATTGAAGGAGGGAGTCTAGAAACAATGTTAATCACTCTTGCATATGTCTTACTCCCAGATGGACCTGATTTGTTTCTTGACAGGCACATACATGTATGTGTACAGGCACATACATGTATGTGTGTTCGTTTTTATGTAGAAAAATAACATAGACAGAAGTTGTCAATATCTCGCACAAAAGGAGATGTAGGGCAAATATATGCAACTAAATTGGGGAAAGATTTGTGCATGATTATAGGAGGTGTATCGTGGTAAATCTGGGCTTAATGCATGTGCGTAAAGTGTCGTCCCGGATTAGCCTGTGCAGTCCGCACAGGGTAATCCAGAACGACACTTTCCGCTTTTATGGTATTTTCTGTTTCAAGGAAGTCCGCACAATCTTCACAGGCTTATCGGGTACTACACTTTCAGCCTACAGTGGATTTATGTTTAGAAGAGACTTCCTTGAAACAGAAAATACCATAAAAGCAGAAAGTGTTGTCCTGGGTTTGCCTGTGCGGATTGAACAGGCTGATCCCGGACGACACTTTATGCAGATTCATTAAGCCCGGGTTTCCCATGACACGCCTCATCAGTTGATGACACTTTGGTGCATTGCTGTTTGAAGTAAGCCCATGGATTCAAAACTTAGGGTTATGATTGCTAGATTTATACACATTTTGTGCTTACATTTTTTGGAATCAAAATTTTCATATTAGCCTATGAAATAAAATATGTAGGATTGAAAAACCAAGATGTTAGCATTCAACATCTGCTCTTTATCATGCCATAGAGTAAATGAATGCAACAACTATCTTTCAATTCAAAGTATTGTAAACTGCATGCAACATGTGCTTGTTCTCCAGAAAATGACCATTGTTCCTACACAATGATGGGTGTCAATAACAGTGAAGCCATTTCTCCCAAGAGATGTTTTGCATCTGGTCTTGTTATTTCTGGCATTCTGAAGAATTTCTCCATGCAATGGAGTGTTTTTGTGTGTGTGTTGTTTTTTTTTCTCCAATAAATATTGTCTTGCACATGTGCTTTCAATATGGCTTAAAGTGTTGCTTTTGAATTATTTAATCTATCTCAATACAGGAGTCGTGCAGAAGCTACCATGTCATAAATTATGTCATGGTGCTTGTAGTGTAATAAATTACCATTATTATGACAGCAGATAATATAAGAAATTGACTATTTTTTAGTGCGATGTCAGTGGTTCAAAATTGCTATGCAAAACATCACCTGTTTTCCGATATATCAATAATTACGGTTGTATTGATATTTATGACATTTTGTCAGAAGCAGAATTTCTGTACAATTTTTAGCTTTTCCACCAATTTTTACTTCTCACCTTAATTTTTTATATTCTCCTTTCACAAAATTAGTGCATAGCCATGGAATCAAATCTGAACTCACAAACTCGCAAAATGCGAGTAAAAAGCAGGAAATAGCGAAAATTTGCAAAATATTCATGGTCAGTAGTAGATCTAGCTGGAGTTAGAGACAGGAAATAGATTCTTGGCAAGTTAGAAAATAACATAAAACACTGGTTTAGTTATATTTTGGGGTAATATGTTCTTCATTCCTATTGAACAAAATATGCGTTTTTACAAGTTAAATTGGTCATTTTGTGAGTTGACATAAAAATAACTTGTAAAATAGGAGAGTGTTTTTTTATGGGCAATGTCTAACCCTGTACTCTTAGGACTAGTATCTTATAACCTGGGTAAAATTCCTGGGCTCTAAAAAAAGCCATAAAGACAAAGTATATAATTATGTTAGAGCCAAAGGCTGAGTGGAAACAAAGACCCTTCTTGATGGATCCCTCTTCAAGGTATTCCATGTTGTGCTATTTTCTTTCAGGTGGGAATGGGTGGAGATCATCGAGCCCCGCACCCGCGAGCACATGTACGCCAACCTGACCACGGGCGAGTGCGTGTGGGACCCACCGCCGGGCGTTAAAATGTGAGTACAGTCCCCTTGATGTGTAGCCAGGTGTATGTGAGGCGTTAAACTGTGATTCAAGACCACTTTTTATGTTGCCATTTGTTTGCTGAGCATTAAACTGTGACATTGTAAATTTTGGTATTAACTAAAAACAAGAAATGTCTTTTAAAAAAGATAATCGGCGTTGAAATTAATATTTAGATGTCATTTAAAAATTACCTTAACAGACGGCCAAGATGATCGGTTACGTGACTTCTCAGACCCCAGATTTTTGGGTCCCCACCAATATTAGACTTACTGGACCCCAGATTTTTCGAACACTATAAGAAAACTTCTCGGACCCAAAAGTTAATTTGAGATAAAGTTATTAATTTAAAAATTAAATAAAATTATAATTAATATCAATGCTGTGAATAAACCAATCATACAGCTCCATGTTTCCACCAGTGATATATGAATAACCAAAATAATTTAGGTTAACATAATTGTTATCTGAATTTGTCAAGCCAATTTAACAAAATAACAATGTAAGAAAATAATTTCGGGAATTAATTAAAATTATTATGTATCAGACGAGTCTATAGTTATTTATAGTACCTTTAATATACCATTCATGTAAGTTATCTAATATAATAATGATTTGAAGTCAAATAAGCATTTATACTGTGTATCCCAATAAAAAGCAATAGTCAGGGAACGTTCAGCGATTTTTGAAATGTTATGACTTTATTTTTGCAACCATACAAATTCATTGGACTAGGACGATTTCAATTTTGCCGCTGCATTATTATCGCAAGAAAATCTGGGTCAAAAAAAAAGTTTATTGGTTTGTATGTTTTGCTTTGTTTATATACAGTGTTGCATTATTCTGCTACTCCTTAAATGCAATGAGTATAATCCCTGAATGATTGGTGGTTGGTTGGTTGGTAATATGTGTCACTGCCAATGTCTGGTTCCCACATCAGCATTGATGGATGGCAATCGACTGGAAGACAATAGTCTGGCTCCCAGCTGAGACGTTATTCCAATGTCTGGTTCCCTGATCAGCATTGCTGGATGGAAACTGACCGGAAGAGAATAGTCTGGCTCTCAGCTGTGACATTATTTAATTCCAATCTTGGTTCCTGGGAGTAATAATAGGAGTGATTATGTTTGAAACTACAGCTGAGGTTACAATACATTTAGGTTTGACTTTGCATTCTGGGAGTAATTAGATGATGACTTGTATTACATTGCCCTTGTTAAGAATAAGAAGGGGTGTCTTTGTTTCATGGTGACAAATGGTTAAACTGTATTTTTGGCAACAGTTATTATATCTGTATTGTTCACTTATCCTCACAATACTCATTCATATACAATCTACTTTCACTCTTGCTGTTTTTTGTTAAATATTTGAGGTGCAAAAAATTAATGTCAATGGTGGAAAACAATGATTTATTATGTAAGCTGCGCCTGGGATATGGTAGAAAAGGGAGATTTTTTTCTGACTTCTCTGGCAGATGAGATGTGAATTCTTATTGAATATGCATTCTGCAATCTTGTATTTAAACTTTTATCATAATTAAGAAAGCTTTGAACTATGGTCTTTTACTCCTATCCTAGATGCTGCCTAGGTAAAAGTTGCATACAGACGTTTATTATCGCCTTGGAATTTTGTTGGCCTGTTGCTAAGATTTGAAGAACAAGCATGGAGAACCATCGTTGATGGCTTGCCAGAAACAAATGTGTTGGACTGAAATATGTTTGTAGTTGATGTAATTATAAATTAAACATGGTATATTTACAATATGACCTTATGCTAATGTATGGCCATCTTGAATATATTTGTTCAATTACCGGTATTTATAATTGTCTGTTTACTGTTCAGGTTGTGATTTTACACAGTCTGGTAAAAAGGTAATTTTGTGTTGATGACTTAGCATTTTGTTCTATTTTGAATATGTTAAATTTTGCTCCTTCATTGATCTTAAACATTGTGTACTCTTTAGATCATGTTTGATTCCATGACCTCATTGCTCTTCGCATTGTGTACTTTTTTGGCCATGTTGGATTCCATGACTTCAATGATCTTAGCATTTAGTACTTGTTTGGTCTTATTGGATTTTGTTTCTTCTTTGGTTTAAGCATTGTGTACTATTTTGGCAATGCTAGATTTCATGCCTTCATTGGTCTAAGCATCATGTACTATTTTTGCCATGTAGTATTTTGATCCCTTCATGAATCTTAGCATTGTGTACCAATCTGGCCATGCTTAAGTACATGCCTTCATTGGTCTTCGCATTGTGTACTATCTTGGCCATGCTTAAGTACACGCCTTCATTGGTCTTAGCATTGTGTATTATTTTTGGCCATGTTTGATTTTATTCCTTCATTTATCTAGCATTGTGTACTATTTTGGCCATGTTGGATTTCATTCCTTCATTAATCTAGCATTGTGCACTATTTTGGTCATGTTGGATTTCATTCCTTCATTAATCTAGCATTGTGTACTATTTTGGCCATGTTGGATTTCATTCCTTCATTGATCATTGACCTAGCATTGTACTATTTTGGTGATCTTGGATTTCATTCCTTCATTAATCTAGCAGTGTGTACTATTTTGGCCATGTCGGATTGCATTCCTTCATTAATCTAGCATTGTGTACTATTTTGGCCACGCTGGATTTCATTCCTTTATTAATCTAGCATTGTGTACTATTTTGGCCATTGGGGATTGCATTCCTTCATCGATCATTGATCTAGCATTGTGCACTATTTTGGCCATGTTGGATTTCATTCCTTCATTGATCATTGATCTAACATTGTGCACTATTTTGGCCATGTTAGATTTCATTCCTTCATTGATCTAGGATTGTGTACTATTTTGGCCATGTTGGATTGCATTCCTTCATTGATCATTGATCTAGCATTGTACACTATTTTGGCCATGTTGGACTTCATTCCTTCATTGATCTAGCATTGTGTACTATTATGGCTATGTTGGATTTCATTCCTTCATTAATCTTGCATTGTGTACTATTTTGGCCATGTTTGATTGCATTCCTTCATTGATTATTGATCTAGCATTGTGCACTATTTTGGTCATGTTTGATTCATTCCTTCATTGATCTTTGATCTAGCATTGTGCACTATTTTGGCCATGTTGGATTTCATTCCTTCATTGATCATTGATGTAGTATTGTGTACTATTTTGGCCATGTTGGATTTCATTCCTTCATTGATCATTGGTATAGCATTGTGTACTATTTTGGCCATGTTGGATATCATTCCTTCATTGATCTAGCATTGTGTACTAATTTGGCCATGTTGGATTTCATTCCTTCATTGATTTTAAAGCATTGTGTACTATTTTGGCCATGCTGGATTTCATTTCTTCATTGATCTTGCATTTCGTACTATTTTGGCCATGTTGGATTTCATTCCTTCATTGATCTTGCATTTTGTACTATTTTGGCCATGTTGGATTTCATTCCTTCATTGATCATTGATCTTGCATTGTGTACTATTTTGGCCATGTTGGATTTCATTCCTTCATTGATCATTGATATAGCATTGTGTACTATTTTGGCCTTGTTGGATTTCATTCATTCATTGATCATTGATCTTGCATTTTGTACTATTTTTGCCATGTTGGACTTCATTCCTTCATCAATCATTGATCATAGCATTGTGTACTATTTTGGCCATGTTGGATTTCATTCCTTCGTTGGTCTTAAAGCATTGAGTACTATTTTGGCCATGTTGGATTGTGTTCTTCAATTTCTGTAGTAGTGTGGTTGCACGTTGTACAGGAAATTGTTCTCACTGGAGACCATGTGACCTAGACTTGACCAAGATTCTCTAGATGACTCGCATTAGCCTAAACTGTCTTCAATCTTAATATTGATTTGTGGCTTACTGGTGTCTGATTTGTCTTTATTTGAATGCTTTGGCATCATGACATACCTGGTAAAGAAATAAAGTTCTTACTTTTAGGAACAAACAATATAGTAATATAGAAATAATGTTATAGAAAATATTGTTTTGATTTCTTTATGTTTGCTTTTAAATTTTGATAAGTTAAATTTGAAATTGAATTTTAACTTCATACAAATTCAGTGGTAACTGGAATAAAAGTCTTATTTACAGCATTAATTCAAGGATTTATTTGTTTACAAAGCTGTAATTGACTTTACTGCTTAAATGCCAACATTGTACTTATTGTAATTGACCCAGGGTCCTCACTAAACAATAGGGGAATGGGGCCGGGGCCCTGGCGAGAAGGAATTTTCCAGTCGTTTTTTTAATTTAGGGGAATTTTTCAAAATTTATCCATGTTCTGTACAATAGTATAATGAGATAATATTTATTATAAAACATGATTGTACAAAGAATGGCAGAAATTAATACTTATTGTGACAGTGTGACAATCCATTTTAAATACTGTTTTTGCAGTACATGCTTGTATATCTGAGCAAGGGGAATAGGGCAGAATTTCAGCCCCAAATTCAGTCAAATGAGAGCTCCGTGACCTGACATGAACTGTGATGTTATAAGAATTAATGTATAGCTGCAAAACAAATTTTACGTTTATTTTACTCTTTTTTTTCTCCAGAACCTTTATTTTAAACTGCTTGGTATGTTACTTTATCCCAAATTGTAAACAGTTGGAAGGGAAGATAATTGTGTTAAATGTTACCTTGTACTTTGTTAGAGCTACTTCCCTTGTTTGTGTTATGGTGAGGTAACTTGACCAATAATTGTTCATACTTTAACTTTGAGTATGCTCCCTTGGAAGCAAATTTGCAATGGTGAATACTCTTGTTCTTGTAAGATTTTTAAATATAGAAAAAAGCAAATGAGGTGTGTCATGGGAAAACCAGACTTAATGCATGCGCGTAAAGTGTCATCCCGGATTAGCCTGTTCAGTCTGCACAGGCTAAACGGGAGGACACTTTCCGCCTAAAGTTGATTTATGGTTAGAAGAGGAAAGTGTCATCCCGGATTAGCCTTTGCAGACTGCACAGGCTAATCGTGGACGACACAACGCATATGCATTAAGCCTGGTTTTCCCACAACATGTCTCAAATGTTTTTTTGGTAAAATGATTGAGGATGTAAAAATTGTGTATAGTAAGCAAAAAAAAAAAAAGACACTTTACCGTTTAGTGACTATTGCCATTTGCTCGAGACATGAATCTAGGATTATGGGGAAATGATAAACTAGGCTGCCCGGGTTAGCTCCCCCTCGGCGCAAGTGAGTTGTTGGTGGTCACCATACCGGACAGGTGGGGTTTTCTCCCGGTACTCCGGCTTACCCCCACAGCACTAGACAACACCAAAATAAAAAATATTTCAGTAAAAGATAAATGACTGGAAATTGCAGCTGATTGAGAATTCGTCCAAACTTTCAATGAATCTGAAATTACATTAGGCAGGGGTGATGGGACACACCCCAGGTCCTCACATAATGCAGCTTTGGCACGGAAGGACGTCATAAACTTCGAAAATACATACTTACGAGAACTTCACATGCATATAGACAGATGTATACAATTAGGAGGCGATCATAACTTAACATGCAATGCATCATAACGCAGTGCAGCATCCTTAAAGATTTTTTTTTTTTTAAACGATTAACTGCGAACATGCTCATGAATGTTAATACACGGCAGCGTTGGATGCCAGGATATTATGATTTTAGATTAATGTCATGGTGTGTTGATGAAGCCTAGGATGATTTGAGATATCCAGTGCCATTGCAGGATCATGCTGTAAGCACATAAGGCCAAACAATAAATAAATTGTGTGTTTCGTGCAACGGTTTAAAAATTTTTTAGGTGGGGTTGGAATTTAGTCTTTTTAAAGAAACATTTTGGTAAAAAAGCATTGAAAATTATATAAAATCTGACGAATATGGATTTCTCATAAAACATTATCGTCGTTAAGAACTTTAGGGTTAGGGTGTTTTTGCCAGGAAGGGTCGGGTTGCCCGAAACGCAGAAATTAGTTGTTTGGCCTAAGCATGTAAAGTAAAGGAATCCCCAAGGAGTTATATGCAATAACATGTTATGCCATTTGCTTGCACATAAAACATGAATATACCAATGTACAAACACAAATTGAAAGGTTTACAATGTCTGGTATATGCAATATTGACAGAATGCATTCTTTGTATGAATATGTAGCTCTTTTTTTAATTTGCAGTCTTGCATTTCATTTTTTTCACTTTGGAGGAAAGACAAAAGACTAAGAAGTAATTAATTATGCCCCCCTTTGAAGAAGTGGGGGTATATTGCTTTGCACCTGTCCGTCGGCCGGATGGTCTGTCCGTAGACCATTTCGCTTCCACACGATATCTAGAGAACGCTTTGACCTACGATCATTTAAGTTGGTATGCTGGTTACTTGGGAGGAAAAGAAGACGCTTATTGATTTTGAGGTCAACAGGTCAAAGGTCAAGGTCACAGGGGCTTGAAAAAAGAAATTTGTATCCGCACGATATCTAGAGAACGCTTTGACCTACGATCATTTAAGTTGGTATGCTGGTTACTTGGGAGGTAAGGAAGACGCCTATCAATTTTGAGGTCAACAGGTCAGGCTTGTAACATGAAAACTGTTTCCTCTGTAGACCATTTTGTTTCCGCATTATATGTAGAATATGCTTTGACCTACGATTACGATCATCCAAGTTCGTGTGCCGGTTACAATAGTATAATGAGATAATATTAAACATGATTGTACAAAGAATGGCAGAAATTAATACTTATTGTGAAAGTGTGACAATCCATTTTAAATACTGTTTTTGCAGTACATGCTTGTATATCTGAGCAAGGGGAATGGGGTAGAATTTCAGCCCCAAATTCAGTCAAATGATAGCTCCGTGACCTGACATGAACTGTGATGTTATCAGAATTAATGTGTAGCTGCAAAATAAATTTTACCATTAGTTTACTTTTTTTTTCTCCAGAACCTTCATTTTAAACTGCTTGGTATGTTACTTTATCCCAAATTGTAAACAATGGGAAGGGAAGATAATTGTGTTAAATGTTACCTTGTACTTTGTTAGAGCTACTTCCCTTGATCAATAATTGTTCATACTTTAACTTTGAGTATGCTCCCTTGGAAGTAAATTTGTTATGATGAATACTCTTGTTCTTGTAAGACTTTTAAATATAGAAAAAAGCAAACGAGGCACGTCATGGGAAAACCAGACTTAATGCATGTGCACAGCACTAGACCACACCAAAATAAAAAATATTTCATTAAAAAAAAATCAACTGTTTATTCGAACAAAAAAAGTTAGCTACCTAGCATTAGGATAAGATATGTACTCATGGTACATTGAAACTATATTACAGCAAAATGCACTGACAAATGTAACATTTCACTGTAGTTGAATGATAATCTAGAGAAGCTCATAAGATAGGGGAAATAAGATAATCTCAGTAAAAATGCACATATGGCAGGTTAATGTTGATTTATAGTGATAAGCCTTATTGTTAATTACCTGGAACAATATTTAGGAGACCCTGTTTGCCACTTGTAATGGAGCGATAATGAAAAATGTACAAGAAATATTGTTTTTCCTTCATAGTGATGGCAGGTTTATTGTCTGTTTTGGATATTTTACTGCATGTGTCGATGAAGCTTTGGGTGGTTACATCTTGTTTCTGACAGTGCTTTTCAGCTAAATGGCCAAGTTATACCTGGGGAAATATTAGTTTTTGACCTTTTTCTACTGTAAAACTGTTTTTATGCCCCTGGCACCTTGATGCGGGAGGCATATAGTGATTGTCCTGTCTGTCCATCCGTCTGTGACAAGGTTAACTAGATTTTACCGTTTCTGATCCTGGACAACATTTAACGCACATGCATTAAGCCTGGGTTTCCCACGACACGCCCCATAATTGCAATTTGCAGAATCTAGGTAATAGAGTCAGAAGCCAGTCAACGCAGACTGTAGACCAGTGCTGCACGATATTTATAGTGGAGTAATTACTCCACATATCACGACAGTCGGCATCAGCTATCAGTTGTACAACACTCTGAGTTATGGCGTATAATATCGTGGCAGACTTCAGCTTTGTAACCGCTATGCAAAACCCTGCGTCGATTCGCCGAGTAATTACTCGCATTGAAAATTCTGACTCCTGGGCAGCGAGTCTATTAAGATACGATCAGGTTTAAGTTTGTTTAGCTTGAGCTGACCGAGTACTGAACATATACATGTGATATAAGTGTTTGTTTGGCTCCACGTTTGCCATGCCCCACCCTGTTCTCTATACCAAGACCTGGGGGTATTATTAAAACGTAACAATCTGCACAGATGTTAAGTCAAGTGTTCTCATCAATAGTTTACATTGTTAAACATTGTAGTGCCAGTCTTTGATGTTTTATCCGTAAACTCTTTTATGACAAATGTTCGTAAATATTTATGTTCTGCCACTCGTGTTTATTGCCATCTTGCTGTAGCATAAATATATGCTTCTTGAGTATAATTGTGATGTGATTAGGTGAACATGTCTTACACTACAATTATAATAAGAATTAATTAATTGAAGTAGTTTTTAGCTACATTTTAAGTTCATTTTAAAACATCAAATAAATACTTTTTGGAAATCTGTTAAATTAAATTCACCAGTTTGGGCTTACAGTATGAATTCCCTTTTCATTTAGTGTCTTCTTTCTTAATGTACAGTATGTTCCCTGCGCTTGGATTTAGCTTTGTATATATCCTTGCAGCCACATCTTTCTTAATGCATTGTCAAGTTTACTCAGTATCAGAAACTGCACAATTTGTGTTGGTTGGTAATTATCTTACTTCAGTAAGTTTCCAGTATTTATTGTTGCTCCCCCTTGGTTCAAATTTGAATGTCTTGTATTGCATTCTTATGCTTATCATGTATCGTATAATTCTTCTAAAGTTGATTTGAAAGAGACTTGTTGATGTGTGTACACTTTCTCTTTAGCTGTTATGTGTAAATTTGCTTACATATGAATAAATCTGAAATTTATTAGAGCTATTAAAACATAATGATCATTTATTATACTGATATCAATGAAGAGTTTTCCGAATCAAAGTGTTCAAAACCACTAACACAACCTGTTAGCCTGTTTCCATGGTTTCATAAATAATATATGTGCTAACTTGAAGACAGATATATAAGACTTTATCTCACGAAATGAGCAACCTGATTGTATCTTATTTAATACAAGCTTTCTTGTCAGAAAATCAACTCTGCAGTGTCTTGTGGTGGAAGGCTTTAGCCAGGGGGATGAGTCGAAGCCGTACACACCTGTGAGGGATCAATATTGCACTGATATGTTTTAATAATGTTATTATATGGTTTATAATGCAGGTGCAGTTTTTAGACTGCTGCAATAGCCGTAGTCTTCATTACCGCAAATCGAGAACTTTTCCAAACAGTGCCATCTTATACATTAATCCAGTACTTGAAAGAGATGAACACATGTAACAAAATTGAGTTCACATTTCCTAATCTATATTGAAATCAACATACGTAAACGGCACGATATGACCATAATGTGTTGAGTTGCCGTAAAACCCAAATAAACAAACAAACAAAAGTTTGGTTTGTTGCTGAACTTGAAAAATTACAAGATACATGTTAAATTAATTGTACCATTAAATTATACCCCCACAAACGAAGTCGAAGGCTACTTTTCGACTAAAAATTCCCTAAAAACATGATTTCCGGACGAGAACTCAAGAATGGCTTGACATATTCCAATAATTCTTGGTATACATGTGTAGCATCATACAATACGGGTCAAGGTCGACTTTGGTTACAAACCACTAAATTTTGACAGAGTTATGACCCTTTATTTTTACTTAAATTCCCTAAAAACATGGTTTCCTGATGATAACTCAACAATGACTTGACATATTTAAATATTTATTAGTACACATGTGTAGCATCATAAAATACAGGTCAAGTTCGACTTTGGTTACAAACCACTGAATTTTGACACAGTTATTGCCTCTTTTTGGCTTAAATTCCCGAAAAACATGGACAGTAACTCATGAAAGGCTTCACATATTTAAATTATTTTTGGTACATAGGTGTAATATCACAAAATACAGATCAAGTTCAACTTTGGTTACAAACCACTAAATGTTGACAGAGTTATGGCTCCTATTGAAATGAAATTTTTCCAAATACACTGTTGACCATTCACAAATTAAAGCATTCTCTCTGTCAGTTTCTTTTGAATGGATGCCATGGTTGTGTGACAAGGCCATGTTGTGAGGGTATATCCGTCACTCAAGTGACAATTCTAGTTAACTAAACCAATGAAATGGATAAGTGTTCCAGCCTCACTTGTGTTTGAAATCAGCGACACAGTGATCAGGCAATAAAGTTTTGTAGAGATATGATTATTAGCCCCATATTGAGTGCAAATGTACCATTGTATTCAATTAGCATTATGCACTTCTATTTTCTATCGTTTTAACAGAGATTAAGCATTACTATTATCAGCAGAACTGCTGTTCTTTTATTATTATATCTTTGGCTGATGCATAAATGGGAAATGATGGTGTATTTAGCACAGCGTATGCACATTTAGAAGGTTTATTTATTTAGTGTCAATTGTAGTATGTTTTTTCTCCAATTTACAGGAACAAATCCTGAGTTTTTTTCTATGAGTGCAAAAGCTCAATAACTGCTGCTATATAATCAGTGAGTTATCCAGTTTATATCCTCATTTGATAAACGATCCTCTTAAATCTTGTGAATATTTATTTCAGAATTCTATGGCTTGCCAGAGAATTGCTCTACATTGTTTTTTCTGCACATTTTGTGCTTAAGACCTCAAGTTGATAATGGGTGAGCAATAACAATCCCACATTTCCTGGCAGTTACCTGAAGTGTTGCAATACTGAAACCCTCCAGTGATTTTTATTGCAATTAGCAATGAGCAAATTGACTCTACCCACTCAACAATATTGTGTATTAGGCATTGAGGGTGCAATTAAATTGTTCAAGAACAAAAACTAGGATTTTTCTCAGCTTCATGCAGTTCTTGCAATATCAGTTTTATGGATTCCTCCTGACATGCTCAGTTTTACACCAGCCTAAACATCATATTACAATCTCCCCTCAGTTTCACACCAGCCTGTAACATCAGGTTATTTACATCTCCCCTCAGTTTCACATCAGCCTGTAACATCAGGTTATTTACATCTCCCCTCAGTTTCACACCAGCCTAAAACATCAAGTTATATGCATCTCCTTTCAGTTTCACACCAGCCTGTAACATCAAGTTATACACATCTCCACTCAGTTTCACATGAGCCTGTAATATCAAGTTATATGCATTTTCCCTTAGTTTCACAACAGTCTGTAACATCAAGTTATACGCATTTTCACTCACTTTCACACCAGTCTGTAACATCAAGTTATATGCATCTCCCCTGACTTTCACACCAGCCTGTAACATCAAGTTATATGCATCTCCCCTCAGTTTCACATAGCCTGTAACATCAAGTTATATGCATCTCCCCTCAGTTTCACACCAGCCTGTAACATCAAGTTTTATGCATCTCCCCTCAGTTTCACACCAGCCCGTAACATCAAGTTATTTGCATCTCCCCTCACTTTCACATCAGCCTGTTAACATCAAGGTATATGAATCTCCCCTCACTTGCACATCAGCCTGTTAACATCAAGTTATATTTATATCCCCTCAGTTTCACTCCAGCCTGTAACATCAAGTTATATCCATCTTCCCTCAGTTATAATCTGCTTGCTGAGATTGTTAAAAGTACACTGTATGTGACACCATTTTGTGGTGAAAGATCTGCAAAATCCATCAAACTAATTTGTTAGTGTTTATATGAGCATAATTATACACTTGTTGCAATGGTAGCATTTAGATTTCTTTGAGAGAACCCTGTAACAGCCAATATGGGGTAATGAGCAAAAATCAGTCTGTGATCATGTATTTCTTCCTTTTTGTTTGTTGCAGAAATATAATCTCAGTAAATTATCAATTAGAGCTAAACAAGCAGTTTCTGGGTAGCTGGGAATGGGGAAAGAGGCATATCTGCCAGAAGTCTCGTATTAGAGGCAGAGCTTCGGATGTAAATGCCGGCTCCATGTAGAAGATACAGGTGCTGTAAGATACCTACATAAAGTTATCAAAGCAGTGGAGTTTTAAAAATTACTGATGGATCACAGAAGTTGGTGTTGGATCATTATTTGGGCGAATATTGGCTCATTTGTTTTAATATAAAAGGTAGATGAACTGTGATCTGACAGAGGTAGGGTAGGGAGAAGCCGTAAATAGAGCTCCACTATAGCTCCTTGTGTATCTGGTGCTAGCAGTCTCCTGCTATTGAAAATTAAGATTAATAGCTTTGTTTGAGAACCTGGAGATGTGACATGGGGCATCCTTGAAAGTTGTTAAATATAAAAAATGAGGAGGAAGAAAACAAATTAAGACATGAAAGAAAAATGTTCAACATTCAAAATGTGCAAATGAAGATGATTAAGTGGGGGAAAATTAACTGTGTGAAAACATTGGAGAATGGATACATGTTGGCCGATGCTGATATGGACACAGATTCTGCAAGATATCAGACATTTTGCATGCAACACTGTGCTCTAAGTTTATTGCATTAAGGCGTTCAAAGTTTGAAATGGGATATTAATGAAAAACTATGTAAAATGTTATCATGAACTGTTTTTGCTTGCACGGTTTTGATAATGTACAAAAATAAACATAAAGAACCATTAACAGCATCTTTGTAACACAATTGGAAAAATATACACAAAAACTATATTAAAACCTCAAATTAACATAAAGGCTAAAGTAATGGAATCCTGATTTTAAACATTTTACATTAATTGTACAATTTGAATGTTCATGACACAGTCGTCAAGTCTTGAGAAGTCTGGAGACACAAGATGGAGTTTCGAGAGTCATTCATGCTCAGCAGTTGCTCTTCCGAGAGCTGGATTTCTGAGAGTTTCCAGAGGTTTGAGAACTTCTGCAGGCGGATGGACGCCATGGCAACCAGGTCCATCTTTGACATGGCCCCTTTTCAGCCCTTTTCGTTCGACATGCGACCGTTTTCGCAGTCCATGATGGATAGTTTGCTTCCTTTGGACTTGTTTTGCGGGTGAGTCAGACTTGGGGTTTAATGTTTCCTGGAACTGAAAAGGATATTTCATATTCATTTTTCACGAATTCAGTGTTTTGAAGTTCTGAGTACAAAATGAATATTGGCAATATTAAGTAAAATAGAACCAAATAAAATTTCACTCAAAAAATTGTGTAATGGACAAAAATTACTTGAATATTCTATTTTGACCTACATTTACCACTGTGCAAATGCAAATTCGAACCCTTTGTTACCAGTGTGAGGATATTCAAAGATAATAGCTTAATGACTATCAAATCACAGGCATTTTTCAGAAAACGCAAAAGCCTTAAACACAGTTTGACGTTTCAATCTGACAACAGTTGCTATCGTGTTAATGTCGGCGATTTCTGATGAATGTATAAACTGTATAAGGATAATTTTGTCTATAAGGATATTTGGAGGTTATAACATATGATATATCTCGAATCACTGGCATATTTCTAGACAACACTTAAGTATTTTATGCTGTTTGACCTTCGAACATGACAACAGTGTTGTTTATGTCTGCGAATTCCCTGCCAGAGTCAACTCTGTATTGGCCAAGCACTAATTTCATAACAAATTGCCTAACCTTACCTAATTATCCATGTCACATGCCTCAACTGTTGCATATATTTATCTGCATTAGACTATATTTTCTGTAGTATGTGTCATATGTTGTTCATGTGTGTTTGGCAATAAATGAATGATTGCTCTTCTGGTATTATAGCTATACCTGTTAAAAGTTGGCAATAAATGAATGGTTGCTCTTTTGGTATTATAGCTATACCTGTTAGAAGTTGGCAATTAATGAATGGTTGCTCTTTTGGTATTATAGCTATACCTGTTAGAAGTTGGCAATAAATGAATGGTTGCTCTTTTGGTATTATAGCTATACCTGTTAGAAGTTGGCAATAAATGAATGGTTGCTCTTTTGGTATTATAGCTATACCTGTTAGAAGTTGGCAATAAATGAATGGTTGCTCTTTTGGTATTATAGCTATACCTGTTGGAAGTTGGAATTAAATGAATGGTTACTCTTTTGGTATTATAGCTATACCTGTTAGAAGTTGGCAATAATTGAATGGTTGCTCTTTTGGTATTATAGCTATACCTGTTAGAAGTTGGCAATAAATGAATGGTTGCTCTTTTGGTATTATAGCTATACCTGTTGGAAGTTGGCAATAAATGAATGGTTGCTCTTTTGGTATTATAGCTATACCTGTTAGAAGTTGGCAATAAACGAATGGTTACTCTTTTGATATTATAGCTATACCTGTTAGAAGTTGGCAATAAACGAATGGTTGCTCTTCTGGTATGATAGCTATACATGTTAGAAGTTGGCAATAAATGAATGGTTTATATCTACGCATGTAGCTATAGCTATACCTGTTGGAAGTTGGCAATAAATGAATGGTTGCTCTTTTGGTATTATAGCTATACCTGTTAGAAGTTGGCAATAAACAAATGGTTGCTCTTTTGATATTATAGCTATACCTGTTAGAAGTTGGCAATAAACGAATGGTTGCTCTTCTGGTATGATAGCTATACATGTTAGAAGTTGGCAATAAATGAATGGTTGCTCTTTTGGTATTATAGCTATACCTGGTAGAAGTTGGCAATAAATGAATGGTTGCTCTTTTGGTATTATAGCTATATGTGGTAGAAGTTGGCAATAAATGAATGGTTGCTTTTTTGGAATTTAAGCTATACCTGGTAGGGGTCCCAGACGAAATGCACCGTTTTTGAGTATGGACTACCATGGTCGACCATGGTAGTTCATGGGTCTGAGACCATGGTCAACCATGAAGTACCATGGTCGATGTACCATGGGCTGTAATAGGCAGCACGGTTCACAACCTTTTTCGACCATGGTAGTCCATGGTTTTGCATTTTATGTATATCAGTTTGTGTTTAATTAAAAGCCCTGTTCATCATACAAAGTTATTAACTTTCTTTTTGATGTGGAATATAGCTTATATGTGTTAAAAATCATATTCATGTTGTATAATGTGATGTTATTTGTTTCCATCCAGTATATAATTAAGATTGGAGATGATATTGATGTTTGTTCGTAATTGGAAACATGTCCTGGAATACCCAGCGAAAAACAGCATGCTATGAGAAACCTGTCCGAGCAATATTTGAGATGTGTCGTGGGAAAACCGGGCTTAATGCGTGTGCATAAAGTATAGTCCTGGATCAGCCTGTGCAGTCCGCACAGGCTCATCCGGGAAGGCACTTTCCGCTTCTGTGGTATTCTCTGTTTCAAAGAAGTCTCTTCTAAACATAAATCCAACTGTAGGCAGAAAGTGCCGTCTATTATCAGCCTGTGCAGACTGCACAGGCTGATTGGGAATGGCACTTTACACACATGCATTTATCCCGCTTTTCCCATGACATGCCTCATTTGTTTTATTTCTGTGAACTGGTATAGTGGAAGGTCGGGCAGGTAGAGTTATGGGAATTAACATGCTTTCAAGAGCATACTGCTGTGTGTATGATTGCATTGTCTTTGAAACAACTAACTTTTTATACCACCACAAACAAAGTTTAGGGGGGGTATATAGTAGTGAGATTGTTGGTCCGTCGGTCTGTTGGTTTTTGGTTTCCGGATGATAACTCAAGAATGTGATAATTTTTGGTACACATGTGTAACATAATAGAATACAGGTTAATTTATATGTTGGTTACCATCCACTAAATTTTGACATAGTTATGGCCCCGTTTCGACTTAAAACATGGTTTCCGGATGATAACTCAAGAAAGGCTTGACATATTCAAATAATTTTTGGTACACATGTGTAACATCATATAATACAGGTCAAGTTCAATGTTGGTTACAAACCACTAAATTTTGACAGAGTTATGGCCCCTTTTCGACTTAAAATTCCCTAAAAACATGATTTTCTGACGGTAACTCAAGAATGGCTTGACATATGCAAATAATTCCTGGTATACTTGTGTAGCATCATAAAATACAGGTCAAGTTAGAATTTGGTTACAAACCACTAAATTTTGACAGAGTTATGGCCCTTTATTTGACTTAAATTCCCTTAAAACATGGTTTCCTGACAATAACTCAACAATGACTTGACATATTTAAATAATTATTGGTACACATGTGTAGCATCATAAAATACAGGTCAAGTTCGTATTCGGTTACAAACCACTAAATTTTGACACAGTTATGGCCCCCCCTATTTGACTTAAATTCTCGAAAAACATGGACAGTAACTTATGAAAGGCTTCACGTGTTTAACTTATTTTTGGTACATAGGTGTAACATCATAAAATACAGATCAAGTTCAACTTTGGTTACAAACCACTAAATGTTGACAGAGGTATGGCACAAATTAAAGCATTCTCTCTGTCCATTTCTTTCGAATGGATGCCATAGTTTTGTGACAAGGCCATATTGTGGGGGTATATCCGTCACTCATGTGACAATTCAGCATTTTTCCTCTAATAAAATTGGTACCGGTAAATGGTACCATTCCCAATCCAATTTTCTGACCATTTTTCCCAATTTGAAATAAAAAAATTCCCAAATGTAAGGAAAAAAAACCCCAAAACCCAGAAAAGATCGAAGATGTTCCTGTATTTTACTTTTGTTTTTCCCAAGCCTAAGACAGAGCTCAAATCAGTTACTGTTAACGGCAAGGGTAAGTAACCGCTGCAAGGTTTGGTGGCGATGTATCGATTGGTTACTGTTATGAGCTATACATTGCATGCGAGAATGGGAACCAGCTGGACTGTAACGCATTTTCGCGCATTTTCGCGAGTGTCATTTACGAGACATGGCAATTCATAACACTAAATACTACCAAAAACAAAAACATTCAGGGATGCAATCCTTTATCTAGCAATGGCTTTTATGGCAAAGCAGAAAGTATAGATTCACAACCGTCATTAACAGCGGAAGATACTAGTAATTTTGTTTATGTTCTGTCAACCTTTGACACAGACATTGTCAGTGTCGAGTCAGAGCGCAAACTTGTGTCTCTGGGGCAAGTTGTGCAGGTTGATACCCACCAGCACAGCATTTAAGACCATTATCTGACTTGAATGCAAGTTAAAGAATAAATATAACAATTTGTTTTAGGGTTTATTTATTGTAACTTACTGTTTTACATCCTTTTCGACTGTTTTAATGACAGTGGTAAAATTCACAATTTAGATGAAAACGCCGTTAATTTTCCCAATTTGACCGGTACCAGTACCATTCCCAAAGTAGTGAGAAAAAACGCTGCAATTCTAGTTAGCTTAGCAATGAGCAAAATGCTGCTGTAGACAGGGTGGGGGCAGCACACTCCAGCTTTATACAGTTAATATTATTTGATACGTTTAATCATACATACGGATATGACCACATTATCTGGTGTCATTTGTTCAATAATGATTTTTTTCCATTTAAAGTTTCTTGTTTGGATTGGTGCAAATAAGACTAATAGTATCTAAGCCATACTGGTGTGATCTCCAGGGCTCAATTCCATGTCGCGGTTCACGAAAAATAAAAATAAGCTGGAAATTGCAGCTGTGATTTAAAATGTATCCCAACTTTCTGAAAGTGCATTAAAGTCCTGGTTATAGGATACACTCCGGGTGATAGGATACACTCCGGGTGATAGGATACACTCCGGGTGATAGGATACACGCCGGGTGATAGGACCTCATAAACTTTGAAATACATGGTGGTTGCTGTGCTGTTGCCATCCAGTTTTAGCATTCAGGGAAGGTTATATCACTTCATATAATCTAAAGATTTATTTTTACGGCAGCACTCTGTAAAGTCAACAAGTTCAGGAGCTAGTCTAAATAATCAGAAAATAGTTTCACCCCTATTTCTTGTACGAACATGCTGAAGGAATGCTCACGTAGGCTGCATTTACATCAACGATTAAGTTTATTAATAGTGGAGTTATTAATGTCATAGCATACTTGTGTGTCCTGAAATAGAACATAAATTATCAAGTCCTAGACTCATATTTGTAAAGTTGTAAAGCTTTTTCAATTTCTTAACAAATATAAAATATCCTTAAAGTGATGCTCTTTTGTATTTATAGTTTAAAAACAAACATATTTCACGAATCACAAAAATTGGATGATAGAATCTGCAGCAAGTCGACGCGGAGTAGACCTGTGTACTGCCTGAAATAATAACAGATTTACTCGGCATCATTCGGCATTAACCATCAGTTGTACTCGGCACATGTTATCCAAGTAATTACTCTCATCGAAATTCTGACCATGTTTGGTTTGTTTGTTTGTTTGGATTTTTCGCCGTCTTCAACAGTATTTGAGTCATATAACGGCGGTCAGTTAACCTACTGACACTTTTCCTGGGTAACTGGTTTACCAGTTACCAGCGGACTGCACAGGCTAATCCGGGACGACACTCGACGTACATGCATTAAGCCCGGGTTTCCCACGACGCGCCTCATTTGTATCGCTTGAGCTGTGCTGCAGTTAAAATTTTAACGAATGTTTCTCATTTTGTTGTTATGTTAATACAATTTGATTAGTAACTTATGATTTCCCTGAGAAGTTGTTAGAGTACAGAACCTGTCTGTATTTACATAAAAATCTTCCAATAATTAAAATGAATTATGATTAAGTGGGTGGGGATGGCATGCCAGCTAGTGTTGCAAAGTGACAGCCTAAGTGTTAAGTGATTTAAGGAAGAAAAAATCCCCTCATAATTATTATCGTCTTGATTGATATTAATTGTTAACACAGCATATTATTATTGAGCTTTCATATGTGCAAACGAGTTCTTATCGCAGTTGTATTGGTAATACATTGGGAGAGTGATATTATATCCCTAGTATGAAGAAAATGCAGGTAAAAGTGGTAGAGGTTTTGTAGAAGCTGACTAGCGGCATTTTACATAATCTTTGAATAGTAATGAGGTATTGTGAATAGCAATGAGGTATTACAGTTTGACACATATAAGGTGAGTCATCGGCCTTGAGATCTGCAGTCAGGATTTAAAGGGGCGTATCGACGGCAAGTCAGCATTAACATTTGCAAATATAAAATTTGTTGAGAGAGAGAGTTATCATTGATGTATTACCAAGTCTGATGCCCAGGTTTGTATAAACAGTTGGCAAATGTATCTTTTTTTATTACTAAATAGTGGTCATTAATGACACTTGCGGGCATGGAACATGTATAGTAGAAGTAAAATCCATATGAATCAAATGTACATGAGGTGCTAATATGGATAAACGGTACGTAGCATTGGTTAAGTTTTCATCGAAGTGCACAATTTTGTAGGCACGAACTGGAATATTTCTTAAACCTATTATCCCAAAGCATGTTTTGTCTTAGTATATATTTCTTTCTTAACACATCCTTCAATATATTGTTATAACTTGAAAATATAATGAGAAAAATAAGTAATTATTATGTTTAAGAGGTGTGTATATTTAGGGGAAATACTGTTGATTTACCCCTTTAATGGTGTTTAGTTGCTGCATCAGGTGGAATGTTTACATGTCACTGGCCTCTGTTTTGCTTTAGAAGTGGGCGTCATTTTCTTGCTAATTGCTCCTTAGTCGTTAATTAGCAGCAAATTGCTTACTTACTTTCAGATGTGTGGTACTTTCCTTAAGAAAATGACCATTGTTGTGAAGAGTGGAAGAGTATATAATGGTCTATAAGCCTATAGGAAACAATGGTGTAAATTTAACAGGCCTTGTGTGAACAAGACATGTTCAGCATAATTATCAATTTTAAGATGAACATGAGCCCAAAGTTTTAAGATGAACTTGAGCCGAGTTTTTAAGATGAACTTGAGCCCAAAGTTTTAAGATGAACTTGAGCCGAGTTTGTAAGATGAACTTGAGCCTGAAGTTTTAAGATGAACTTGAGCCTGAAGTTTTAAGATGAACTTGAGCCCAAAGTTTTAAGATGAACTTGAGCCGAGTTTTTAATATGAACATGAGCCGAGTTTTTAAGATGAACTTGAGCCTCAAGTTTTAAGATGAACTTGAGCCCAAAGTTTTAAGATGAACTTGAGCCGAATTTTTATGATGAACTTGAGCCCAAAGTTTTAAGATGAACTTGAGCCTGAAGTTTTAAGATGAACTTGAGCCTGAAGTTTTAAGATGAACTTGAGCCCAAAGTTTTAAGATGAACTTGAGCCTGAAGTTTTAAGATGAACTTGAGCCTGAAGTTTTAAGATGAACTTGAGCCCAAAGTTTTAAGATGAACATGAGCCGAGTTTTTAAGATGAACTTGAGGCCGAAGTTTTAAGATGAACTTGAGGCTGAAGTTTAAGATATAACTTGAGCCAAAAATGGCATTTATGATATCCGAATCAAACATAATTAATGGTTAAAACACTTAAAAAATCATTGCTGATTCAGAGTATATGTACATTCTAACTGTATAAGCAGATCATGTACAAAAATTCTTACATAAATATTATTATTTTTAAGAAAATAAAGATGTGGGCCTCTTGGTGATGATGCTGCCATTTTTAAGATTTTAAAGATCTGTAACTAGTAACATCATCTGGTAGAGGATTTAAATGCTAGCGGGAAGCTATTTGTCAATATTTCATGAACAAAAAATACCAACAGAAAATTCATTGCCAACAAAAAATCATGCTGAAACTTCAGCAAGACCGTAAATTTAATTTTGCAAGAACCATTATCAGCTGCAGAAGCATTACAGATGAAAATTTTGACAAATTTTTTATTTGCAAACCATGGGAAAGCTGTAGTGTCTCAACAGAGCCATTACTTATTACTTTGGATAACATTGTAAATAGTTCTTTGTTTGTTAAAATTCTTTTGCAGGCTTTTGTGAACAGACACCACTAATGTTTAAATGTATGATTTTGCGTTCCACTGAAAATTTCAGAATAGTAATAAAACAATAATTAGGTACTTTTCTAGAGATTCTAGGTAAAATTATATATAAGCATAGTAATTTCTTGGATTATTAATTAATTCTAAGGATCGCCAGTTTGTCATTTTGTTTAGCCAAACAAATATCTAATTGCATCTTCGAGATTTATTTTAAACATTTCAAACAATTTCCAGACTCTTCCATGAAAATCTTATTCCTTGATCAAGGGAATGTGGAATATCTTCTGTAATTTATTATATATCGGCAATTATTCAATAATAATGAAGATGGCATGTTTAAAAGCCTTTAAATGTGAAGAATTCAGATGATACAAGCGGTTACTTACTTTCCATATAATTAGTAAATGTCAAAGAAATCATCTAGCTTTTACCGTTGCTCCTTTTGAGCAGCACGCTGTACCTTTTGTGAGCCTGCCGTATGTCTGCTATTTTTGACGTAGGCAGACATTGGTTCTACTTAAAAATGACATCCCGGACACTCGTTCCTATATTTTTTTTGATAGCCCGGACATTGGTTCCTACAATATTTTGACAGCCGTAATAATTAATACGAAACGGCATCAATTTGTATGTATTATCAGAGTAATATTTCCAAGGATCAAGATACAATCATACAAATGGCCACCGTATCCTATTAATTATTTCACATGAATTGTCCAAGCTGTCAAAATATTGTAGGAACCAATGTCCTGTCTATCAAAATAATGTAGGGGGGTCATTATCGAGTAAGAACCATTGTCAGCCTATGTCAAAAATAGCATAGGAATGAATGCCCGGGAATCGTCTGGTCCTTAACTTTTGATTTGAAAGCCTGATATGTCTTTAGAAGAACTCTTACAATATACCATTTGTTCTATCAGTATTCATGCATTTTGATATTCTTGTGTTTGTCAGGGTAGTCTGTGGTCTCCATAATTAGTACCCTACCGGTGTTTCACTGGAGGGGACTATAGGTTTTCCCTCCGTCCGTCACGCCGTCCGTCCGCAAAATATTGTTCCTGCAATAACTCAAAAAGTACTGAAGATACTTCGATGAAAATTGGTATACATATAAACGGCAATGTGAGTATTATGCACAACCTTTTATTTTTCACCAGAGGTCAAAGTTCACGTGACTCCTTACTAAAAATAGAAATAAACTTAAACAAACTGGATCCTGCGATAACTCAAAAAGTACTGAAGATATTTCTATGAAACTTGGTATACATATAAACAGCAATGTGAGGATTATGCAGGACCTTATATTTTTCACAAGAGGTCAAAGGTCATGTGACTGTTACTAAAAATAGAAATAAACTAAATACTGTTATAATTAGAAAAGTACACAAGATATGACCATGAAACTTGGTACAAAGATTGAACTATAGGTTTGCCGTCCGTCTGTCTGCCCGTCCCCAAAACCTGGTTCCTGCAATAATTCAAAAAGTACTAAACTTATTTCGATGAAACTGGGTATACATATAAACGGCAATGTGGCAATGTGAGGATTATGCACGACCTTTTTTTATACCAGAGGTCAAAGGTCACGTGACTGTTACTTAAAATAGAAATAAACTAAATACTGTAATAATTCGAAATGGACATAAGATATGACCATGAAATTTGGTACAGAGATTGAACTATAGGTTTGCCATCTGTCTGTGTGTCGTTATGTCTGTTTGTCAGTATGTCTGCCGTCCGTCCCCAACACCTGGATCGTGTGATAACTCGGAAAGTACTGAAGACACTTTGATGAAAATGTGTATACATAGCAACAGCAATGTGAGAATTATGCATGACCTTTTATTTTTCACCAGAGGTCAAAGGTCACGTGACTGTTACTAAAAATAGAAATAAACTGAATACTATAATATTTTGAAAAGTGCATAAGATATGATCATGAAATTTCTTGAAACTTGGTACACAGATTGGACTATGGATTTGCCCTCCGCCTGTGTACGTCTGTCTGTCTGTTCGTCCGTCGGTCTCACTCTGTCTGCCTGTCCCGTCCCCAAAACCTGGATCCTGCGATGACTTAAAAAGTACTGAAGATACTTTGATGGAACTTTGTATACATAGAAAGAGCAAGGTGAGGATTGTACACTACCATTTGTTTTTCACCAGAGGTCAAAGGTCATGTGATAAACTTAATACTGTAATAATTCGAAAAGAACATAACATATGATCATGAAACTTGGTAAACAGAATGGACTATATGAATGCCCTCTGTCAGTTTAGTACTGCAATAACTCAAAAAGGAACTCAAATGTCTGGTCAATGTTACTAAAGTAGAAAAAACAACAACTTAGTACTGCAGTGACAAATGGGATTTGAATATAAAACTTTGTACATCTACAGATATAGGGCGATTTAAAGGTATTGCACAATGTTTAATTAGTAGGGATTTTCACTGGTAGGGGACTCCTGTATTGCTTGCAATACTGTCAAAGCCTTGTTATCATTACACTAATGGAAAAGGTATCATGGCTAAAAACACATTTTCTCACAAACCTTCACC
Organism: Congeria kusceri; assembly: GCA_027627225.1. NCBI lineage: Eukaryota > Metazoa > Mollusca > Bivalvia > Myida > Dreissenidae > Congeria > Congeria kusceri. The sequence goes on from CM051027.1 coordinate 9,477,804, forward strand.
CTTCCTATCCCAATCCTTATCTAAAATCCCATGCCCTGGTACCACACCATCTGTACAACAATACATCTGCTAATTACATCATACCCAGGAATGATAAGGCACTGTCTCTGTACTGCTAACCTGCCTTATCAACATACCTTGTTGGGTGTGGGATACAGGATAAAAAGGAAAAAGTTATGAAAAAAAACAACACTAAAAGATTGTTCAAAACATTAAAATCTCTTGTATCAACTTTGGCCTTTCTTGTTTGATGTTTTTCTGATAGGGCAACACACTAGGAAACTGTTCATTCATAAACAGGAGAAGTTCTTATCTGATATTTGGCTTATCAGGATTATCTGTTTTCTGTACTATGTTTTGATGTTTGAAATCAGCTGATGAACCTTTGTGTTGTCATTTCTTCAGTTCTAGTGCATTAAGTGTTACAGTAAGTTTAACAGATAATAAGATGAAGGGAGCTGTCCTTGAACAGTCCTACTGAAATGCTGACTTTCCTAATATTCACCATGTTCTTATCAAATCTGTGATCAGCATAACTGACACTTGAACTACTTTCAGTGCTGTTATAATAACATCTTGCCCAGCAGAGTGCAGGTTTAAATGGCCTAATTATGAGTTTACAGACATAGCTTGTGTTCCTGGGTAAAATAATGCAAGAGTTCAAGAATCGGATAATCTTAATACAATGAATACAAGCAATTTACAGTTGATGCAGAAATCTACTTGTGTAATTCTATTAACAGTCATAATATATTTAATGTATATAAATTTTACACAAAATATACTGATAAATAAAATATGTAACAACTCCTTCTAAATGTTTTTTTTTTCTAAACGGTAACATAAATTACAAAATCAGTTAGGAAATAAGAAATGTGAACAGAAGCATAATAAATAACAAATATCATGAAAAATAAATACACCATATGTAAAACAAATACAATATACATACATACAATATGTAATAAATGTCAAATGTATATCCTAATGGAAAAGCAAACAACCCTGCAGAAAAACTCATGCCAAACCATGGTACAACCCTCGTAAAACCATGGTTTATCATGTCCAAAAAAACATGGTGTAACTTGAATCACGCGTCTTTCGATATGGTTTGACCAGGTATGTCAACTGGAACATTGCCGTGTCAGGCTGCATCATGGTTACAATTAATTCTTAAAGGACTATGTCATGACATAAAGCTGTGGTACTAACTTAGAACGGATTCGGCCATGGTCAAATGTGGTACATAACAGTCCCACACGGGATGTAGTAGCGCCATAACAGTCCCACACGGGATGTAGTAGCGCCATAACAGTCCCACACGGGATGTAGTAGCGCCATAACAGTCCCACACGGGATGTAGTAGCGCCATAACAGTCCCACACGGGATGTAGTAGCGCCATAACAGTCCCACACGGGATGTAGTAGCGCCATAACAGTCCCACACGGGATGTAGTAGCGCCATAACAGTGGCTGTTCTAGTTATTTTAAATAACTGTTTTATTAACCAAGTAAATGCACTTAAATCAAGTCATGGTCATGATCATGGTTTTTGATGGTAGACCATTGTAGTCCAGGGTTGTCAGTCAAATACCATGTGGACCATGGTCGAGCATGGTGTAATTAGGGCCCTGCAAATGTTTATAGTAGTCAGCCTGTTTGTCTGTCCGTCTGTCCATATTGTACATGTTTTTCCTTCATAACTTCAAAAGTGTTTAAGCTAGTAACTTGAAACTTCATATGTGGATAGATCTGATTGAGGAGAATTGCAATGCGCAAGAAACTACTCCTTTGTTTACTTTTCATACTTCATTTCTGCCCAGAGCATAACTTTGAGACTGTTATGGAGTAATTGCCCTTTATTGAAGTTAATTTTTTGTACCTCATTTTGGCACAGAGCATAATCCTTTGACTATGAGAGGTATTAACTTCAAAAGCGTTTAAGCTATTAACTTGAAACTTCGTAAGTGGATAGATCTCATTGAGGAGAAGTGCAGTGCACAGAGCCATTACTCTGCACTTCATAATTATGGAGTTATTGCCCTTTGTTAATTTTTCTTACTTGAATGTGAATGGAAAACATAGAGAAAATTTGTTGTGAACGAAACCCCTCCTACAGTTTCCAATGGATCTTCTTGAAACTTGTCTTCATTGCTGATGGTAGTGTGTAGTTGTGCGTATAGATCAGGATTAAAAATTTCTCCTACATGCTCAAGTTATGGCCCTTTGATTTTTTTCCTCTATGGACTGCATATGGAACATTCCTTGTGAACACAACTCCTCCTACAGAATAATTATAATGGATTTTCTTGAAACTTGTCTTCATTGTTGAGGGTAATGTGCAGTTGTGCGTGAAGATGGGGATTAAAAATTTTATTTAAAAAAATAGCATATTATCCTTCCCATTGATTTATATAGAAATATCAGTGGAATAAAATTGGTGATTCACTGTATAGAACAGTAAACAAAATCTGTAACAACTCTGGTAATTTTCAGTTTTCACACTGGTTCCCGATTAAATACAGTAAATGAAACGGCGGGGGGTCCGGGGTCATGCTCCCCGTTGTTGTTTTTTTTAGGGTGCTATTTGGCGTATATATTTTTTTTCTTTAAAAGGCATGCTTCAAATTTTACATTAGATCAAGTTATTTACTAGACATGCATATTGACGTCAATACAAGTAGAACAAGTCTAGATTATCTACTAGACAATTATTTTATCGACATGGGTCGATTTATCATTTTATTTTTGGAAAGTGCTTAATTTTATTTTGGTCATTTTTCACCTAGGCAAGTGCCTCGGTGTGCTAAGTGCCTCAGTGTGCTAAGTGCCTCGGTGTGCTAAGTGCCTCGGTGTGCTAAGTGCCTCAGCGTGGCTACGGGCCTGAGTTAGCACTTAAAATGTAACACAATGACGCAAGAAAACTTAAAATTAAAAGAAAATGTGTTGGTTTCGGTAGAATATCAATTTTGTATTTACTCGCTGCGCCACTCGTGAAAATATATATTTCTATAATCACTCGTGAATTAAAATTGATATTCTACTGAAACCAACAAATATCCCTCTATATATTGTCATTTCCTATCATAATATCAGCGAAATAAAATTTGTAATTCACTGTTTAATACGTTAAATGAAACGCACCGTCAACCATGCCGATGCTGAACTCAAAATTGTGAAATGACTTCAATATTTTGATGTCATTACGATATAATTCCCTGAATATTTTCAGATTAAACGCATTTTGATAGCAAAATATAAATTTTTATGACCACTCGTGAATTAATATTGATATTCTAAAAAAATTCATAAAGCTTACAAAAGATGTTATAATCATGGTGAGAAAGATGTGTTTACAATTACGAACATTCTGAATGCTGCATTCAATTTTATCATTGAAAGTCCACTATAACATAAAGACTGGAGAAAACTTTCATTGAAAAATACTGAAAATGAGATGTTTACATGAGCCGTGGTTAGCACAGCAGGACTGACATATTTATGAGCTGCAAACAGTTAGGACAGATAACTAACTCTGATAAGCATTTGCTCTAGTGGATACTCTGGTTCAGGCATGTTAGTAGGACTGTGAAGTAGATTTTGGGCGGGAAAATTATCTTTTGGACCTTAAAAAATATGTGTTAATTTGGCCTTAAGTGTTTTCTGACAGATGTCCTTCATTATATCAAATAAATATTATGGCTGTAGTGGATGCTCTGGTTCAGGCATGTGAGTAGGACTGTGAAGTAGATTTTGGGAAGTAGATTTTGAAGTAGATTTTGGGACTGTGAAGTCCACTATAACATAAAGACTAGAGAAAAGTTTCATTGAAAAATACTGAAAATGAGATGTTTACATGAGCTGTGGTCAGCACAGCAGGACTGACATATTTATGAGCTGCAAACAGTCAGGAGAGATAACTAACTCCCTAACTTGGATAAGCATTGGCTCTAGTGGATGCTCTGGTTCAGGCATGTTAGTAGGACTGTGAAGTAGATTTTGGGCGGGAAAATAATCTTTTGGACCTTAAAAAATATGTGTTAATTTGGCCTTAAGTGTTTTCTGACAGATGTCCTTCATTATATCGAAGAAGTATTAATACTTGTTTTGCAGAAGTCTGTATTGACATTCTTGCTGCAGTTGTAACAACATGAAGAATTGCCAGTAATATGTTTTAAGGGGTAAGTGTTGAAGGTTGCTGATGCCCGTGACAGATGTTGAAATAGTAAAACTGGCATCAAATCCTATTCTGCATTTTGTGGTTTTGAATTTATGCCATTACACTTCTGCTTCATGAACTTCTGTCTTTTACCAGAAGTAATAATTGCACACTTTCTGGTAAAGTTGTAAAATAAAAATGACATTTGTGGTGGCCCTCCATGAAATAGTTTTTGAAATAGGAAAACCTGTTTATAGTGCATTCTGTGTAAACAGCTGTACCATAATTATTAGCTCAAGGTCGTATTTCAAGGTTCCTTATAATTATGTTAAAGTTGAAAATTATCGATCTGTATCACGTAATGATATTACGGTTTATTGGACATAAGGACTCAAGACTTCCATAAAGCCTGCTTTTCGGAAAACAAAGTCAAAATTTATATAATTATGTTGAAATAATTATGAAAAATTAAATAAGAAGATTAAGCTGTATTGCTGTCTTGTTGTAAAACATGTCAGGGGCGTACCTAGGCCAAATGTGAGTCTACACACAGTAGATAGTTTTATGTAACATTTTGTTGCAATAAACAGCTAGATATAAATTATATTTCATTCAAATAAAAAAGCACAGTGTTGTCAATCTGATAGTGCTGAGTGTAGGTCCAAGCTCAATTTTACCTTGGTTATGATCTTTTTTCCTTAATATCTATCACCTATGGCCAAAAATATGCATTAAGATTTATATGCCAGTGATTTTTTTAGCCTATTTTTACTGCCGAATAACGGCAGTCTCCCCTTGCAAATAAACCTCCATTTTTCCCCTCAAATAACCAAATTTTTCCCCAAAATAAGAAACATTTTCCTCTCAGTCTGGCTCAGACTGGGTTGGCATTTTAATCAAAAATTGACGAAACTGTATTGCTTCTTTACACACAATATTAGGTTTCAAACAGACCGAAAATCAGCGTTCGAGACATCGATAAAAACAGTTCTGGTACTACTGTGTATAACGCGGACCCGATTTTGGAAGGAAAATTTGAGGTTTAAAATCTGGTAACCATTTGCAGCTGATTTTGCCATGTCTGTTGATGTTATATTGCACTTATTTTGTCCGCATTTGTTTAATGTCGATATTCTGTAATATTACACCAATGTAATCAAAACGTAATTAGCAGTAAGTAAATTTTAAATACGCACACAGAATTATCTTATGCATGAAACACGTATTTATCCAAATATAATTAAATCCTCTAAATATTCAATGTGTAGTACGTCACCCCGAAATTAAATATCCAATTTATCCAATGCAACAAAACAACCGTTTGAAATGTTTAAATCCTCGATATTTCCCTTTGAACGCTTATGCATTAATGCTCTATCAACAGCGCTTCCTTTGTTCAGGTACAGTACTTAGTAGCATCAATCGATGCTTTTTGACACCGACCACGTGCTCAGCGTGTTACACGCCTTTCAGGTACAAACTGCTAGACGATAGCCACAAATTCGGCTGTCACATCAAAGCCATTTGAAGTAAAACCGACACCGTTGCTAGTGGTGTTGCTAACGGCTTGCAGATTTGGAAGCCCAGTTAATTGATGACGTCACGCTGTAATTTTTTAGTTTTAACTCGTTATATTAATCAGATCGCGTTTTTAAAGAATTTTGTTGTTTGTTGTAATTGGAAATAATTTTGCTATTTATTATAATACAAGGGTTGTGTTTAAAAAGACTTGAATTAATTATGAACAAAATGTGACGAATTATATTACAATTTTTTATAGAAAAAAACACCCTAAAATGTTTCACTGTTACCATGTATAATGTGCACCACATTTGCATAGCCGAATTATAGGGTAAAAAGTTTCTCTCTAATGGTCACCATACATACTAAGAATAGGAAACGGCTAACCCAAGGTCATCTAGATGCCACTATCAGGATTTGCCGCTACCAAAGACACCTCACAGATGAAGATCTTGAACTATTGGTTGACAAATTCAAGGGCCATAAAACAAGAAAACTAGCATTGCGACTCAGCAAAATTGCCCTCAGAAATCTGACTCTTGCGTTCATCATTCAAATATTATAAAATTTAAATGAATATTTGCTGTGACAATCAAGTAACTCTAATTGATATCAGTTTTACATTAAAATGTTGTTGGTTCAACTTTAATATAGGAATAATGAAACTCCAGAGACATCATCAGGAGAAAAACACTTATTACCATCCGTTAGTCCTTTATTTGAGGCAATTGACCAATTGCCTTTACAATAATTATCTAACTTTAAGAATCATATCATCTAATGATCATGTGTTAAAGGTGTGCACTGCAGTATAAAAATTTAAATATATCAGTCGAAAAAATCAAAATATAAAATGTTCACAGTTGACAATTAAGAATATAAAATTTTTTTACTATTTTCCCCTTTTTGAGGTTTGTCGTGCTTAAATTCCCCCCGTTCAAAGGCACGGGTAGTTGTATTAATACAAAAATACATCACTGTACGCAAGTGCGTATTGGAGTATGCCTAGTTACGCCCCTGCATGTACACCGTGGTACTGACCCAGATAAGTGCCTGTGGCAGCCATTGCGACCTACAGCAGTTAATTATTGGAATTGCGCAGACTGTTTTGGAATCATAATTGTTGATTGTCTGGAACTAGTTGCGTCTGTCATCAGTTCATAATTTCCAAATAACAGAACAGATGCATGGATAAAAATTGTCTGATAAATTCGTCCATATTATAATACTGGGTTGTTTTCAAGTTTGCAACACATGGCCGTTGTTTATTTTGTTGCTTTTTTGGTAATATTCATATTACGTTAGTGCAAATATTTGTTAGATTTTATGCATTGAGGTATATATATTCAAATAAATTGTTACATCTTGTGTAATACGTCGGCGTAAAAAGCATGGAATCCATGTTTTTACTTTGGACATGCTTTTACGCATTATAAATTCCGTACAGTTTCAGAAGTCAGCAGTTTGTTACAAAGACGAGCTTAAAATTGCAAAAATATTTGGCATTATGATCATGCCTTTATTGCTGAGGTTGTCTTCTGCTGAACTAATTATCAGAGAACACAAAAGCTTCCTTGTTGCGGTGGAAATAATTAGTTGAGATTGTTTGCACTTGTTTTGCATGTTTACTTGTCATCGTTCTTCCTGAAGACTTCACCTGCTGCCTTTGCTAATTACGTGTAAAACAATACAAATTGTACAAAAATTGTGTGATAATAGAACAATGGCTAAAGCTGTAATCTAAAACAGTACAGTACGGCTGAAACCAAAAACGAATATGAGGCGTGTCGTGGGAAACCCGGGCTTAATGCACGTGCGTAAAGTGTTGTCCTGGATCAGCCTGTACACTCTTCACCTACAGTGGATTTATGTTTAGAAGAGACTTCCTTGAAACAGACAAATGTTATTCGAGAAACACTGCTGCAAAATTACTGGGCGTCATTCTGCATCAACCATCTGAGCACACACACTCAGTGTAACACAACATAATATGGCGGGCATCAGCCAACACTCTGCATAACTTTTTGTTGATATGCCAAATAGTTACGTGAATCAAAAATTATGACTGGCGATCATTAGTACAATATTAATTTCATTTTAGCTGAATCAAAAATTCTGACCTGGCGATCACTAGCAAAATATTAATATCATTTTAGCTGAATCAAAAATTCTGACCTGGCAATCACTAGTAAAATATTAATTTCATTTTAGCTGAATCAAAAATTATGACTTGGCGATCACTAGTAAAATGTTAATTTCATTTTAGCTGAATCAAACATTCTGACCTGGCGATCACTAGCAAAATGTTAATAGCATTTTAGCTGAATCAAAAATTCTGACTTGGTGATCACTAGTAATATATTAATTTCATTTTAGCTGAATCAGAAATTCTGACTTGGCGATCACTTGTAAAATATTAATTTCATTTTAGCTGAATAAAAAATTCTGACTTAATGATCGCTAGTAAAATATTAATTTCATATTAGCTGTAATGTTCTACATATGAAACAATGAATAAACCATATGTCATTTTTGACAGATTTTGATTTGAAATGCATTTGGATTTAAAAAAATAAGTTGCAACCAGTGCTACAGATAATTTTTCAGGCAAACAGTTTTTCACTTCCTAATTTTGTAATCAAATCGTTTTTTTACTGACCACCTTCAAGACTTATTAGTTTTTATCAATTTTTAAAGTTTTCTGTAGTTAACAATTTAAAGACCAGCTTTCTTTCATCCATTACACTTTTGCTTGTTGAAAAACTGTCAAATTTAGTTCACTATATTATAAATGTTTCCAAATTACTGTAATGAATGAACAATAAATGGAGAATTCAGCCTTTGACCAAAATTTAAATTACAAAATTAACATTGATAGACAGAAGTTTGTTTTTCATTTTCAAATCAACCATGTTTTTCTTTCAATACTGGTTCCAAGTCAAAAGGGTTACACGTTTGGTTCCCAATTCTTATAACTTACACTCTACATGAAGGTTAGATACCAGTAAATCATTGTGTATTGCTCCTTGGTCCATTCAAAAGTAGTGCCTATTACTAAAGACTTCCTCTTCTCTTCTGGCATAAAAGCCATTTAGGTATCTCAGACATGCCTTTTGTGGTTATTTCTAATATCCTATGCGTGTCTGCAACATTTTGGTGCATTTCATTGGAGGCTTACTTGAAAGGTGAACTTTTGGGGGGTGTTTACTGTGGTATGGGGCTTTTGTCGAAATATGATTGCCGAATTCTGTTTTCCACCAGTGCCTGCATTCAAGTGAGATGCATTTTCTTAGAAGTAACATGACGTATCTTTTTTATGGCAAATTTTGGAAGACGACAGATTGATCTTTAAATGACGCAAAAGAAGGGAACCAGACAAGTCAAAACGGTCTCTCGTTTGATGCGGTGCTATAGTAATTATTAACTCAGGCAAATAATCATTGTCAACAAAAATGTTATAATTGTGGTTGCAATTCATTTTTTGAAATATTAAATAGTTTTTTAACGATAACTTTTAAAAATTAAATCGTTTTTCTTGAAAATCAATTCGTTTTAACGAAAAAACGATGCTTATCTGTAGCACTGTGCAACTAAATCTAATGCAGAAGTCTAAATAATAGAGTTCTGACAGATCTGACAGCACATACATAACTTGGATACATTTTAGAATTCAGGGCCAAATATGCTGGGAGGGTTGGAAGCAGGAACATCATTAGCTACTGGCAGTAAAATTTCAATTATCATTTTTATAACATCTTTCATCATTCCCTGCCAAATGAATCAGAAATTTGTTCTTGTAATGGCTCCTATATTCACATTAATATTTGGGTGCAGCAAAAAAAAGAGATGCAGATAAAATCAACAGCAAACCTGATTTATGTTGCAGTAAATAAGTACCCTGTAGCAAAGAGAATGGGTAGGAGTGAAGACGCTTGATGAATTCATCTGTGATTGATTAAGCTAGGTATTGTAAAAAAAAGTAACTGTCAGATTGTGAGATGGGGATGTCTTACAAGAGATCTTTGAAATACAAGGGCTAGATTTTGTAAGCAGAAATCAACAGGGGGCTGTTGTTCTCATCTCTTCACATCTTAGACATTTTTAAGTGTGTGTAATAAAATTAGAAACTGTATTGTATTACTATAAGGGGCCTCTACTGTAGTGCTGGACTAGTTGGATATTTGCAGGAGATATCTATGCTTTCTCTCTGATTATGCCCATCAAATGACTGTGCAACCATATTGTACTGCTGCTTTACATAAGTGATCTACACCCCTAAATGATATTGTAATGTATTTTCCACAATGCTGTGTAGATGTTTGGTAGCTGATCCAATGTTCGGTAGGTGTGGATATGTTTGCTGGTGGTGTGGATGTTTGCCAGTCGTGGATATGTTTGGGTGGTGTGGATGTTTGCCAGGCGTGTATTACCTGCCGCTGGGTGTATGTATCATTCTTGGAGATAGGTGGACAGCTTTATGGTGCCATGATGTCAGGGCTGGAGGGCCCCCACCAAGATTTATCACATCTTCTGAAGGAACTCTACCAGTGTACACTGTGATAGCTGCATGAAGCTCCTAAGAAGAAACTGATGGTGTCATTCCCCTTGAAAATTGGCATTGGTGTTGGTATAGAGAATATACAAATATACTTAAGTATTGTTTTTGTGTTCTATGGAATCATTGGGGCTAATTAACATTTCATGCGAATTTGTTGTCTTTGAATTCTGTCATGCACATTAGTTTCACAAAACTGCAAAGCTCTATCTTGGAATTAGTTATTCAGTTAGTCAATAAGTTATTATCAGTCAGTCAAACAAATGTTACCAGTCTGTCAATCAATTAAGAAATCATCTATGATGAACAACGTAATGATCAGTAGATGGTGGTGAGACCTAATGTGTAGGGCTAAATAAAAGCTTTGAAAATGTATGCCAATTAAGCGTTGTTACTTACTTGTTGATTATTGTATGTTTTTGAACAATTCTTGATTTGGAATACTTATTTGTTTGAAGATTTATAGCACCAAGCTTTGGTATACAGTAGTTGTGATGCCAGAGTTTGTTGCCCCACAAACATGAAGCCTAATTTGCTAAAAAGCTTTCACATATCTAGTACTGTAGTTATCTTTGCTTTTCTAGCCCTCGCCTGACCAGAATTAATTGGTCACATGCATTTGTTTTCTTTCTGAAACTGTGATACCTACAGCATTAAACCACTGGGGGGGATGTTTTTGTTGTGCTGAAATGTGCTTCTCTGAATTCTTGGGGCATTTGTATGTAATACAAAGAAATTATGTCTTAATCACAAAAGGTACTTAGAAACCAATGGTATGTAAGAACTGTCAGAAAACAGTAATTCATTGCAGTTTAGGTAACTCTATTTTCATGGTGGCATTTTGTGGTAATAAAAAATAACAACATAAAATATCTGGGAAAATGGATGTTGTAAAGATTGTACACATCTCATCACAGGAGGCTTGTTTCATGTTGAGTTCACAGCTTGGAAACATAGTTGCATATTGACACATATGAGGTAGATATTTAAGCAAGTTTTGTTGCTGCACCAAGGAAAGTCTGGGCCCTGACAAATTGCTTGTGAATCCCATTCTGCAGATAGCAGTTGTAGTTGTTGGTAGCATCACCATTCTTGCAGACAGCAATTATAGTTGTGGGTAGCATCACCATTCTTGCAGACAGCAAGTATAATTGTGGCTAGCATCACCATTCTTGCAGACAGCAATTATAGTTGTGGGTAGCATCACCATTCTTGCAGACAGCAATTATAGTTGTGGCTAGCATCACCATTCTTGCAGACAGCAAGTATAATTGTGGCTAGCATCACCATTCTGCAGATAGCAATTATAGTTGTGGCTAGCATCACCATTCTTGCAGACAGCAATTATAGTTGTGGCTAGCATCACCATTCTTGCAGACAGCAATTATAGTTGTGGCTAGCATCACCATTCTTGCAGACAGCAATTAACATCTCGCCACCCGTCAATCAAATTCTTATCTAAATATCGATCGACCAATCAGCGATCGATAATTCGGGTAGCCGGTTGCCAACGATTTGTCCGCCATTTTCCTCGACAAGCTGAATGTCGAGGTTCACACTATTGTTCTACATATTTTGTTATTTTCCTTGAAATTAACGTAAATAAAATATGGTTAAACGGTGTCAATGGGGTTTATGCAACTCGGACAGTCAGTATCCAGAGAGATTAGCTGGAGGAGTTGAATTTATAGCATTTCCTAAGCCAAAACGTGATCTCGACAAGTGTAAGAGATGGATAAAGGCCTGCGGTCGTCCCCACGATCAACTTAATGTCAACACTGTCAACGACAATTACCACATGTTCGTCTGTACAAAGGTATAATTGTCATTTTTAACCCTTTGATTTACTATACGGTGTAGTATTTTGCTTTTAGATAGACGCTTGACTAGTTATTTTTAGCAATCGAATAACAGTTATAAAAAACCTATGAGGTCATGTATGACCAATAGAATTCGGTTTTGTATTAATTTATGCTGCACGTGTTGTCAACATTTCCAAATATGGAGCGATGTAAACATGGCCATTTTTATGACACAGATCAGATTAAAGGTTTTCTACCCTTGTCCGATGATTGCAGTGTTATGTTGACGTAAGTGTAATAAAAACGTGGCAACATTACTCAGTAGCTCTAGAACAATACAACAGATATTCATCCATTTTTTATTTCGTAGTTATTTGATGTCCAGTGTGGTAAAATTGTGTTGTTTTACTAATTTAATGCCCAGATCCCAGTATTGCGTTTGTATTGTTATAGCATTTCCAAGAAGGCAAACCAACAGATCAGTTCCCTGACCCATTGCCTGTAGAAGCCTTGGGTCACACAGTCACGCCAGCCAGACGGCTATTAAAGAGACTGCCAGTAGATGACCATGTACCACGGAAGAGAAGAAGAAATCTTGAACAAGAAATTAATACAAGGTATAAATTTTAATAAACACATCAGTGGTTCAAATAATTGTATTATCTTTACATGTAAACAATAACAACGATGTAATATCAGAACTTGTAAGCCCGTAATGCAGCATATATATATTGCGAATAACCAACACAGAGCATGTTAATACACTATATCAACGACAAAAATGGCATATCTTACACACATAATATTGTATAGGTACATTTTATTTACAGTGAGAACAATGAAAACGCAGACCCCAAACCACATTCCCATCATGCGGAGACACAAACCGATGAAAAAAAAGGTAACTATTTAACACGATACTTTGTGTACATGTGGCACACCTTTGAAAGAATATTTTCCATGGCATCTTTGTCAGGCAATATTCTTGTTATGAACAATCCTGTCTCGTGTAAGTAACAAAGTCACAAAACTTTGCCCCCGTAACAAGCAATTGTCCTTGAACTTGGAACCAGTAAGGGTTGTCTTACTCAAAGAAATGTTCTCTCCATCTGTGATTAAGAAGAAATCTTTTTTTGCATTATTTTGATCTACCGCATCTGCAATAGTCATATTGCGAACAGAAAATGGACACTTAATTTCCAAAATTCCTGTCTGACCACCATCACATACTTTGCCGTCTGGCGTGGCTCCGATGCACGGAAACTTCGGATTTACAAACAATCCGCAGTCGTGCACATGGTTTTTTGTCTTTTCTATACATGTTCCGTGCAATTCTTTCATTCGCTATGCCATAGCTGGTAGACGCTGAGGTGAACACTTTTGATTTGGTGATGCTATCTATAAACTTTTCGCTGATTGCTGACTTTTTGAGCATGATCCGTCCGAAGTTTGAGGCCGTGATTCTTTTTTGTCTTTCTGCAGACCAAACAGCACAATAACGCTGGTCACGAGTGTTGAGTTCAATCGCTAGAGCCTCGTCTTGCGTCACGCTTACATGTTTCATGTTGTCAAGATGCTCAGTTGCAATGTCCAAATTCACATCAGGTTGTGCAGGCAGTTCAAGGGTTCCACATTTTTCTGTTTGGCTCAACACATTGTCTACTTGCTGGATAAGTGGTATCTGAAAAAAATATTAATTGAAATAATTTGTCTTTTATAACTTTATTTTTCTGTTTTCAGATGTTTCTCCTCTGGAAATGTTGGCCCTAACAGCAGAAAACCAGGCTTTGAAACAACAACTGCAAGCTGTTCAAGCAACTTTGCACCGAAAAATGGCTGACCAAGTGCTGAGAAATGAAGAGCTAACTAGAGTGAATAGTTCACTAAGGAAACAAATGAAAAAAACAACAAAAGAATCTGTAAACAGACTTTTTCAGTTGAGTATCTTAGAACAATGAAGGGACAAAACTTCCAGTACTACACTGGCTTTGTTTATTTGAAATTTTTGACCATCTTTCAGTTCCTGGTACCCATTTCGAATGAATGTCCATTTGATTTTCCAAGAACAATTTCAAGTATTAAAAAAATGAAATTGGAAGACCAGCTGCTGTTGACACTAATCAAACTTAGACTAAACCTGCAGTTCCAACACATTGCGAATCTCTTCAATATCAGCCCTACTGATGCAGGTGCTCTATTTAGAAACTGGATAAACTACATGTTTTACAGATTTGGTTCAGTACCAATTTGGCCGGACAGGGATATAATTGTGGATAAAATGCCGAAGAAATACAAAGAGGACTTTCCGAACACTGTACTTATACTGGACGGAACAGAGATAAAACTTGAAAGGCCGTCATCATTACATTCCCAAAGCCAGTGCTACTCGGACTACAAATCTGCTACAACATTGAAGGCTTTGGTTGGAGTTGACCCCAGAGGCTCTTTTACATTTATTTCCATGTTATTTTCCGGTGCCATTTCAGATAAAGAAATTACTAATCAATGTGGACTCCTGGATATGCTTCAACAACTTATTGACTGTGGGAAAATAAAGAAAGGGGATGGAATCATGGTGGATACGGGTTTTTTAATTAAAGTGGAGGTTGAAAAATTAGGACTTAAATTGTACATGCCACCTTTTGCTCCAGGATCAGGTCAAATGTCTGACAGCGATGTCAAACTAACCAGGAAAATAGCCAGGCACCGTGTACATGTAGAGCGTGCCATTTCTAGGGTTAAAAAGTTTAAAATTGTTGACCATAAAATTGAAATAAGTTTGTTCCCATCTATAAACCAAATATGGTTCTGTTGCTGCTTTTTGACAGGCTTCATGCCATTGCTTGTGCAAGACTAACATGTTACCTGGTGTGAAAGGGTACTGCCAATGGCTTGTGGTCCATGGTCTGTTATGATGGTCTGTTCTGGTTTGCAGACCAAGTACCCCAGTGGAGCGTCCTTTAAAGATGAAAGTAGACCGATGTCTTTCTCTGTAAGCCAGATTTTTCTGAAAAACGAACAAAATTAGAATTAGATTTATATGTTAGTCTTTTCGTTTTTATCGTGCACTTGGCCACAATAAACTGGACTGTACAATGTTTATTATGATGTTTATTATTATGTTGTATATTGTGAATAAAGTCATACTAGAGTTTATTATTTTTTTATGTTAAAAACAACACGGTAACAACCTGTAGTCATTGAAGATGGCTGTCATAGGTCTCTTTTTCCTGTCCACATTTGTTGACCGGGATAGTACCATGGTAGAGACTGGTTCAGCCTGGATCTTAGATCCCCTTGGCTCGTCCCACTGCTGTGGACAGGAGGTACTAGATGGCTGACTTGGTACTTCCGTAAGACCATCCAAAATCCAGTCGGTTAGCTTCAACACCATGGCCAACACATGAGCGCATTCTCCAGCAATCCTGCACAAAGATATAAAATAATGTACATTATTCTTCATTAATTAATAATAATTCTGATATGTTATCAAACTGCTGCCTTTTAATATTTGAAAATATGCTGGTGTTAAATTTGGAAGTGTAAACAATGTTATTATTAAGTTCAGGTGTTTCCCTTTATTGAGAGTAATACAACATGATGTCAACCAGGTACAAATCTGCATTACAGTAGCCCTATCATCATAACATGTGAGAATCGTCGTTATCGTTATTTTTTTACAACGAAATTACAAACATATCCTGTCAGTAATAACGTAACGGTAAGTAATATGTGTGTCACAAATAGGAAAGCACTTACCCTGCCTTACAACTGCAATGTGCGATCGTAATTGCCGTTTTTGACATCGACAAATTGACAGTATGTGGATCTCCCTTTCTTTGACTGCGGAAGATACGAGACTTTACGTCGATTTCGTCATCATTTCCCCTAAAAATTCGCACAGAGTCAATGTATGACTCATTAGCAAATTTCTTCCTTGAATACGTTGACGTAGCAAACATTTATAAGGCAAAAATTGTTCTCAAAAATCATCCGGAATATCGCGTAATCTAAGCATAGCCGCCATTTTGTTTTCTGCTTGTCGAGGTTTTCCAGACCGAATGGTCACGTGATCAAGTGGGCGGAGCGATCGGATTCCAGGCGAGATGTTAATTATAGTTGTGGCTAGCATCACCATTCTTGCAGACAGCAATTATAATTGTGGCTAGCATCACCATGCTTGCAGACAGCAATTATAGTTGTGGCTAGCATCACCATTCTTGCAGACAGCAATTATAGTTGTGGCTAGCATCACCATTATTGCAGACAGCAATTATAGTTGTAGGTAGCATCACCATTCTTGCAGACAGCAATTATAGTTGTGGCTAGCATCACCATTCTTGCAGACAGCAATTATAGTTGTGGTTAGCATCACCATTCTTGCAGACAGCAACTATAGTTGTGGGAAGCTTCCCCATTCCTGCAGATTGCAACAATACATGTAGGGCCTAACATAAAATATTGTTTGTTTCCCCTCCCGCGACCGACCCAGCAAAATGTGTGTGAAAATGCGGGTGCTAATCCTTAAAAAGAATCAAATAGCGTGTACAAATCTTACTTTCAAAAGACGCTTATAAAAAGACTTTTAACGGACAGTTGTCGGTACAGCGTAATTCGGCGTATTTTGACGCATGCTTTTACGAAAAGGACGCCATAACATTCAGTGTCAGATTCTAGGGCGCAACCAGTTCCGCTTGCATATGCATGTTTTTTTTTAAGACCAGAACGCCCACCATTAATTAACAAACTCGCCTGTATGCACCAAGTGTCCATTATCGATAAAATCTTGATGCATGAGGAGTCAGCTTAACAAGAACCAAACAGTCAGCCAATGAGAACGCATAAAATTTCCAACATGCAAATGAGCGTCATCGTTAGAAAGTTTATCACGCCCTCATTCTAATTTTAATTGGTAAAGGTGCAAGTCATTTGTAACACATTCGTTAGGTATGTGTTTTGTTATAGACATGCGTGTTTTTAACAGCCGCGTTTGTAATAAATTAGTACAAATTAAAATAGTAAATAAATATATAATTATAAATAAATAATTTTGGTGAATTTTGGTGAAAGGAACCGTTTACTAAGAATATGAATTACGACGTCATGTAACTCGACATACTGATCGTGTCAAACGTCTTATTTTGTTAAAAAATACAATTACTAGATCTAGTAATAATTAACGAAAGTGTTATTCAAACTCATTAATGCACACGGATTAGAAGTATGCAAAAACTTTGGCTGAGGCAACATTTGAATTAAAGTTAGCGGAACTAAAGGCCTTGTCAAAAATGAAAGTAAATAAACTTCAGCGCCTTTTCTTTTTATTTTAATTTATAAAAAATGTTCTGTTGCTTTCTTTTTATTAATGAACAAAGTCCTATTTGTTTTTATTTCCATAGAATGCTAATTCATTTATGCTCTTGCATTTGCGTTGTTCAGATACAGTATTACAGATTGATGCTTTTAAACACTATCCACGTGCTAAGCGTGTAACACGCTTTCAGCTACAAACTGCTAGCCGCAGTTTGACAGTCACTGTTGCTATGGTTGTTGCTAACATCGTTCTGTTTCGGATGCCCAGTGCTATTACTCCTTAGTTTTAACCGGTTTTTTTTGTTAACAACTATAGTTGTGCATAGCTTTACAATTTCTGTAGGTAACAACTATAGTTGTGGATAGCTTTCCAATTTCTGTAGGCAACAACTATAGTTGTGGGTAGCTTTCCAATTTCTGCTGGCAACAACTATAGTTGTGGGTTGCTTCCAATTTATGCAGGGAACAACTATAGTTGTGGGTAGCTTTCCAATTTCGGCATGCAACACCTAAAGTTGTGGGTAGCTTCCCACAGAGCATCAAACCTAATATTATCCACACAATGACCTTTTTGTCAGGAAGTTGTTTTGTTAAGTGTGAAGCATTTTCTTGATCATTCATCCATATCTTAATGTATGTTTGGTGGTCCCCTGTTATCGGGCATGCCAAGATACCTGGTATCTTTTTAGATGTCAGTTATGAATTACCTTTGTCTAAAAAATAACTCTTTGTAAACATAATTTAATGGACAATGTCTTCTGTATTTAAAAAGGCACAGGGAAATCCTGGAAATTTTCTGTGAGAAAAAACTGACTTTAAACCAAAGAACCCTAAGACGAATTGAACCAATAACGAATTAAAACTATTAACATTTTTAATTTTATTTTTTGTCATGACAAACACCTAAAGTTCTGTTACTGTATTTTCAGAAAGAAAACCGATGACAACCAGTGGTGGGAGCTGTTTGACCCGAACACGTCACGGTTCTACTACTACAATGCCAGCAGCCAGAAAACTGTGTGGCACCGACCGCAGAACTGCGACATCATTCCACTGGCCAAACTGCAGGTAACAACTATAGTTGACCTAGTATGACATTTGCCACACTGCTGGTAACCACTATAGTTGAGATAGTGTGTATGACTTTGCAGCTGCCAACATGCCGGTAACAACTATAGTCACTAAGAGCTAGTATAACATCCGCAAACCTGCTGGTAACAACTGTAGTTAAGCTAGTGTGACACTGCATTGGCCAAACTGCAGGTAACAACTATAGTTGTACTAGTATGACATCATTGCACAGGCAAAACTGAAGGTAACAACTATAGTTGACCTAGTATGACATGTGATATGTGATATATGATATGTTGCGTGTCGTGGGAAAACCAGGCTTAATGCATGTGTTTAAAGTGTCGTCCCGTATTAGCCTGTGAAGTCAGCACAGGCTAATTCGGAATGACACTTTTTGCCTATAGTGGATTTATGTTTAGAAGAGACTTCCTTGAAACAGAAAATACCATAAAAGCGGAAAGTGTCGTCCCCGATCAGCTTGTGCGGACTGCACAGGCTAATCCGAGATGACTCTTTACGTACATGCATTTAGCCCAAGTTTCCCAGGACACGCCTCATATATATTCCTATTATTATATCGTTTTCTGTTGTCAATTGTTGTGGACATGTATGTGTCCAAACAAGGAAATAATGAGTATTTTGTACATTGTAAATACCGATAATGACGCGTGAGATGTACTTACAATTTATACTATTTTCATACTTAGTTTGTTACTGATAATATGGCTTTTTTTTGAAGTTGAAATGAAAATAAAATATAATATGAAAAAAACATATGCTTTTGTGTTAAGTTTCAAACAAAAATCTGAACAACATTTTTTAGGGAAAGTGAAAAGGCTTAAAATATATTATTTTATCAGTTAATAGATAAATCATCTAACCAAAAAATATAGCTACATTACTGTATGTCACGTATGTTATTTTCAATTGCATATTCAAATAATTATGTTAATTTATGAAAGACTATCTTAGATTACAGACTCCTAGCTATGCAGTCAAGGAAATTAAAGCGTCGTTTAGTTGCACATTGTACATAATGAATTAGTTAAAGCAGATTCAAACTTTGACAACTTCCCTTTGGATTGAACAAGTTTTTGTGTGGTTTCGATTTAAAGTAAACCTGTATCTGGATCAAGTTGGTAAAACGATGATCAGGAAAGTTTTACTTGAATTTAGCTATTTAGCACATAAATAACTGTATAGCATGCTAACATATACACGAATGTACATGCGTGGTGATTATATTACAATATGAATGTGATTGCATTGTTCACGTTTGACTCATGTCAGTTTTACTTTACATACCATTGTATTGAGTTACAAAACAAAATTACTACTATTGCAAGACATTTATTGTGAGTGTTAGTGTTAGGTTGTGAGAGTGTAATAAAGGAGTTAACATTTAGAATATCTGACAATCCAGTTGTGATAACGGAAATGGTGTGTTTTTTAAATCCTATGTACAAAATTCATCTTGAGGATGAAGAAAAGGTTTGTGTTTAGTGAAATTATGTGTTTATGGATATTAATAGTTTGAGGTGCGTTGTGGGTAACCCAGGCTTAATGCATGTCCGTAAAGTGTAGTCCCGGACGACACTTTCCGCTTTTATGGTATTTTCTGTTTAGATGTAGTCTCTTCTAAACATAAATCCACTGTAGGCCAAGTGTCATCCCAGATTAGCGGTCTGCACAGGCTGATTGGCGACGACACTTTACACACATGCATTAAGCCCGGGTTTCCCATGACACGCTTCATTTTTATTTGTGTTTTGTTTAGTGGTCTATAAAATCTATTGAAAGGTGATTATCTATATCACCCTAGTCAATGAGTCAAGTCAATCATATTTAAATAGCGTATTACGTTATAAAATATTTGTTTTAATAAATGAGTGAACTGAAAAGCAAGAAATCAGTAACCAGGAGCTAACTTCCGACCACATGCATTCATAAGGACAGATTGTTCGAAAGCTATAATCTTAACCATTTGTGCTGGAATGAAACCCATAATTTCTTAACAAAAGAGAATAAAAATGAAGACAGCTCTCTTTTAACCACCCAAATTTTATATTTGTTTACATTTTGCCTACAATTAATTCATATTGTTATAAGTGTATTTATATTATATCCATGCACGTATAATTACTTTATAATGCTCTCTCACAATAGCTTTGACTATTATAAATTACAAAGTAATATAATTATGTTTTATGCATAATTTGACAATTTTGAAAGTATAATGAATTTAAGGATGTTTAAATTATCTTTTGACGAGATGAAGTTATGTTAAATACACTATTAATTGTAATTAGGCGTAAAAGAATATGTTTGTTTCAGTTACCCGACCTTCCCTAAAAATATGCCCCGACCCTAGAACATTTTATTGGGTTTGTCAGATATATTTTTGTTTTATTTACCTTTTTCAATAATTAAATGTGTTTTGGAATAAATAAGTGTTTTGTTTTGATAGCATCCACTCATAAACAATATTTAGGGATATAACTGATATGTTTTGAATATTTATTCAGTTTTAGAATCTTCAAGTTGACCATTTAGCAAATTAAAAAAAATAAAAAAATCAAAAAAATCCCGACATACCTCACCTAATTTTTGTGTGCATATAACCTGAAACAAACATAATTTGTTTACGCCTTATTGTAAAACTCTGAAATGTTTTGTTCTCATGTGGCAAATATTTATACATAATTATAACTTATATAACATACATATTGATTTTGTTTGAAAAGAACACAGTGTTAAAATTTTAAATGATTACTTTTGCCAGTTATTGTAAGATAAAGTATACCGAGCGTAAAAAAAAGTTGATTGTTTCCACTAAGTTTTTTTGCCCCGGACCATAAACTCAAGGCAGAAGTAAAGATTGTGAACTTGGAAACTTTGGCTTTGGTTTTCAAATTGTTTTACATAAACTGCCTATTGTATATCAAGTGTGTCTTTGTTTTATTATTAGTTTTAATTAGTTATTGATAAACCATCTAACAAAAACTGTTCCTTCTACTAGCGATGCCAAAGCAGCGAGAGTAGTGTCCCTTGGAGGAAGCTCATGAATATTAATTAGTGGCGAAAAGCAGCCCAACGCTGGGACCATTTTATTTCGGTCTTACACTCATATAAAACATAAATTTCTGGAACCAATCTACTTTGCATATAGTAATAAGATGATAAAATACCAGGAAAACCATAAAACAATCCACGTGAGTATTATTTTTAGATACGAAAATTCCACTGAAAAAGTATAAAATCCAATATTTCTTTTAAAAAAGAGGATTTCGCTGGATTTCAGGCTACATATTTAACAATGAATTTGTTTTTTATTAAATGCTACCTTTCTTTAGAACGAATTTAACAGCAAAGTTATTGTTTATGGGTCTTTTCCAAACCCATGTTAAACTGAACGCAATTCCAAGATGGCGGTGGTGTGTACGAATAACAATACGGAAGAAATATCAATATTTGAGATATATTTGCTGTCGACACACTAGTAGGGATATATTGCATGTATTAAGATGGATCCTATATGTTAAACAAGGGCATATGCGTTGTCAATTATTTAATTATTTGAATTATACAACTAATTACGTCCAAATAATTCGTACCCAGTCGGTTTGTACATCTGTCAGTCTGGTATTTCAATTAATGTTAAACTGGATATTTACAAGCAATCGCTATAAATTGTCCAATTGCTGAAATATACACCGTTTTACACACATCTTTAGAGTATCGTTAAGAACTAAATTGGGGCCCAATAATTGTTAATTATTATTATTAATTTAATAATTAATTATTAAATTAATAATATTAATAAAATAAATAAATACTAATTAGTAATTACTAGCAGACACTTGTCAAATTGATATTGTAAGTATATGTCTTTCTGATTTGGTATATGCATTAAAAACAAAGTTGCATAAAACATGTGTTACAGTTTCAAACGAATAAGTAAAATGTTGACTAGATATCATTTTTTTATTTAAAAATGATTGCGGCAAAACAAGTCACATAAAGAACAGCTGATCTTGATAAAACCATCAATAAATTGTGATGCAAGAAACATGAACAATCATACCAACTAGTTTTTAAAATTAGGCTGCACACATGGACATTATGTATTCAGCCTAATAATAAAAACTCATAGTTGGTATTACTGTTTATGTTGTTTTTGCATTACATTTATTGCACCTTGACGGATGATGTACAAAAATAGTCATAACAACACTTCTATGTGAGATAAATTCAATTTTATTTCAGTTTTGTAATCAGGAAACATGCACCTTTACAAAATTACATTTTGGCTAAGTGTTTTATCTAAATAATGAAAAAAATGACAGTAGTCTTCATTTTTCATGTATTTTCCCAATTTGCGTCTCATTGCAGCCTTACGGGTGGTGCACAAAAATAGTCATGACAACACTTCTAAGTGAGATAATTATGATTTTATTTCAGTTTTGTAATCACCATTTATAAAATACATTTCCCCCCCATAGCTTTTAGCTTTATAAACACAAATTCATAGTTGGGCTGACTTTTCATGTTTTTTTCTTGTATAACGTTTTATTGCACGTTGACGGGTGCTGTACAAAAATTGTCATAACTTCACTTCCAAGTAAGATATTTTCATGCTCATTCTAGTTTTGTAATCAGAAAATATGTATCTTCTAGGAAATATATTGCGATTCATGATCAAACATCCCCAAAAAATCATGTAGCCATGGTACTTCTACATTCACAATATTGGCAGAAATGGGTGTAGCCTATTGCAGTTCTTTCTATATAAAACTAATGTCAGATATGTCTCAATGAATGGCCATACTGACATCTTGATCTGCTAATACAAATTAACAGCAGGCACCTGTGGGTCCCACCTGTGTCATTCACTAGTCTTGGTGATGATGAGGCTGATAATGTCACCGCATTGCCAATATTGGACAAACAACAAGGCCAACTGTACTGACTTGTTGGCTGCAGGTGGCAGTATGCTTTGAAACATTAGTGTGTGTGCTATCATGGCCTGTCACATTTTATGAAAATAAATTGATTAAATGAAATGGATGTAAAATATCATTGTGCTGGGAATATTTTGTGAATTTTCCTATTATTTTGTCATTATATATGATTTTATTTTGAAACATTATTGTGTTTTCCTTTGTCATTTTAATGTTTCATGCATCAATTTGGTTAGCAATAGATTAATATTATATAATGCTGATAATTTTCTTTCATTTTTTTTAATCTCATTTTGTGTTCAGAAATGCAATGAATAAATATATATTTTTAATTTATAAATGTTTTATGAAATGCAATGAATAAATATATATTTTTAATCATTAAATGTTTTATGCATCATTATATATTAGTTAACAAAAAAGACTGATTTTCTTTAGATTTTTTTCCCCCCATTTTATGTTCAGAAATGTAACAAAAGTGCAAATAAACCAATAATTATGTAGGGTTGCCTTAGTGGACGCAATATCAAAATGCTGGATCAAACCCTGGAGCATTTGTATTATTGGTTGACTGGATATTATACCTTTATTGCAAGTGGCCAGTTATTTGCTAACAATAAAATGCTGCAGATAAGATTGTGTATTTATGGGACATTATGTTTGTTTATGAACTGTTAGAGTTTTCATAGATTTGGATGAAAATATTTTATTGTACTAATGTTGGGTTTTGGCTTTTAAGTGACAAACAAGAAGAACAAATTTGCATCTTTGTTTTCTGGAACAGCATTTAAGGAATTACACATTAAATAGTAATGTTCTGGATATTTTTTAGAACTTCAGGTCTCTGTGCATTTTAATTCTGTAATAAGGATGAACTGAGAACATTCTATGTCAAATATTTGGTGTTTTCAGTAATGGTAATAATATTACATCAGTTGAACCTTATTTCTAAATAATTTAAACAGAATAGACAACATAATGTGATGGATTATGAAAAAAAAATGCCACATTTATATTTTAGAATAATATTTTTGTAAACTTCCCCTTTTAGTAGCGCATTTTGATGGAGTAAGACGCCACATAAAATTATAGTGCGCGAAATCCTCTGTCAATTGACAGTTGTGATTGTGAATAATTAGTACAAGAAGTGAAGCTTTCAAGTGGCCGAAGAACCCAAGTGGTTCGCATAGTCACTCAGGATGTTACTGCTTGTCGACCAGAGATTTACCGATTTCAGTGATGACGAACCGGAACCAATAGTTGTCTCCCTTTGTTGTTTTCCGTCACGCAGTTATGTACGAACGAGTCTTAAATACTTTCGACGATAGATTTAATATATTTATGTTTTGTGATATTTAGTGTACTTGAAGTGTTAGTGATGTTTATTTTATTTGTTGCTGGTTGTGTCGTGGTGTTCGGGACCATTTTCATGATTTTAGTCAATGTTTCGCTGATGAGTGGACTGTTGCTTGTGAAAATGGCTAAACAGAAAAACTCTGATGATTTGGTAACATGAACCACCTTCCCAAGTTTCATGTTGAATTAGGAAATTAATTTGCATTCATTCTTTGAAAAGCTAGTTTTTTGTGTTCTTATATGGAATTTATGTGGGTATTAAATATCATGGATTTTGATACCTAGTTGTAAGCGCATGGATTTAATATACAGTATTTTCAGATGTTGTTTATCATATCATATGTTTCTTTTGTTGAAAATCTTGTTGTGGGAAAACCGGGCTAAATGCATGTGCATAAAGTGTTGTCCTGGATCATCCTGTGGAGTCTGCACAGGCTGATCTGGGACGACACTTCCCATTTTTATGGTACTTTCTGTTTCAAGGAAATCTCTCCTAAACATAAATCAACTGTATGCAGAAAGTGTCATCCCGGATTAGCCTGTGCAGACAATACAGGCTTATCCGGGATGACATTTAACGCACATGCATTAAGCCCGATTTTCCAATGACACGCCTCATTTATTAAAAATTCATCATCCCTGCCATAATACATGTATATATTAGTTGTAGTCTCATGTGTTCCAATATGTACAATATAGCCCTGACACTGTCACGTGTTGTTTCAGACACTGAAGCAGAACACAGAGGTTCGAGACGATGTGTACGCCCCTAAACGAGAGATTTCCACCCAGACACCGTTGCCAGACAGGGTAAGTTGTCCGCGCATCGCAGAAGACCTCACCAGTTTGCTGTCGCTAACATTTTAAACCCCTCCGCAGCTGTTGTTACAGGATTAATTCCCGTACAATAAATTTCACAAGTGCTTCAAGCTTTACCATTATGCTCTTTTCTAGGATAAGTTTAACATACACATGTAATATAAGAGTAATTGGATGCCCTTTGCTTCGTTTGCATATGATTGAAATTTATGCAAATGTATATACTTTGATGCTGAGAGGACCTTGGTCTTCATTTTCTTGATTAAGTATCTTGCTGAATTGTGGAAAGCTAAGCCATTTTTTCATCATCGGTGAGTGGTATGAGGGAATTAGATTTCCTGAATTCCTTCTCTTGAATGGCAAATTTAATCTACCAATAATTTGGGAGTTGAGTGGGAAACTGTGTTATCTGATATAGAAACGAGGCATGTCGTGGGAAACCAGTGCTTAATACATGCGTGTTGAATGTCGTCCTGGATTAGCCTGTGTAGTCCGCACAGGCTGAGTGTTTAATGTCATCCTGGATTAGCCTGTGTATTCCGCACAGGCTGATCTGGGTTGACACTTTCCGCTTTTAAGGTATTGTCTGTTTCAATGAAGTCTCTTCTAAACATAAATACACTGAAGGCGGAAAGTGTCATCCCGGATTAGCACATGCGGACTGCACAGGCTGATCCGGGACGAGACCTTACACACATGCATTAAGCCCAGTTTTTCAATGGTTTCATGCACAACCATCCAATTACTCAGTCGTTTGCTAGATATGTATGAAAATTAATTAATCTGTCTATTCATCCATCTCTCTGTTTGTCCTTCTGTCAAGAATTTGTCTGCTAATTAACTGGTATTTAAATGTATTTTCCAATAACTTGGCACATAACGTTTCTTGCCACATTTATTATAAAACAAACATGCCATGTTTGCCATTTTGTCAAAGTGCTAGATGCAGTGTGCTTTAATTTTATTGCATAAAAATTAGGCATATGTTCAGTTCAGTTTTATTTCGCTCAACACATACAATATGTGAAAAGAGGTTTACAAAATGCAATACGAAATTGCAATACAGTTTGAAATACATACCCAGGCTGAACCATTTTCACAAGAAAATGAAAAATATAAAGGCATCAAAAATGACATAACACTGTTGTGTCACAATAAATACGGTCACTATAGTAGGTAGTTTAAAAAAATTACAGATAAAGTAATTGTTAGCCAGGTGGTTTTGTAAGGTTGTACATTTTTTCACCTTTGGGGGAAAGGTGGCGGGGCCCTTTAGACGGGGAATTTTAAGGTAAAAGGGGAATCGTTTTTGTAGAAAAGATTTTTAACATTTTTGTATTCTACTTTCTTATAAAACATTAATCCAGTGTTTTGCTGCAAATTATTACTTACATTATGCACAAACTTGGTTTGAGCAAAAAATTGCTGGGATTCTTGACGAAAATTCCTCTATCTTAGTCAGTTTTAGTCCGATTTTGGTGAATTAAAAAAATAACTAAAGCTTACATTCTGAGGGGAGTTTTAAGGTAAATATAAGGGAAAAATATATACTTTTTAAGCAGGGGAATGGGGCCGAATTTCGGCCCCAAATTGGCCCTAAAAAAACACTGTAATATTTTGGAATTGCAAAGTATTAATTGAATTTCCATTAATATAGCGTAATAGTCTCCTTGTTTCCCTAGTAAAGTGAGAACATCGAAGAAAATAATGAAATTGTCTCCAATTTCATTTAAGGTGCAAATACTACATTTACGCTCCTTTCTATTTAGGCCAAGCCGACGACTTTTTTCGATTGGTAGTTGGTTATTACATAACCTGAAATTAACCAAAGGTTGTATATAAATATCCAATTATAATGTGTATAATTCTTCAAGTTAATGCTCAGATTTATACAATCGATAGTTAAGACATTTTGGTGAGTCATCTATGTTACTATTCCATGTCTGTGAATATTGATTACGCAGAGAATTTTCAGTTGAAGTCAACAAAGTAGATTTAGACATTGTGTAATGCTGATTTTGCCAGATATAGCTAAGACCACAGCCGTCAAAAATCTTTTTGACGTTATTAAACCATGGGAATGAATAACCATTTATTTCGGAGTCTTTTAGTAAGATTCTATATACAGTGGATGACAAATAGTTCTGGCTATGATCTAATTTGTACCAAAAACCAACAATTCGTTTTGCTATTGTAATATGTAACGGAAAGCGACCAAGGCTCACCATACAACATTACGTGTGAGGTGCTTTTCTTTGCTCTTAAAATATGCTTCATAAAATCGCGTTGAACTCTTTCGATCATATCTAGGTCGCCATAACCCCATATTTCACAAGCATATAGCAAAATTGGTACTACGGTCAAACAATTTGAGCCGGCAATCAATTGGTCAATTTAGATTTCTTATTTTGTCAAAATTTGTTAAATTTATAATAAAGCACTATTATTTTGTGTTTGTGAAAATGCTTGATGAAATATGCATTAATTTTACAGTAAAAAAATGATTTGTCATTTATGTATAATTGCGATTGCCTTTTTTTAAATTGAAACACTTGGCTGTGAATACGAACGATAGCAGATAATTGCAACACTTGGCTGTGAATACGAACGATAGCAGATAATTGCAACACTTGGCTGTGAATACGAACGATAGCAGATAATTGCAACACTTGGCTGTGAATACGAACGATAGCAGATAATTGCAACACTTGGCTGTGAATACGAACGATAGCAGATAATTGCAACACTTGGCTGTGAATACGAACGATAGCAGATAATTGCAACACTTGGCTGTGAATACGAACGATAGCAGATAATTGCAACACTTGGCTGTGAATACGAACGATAGCAGATAATTGCAACACTTGGCTGTGAATACGAACGATAGCAGATAATTGCAACACTTGGCTGTGAATACGAACGATAGCAGATAATTGCAACACTTGCCTGTGAATACGAACGATAGCAGATAATTGCAACACTTGGCTGTGAATACGAACGATAGCAGATAATTGCAACACTTGGCTGTGAATACGAACGATAGCAGATAATTGCAACACTTGGCTGTGAATACGAACGATAGCAGATAATTGAAACACTTGGCTGTGAATACGAACGATAGCAGATAATTGCAACACTTCATGATGCATTTACATGGGTGAAAGTTTTCCGGATTTATCCGGAAGTTCCGGATTCTCCCGATCGCTAGAGACCATTTTTCTAAATCGTGTAAATCCGGTGAGTTTTTTCGGGGGGGGGTACGGGTCTCATTTCGTTCCTTATGTACTGATTACTAAAACAAAATTCTTATTTTTATGCACAATCTATTTTTAGCGAACAGGTGGTTCTTTACGGACATTCACGAATATACGTTCGTTTTTGTCCGTTCCAAAACGTAATTCAATATTTACGCAGGCAAATATATACCGATATTTACCGAATAACATCGTAACATATCGGGGGGATAAATGGTTTCCCAGATGTCTCGAGTTTTTATACAAGGGTTTTCATTGGCTTATTTTCTTCAATCATCCAATTAAATATCGGTTTATAAAAGTCTGGTAACAACAAAGAAAACACACACAAAAAAAGATGAACAAAAGATTTTGACAAACAGCAGCGTGTAAACAAAGAAAATGAAGTTTCTGCCTGAGGGATTCAACACAAAAGAATTAGAAAAGACCGTGAAAAACAAATGGCGATGTGAATGGTTAAATGAAGTGGACAGCAATGGGGACAAATGGGCAAATTGGTTACGAAAAACCGATACTGCTGGTGTCGCTTTCTGTGAGTTTTGTGGAATATAAGCTTTTCAAGCTGTGCAAATAAGCTAGATTCTGGGAGCGGCCCCCTGGCCCCCAGCTATTTTTTTCAGGATTTTGGATTTTCCTAACTTTCACCCATGCATTTATGTCGATCCCAAAGAGGAGTGTTCTTAGCTGTATTAACACAGCTAATTGTTATTACTACCACATTTATGCACATATAATATGCATGTGCAATAGCTGTTACATTGTAATATTATTGTTCTGTAAGCTATTTTATATAAACAATCAAATCATATGTAATGTTGTCAATATTAAGAAACTGACTGAATTAAGTCTGAAGTCATTATGTCCTTGTGTGTGTTTCAAATGTTTGTGTATGAAAGTGGGTTGAAATAATTTCCTTGATACTGATAAAGGTATTACAAGAGAATATCTGACAATGGATAACAACAAAGTTGAAAGGACAGTAACAGATAACCAATAAAACTTAGTATTTGACAGATTTTTTATCCTTATATTGCAATAATTATGACATCAGAGAAATTTTTGGTTGAATGTGTAACATGTGAATCCTTATTTGATTATTCATTAAATATTGTAAGTGTTTAATGAGTGTAATATTTTCAAGATGTGGAAACACATGTATAGGAAGTAGTTCAGATATGGTTCTTTTAGCTGTATTTTGTACAAAAGCATGTGGCTTAAAGAATACACAATTGAGTCCATTTACTGGGTAGAATTTTATTATTTATTGAGTAATTTATATCCAAGAATGACCACTCATACCTGCCCCCTGTATGGGAGGAGTTAAACACACAACCATAAAAAAAAAAAACACACACCCTCCCCGAATGCGTGATTGAGTCACCTGGTACTGTTGCTTTAATAAAAACTTTGTCTGAAGCCAAGCCATGTTTTCTCCATATGTTCTTATGACTTGTTACAGTGTCTGTTTCTTTGAGTGCAATCTTGTAATATTAATATTAATATGGAGCGTGACGTGTGAAACCCAGGTTTAATGCATGTGCGTGAAGTGTCAGTGCGCGCAGTCTAATCCAGGACGACACTTTCCGCTTGTATGGTATTTTCTGTTTCAAGAAAGTCTCTTCTAAATATGCATGAATCCACTGTAGGCGAAATGTGTCATCCCAGATTAGCCTGTGCAGACAGCACAGGCTAATCCGGAACGACACTTTACGCACATGCATTAAGCCTGATTTTCCCATAACATGCCTCATATGCCTTAAGATTCAAAATGTCTGATTTAAGTTACCAGAATTTCCAACAATAGTTCATGGTTTTGTGCGAAAAAAAAAAGAAAAAAAAAGAAGTAAAATGGCACGAATTATTACTTCATTAATAGACTATACTTCATAGTAGATAAGACATGATTTCTGCAGTGTATTAATTCTACAGAAGATGATTTGTTCTTTATGGCGTGCCAATTAGCCAGATAATTGCAAAGGTAAAATCGCTTACTTTCTCAGGGAATCAGTACCCATTTATTATGGATGATTAGTCACCTGGGACTATTGCTTTGAGAAAAAAACATTTTGTCTGAGGCTATGCCATGCTTTCTCCATCTTTTCACAGGTCTTCTTACTGTTTCTTTGTGTATTTGTTAATGCATTACCTAGCTGCCATAGTGATGCAAATGTTGCTAAGTAAGCTTTGAAGAGTTTTATTGAAGAATTAAAGAAAGCAGGTCAGGTGTTAAGAATATGTTTTGTTTGTTTGGATTTTTCGCATATTTAACAGTATTTAAGTCATATAACTGCGCTCAGTAAACCTAATCACAATTTTCCTGGGCAAGCTTAGCCGATCTAAGAGGTTTACAGTAACATTGGTGCACATACTTATGCCAGTAACGGACATCTGCCCTACTTGAATCAGAGGTAGGGGGAGAACGGCCGTAGAAATTATTTTATGACCAATCCCCACACAAGTTATGTTGCGGGTCTGGGTCTTGAACTCATGAAACCCGGATTGACAGTCCAGCGCTCTACCAGCTGAGCTAGCCGGGCCCGGCTTTAAGAATATGTAGGAATGCTGCAATCTGTTGCTCGAAGGACACACAATTTTTTAATAACTTGAACAAATTTACTTACAGGGGAACTATTGTATAAGCATTATTTGTAAACAAATATTGATATAGGGCCACAGGTATAACGATAAAAATGAGGTCAATTAATTTTTGTATCGGTCTCAGTTCTCTTATTTTTTTTGCAGGTATATAAGTGCACTGAAATAATATGTGGCGCGTTAGAAAACTGGTCTTAATGCATGTGCGTAAAGTGTCGTCCCGGATTAGCCTGTGCAGTCCGCACAGGCTAATCCAGGATGGCACTTTCCGCTTTTATGGTATTTTCTGTTTCAATGAAGTCTCTTCTAAGCATAAATCCACTGTAGGCGGAAAGAGCCATCCTGTATTAGCCTCTGCGGACTGCACAGGCTAATCCGGGACGACACTTTATGCACATGCATATAGACCGGTTTTCCCACGACGCGCTTCAAATCTGGTATCCGAAATAAATTAGTGTGAGGTTGGCTGTAAAATTGCCTAATAATCTGCAATAAATATAAACATACACAAACAATTAGCTGACCACTTGTTTCGAATCAAATAACTAATTATTGTTTTACTGAAGCTGGCTGTAGTTCAAATGTTGGTAGTGGAATTTATGCAAGTTACTTAATTGATACATTTAAGAAATAATAACTAATTATTGTTTTACTGAAGCTGGCTGTAGTTCAAATGTTGGTAGTGGAATTTATGCAAGTTACTTCCTTGATACATTTAAGAAATAATAACTAATTATTGTTTTACTGAAGCTGGCTGTAGTTCAAATGTTGGTAGTGGAATTTATGCAAGTTACTTCCTTGATACATTTAAGAAATAATAACTAATTATTGTTTTACTGAAGCTGGCTGTAGTTCAAATGTTGGTAGTGGAATTTATGCAAGTTACTTCCTTGATACATTTAAGAAATAATAACTAATTATTGTTTTACTGAAGCTGGCTGTAGTTCAAATGTTGGTAGTGGAATTTATGCAAGTTACTTCCTTGATACATTTAAGAAATAATTTTCGAATTATTGTTGTTTTGTCGGCCAGTAAACAACGATTTGGAGTTCTGATGCGATGGATTTAAACCACGAGGGCGTTGACCCAAGTTGTTTAATAGCCACGCAACAAAATGCATACAAAGAAGAGTTGGTTATTGGCCGATAAACAACAATAATGCAAAAATTATTTTGATTCTAACATGACCTGACAACCTTTTCTGCAATTACAATGAAACTATATTTTAGTTTCAGAGCTATATTTGGGTGATGTTTATTGGTAGTTTAAAAACGGTGAATTTTGTTTTTTGTCTTTTGAAAGCTGTGTCCGTGTCATGTTTGAATTCTTGATATGAAAACCAAACTCTGAATGCTACAGTCCCAACACATAGTTAACGATACAAAAATTTATGTTTAGCAAAAGGAGGATTTTCCCATCATCAATTCTTGTGGCGCAGATGTTAACATTCTTTTGATTGATTTTGCAGGTAAACTGGAATATGATATACCTAATGTACAGATCTGTATATGAGGTGTGTCGTGGAAAAACCGGGCCTAATAAGTGCGCGTAAAGTGTCGTCGCGGATTAGCCTGTGCAGTCTGCACAGGCTAATCCAGGACAGCACTCTCGGCCTACAGTGGATTTATGTTTAGAAGAGACTTCCTTGAAACAAAAAATACCAAAAAAGAGGAAAGTGCCATCCCAGATTATCCCGTGCAGTTAATTCCTTGGCTCTGGTACTTTATGTACTATAAGTCTGCATTTGTAGTAATTTACACAGTATATGTGTATCGTTAATGCAAGGTTTCTCTTTTAGTTGTTGAATAACATTGTATTATAACAAAACCATACGTTGTAATTTTCTTCAAAAATTCAATAAAAATGAAATAGCAGTTTTAAATCTTAATTTTAAGTTTAAAAAAAACACAGGATACAATAGCTATACAATATTAAGCTAATGTCACTACATACATTTGTTAGGGTGAAGAGGCTTGCTATGTTATACTAAAGTCAAAGAATTATATGCACACTCAACAAAAAACAACAACATGTCTATAATATCATGATTTATATTGATATAGGAGATCGCATTTCCAACTTATAATTAAAACTAGCATAAGTGTAGCTTTGCATTTCTGAACAAACATTATGATTTTCTGGGAGTGATTAAAACAAGGGTGGGTTTTAATCATAATAAAAAACTGCATAATGTGTATTTCCTGAAAAATGTTTGAGATTTCTTGGCATTATGATACCTTATCTTTAAAACAAATAACCAGGAACTTTGTTGCAAGAAAAATCTTCTGTTGTAAAGCCCCATAATTCCCTTGTTCCATGAAATATTGTTGGAAGTTTGTCAAGTCAGCGATTGTTCATAGCAGCACATTAAACACAGAAAGGTTTCCAATGGATTTCTGAGCAGTAATAAGTAATAATTACCTTCGTTTTTGCTCTGTTTTACCAAGAACTATACAGATCATCTTAAACCTGTTTTGGTTTTGTGGTTTGCAGGCATAATAGGAGAGTAATGGATACTTATTATATAGGGGAGACAACTGTGATTAGTCTAAAGTTTTGTTGGTTAAACATGACTTGTTTCCCTTGTTTCATGCCCGATGAAAACTGCTGGACAGGCTGTTTGAACATGTGTAACATGTAACCTTTTACATTGATGTCAGGTGTTTCCTCTAAGAAATAATGTGTAATTTCTTTGCTTCAAATTCTACAGAGAGTTACCTGTCTAAACACTATTTGAGTAAGAGTATTTTTAAAATAGTATTGTCAAGGAACATGGCTCCACAAGCTAGTTACTTCTGACCCAGTGACGCAAAAGTTTCTTCATTGAAATTCTTCATAGTTCGTAAAGGCTAGGCTCATAATAGATACATAAATTACAGAATTACAGGGCATATGCAAATAAAAAACTTTCTACAACCTAATTGGCAGTGGGTGTGATACTTACTCTCTTTGAAAGCCAGATTTTATACACAGATAGCAGGCTCTCAACCAATTCCTATATACCTATATTTTCATATATTTTGGAAAGAAATCCTATATTTTGAAAAACCTCCTATATTTCCTATATTTTCCTATATTGTAACAACTATTCCTATAGTTTTGTTAAATTTGGTCATTCACGCATCTGAAATTGGTCTGTGAACAGTATATCGTGAACCTATGCATTGATTGTTTTCTTACTCGCTTCGCTCGCATCAACCTTAAATACTCAAATTAATGTTAGGCCATGGCCTGCATGTCTTAGTTGCAAATTGATTACAATGAATCTGTTTAGCAAATGTTTTGTTCATCAAAACACACAATGTATGACTTGTCAGGCCAAAATATGATCCCATCTCATCCTTGTAATGAATATTTTTACTATAAAAAAAAAAAAAAAAAAAAAAAAAAAAAAAATTCTGTCCCCGTATCAAATCACATGATAAAGTAAAATTAGCTGAAGAAGTGTTTCTTTACACAAGAAGATTACGTTTAAAGGAATATTTTGCTGACTTGTATACAAATGACCAAAATGGAACATCTAAAAATGATGAATATAAACACTTACCATTCTTTAACAAGACATCATCTCAGTTTACACCTCCTAGCGGAAGGGACATTTATCTTGACTTTTATATAGAAGCTGTTTCTAATGAAATTCTTCATCATGTTAATGAGAAACGTTTTCGCCCTAATATTTCTAACGAAGAAATATACGCTCTGAACAGTTTATCTCGTGATGATAACATTGTTATTAAAAAAGCGGACAAGTCTAATACTATTGTAGTGATGAATAAAAATAAATACATCGAAGAAGTAACCCGTCAATTAAATGATGAACGTTTCTATATGAAAGTGAACAAAAACCAGCACCAGACAACAAAAGAAAATATTGAAAACTGTATTGAAGAAATAAAGCACCACAACCCCGGTATCGATAAGCAGTTTGATTTGTTTCCCACAGATATTCGGATACCTCAATTTTACATATTACCGAAGACTCACAAGCCATTAGATGTCAGTCTTCCTCTTGGATACCCCGGTCGGCCCATTGTATCTGCGTTTAATTCCAGCTCGGAAAATATCTCCAAGTTCTTAGACTTTGTATTAAATCCAGTTATGCAGACTTTACCATCATACATTAAAGATACCACAGACTTTATTAACAAGATTAAGAACATTCTTTTAAAAAAAGACTCTTACTTAGTAACTCTGGATGTGTCATCATTATACACTAATATTCCACACAGTGAGGGAATAGAAGCTTGTTCATATTTTCTTAGAAAATATAATGTTAACAATAATATTAACGCTGAAGACATTAGCAAATTACTTAAAGTTATTCTTGAAAATAACTGCTTTGATTTTAACAATGAGAGTTATTTACAAACTATGGGTACAGCCATGGGTAGCCCTATGGCGCCCTCTTATGCCTCACTTTTTATGGGAAAATTAGAAGAAGATTTTCTTAGTAATGTACCTCTAAAACCCGATATTTGGCTTAGATTTTTAGATGACATTTTTATGATATGGAATAGTTCTTTAGAAGACCTTAAGACTTTTATAGATGCTATAAATAAATTTCATCCTACTATAAAATTTACATATTGTATATCTCAAAAGTCTGCTTTTTTCCTCGATGTATCTGTATCTAAAAGTGAATATGAAACTGTTATAACAGATGTTTTTTGTAAACCTACTAATATGCATTTATACTTAGATTTTACATCATCTCACCCCATGTCTTGTAAACGGGGTATACCATATAGTCAGGCTAAACGCTACAGACGTATTATCTCCGATGATGGTGTATTTAATCAGTCTTTAGCTAATCTACAACAATATTTCGAAAATAGAAATTATCCTAAAAATGTTATAGCAGATGGATTTACAAAAGTGAAAAATATGTCGCAGGATAGCGCACTGCGTGTTACGCAGAAAAGCACTAATTCTGTGATACCATTTACTGTATGTTTTAACACATCACTGCCTAATATTGCTGATATTATACACAAATACTGGGATCTATTACGGTTATCTGACAAAGAGAGTGTAAAGTCTTTACATTCTTTTAAGCCAATTTTGGCCTATAATTGACCTAAGAATATACAAAACAGTCTTGTTAGATGTTCAGTGTATAACAGTACTAAACTACATTCATCGGGTAAATGTAAACGACCACGATGTACGCATTGTAATAATATCAATGTATGTTCTCAATTCAATAGTAGCGTTACTGGTTTAACATATGATTTGCACAATGATGTAGATTGTACCTCACGTGATGTTATATATCTTATTACATGTAAAAAATGTAATAAACAGTATGTCGGACAAACCAATCAAAGTGTTTCCCGTAGAATGAATAACCATAGATTTGATATAAGAAACTGTTCAATAAATCCTGTATCACATGTTGCAACCCATTTTGGGTCTCTAAACAATAATTGTACATTGTCAGATTTCTCTTTTGTTCCAATAGATGTTGTTCATAATAATCTAGACCGTTTATGTAAAGAAACGTTTTGGATACATAAATTAAACACTATGCTTCCTAACGGTCTTAATAACAAAGTGCTGTACGATATATAATACGTTCACATACTTGACATATATTCGATGTTTGCCTATTACTATGTTTTTTATTATATTATAATTAATAGGCTGATGAATCAACTCTGATCCATCATTTTATACTATCATGATTATGTGTTCTATATATGTCAGCATAATGCTATTTTACAGGTCATCATTTTTCCGCCAAACGACGTAACGTCACTGTATGACGTCGACGTCACTTCCTTTGTTTATATTTATTATTTTATTACTACTGATGAAGGCATCATGCCGAAACGTTTAGTGTATTAAAATTAAATAAACAAACGTGTTTGTGCGATAATTATTATTATTATATTTTTACTATAAAATTCCTATATTTTTTTTGAAAAAAAATTGACCAAAAGTCCTATATTTTGGGTGAAATTATTCCTATATTCATCCTATATTTTCTTGCTAACTTGCTTGATAGCCTCAGATATTGCTCAGATTTGCTGGTTGGTTGGGAATTTGGTTAGGGTTCAGTTACAGAATGATGATGTCTCCCCAGAAACATTTCTGAAGTTAGGCCCCTAAATTATGTTTTGTATGATTTTTATACCACATTTATATAGCACTGTTTTCATTATAGACATAACTTCAAAAGTCCTTTACATTATATACACCGTACATATACACACATAATAAAATTTAAATATAATGAATAAATATAACAAATAAATACACGTTTTCATTTAAGAATAGCAATATTTACTATTGGTTAATGAAGTAAATAACATTCTTCAAAAGGAGATTTATTCCTACAATGTTCAAGCTTTCTTTAAGATTTTGTACTATTTGTTAATGAAGTTAATAACA
Source organism: Congeria kusceri (assembly GCA_027627225.1). Taxonomy (NCBI): domain Eukaryota; kingdom Metazoa; phylum Mollusca; class Bivalvia; order Myida; family Dreissenidae; genus Congeria; species Congeria kusceri. The sequence goes on from CM051027.1 coordinate 9,515,603, forward strand.
TTCTTGAAAAGGAGATTTATTCCTACAATGTTTAAGCTTTCTTCAAGATTTTGAGATATCTATAAGGCAGCTAACTATTCTTGCTCAAACTCCAGTTTTGTCTAATTAGAAGTTAAAAAAAAAAAAAAAGAACAAGAAAGTGGAGTCAGATTTTTAGACTTTAGTACTTTTTGTGTTGCGACATATAAGGACTACTTTTGGCGGCGGTGGCTGCGTTTGTAGGCCTTAAAGGAAGGTTAAGTTTGATTTTCGGCGTAATTGCTTTTATCGTACTTGAGTTATGCCCCTTAAAATAAAAAAGTTCAGATAAGGCTTGTGCAGACAATAACTTGATAAGTTGTTGTGCAATCATTATTAAACTTAATGGAAGTGTTAGTACGCATACAATGAAGGTTAAGTTCAATTTTTGGTATAATTAATCTTATCGTACTTGAGTTATGCCCCATTTAAAAAAAAAAGTTCAGGTAAGTCATGTGCAGAAAATAACTTGATAAGTTTTTGTGTAATCATTATGAAACTTTATGGAAGTGTTAATAGGCATAAAAGGAAGGTTAAGTTCCATTTTTGGTATAATTAATCTTATCGTACTTGAGTTATGCCCCTTTTTTGAAAAAAAGTTCAGATAAGTCATGTGCAGACAATGACTTGATAAGTTTTTGTGTAATCATAATCAACTTTATAGAAGTGTTAATAGGCATAAAAGGAAGGTAAAGTTTGGTTTTCGGCATTCAACTTGAGTTATGCCCCTTTAGGCGACACATCCGAATCGCGGAGTTCTGGTGTGATACTAGCCCTTGACCAGTCATTGTTTGATGAAATACATTATTCCTCTGTATAAATGTATCACAGATGGTAGCAGCCGTATATTGACTGGGAATCGATAAACAGCTCCCCCATATGAATAATTATAGAAACAATAACACATTGATTATCAGGGGAAAAGTCACAGTGATCCATTAGCACCAAGTGTTAATTACTCTACAGGAGAACATGTGTGGCTGGTGGGTGTGAAGTGATTGAAGGGTAGCCAATGATTGCCGGCCATGTTAACCAAATTACCATGTTATGACCACAGCATCCTGGTCAGTTATGAATGCTTGTGCACACAGTGACCTCTATATTGGTCAGTATTAGACCACTCTTAGAATAGACGCTTCCACAAATGTCAATCATATTAAAATTAATCTGCATTATTATCCAATCATTGCACTCTGATATCATGTGTTTAGCGGTTAAACAATTTCATACAAAACAAGCATGTGCATAATGTTTGTGATATTCAAATGAGCACGTTAATATGTTTGTGATTTTCGATGAATGGAAATTTATCCATTTACAATATCTGGGGAGGAGTTGAAACTATTTGAGGCAAAACCCTGATCGGTCTATTGGAAGAAGCAAAACATATCTGTAGACTTCACAATTTGATCTAATTGTAGTCTTATATGTTTATACCTTTCCCTCGAAGGTGAAAAAAACACTGGTCTTTGTTACATGAAAGTGGGCAATAATTTCTAAGCTGCTGATAGGCAAATAATACATTTCAAACAGGGTGACTAAACTTGTTTCTGATCAGGGTGTAAAATGGCCTGGGTCTTGTTCTTTTGTTTTCCTGCTATTTCATAATTGCCTCATCAACACGATTTGTAGGCAAAAAATGACCCAGAGACCTGTCTGTTTATACCTTTGGGAAGAGAAATGAGGCGTGTCGTGAGAAACCCGGGCTTAATGCGTAAAGTGTCGTTCCGGATTAGCCTGTGCAGTCAGCACAGGCTAATCCAGGATGGCACTTTCCGCCTACAGTAGATGTATGTTCAGAAGAGACTTCCTTGAAACAGAAAATACCATACAAGCGGAAAGCTTCATTACGGATCAGCCAGTGCAGACTGCACAGGCTGATCTGGGACGACACATGCATTAAGCCGGGGTTTCCCACTGTGCACCTCAAATACTTTCTTTGCAGGACATCACACCCTTTCCAATAGAATTGTTTCAGGAATGGACTTTGTGGAATGCCCATGTAGATTGTTGTTTAATTCAACAACTGGCGTGTGTTTTCAATTATCTCGTAAATTATTGGCTGCAATGCTGTGCACTTAGTTCAATATTCAGATATTGCATGTGATATGCAACATGTTTGTGTTCGGTTTTTATAGGCAGATATTTCTGTTTAAAGATTGTGTTACAAGTCTGTAATATTCAACAGCTCTTACATTGATCGGTTCATAATAAGGAAGTGTTATATATTCATCTGAAACTGTATTTGCTATTATGTATATACTGTAAAATATGTATATACAGTAAAATATTAGTTTGAAATAAAGGTGTTTTAACAACAATAAAGGCAGTCTAGTGGATTTTTTGTCTGCAGTTCTTGTAGTATCTGTTTGAGGAATTTAACAAATGTAATTAAAATGTAAATCAGACCGGTTGTTTGTAAATCAAAGATAAAGTGAACAAGTGTTAAGCATGCTGGGATATTAATTATACAGTAAACGCAAGTGACAAGTGTTTACTGGGTACTGGTTACATGTTCTTGAAACTGACTAAAGGAGGATATTTTTACGGAAGTGCACACTTTAACTGCTTCGGAAATACACTTCCTAAAATGGACGTGTCGGATATTTATTCACGTCACCAAAGTCGTTTTGTAATTGTCTGTTGACTGGACTTATTTTGAAATTGTTCATGACAAATTGTTGGTCGGTGAGGTGTGAAATTTAGATTTATGTGTAGCCTGTGCGTGAATTATTAAATGTGATTGAGTGATAAGTTTTATCTAATGTTTGTATATAATGAATTATAGTTGAATGATCATTTTTGTGTGTTTTAAATAATGTGACAGACTTGATAAGTGTATTGATATGGAATAAAAAAATGTCGATGACTGTACATTTCCTTGTAAAAAGTGTCATTCTATGTCTTTAAGATTTCACAAAAAATGGGTTACATGTGTACTTTATTAATGTGTAAAATTACGATACAGGGTATATCAATATAACCTCAATATAAATGATGCAAATAGATATTGACACTATAATAAAGTGTATGTAGGATATTGTTTCAAGAATTATTATTATGAAGCTTTTATTAAGTATATTTTTGTTGAGAAAATGTCAGAATAACTCGTAAACAAAGTTTCTATAATTTATTATGTGTAAAGTACAGGAATAAAGCCGGGTATTTAATAAAGATGTCTGTGTACAAACAGAAATTGCAGTTGTAACCAGAAGTTGGCAAGATCTTTAGGGTAGATATATACGAGACAAACGACCTTGTGTGTTCTGTGAGCACGTCACTAGTGAACATTTCCATCCGACATTCGACACATTCCAGCAGTAATCGCAGTCTCGTATATTTCATGGAAGCAGTGTTCCACCTACTCAGTGATTGTAAATAGTCTACTTAGTGTGGTTGCTAGAGCTGCTTGCCATTTTTGCAGAGGAACACTAGTTTACATTGTTATACTAGTCCATGAACATCTTATTTCTGTTTGTTCTTTTGGTTGTTTTATTTTCTTGCTCTTTGCCATGTTTTTGTAACTATCCACAACTTGTGTTTACATTTCCGAAAGGCATTTTATACATTTTCTTGGAAAATCTGAAAAGTGGGGAAAATTGAAGCATTGTCTGGGATCATGAGAAATAGTTTACAGAACTATCTGCTGGACTGCAGAATGAGAGCTGATAGTGTTTTGGGGAATGGATTGCGTTTATTATCCTAGTATATAGTGAACAAGTGGATGGGATAAGTATGGTGTTTGGTTAAAGCATAGAGAGCGAAGATTCAGGTGTAATTTTCAATGATTAGATCTGATAGCTTGGTTTGGTCAGGGGAATTATTTATACAGTGGAAATTTTGAGGATTAATTTGACAATAACAACCTGTTATATATGAAGGTTATTTATGTGGTTTGTGTTAAATCATGTGGTATGTGCATATGTGTGAATATGCAAAAATGAGTCTCATTTGATTCGCTGGTAACTTTGGCATTTTTTGACTGCAAATGCCGGGATGTGATGGAATGTTGATGATGGAGTGTTTATCAATTAACTTTTTGTGCTATCTTTAGTGGTTAACATACAAAGCAGTTACTCATCAAGAGGCGTTCAGATGTTTGCACTTGTGTTTGGACTAATTAATTGGAAAATAATTAGTATCATTGTTGGAGTTGAATTCTTTCAATTAACTTGGCAAGAAATGTTTAGTACTTTGGATGCAGTGTTATGTAAAACAGACACTTGTGTAGTGTTGTTGTTTTTCGTGTGCTTATTTTTTGGTAATCATAGAGAATCATGAATTTTAATGAAGCTAAAAATCATTAAGGAATTGGATCATTGTCATTGTATAATATTGAAGAATATAGGAAATAAAATAGACATTTCAAAAAAACTTCCTTTCAAGTTCAACTTGAATGATTAAAAGTTAATGTGAAATATGGAAAGGTTGCAATTGCAAGTATTGGTAGAAAATAAATAGAAGAGATGCATCTTCATTATTGTGTGTTAATGAATGTGATCTAATAAAAAAAAAAAATTTACACATTCATGAAAGGAAAACAACAATTTAATATATTTCAGAAGAATAATCGTTAGTTATATAACAATTGTTAAATTACGTGTGACATAGTGGCAAAAATAAAATGATGTTAACGTTGGTGAAGTTTTTTAACTGACAAAATGAGTGTTTGCTATTGAACTATGAAACTGGTGGACGGTATATATCTACACAAGATGGCAGATTTGGTTACCATGGTGACAGGCCAGGTGGTGGCCGAGGCGGTGGGGTTGCTAACGGCGTTGGTGCTGGTCGTCACGTACATGTGTCTGTTTTATTTCCTTCAGAGACGCGAGCACCACGTGAGGACTGGTTCCTTGAAGGAGACGCCCAGCCAGCCGCTCACCAGTCCCCACCCAGGCCGCAAGGCAGGCAGACCTGATGTAAGTGGACTCTTTATTATCACTTAAAATTTGATAAACAAACTTCAGCTCATAATATCTGGGTGGATTTATATAGACTCGTAGTTATCAATTACAAATTTATATAGACTTGTAGTTATCAATTACAAATTTATATAGACTTGTAGTTATCAATTACAAATTTATATAGACTTGTAGTTATCAATTACAAATTTATATAGACTTGTAGTTATCAATTACACATTTATATAGACTTGTAGTTATCAGTGACACATTTAGTGAAACATTTAATATATAAAATGATGTAAATAAATTTTATTATTTTTTATTATTATTCTTATTATTGTCTGTTACTGTCCATGTTTCTCTAAAATTGCATGGTGCACCCCTAAATTTTATAGAGAAATACTAAGAGTGGGGTGCGCTGTGCGTCTCTTTATCCCTGCCGGGCCCGGCTAGCTCAGTTGTTAGAGCGCTGGACTGTCAATCCGGGAATCATGAGTTCGAACCCCAGCCCGGCCACATAACTTGTGTGGGAATTGGTCATGAAATTATTTCTACGGCCATTCTCCCCCTACCTCTGATTCAAGTAGGGCAGTTGTCAGTCACTGGCAAAAGTATGTGCACTTCGTACTGGTAAACCGCTTAGATCGGCTAAGCTTGGCCAGGAAGAGTGTGAGTAGGTTAACTGACAGCCGCGATATGACTGAAATACTGTTAAAACGGCGAAAAATCCAAACAATCAAATCTTTTGATCCCAGTTGTACTAACTGTCACTTGCTTTCTTTGAGCAGCACCGTGTACCTTTTGATCCCAGTTGTACTAACTGTCACTTGCTTTCCTTGAGCAGCACCATGTACCTTTTCCTAGAATTTAATATCATTATCAGCATTAGAGAGCCAAAAATGGAAATGTTGAAATTAAGGACAGTCTTTGAAACATGAGAATAGATTTTAAACAAATCATATATTTTGGTTTTAAATTATAGAAAATTCTTTACATACATTTAAATAAATATTTATCAGTATGTTTTTATTCACTATTGAAGTCAAGATAACTAACTTGTGACAGTGTTATTGTGAACCAATGTAATATCAGTTGATCCTACAGATACTAATGTTTCTGGTTATAATAGAACACCATATTTTGTATCATTGCATTTGTAATTAATCGCCAGCCATATTTTTTGTATTCCAGCAGCGGTACAGTCGCCAGGACTCGAGTTCCTCTCTCAGCAGCTCGGGCCACCATGATAGCTACAAAGAGCACCGGTCCAGTGTGGAGCGTGTCAGCGCAGAGCAGCTGCGCCAAAGGGGCTCGCACTCGAGTTCCCAGTCCTCCACTCATGCCGGCTACTCCTCGAGTCCCTCTTTCCAGCCAGGGCCTGGCAGAGGGGAATCCTTTGAAATGTCGCCTAGACTCGTGGATTCTCCAAGGTTAAGTAGAACTCATTCTGCCGTTCATCGGAGTGAAAGCACACACAGTAGTGGATGTCTGCCAGCCCGGTCTGGGAGTTACCGGTATCCGGATAATAGAATTAAGGAGGAGCCGTCTCACAGTTATGCGAGAGATGATTCGTACTTGTACCAAGGTCACGGTTCAGGTTTTGCACGTAGTGGGTACCACCGTGGTAGTGGAAGTGATAAGGACTATTTGTACTCTAGTAGATCTGAAACCTACACCCCACCAAATAGACCACATGACTCTTTTACACCGCCCCTGCATTCTAGGGAAAACTCTTTTCAAGGTTCCATTCATTCTCACGAAATTTCCGTTCACGATCATCACGAAAAACATTTATACAGCCCTGTCTCAGTGCAGTCGTCTCAGTCTTCGAACTACAGACAGGAAAACCTGTACAGTCCCGTTATGAACATGTCTCGGCAAGACCACGATCACACCCGCTTCAGCCCGATAAACGGGGGAACACCCACACCCACCCGTGACCTTCAAGGTCATTCGGACAGGATGTATAGCCCTGTGATACCTAGTTCTCGTGATGAACAGTGCTTGGCATTCAGCCAAGACATTCTGTGTCAGCAACAGGGGGGTCATGTGAGCCCCTCCCCTAGTAGACCTAAATTAAGATTTCCTCGAACAAACCCAACATATGTAGGAAAACGGGACGGTAATCCAGGTTATAGAAAAATCAGCTCTGATCAACAGTATCTGTCAGACTCTGGTGCTAGTGACACTCAGACTGTGAGTTCGTCTGCCATGCAGACGTCACAGATTCATCCGGAATATTTCGAGACTGGATTTTATAATCGCCAAGAACGATCCGACAGTGATACGTCACACTCTTCACCGAGGATTGGTGGGATTGAGCGGAAAGACAGTCGGTCTTCGTTGCCTTTACGTGAAAGAGATCGTGAATTATCCGACTCACTATCTTCCCAGGGTTCAGTTAGGAATATGTCAGATGTTCAGTCGGAGGGGTCGCTTAGAAACATGCAGGACAGTGCTGTCTCGTTTCAGGATTCCATGTCCTCGAAGGGGTCCAACACAAGTTTTCCTGGCGAACGGGGTAGCAAAGAACAAACTAGTAATATACACTTCTCTAATGTAGTGAATAATAAGTACTTTCAAGAACCTTCGAGAAATCTAGAGGATGATGAGGATTCTGAGCCAGAGTATGCAAACATTTTAAACATACCGCCCCCGTTGAAATTCAATGACATTAGCGATAAAAAAGTTGCTGAGACTGCACAGGTACCAAAATATAATTTTAACAATGAAAATCATTTGCGAAATGTGCTAAAAGAAAGGAATTCCAATATTGAGATAGGTGTGATGCCAGGAGATGTTAAGAATACCGATGGTTCCGTCACGTTAGAACTCTCATCTGATATCAATGGGAAGGGTGAAGACGAGAGCTACGAAGATGATGATCAGGTTATTGACCTCATGCAGAGCTCGCAGTATTCCGAAGGTTTGTTGCTTTTATTACATATTTGGCTCTATTTGTTAGTATTAAATCTTAGTTTTCAAGGAAAGGTGGTTTGAAATAAACCTTAAAATGATATATGTATGTAGAATTTTGACTTTAAAAACAAGGCCATAGGTGTTTTATTTATTTCAGTTTATAACATCTCTGTATAGTTTAATTACAAGTTTCAGTTTGTCATCTTGACAATGTTTCCATGATTGGAACAAACCAAAACCATTGAGTGTTGTTCCACCCTGTCGGAAATGTCTCTGTAGTGCATGTTATACTTGAATTTACAGATCAGGGTTTTGAAGAGACCGAACATGGTGGAGTGTATCCTACAGTCCTCTTCGGCCTTGGCCTTGAGACGCAGCATGCGTCCTTGAAACGCAAGAAGCCAGAGAAACCCGAGGGACGCCAGGGCAGCCCGGTGTCGGAGAAAGCCCATTCGTTGAGCATGGATCTGTCACAGCGGCCGCTGTCCATGGTGGTTCCCAGCCAGTCCGAGTCCAATATGCCTGTCTCCTCCAGCATTGGGTCCCTTAGTAGACAGGTGGGTGGAATGAGGCGTGTCGTGGGAAAGTCGGGCTGAATGAATGTGCGTGAAGTGTCGTTCTGGATCAGCCTGTGCAGTCCACACAGGCTACTCCAGAACGACACTTTCCGCCTGCAGTGGACTTATGTTAAGAAGAGACTTGCTTGAAAAAGAAAATACCATAAAAGCGGAAAGTTTCGTACCAGATCAGCCTGTGCGGACTGCACAGGCTGATCGGTGACGACACTATGCATGTGCATTAAGCCCAGTTTTCCCAAGAGGCGCCTGAAATAATCTTTTGGATATGTAGATATGTCAATTTATTCTATATTGCTTTGTTTGCTAATTGGTTTGCAAATTTTTTAGTTGTATCCTAAATGGCGTCAAAAACTATTTTGCAACTTTATTATATTTATTTTTTCACTGATCTTGCCTTCTTCCATATTACCATGATGCACATTTTGCATCATATACTGTGCAATACTGTAATCTCTAAATATTGAAAAAGAAAAGGATTGTTGGCTTACCGTGATACAGACAATAATTGGATGGAGCTTTGCATGATGTCACAAAATGCAGACTGTTCCTGTGTCTTTTCAGGGGCGTGCGGGAACGTGCCCCCCCATGAGCCAGGGCAAGCACCTGTCGGCCAAGCTGAAACTGCCGTCGGACAGCGACATTGAGAACTATGCGCAGCAGCACCTCAACAAACACAAGAAGGGTCTCTTCGGAAAGAACGTGCCTCTCACTAACATGCTCAAGTGGTCCAAGGTGAGAGGATGTTGTTTGTACATAGCAGAATGAAATAAAATACTAGTGTGTGAATACATGGACATCACAATTATTATCTCTGTTCGTGCATTACTTTAGCAGTTGAGTTTTAACTAGACCATGTTTATTAGTCCCTTACCGGTGTTTCACCGGAGGGGACTATAGATTTGCCATCCGTCCGTCTGTCTGCCAGTCCGTCCGTCCGCAAAATATTGTTCCTGCGATAACTCAAAAAGTACTGAAGATACTTCGATGAAACTTGGTATACATATAAATGGAAATGTGAGTATTATGCACGACCTTCTATTTTTTACCAGAGGTCAAAGGTCACACAACTGTTACTAAAAATAGAAATAAACTAAAACAAACTGCATCCTGCGATAACTCAAAAAGTACTGAAGATATTTCGATGAAACTTGGTATACATACAAACGGCAATGTGAGGATTATGCAGGACCTTTTATTTTTCACCAGAGGTCAAAGGTCACGTGACTGTTACTAAAAATAGAAATTAACTAACTTCTGTTATAATTCGAAAAGTACATAAGATATGACCATGAAACTTGGGTCAAAGATTGAACTATAGGTTTACCATCCGTCTGTGTGTCTCTCTATCTGTTCGTCTGTATGGTTGTCCGTCCGTCTGTCTGTCCGTCCCCAAAACCTGGTTCCTGCAATAACTAAAAAAGTACTGAACTTATTTCGATGAAACTGGGTATACATATAAACGGCAATGTGGCAATGTGAGGATTATGCACAACCTTTTTTTTCACCAGAGGTCAAAGGTCACGTGACTGTTACTAAAAATAGAAATAAACTAAATACTGTAATAATATTCGATGTGGACATAAGATATGACCATGAAACTTGGTACAGAGATTGAACTATAGGTTTGCCATCTGTCTGTGTGTTGTTCTGTCTGTTCATCCGTATGTATGTCTGTCCGTCCGTCCCCAAAACCTGGATCCTGTGATAAATCGGAAAGTACTGAAGACACTTTGATGAAAATTTGTATACATAGCAACAGCAATGTGAGAATTATGCACTACCTTTTATTTTTCACCAGAGGTCAAAGGTCACGTGACTGTTACTAAAAATAGAAATAAACTTAATACTGTAGTATTTTGAAAAGTGCATAAGATATGATAATGAAACTTCATGAAACTTGGTACACAGATTGGACTATGGGTTTGCCCTCCGTCTGTGTGCGTCTGTTTGTTCGTCCGTCGGTCTCACTCTGTCTGTCTGTCCCATCCCCAAAACCTGGATCCTGCGATAACTCAAAAAAGTACTGAAGATACTTTGATGAAACTTTGTATACATAGAAAGAGCAAGGTGAGGATTGTACACGACCCTTTATTTTTCACCAGAGGTCAAAGGTCACGTGACTGTTACTTAAAATAGAAATAAACTTAATACTGTAATAATTCGAAAAGAACATAACATATGATCATGAAACTTGGTACACAGAATGGACTATATGATTTCTCTCTGTCAGTTTAGTACTGCAATAACTCAAAAAGTAACTCAAATGTGTGGTCAATGTTACTAAAATTGAAAAAACAACAACTTAATACTGCAGTGACAAATGGGATTTGAATATGAAAACTTTGTGCATCTACAGATAAAGGACGATTTGACAGTATTGCACAATGTTTAATTAGTAGCGGTTTTCACCGGTAGGGGACTCCTGTATTGCTTGCAATACTATCAAAGCCTTGTTTATTTTATGTTATTATTTTGAAATATAGGCCAAAAATTATTATCATTCAAGCTTGACAGACTTCTTTAATTATGTTTCCCAAATGTTAGTTTAAATTAATGAAAATAATACTAATATCGTCTGATGTACCATACATTCCTAATAAACATCCCCCCCCCCCAATTTAATAACACTCAAACCTCCATGATTAATTAATATCCTCACTTTGCTTTAAACACTCATTGCAAAGACATGAATGAGATACACACTCATATAATCATGTTTTCCATATACTGTTATATGTGACAAAACACCAAGAACTGGATTAAAATACTAGACCCCCTCCCTGTGTGGGAAAATGTTAAGCCCCAGGGTGCATTTATTAGGGAATATACGGTTTTTCACTTTCTCGAGCTTACTAACATATTTGCTGTATATCACTCAGGACCCTATCACCAAGCCGATGCTGCGGACCAACGACAAGAACACAAAGAAGGAGGCGGTGGAAGTGTTCAAGCTGATCCAGATGTACATGGGCGACCGCAAGACGAGGCTGTCCCAGTCACAGCTTGCCCTCGACATCACTACGAAGGGCTGGACTGTCGGACCAGACCTGCGCGATGAAATCTGCATACAGATCTGCCGGCAGACGACAGAGAACAAGAAAGAGTAGGGAATCTTTAGTGATTTGTCTTAGAAAAGTTCTGATTTTCAATTGGAATGGAATTTCATTGTTTTTGAACAGTAGTTAAAATCTTTTATGTCTGAAAATTGCCACAGAATTTTTAACAGAATAGAGTAGTTTATTTTGACTTAAGCATAGAACAGCACATCGTCATTAACATGAGTATATAAAATACATGCGTATGTAATACAAACATATACATCAGTTCAATAACAAGTACAAAAACATGACGTATACATGCTTGGCGTGAGAGTGCCACATGGATGGAGGTTAGCATTTGCATTATCAAAATGACAACATCATATACATATTTAAACAATTACAATATAATAATATATCATTTATTTGTTTTGGTTTGTGTAAAATATAATCAATTTATCCTAAATATATACGACTGTTCTCTAATTTTAAGGCATTTTAAAAACAAAAAATGGCAAGTTTTCTAAGGACTATTTTGTTTGTACTATTTAAAAGCTCGATAAACTTTAACATATTTGGACGGGACCTATAATATTTTGGAATAAGTTTTTCTCTGCACTCTGAGTAGTATGGACATTTTAATACAAAGTGGTATTCATCTTCGATGTCATTACGATTGCATAACACACATTTACGTTGATCTCTGTCTATGTTCTGATGTCTTCCTGTCTCAATAAATAATTTGTGCGATGACAAACGCAATTTAGCGAGTATATCCCTATGCTTTTTATTTTCAACAATATCACAATACGAAGATTTTTGGAATACCGGTTTTAGTTCTTTAAATAAAACTGTTGAACTAGATGCTGCGGCACTATTATGCCAGTTTGTGATGGACTGGTCTCGTAATCGATTTTTAAGTAGTGGGATAAATTGATCGATATTCACTGATTCAGGAAATAGCAGTACATCGGTAAAACCGGTTTGGTTTAGAATGTCACGTACTTTCGATGACCAATCTACAGTTTTATTTTTACAATCGATTTCTAATCTCTGTAATAAAGCAACATGTTTAAGAATACTATTTCCTTGTTTAACGGTATATAGTTTCAAAAAGTATTCAACGATCCTTACATATCTGTCTATATAAAGAGATAATCGACCAACTTTGATATAGAGCGATAATGAATTTGTTGACATTTTTACATTCAGAAGTCTTTTGCAAAATTTTCGATGGACGCGCTCAATATTATCCGCTTTTATGAACCCCCAAACCTCGCAATTATAGTTCAGGATGGACAATACATATTAGTTAAATAAATTGAACATGATACTTATTGGTACATTCATATCTTTTGTTAGAGTGAAAAAGGAATGCATTGCTCTTATAGCTTTGCCATACAGTGTATTTGTGGCTGGAACAAACGATGTTAATCAAAAGTTGTAGTGTGTGCTAGAAAAAGATAATAATTAGTTGTTTGATCAGTTACAAATTTACTTGTCTGTTAAAACAACAGCTTTGTTTTGTATTTCAATGATATTTGTAAGCTACTTCAAAAGCAGCAACACACAAACCCATTCACAGCTCCCTAATTTGTTCTTTTGTCTGCAAAAACCTTGTGCATGATATATTATGTGGCTACATTATCACCACCTGTAGCTAAAATACCGGTAGTCAGTGGTTACTAGAATTTTGAAGATATTTATAATTTGGCATATTTTCACATTTCCTTCCGAAAAAAAATTCACAATGACAGGCATTTTTGAAAACAACATTGTTGGTTATTCATTTAAAATCTAACATGACACACACAGAGTTTCCTATGGACAAAGAAGAAATCAATTTTAATTGCCAATAAACTTTATAAAAAAGTAGTTCTGTTGTGGTAAAATATAGTTTGCATTGTTATTGCAGAATATGTTGTCAGGTCATGTTAGAATTTAAATAATTTTTTATTATCGATGTTTATCTGTAAATAAACAACAATTTTTTGTTCCGTTGCGTGTATATTAATTTGTACGCATCAGCACTCATAATTGTTGTTTATTTACAAATAGACAACTCAAAATCAAAAATTATTTCTTAATTAAATGACAAAGATCAGTGTCCATTCTGTTTCTTTCAGGGATAGCTTACAGAGAGGCTGGGAGTTGCTGGCCATCGTTCTCAACTTCTTCCCCCCCACCCTCAAGTTCTACAACTATCTGGAGGGGTACATATCAAGGCACATCGACCCCAAATATGACCTGGAAAACGTATGTGACGTCTTCTGTGTCTCTTAACACACGTAGATCATATGAGGCGCGTCGTCGGGCTAAATCCATGTGCGTAAAGTGTCGTCACGGATCAGCCTGTGCAGTCTGCACAGGCTAATCCCGGACGGTACTTTCCACCTACAGTGGATTTATGTTTAGAAGAGCCTTCATTGAAACAGAAAATACCATAAAAGCGGAACGTGCCGTCCCGGATTAGCCTGCACAGGCTAATCTGTGATGATACTTTACGCACATGCATGCCTCATATGATTATAGACATGAGATGCGGCATAATTGTTGAATATTTAGTATTTAATTTTGGAAAATTACAATACGGTATATGAACAAAACCATTTTATACTATTTTAAAATTTCACAATTACTGGTATGCCACAATTGACATGAGAAATGAATTATTGTTGGTGTTGTTATACATTGTATATATGTACTTTAGATTAGAGTTAAAGAATGTTTTGAGTAATTTATAATATGTTTTGATATTTTTTCCTTTTTATCGCTTTTAACTGTTAATTTATTTGCTGTTTCTGACAGTCTAACATAATTTTAAATATCTAATGCTGATTTTACCTAGTCTAAGTGATGATTAGAGACAAATATATTATTCATATGTTTAATTATGAAGGTACATGCTACTTTTATCAGAGTGTTTATTGTAATATGATGAACCTCCTGTATTATCTTACCAAAAAGAAATAAAGAATGGCAGGGGTTTATTTCCTGGAATAAGGATCTAATTGACCTTTCCAATATTTGACCTTAATACTTCATTCTCCTCTCCAGCTATTGTTAAAACTATTTCCAACGTCATTCTAATCTCCAGTTATTGTTCAAAAGATTGCCAACGTCCTACTCTTCTCCAGCTATCGTTAAAATGATTTTCAACTTCATTCTCCTCTCCAGCAATTGTTAAAAAGATTTCCAACTTCATTCTTTTCTCCAGCTATTGTTAAAAGGATTTCCAACTTCATTCTCCTCTCCAGCTATTGTTAAAAAGATTTCCAACTTCATTCTCCTCTCCAGCTATTGTTAAAAAGATTTCCAAATTCATTCTTTTCTCCAGCTATTGTTAAAAAGATTTCCAACTTCATTCTCCTCTCCAGCTATTGTTAAAAAGATTTCCAACTTCATTCTCCTCTCCAGCTATTGTTAAAAAGATTTCCAACTTCATTCTCCTCTCCAGCTATTGTTAAAAAGATTTCCAACTTCATTCTCCTCTCCAGCTATTGTTAAAAAGATTTCCAACTTCATTCTCCTCTCCAGCTATTGTTAAAAAGATTTCCAACTTCATTCTCCTCTCCAGCTATTGTTAAAAAGATTTCCAACTTCATTCTCCTCTCCAGCTATTGTTAAAAAGATTTCCAACTTCATTCTCCTCTCCAGCTATTGTTAAAAAGATTTCCAACTTCATTCTCCTCTCCAGCTATTGTTAAAAAGATTTCCAACTTCATTCTCCTCTCCAGCTATTGTTAAAAAGATTTTCTACTTCATTCTCCTCGCCAGCTATTGTTAAAAAGATTTCCTACTTCATTCTCTTCTACGGCTATTGGTAAAAAGATTTCCAAATTCATTCTCCGCGCCAGCTATTGGAAAAAAGATTTCCATACACCGCTTGGCAACTGCTTCACAAGCATTACCATGTGCCCTTTTGTGTGAAGTAGATTAACAGTTAAACATGGGATATTAAACTGTACGGATTGGATAAGACATTACATTAATATGCATATGATTGGCTATTGTGGATTTAGTTCCTGATTGTAGTGTGTGAAGTTACTGGTTCAGATCTTGTACAGAAAAAATCATTGATTAATAAATCGAGGGTTAAATGCAGAACTAGTGTATCTGATATAGAAATGTTAAACACATACACCAGTTTCACATTCAACCCTCAAAATGTGTACCTAACCTTACTTACGAACAAGAAATCATATTGACTCTGCTTAACAAAACTATGGTTGTTCATTAGGCAACATTTATTACTAATTCTGCTATAGAATGAAGTTAGGGCAAAGGAAGTGTCGAAACGATTTTTGTATTTTGTAAATTTTATCTGTATATCTTACACTTATGTAGATGTGACTGTATGCGTGTTGTAAGTCTATTATAATTAGCAAATATATTTTACAATTTCGTGAATATATTCTCATAATGGGTGTTGTTTTTGCTGAACAGTTTAGCCTGGCTCGCTGGTGTAAAAAACATGGCATCCGGTATACAGACATTATCGACGATGAGCATTACAACCATGTAAGACCAGCTAGCCCCCAGTTTCAGTTGCTGATTAGTCGCTTTTACTTGCTTGTTATTTTCCTGTTTCTGTTCTTATTTTTTTTATTTATCTCTTTATTCAGCTGTGCTGCATAGTTGTCCTAGTATTTATGTTTGGTATTTTGTGTTTTATACAGTTTGTCTTGGCTGCTTGCTTTTACGTCTTTTTCTTAGCATTTTGTGCATTGTTTTCAGGCCCTGTCACACTGTTGTAACTCGCCATGACTAGCATGTTGTCTTGTAGATCTTGTACACATGTCGTTCAATGGCGCAGTTATGGCTTCTTATGACGCCAGAACTCGCCAAGTAGTGGCGAGAATTTTAAACTGTTTAAAATTGTCGCCGCTTCTTGGCAACTTTTTTCTTGTTGAAGAAATCTCAAAAGAATCTTTCACAATCTCGAACACACCCCGTAGTAGCCTTTTGCCATACATTATCGTTCTGCGACATGACAAGAGTTTGCTACGAGTTTGGGACACTTGCCTATGACATTGGCTTGTGCATATGTGGTCACAAGTCATACAGACTCGTCCACACCCGTACATTCTCAAAGACAAGTGTTCGATTGTCGAAAAGATATTGTATGCATATCATACTAACATGTTGAAAAGAACTCCAACAAATGTCGTCTGGAAACAAATTCCGCAATAAACTCGTCCACTTTACGGCAAGTTAAATTCTCCAGAACTTGTACAATTTCGCCACAGTCTGACAGGACCTTTATGTTCATTGTTTTTACATTATGGTCTCACCATGTGTATTCAGTTTAAAGCCATTGATTTAAACTTGATTGTGTTGAAAGCCATAGACCTATTGAGACACTTTCAAGTATGTTTCCTGGAAAGAACCGGTACTTGGTGCCTTTTAAGAAAGATCATTTAGTACCCTCTCTGAGTAGGGATCGAACTCAAAATTTCCCGATCACAAGGTAGACACCATATCCGTGACACCACTGTGACTGCATGCATATTTGAAGATTCCATGTTTAGCTGACAAGCTTGATGGTTATTTTCTTCTATTATTTCTGTTTGACAGCAATTATTTTGTAACCTGCTGTTGTGTATGAAGGTGTACCTTATGTGATCACAATTCTGACAGTGTATCATATAATACTAATGCTCGTAATAATTTAAAAGCATGCATCTATGAAAGGTGAATTTGGTAAACTAATGATGTCTCCTGTAGCAATGCCTTCTTCCTGGTCTATTAATATGGCCTGTTGTCACATTAACCTTTACACTGTAAAATTACCAAAGTTTAATTCTTTAGTGAACTGTAAGTGCTGTGTTTTGGATAATATATTTTGTATAATACTTACTGACAAGTACCAAATGCAGATTTACATATTTGATATACCCCCCATCGAAGATGGCAGGGTTATTTTGGTTTGCTAATGTCGGTGGGTCCGTCGGTCTGTCTGTCAGTAGACCACTTTCATTTCTGCTCTCCAAGTCCAACAGTTTTCATTCAATCTTCATCAAACTTGCTGACAATGTTTGTGGCCGTAATATCTCGACCAAGTTCGATTATCAGCCAAAGCGCCCCAGGGATTGTTGTGTTATGACCCCTGAATGATCTAAGATTGGCATTTTTAGCTCACCTGAGCACAACGCTCTCATGGTGAGCTTTTGTGATCGCCTTTTGTCCGTCGTCCGTCGTCAACATTTGCCTCGTTAACACTCTAGAGGCTACATTTATTGGCCAATGTTCATGAAACTTAGTCAGAACATTTGAAACAATGATATCTCGGCCGAGTTCTAATCTGGGTCATGTGGGGTCAAAAACTATGTCACTAGGTCAAATTGAAGAAAAAGCTTGTTAACACTCAAGAAGTCACAATTTTTGCCCAGTCTTCATGAAACATGATCAGAACATTTGTCCCAATGATATCTCGGCCGAATTCGAATCTGGGTCATGTGGTGTAAAAAACTAGGTCACTAGGTCAAATTGAAGAAAAAGCTTGTTAACACTCTAGAAGTCACATTTTTTGCCCAATCTTCATGAAACTTGGTCAGAACATTTGTCCCAATGATATCTCGGCTGAATTCGAATCTGGGTCATGTGGGGTCAAAAACTAGGTCACTAGGTCAATTTGAAGAAAAAGCTCGTTAATGCTCTAGAAGTCACATATTTTGCCCAACCTTCATGAAACTTGGTCAGAACATTCGTTTTAATGATATCTTGGCTGAGTTTGAATCTGGGTCATATGGGGTCCAAAACTAGGTCATTAGGTTAAATTGAAGAAAAATCGTGTTAACACTCTAGAAGTCATATTTTAAACACGATTTCTATTTACAATTAAACTGCACATGTATTTCGTGTAAATGCTTTGTTTTGCTAGAAAAGCGCGCGAAAATTATGTTGACATGTACAACGTCATGTCGTCTGCATGGAAAGCATGGGTGTAATGATTGTCGTATAAAAACTTCCTAGCGCTGAGAACATTGAGATCTTCACTTTTGTATAAAAGTTTCGTAGCGCATAACAACAAAATTGGTTATTTATATCGCGAACTATGTGCATTTTCTCTTAAACAAAAAAGAAACAGTTTCACTGTATTGATAACGTTATTGTGGTTCAGATAGGTCAGTATTGATCTATGACATACGGTTACTGTATACACCTTCCACGTGGACGGCGTGTAATTCGGCTGCTAATTAAAGCGACAGCAGTGAAAGGACGTTGTCATGGGTGGCACGCGCGTTGTAAGCTGATGACGTTAAACTGTTACTCTTTGATGTTGAACGGGTTGGGTTATTGTTTGCCGCACTATAAGAGTGTAAATGAAAGAGTAGCGATGTAGGCACGAAAATCCGGACCAAACTGGATTTATTTATGAATGTCGTGTAATAGTAAAATATGGAAGTACATTAAAAAAAATCGAGATGCACGGCCAACTCGTGATATATTTGATATCGCGAAATAACGGATCTGCAGTGTATACACCCTATGTCCAACAGTTTTCATCCAATCCTCACCAAACTTGACATTTTTATCGATTGCATTTAAGCTAGAGGGGGCATAAATGTTTTACAAACAGCTCTTGTTTTGATCTGGATCAGTGCTAGTCACAAAAAATTTAAAATGCTAGAAAAAATCTGTAGTGTCTTGCAAGTTAATTACTCTAACATGACGCGCACAGAGTTTTCTATAGACAAGAACAAAATTCACTGTTGTTGAACTACCAAAAAACAGCCTGAAAATATAGTTCAGAAACTTTAAAATATAGTTTGCATTATAACTGCAGAATATGTTGTCAGATCATGTTAGAATCGAAATAATTTGTGCATTATGGCTAATGGTTAATAAACACCCATTTGTCGTTCTGATGCTTACGCCCTTATGGTTTAATTCATACGCATCAAAATGACAAATCAGTGTTTATTAGCCAATGAACAACTATAATGCGAAAATTTATTTCTTTAGTATAACTTGCTGACTTTAAAGATTATTAGGTATATTTGGAAAGGTTTGAGTACACTACATCATCTTTGAAAATGCAAAAGTGAACTAAAAAAATCCTGATGACATTGTGTTTGTTGAAGCAGTGTGCTTTAAAGATGATATAGATAACCATTTTTCTTTCTATCCTTCTTCTGAAGTTATGCAAATGGATAAAGTGTTATTTCCTGTGCATGTTTTTGTATCTTTTCTCTGTGTACTTTGTAGTCTATATATATAACTTCCACATTATTGTCTGACAACTGCATGTTTTGTTGTATCTTTTCTGTGTGTACTTTGTAGTCTGCTTGAAAATAACTTCCACATTATTGTCTGACAACTTCAGGTTTTGTTGTAACATTACAAACCAGGCTACAAAGAATGTTTCAGGTTTGAATTGTTTGCATGTGTTTATTATTTTAACTGAATAATGTCAGCCGTATTATTAAAAATTGCATGTGCATTTCATATATCATTGTGACAGTTATGTGATAATGTGGTATAAACTGACTCTTGGTTGATTTATATCATGGGCAATATAAAAAATCCTGGTTTCCATACATTAAACCAAATGTGAAGAATTTAAGCTTGTTTTCACTCATGTTGTTTGTTATGTCAATATTTTTATTGTGTAATATGTTGGGTATTTTTCCCCATATATATTTCCTTTATTTAAATTGATAACACATTATGCATATTTCATTTGTGTCAATGTAACAATGTGTATGCAACAGACGGGCTGTGTATAAAAAGAAAGATTTTGCGGGTTTGTTCTATGAATTTGTGCATTAAAAATATATAAAGAAATTCTGAATGTGAAATAAAAGGTATTCTCATGAAATTTTGGAACAGTGTATTCAAATTATCTAAATTTGAGGCGTGTCATGGGAAAACCGGACTTAATTCATGTGCGTAAAGTGTCGTCCCGGATTAGCCTGTGCAGTACGTACAGGCTAAGCCGGGACGGCACTTTCCGCCTACAGTGGATTTATGTTTAGAAGAGACTTCCTTGAAACAGAAAATAGCATAAAAGTGGAAAGTGCCGTCCCGGATTAGCCTGTGCAGACTGCACAGGCTAATCCCGGACGACACTTTACGCACATGCATTAAGACTGGTTTTTCGACACTTTACGCACATGCATTAAGACTGGTTTTTCCACGATGCGCCACATATATTTTATTGGTAAATTAAAAATTACGTCAAATATGGTCAAGGTGCTTAGACCAGGCAAACAAGGGTGTTAGCAGCATGTATCCTTCTTGCTTGTAGAGCACTGAATCTTGACATATCAGAGTAACATCCCTTCGTTGATGTATCAGAGTGACTTCCCTTTGTTGGTATATCGGAGTGACTTTCCTTCATTTGCAGGTCCCTATCCACCATTTTGCGGAGCACTGCCACCGCAGGCTGGAGCGAGGGATGCAATCAGGGGCCAAGCGAGGGGTCAGGAAACCCACCCTGGATGAAATTGACCAAGCTAAGGTCAGGCACACATTTCATGAACTTAGTGCATTTTTTTGTACTAATGCAGTAATATAAGGCAAGAATAGTTCCACAGACAACATTCAGTAAGAATAACCTTAATTATTTACCCTAGTAGAATGTTTACAATCAAGTTCAACAATTTTTGGTTCTTAAGTTTAAAGGTTTGCCTTTGTTCGCCTATATGTGTTTATATAAAATTATATGAAATAATAAGTGATTTTTTGAACCTCAGATATAAAAAAATCCCTGCTATATCCGAAATGCGTGGAACCATTTGTGACAAGTTTCAAAATGTTCCATAATAGTCATTTAAGTGAACAATTCTAAGTTCAGTCACAGTCCTCAAAATTAGCAGTGTTGTCAAGCAAGTCCCAATTCCGTTATTTGAGAGCAAAAAAATGTTTGAAAACTGAGATTCTCAGCAAGTCCGGTTCAACATTTACCAGTGCAGGACTTACGGGCTGTGTGATAACAATGACCTTTGCAATCAAACTTTTTCCTATCTTGTAGAAATCCATCTACTGTCCTTCGATGTTCGGCAGCACGCTGGAGGACGTGATGAAGATGCAGAGGGACCACTACCCCGAGAGACGGTTGCCATGGATACAGACAACACTCTCAGAGTGGGTGCTGAGGCTCAAAGGGGCACAGACTGAGGGCATCTTCAGGTAACAGCGGAATCAAGTTCTTTTGTTGTACAACTCGGTATTATACTAAAATGTAGAAGTTGAGGCTAAGTCTTGTGAAAGCAAAAAATAACTGCATGTTTGTTATTGAATATTGTCCCTTTAAAACCAGGTGTGTGGAAAGAATGCTAATAACACCTTCTGGCTTTCTATATGTTGTGGAAAGAATGCTAATAACACCTTCTGGCTTTCTATATGTTCTATATTTCAACACCATGTTGGTGGATCAGTAGTTGTCACACACTGACCTCACATCTCAGCGCTCCCAGATTAGAGCCCTGATACACCCTAACACTCTGAAGCCAATAATTCATCTGGCTCATGAGACATTCATCAGATGAGCAGTTAACTAGGCCTTTCTCACAACATACACTAAAAGACCCAGGGCTGTTTCGGGAACTAGGTTTCTCCTCTTTATTGCAATTACCTCTTAAACCTAACAACTGATTAAGACATCTGGCTGCAGTAGCCATGTAAGAGAGTAAAACCAGTGCAATTGATAAAAATTATACATGTGCAAACGTGTTTCTGCATGTTGACAGGGTGCCTGGTGATATTGATGAAGTCAACTCCCTGAAGATTCACTGCGACCAATGGAAGACGCCCACTGAGTGCTCGGACCCACATGTGCCCGCCTCCCTACTCAAGCTGTGGTATCGGGAACTTGAGTCTCCCCTCATTCCAGACGAGTTCTATGCCGACTGCATCGAGAACTTCACGAACGCTGAGGCTGCCGTCTCTGTTGTCAACCGCTTGCCGGAAATCAACAGACTAGTTCTGGCGTACCTTATTAGATTTTTGCAGGTAAGGTTATAAGATAGAACTATAAAATGGTATTAGTTAGAAAGGAACCTAAAAAAGGTACACGGTAGATTCTTTGGTACAACTAAATTTTGTGCATTGCATCTATTAAAGTTTAAATTTGTTGAATGCTTATAAATATATGAGGTGTGTCGTGGGAAAACCGGGCTTAATGCAGTTTGCACAGGCTAATCCAGGACGGCAATTTCCGCCTACAGTGGATTTATGTTAGAAGAGACTTCCTTGAAACAGAAAATACCATAAAAGCGGAAAGTGCCGTCCCGGATTAGCCTGTGCTGACTGCTAATCCCGGACGACACTTTATGCACATGCATTAAGCCCGGTTTTCCCACGACACGCCTCATATTGAGCCAAGTAGTTGCAATGGTGATGTGGAAATGGTGACTGCCTTGAGACCGGGAGATCACTAGTACAAATCAGGGAACGTTCAAATGCTCTTTTTCAAAGACACCAAGACTATTACGCGTCTTAAAAAGCCTCTGGCCCTGGATTCATTCAAACTAAAAAGAAGAGCTTTAAATTAAACATTGAGCCAACTTGTCTAAGCATACAATTTACTAATTCTTATGAAGCAAAAAAGTAAAAATATAAATCTATCAAATCATACACAAATATAAATTACTAATGCTTAAGAAGCAAAATGGAAAAATCATTCATGTGCTCTTGTTGTGGCAGGTGTTTGCTGCCCCAGAGAACGCACAGGTGACCAAGATGGATGTGAACAACCTGGCGATGGTAATGGCGCCCAACTGCCTGCGGTGCGAGGCCCAGGAGCCGCAGGTGATCTTCGAGAACACGCGCAAGGAGATGGGCTTCATCCGCACCCTCATACAGAACCTCGACACCAGCTTCATGGATGGGATAGAATGAAGGGGCACGGGCCTGAGAGGGGGTGTTTTGACGTTTGGGCCAAGATAGATGCATGATAGATGCATGTGAAATTTCCAGAATTCATGAACTTCGACACCAGCTTCATGGAAGGATAGAATGAGGGGCGCACACAGGGGGGGGGGTGCGTTTTGACTTTTGGGCCGAGATGGATGTGCAGGAATTTTCCAGAATTGTTCATGAAGTCTTCAAATTGCAGGGCCTCAATTGTCCCTCCTTTCTGCTGATTTCTGTGTTTTGATTGTAAAAATTTGATTTTTATAAACAAAAAAGGAGGAGAAATTTGGAAAGGAGGGGTGTTGGTGAACCCTGTAAGGGGGTAGGGTTGTTGCATCCCCTGAAGTGCTTCTAAAATCACACCTCTGTCAAGGACTGGGCTCCTTGGGTTTAGTTATAACGTTATGAGCTGATTTGATAGCTTTGGAATGTAGAACAAGAAATCAAAATGTTTAGATTTCAGTTTTTGGCTCAATGTTGGAACCGGCCTGCCTTTACGATGAATTTGTAAACCATGATGTTTCTTGCTTCAGCATTTTATGAACAAACCATTTGCTGATTTTTCCACAGGATTTTGAAATCTGCTTGTTGAGCTAGTCTCACATCCTCTTTTACATGTACAAGTCACAATTCTAAATATTGGCAATGCTTCAATTTGATAATAGTAGTGTTTATTTGTTGAAATTGTACAAGGATTTTATATGAAGTGTATCAAGTCTTGGGATTTATCCCACTTCATTAATTTAATAATGAGGCGTGTCGTGGAAAAACCGGACTTTTTGCAAGTGCGTAAAGTGTCGTCCTGGCTTAGCCTGTACAGTCCGCACAGGCTAATCCAGGACGGCACTTTCCGCCAAGAATGGATTTATGGTTAGAAGTCTTCCTTGAAACAGAAAATACCATAAAAGCGGAAAGTTCAGTCCTGGATTAGCCTGTGCGGACTGCACAGGCTAATTCGGGACAACACTTTACGCACATGCATTAAGACTGATTTTCCCAGGATGCGCCTCAATTGTATAAAAAGTTCACAGGTTAATAAGAAACCTTCAAAAATAATGTCCAGCTGATCAACATTAATAAAGATGCACTGTATTCAGATTTTCAAATCAAAATTTAAAACTAATTTCAGTAGTATTTCAGTAGTAATGACACTTTTTGAGCATCTTTGCAAATACTTTAAATTGATGTTGCAGAATTGCATATATCTGAATGTCATTTAAAGCTTGTAGCATTCAAATGTATTTGCATCTGCAAGGAAATTACTGTATTTTAAGGGATATAAATACCATAAAAGTGACTTTCTGTCTGATATTGAAATCTCGTTATGTTTAATGTGTACAATTGTACGCATTAATCATGCTTCAAGATACTGTCATTGGCTCGAGTCTCACTCATTGATGATTTTGTTATCAACAGCTTTGATATGCTTTTTCTACCACATGCAAACCCTTTGTGTGATAATGGTGTAAAACTATCGTAGCTGCATTTCATTTCATCATGTCATTGATGGAGTAACTATTACAACTACATTGAAACTAGTGAATTACAGATATATTCCTAAATGAACTGCTATACATTTGAAAGTAGATGATATTAGTTTTTTTTAATATATATATTTTTTAATTGTTAATGTTGTTGAACAGATGTTTCTGTGTTGTTTTTTATATTCATTAAAAATGTCCCAATGTTTTGTTGTAGTGTTTTTATAAGTCTTTAGATATTTATGTGAACAAAATTGTTGATATGTTATTTATAACGGTAATATACATACAGATGGTCTGAAAAATCATTACATATTCACAGGTAGGATTTTTTTTAAAGAGTTGACACTTTGGAGTTTCAATTCACTGGTTTTTAACCTGCAGAGTAGAAAAGTAGTTCCTGTGATTTCTGCACTTGATTTCCAATACTAAAGACTAGTCTAAAATGATTATTTGAAAATACAGTTTAGGAACAGAATTTAATATTACATTATTTTATTTTGTTTTAAGAAATGAAAACACATGTTCAGTCTTATCGAGTATTCAATTCTTGTAGAATAGGTGATTATTTTACAGTTTAATTAAATACAAACATTTGCAAACTATTACAACAAATAGTTACAAATAGTGGAATATAATCCCTTGAAAGCCAGAAGGTGTCATCAGCATATGGACAATGAAGGTTGATAGCCCCTTCTGGCTGTCAATTGACAATATAATGTTTACATTGACAGGGTTACAAACTTTCTGTATGCAGTTCTTAGTCGTTAATGCAACAAAAGGAGACGGTTAGTTGCTTAATGCTTTTGAAATACATGTATGTGTACTGGTACATAACATGCAGTATAATATCAGGCCCAGTGTTCACAAAACAAGTTGAGCCTGATTTTCAGGTTCAAGATGAACTTGAGCCAGATATTTCAGGATCAGGCTCCAAAATGGCGCTCACTAAAAATCAGGATCAAATTTAATTTTTGGTCAAATAAATACTAGACTCGATTATCAGCGGCTATTAGCGTACATTTACTATCTGGTAAAAAGATTTTAATCAAAACCTTACAAAAAATCGTGTTATTTTATCAAGGAGAAAAGTTATTTCGCAAATAAAATATCTTTGATATTCCGCTCATTTGAGCTGGAAGATCAAGATCAGCTAAGATTGATCTTGATCCTAGAGTTAATATTTTGTGAACACGGTGCCAGCAGTTTTAACAACCTGTCATCGTGATGGAGTATCAGGACGTTTTCATACCATGTTTTGTGTCCTGAATCATCCTGATTTACTTAAGGATATTGAAAACACAACTAATTGGTAGAGCATGATTTCAAGTTCTTGTATTGGGACAGAAAGGATATATTGTTTCACGAATTTCGGTTTCATCCGACTGTTACATCAAAATATAGACTGGTCACCTGGTTTATTTTGAAGGAACTGATAATCCAATACACTGATATGGGACAAATAATTCAATCATTCTAAATTGAAAACAAGAGTGTCCAAAAATGCTAATTTAATGGCCTTAGGTGTATTTGCCATTTCATGTCTTGAGAATAAAGATTCTGACCAAAAAAAATTGGTGAAGTAATGGCCACACAAGCTTATGATAAAAGCTGAATTGACATATTGAGACACATTCCTATGGTCTTATCAAAGTTAGTGTCTAGTCCCATTATGTTAATCTTCATAAGGGTCTAGTATTCTGTCTGTAGATTTACACTGTATTTATTGAGGACATCACATGCATATCATACAGATAGCAACTTTCTGTGAACCATATTGGCGTGTTTGTTAATATTCTAGTAAGTATGCATTAGTCTTTAAAAACAATTTTGGACTGGTACAATATATCTTACATTTCAGTAGGTCATCTTGCCGTTTACTTGATCAAAGTATTTTAAACACCGACTTCGGAACATTTGTGTTCTTATATGGCTTACCTCATTTGTAATATTCTTAATATATTTATCCGATAGGCTTCTTTGTCTTGGTGTAAATTTTCAATCCAGTATTTATTGCCAAGTCGCTTGAGCGTTATCTTCCTGCTTGATCATTACGGGGTATCATAGTTTGACTGGTGCATTTGAGGCGAAAATTATTTAGATTCTAACAATATTTGACTTAATATTTTTGCAAGTGTCGTCCTGGATAAGCCTGTGCAGTCTGCATAGCCCGGTTTTTCCATGACATGCCTCATTTCTTTTCCTTCATATTGTAATTTGTCTGTTTCATAGTTGGTTTCTTACAACCAACATTAAAACTGTTTTATTATAAGGGAGGTAACTGGAATAAAAGAAATGCAGACCAAAGTTGCCGTACACTAGTTGTTCCAAATGTTCAACATGGAAGTCTTGTGTGAAGCATAAGAACCAAATTCAGTCGTGTTTAATTAATTGTGAACACATATACATAGATCTGGATTTCTGAAAATCTCTACACATTTTTACCTGTTGTGTTTATATAGTAAACTTGCTGTATTGAAGAGTAAAAAAAAAATTGTTAACTTAAAACATGCCTATAAATAGTTTACTTGTGTTTTCAAATATGCTGGGAATAATTTCATTATCAATTTTTTTTCAAATTTGCTTTACGAGGTTTTGTTACATTTTGTTCATAATTTTGGAGCAGTTTTCACACATGCATAATGAAATTGAGAAATAAATAATACACGTTTTTGTTGTCTTTAGTTAATCTTATATATTTTAATCAAAACATTAATACCTATGCTTTGTTGGAAATTGCCTTTTGAAGGTGTGTTTATGTTAAATAGAACTGTCCTCGAGCAGTTGCTGTTAAAATGAAATATTTTTTTTGGTAGCCAGTAATGTGTGTTGTCATGTGTTATTGTTGCCATAGAAAGTATTTTAATATTTATTGTGGCTGATACTGTGTTACCCTGCTGTAAACTTGCTCGGTGACTTATTACGCTGGTGCTGTAAATTAAACAAACACTGTTATTTTACTTCCAACTACCGGTATTACTATAGAATTTAATTATTGGAATGTTTCATACAAACATATGAAAATGATTATTAATACAGTGTTAAATATTTACTTTCTACTATATTTTTGAAGTGAAATAACAGTATGTAAAATATGAATATAGGAAAATGTTCGAGAAAGGAATGCAAAGTCTGTTTAGTAGTCTAACTTTTGAGTGTTTTGTAAACTATCATTTAGAATCACATTAACGCACAAACCTCTGGAATATGATTTTTATAGGTATTTCTTCTCACTTGTTAGAAAAATATGTTTGATTGTAAGCAGAAGTGTCGAATATGATATCTGAGATCTGAAATGTGTTTTATGTCACAAATGAATTGAGGCATCGAACCCTCGAACGTTCTATTGTAAAATGTTGGATATACATCAAAATCAATGTAATTTAAAAATCTTTCATGCATGTATTAAAACTATGCTTTAACTTAATGTTGATATATTTCACTTGCCATTTCAAAAATTTATATCTTGTAACAGAACTTTATATTCTGAAAAAAAAGCCACTTGCCATAGCAGTTATTGTTGTTCTGGCGTGTTCTTGTAAATTTAATATACTGGTATTTCTCTATATGTAATTGCATTACATGTGTTTACCTCAGGCTTGTTGAACAGTTGCTTGCTACTGACCGATATTAAGAGTTTGAAACATTTTTTTGCATGTAAATACGGTGATTATTTTCTGTTCATGTTATTTCCTATTTTCCAATCTGGTACAAAATGGTTATATCATTGTTGCTTATCATATTTTTCTACGTGTCCAGCTTTTTAAAAATAATGCAATGTTACGTTGGAGTACATGAACGTCTGTTGTTGAATCGAGTATTATTTTTGTGCGAACTGTCTTATGTATGTTGTTGGGTATAGTTTCTGAGCTAAATGTCCACGATTATATATATATATATTATTTTGTAAATCTTTAGAATGATTTTTATTTATAGTTTACATTGTAGCCTGGTATTTTGTCTTTTTAAACACTGCGAAACGCTGCAATAAATTATTACAGTTTATTCAAGTTGTTGTTTTTCTCTCTTAATTATTATTATCTCCTACTATTAAAGTATTTGTAAAAAAGTACATATTGTATATTTAAGAAATAATTTTTGATTTATCGTTGTTTATCTGCCAATAAACAATGATTTGGAGTTCTGATGCGTAGGAATTTAACTATGAGGGCGCACGCATCAGAACAACAAAGAGTTGTTTATTGGCCGATAAACTATGATAATGCGAAAATTATTTACATTCTAACAATATTTGACATAATATTTTTGCAATTGTAATTGAAACTACTTTTTACTATGCTCCGCTCAGATTCTGAACTTTTTTTTGAGTGGGTAGTTTAACAACAATACCGGGTAATTTTGTCCTATGTCTATAGAAAAATTAGCGAGTATCGTGTGAGAATATAAAAGATATGTTTGCAGATGATAAAAAAATCAAATTGTAGTGTTCGCCCAACCCGATAGCAAATAGTATAGTATCATAAAACTGGAAATGATTTTAATAAGATTGTGATTTAGGGAAACTACTTGACATAAACAGGCACAGTGTATCTAGGAATGAGTTGTCCTGTAATTTCATTGTTGGTGATGGCAGCATGAATGTCAATAGTTTCATTTTTCCATGCCAAAATTCGGACACTAAGGCAACATTATTTGACTCATTGCTGTTTGAAGATCAATGAAACAAAAGTAGCA
This sequence comes from Congeria kusceri, assembly GCA_027627225.1. Taxonomy (NCBI): domain Eukaryota; kingdom Metazoa; phylum Mollusca; class Bivalvia; order Myida; family Dreissenidae; genus Congeria; species Congeria kusceri. The sequence continues at coordinate 9,545,101 of CM051027.1, forward strand.
CAATTCCACTTCTTTCATTTTCATGTTCTTTGAAGACAAAAACATCATGTTCCTTGAAGACGAAAAATGTTCATTGAAAACAACAAAAAACATCATGTTCCTTGAAGAAAAAAAAACATCATGTTCCTAGAAGAAAAAAACATGTTCCTTGAAAAAAAAAATCATGTTCCTTGAAGACAAAAAACATCATGTTCCTTGAAGAAAAAAAAACAAACATGTTCCTTAAAGACGAAAAACATCATGTTCCTTTTAGACAAAAAAAACATAATGTGCCTTGAAAACAAAAAAAACATGTTCCGAGAAGAAAAAAAATCATGTTCCAAGAAGAAAAAAAAAAAAAGCATGTTCCTTGAGGACAGAAAAAAACAACAAAACATTTTCATTTAAAAGATTTATTGTTCAATGCTGTGTGCATATCGCTCTAATAAAAACAATTACCTGTACAGAAACTGACAGCATTCTTGTATAATAATATAACAAATGTCTAGGCATACTTAATCTACAGAAGCAAAGTCTTGTGCCAAACACATGGTAGAGAAACACAGAACTTAAATCAAACCCATAAACAAACTTTTCTTAGCTCTTTCATAACACTGTTGTTATAAATCATTTAATTTTAAGTTTTGTTAAGTTTGAATTTCTCTGCAAATACTACCCGGTATTTGTATATACTTTATTTATCCAATACAATTCAAAAAATATATAATATATATTATTTCATATAAATATACTTGGATCATTAAATTTAAAACTATTACCGGTAATGATTAAAAAAAAAAATATCTGACACAATGCCATATTCTACAATGTGTATAAATAAAATATAATGTCAGAAAAATATGGTATTTTCAATAAATGATCATTTATAAACATAATCTTAAATCCTAAGAAGCAATAAACTAACGACTGAAGAAAAAAATCATTCCAATTACACAAGCAACACAAAACATACAATTTATATAGTTATTCCTACCTAAAACAACAGGTTCAAATACACTATATTTAACAATAAAAAATAACAGGCAAATTTTTACCACATAGCAAAGATGTGCAATTCTAGGTAAATGTAAAATAAATTGAAAGCAACTAACAAATATATCACAGTCATTATTTTGTATTCATATAGTTACAAAACAACGAAAATATCACATTCTTTTATTAAACTGTCTAACATGTGTTATATAAGAAGTTTAAATCATAAAAAAGAGAATAATAGTGTAAAAGATAAAAGTTTGACACAACAGAATTCATCATGATAAATAACAAAAAATAAGTATGTATTTTTACATCATCCAAAAAAAACTAAAACAAAAAGAAATAAAACAAATGCATTTTAATGAAATACTAAGTTAAAATAGCAACAGAAAAATAAAAAATTATTTAATGAAAGTAGCTCTACTAAAAATATTACCAAATATTGCTACAAATGCCTTTTGTTGCGAGCCATTTTAAATAAAATAAGCACAAATATTTATTGTTAATGTGGTACTTGGTTGTTTTTGTTTCCGTGAGTGACAGAAATTTCCTACTTTATACATTTGTAGTTCATCTTAAGACATACGAGACTTTTCTGTTAGAAAAAACATCAATGTGTTAGCGATATAACAAAACATAATAATTTGGCAGTAAACAAAGCACAAAGTAATAGTAGTCCTCACAGTTCATACAATCTGTAACAGGAATGGAAGTTATGCATACTTATCATATAATTTAGTACTGGTCAACTAAATAACCCAATTTCAACCGAGCAAAAAAGCAAGGCGTCCACGTGTATAAAATATTAATAGCTAAATTCATACAAATGTTGAATGCACATTTATTAGTTTCCAAATTTTCAGCAGAATACTTATATAAAGTAAATACATTAGTTATCAATGTTAACATATTCAATTAAATAAGTATGTATTATTGTTCCTTTTTAATTTTAGCTTTTTTTACATTTTTTTCTCAAAGTGATTATACACTTTAATTGCATCTGTCTAGCCATTTCAACTTAAACAAATGATAAACAACAACCATGTCAACACAACGAACTTTCTGGAAGACCTTGGAGCTCTTAAAAAAACATGGTACAGGTCACAATCAAAAGGTCACAGGTATTGAGTTGTTGCTATGGAAACCAGCTGTTAAGTTGTTGCTATGTAAACCAGCTGTTTAGTTGTTGCTATGGAAACTAACTGTAGAGTTGTAACTATGGAAACCATATGTTGCTATGGAAACCAGCTTTTGAGTTGTTGCTATGGAAACCACTAGTGGAAAATGTTGCTATGGAAACCTGCTGTTGAGGCGTTGCTATGGAAACTATATGTTGAGGAGTTGCCATGGTTACCAGGTGGAGAACAGAGGTGGGCGTGGCATCGGAGGGTTAAAATGCACATGATGTTGGGACTGAACCTGCTCCAGTCCTGTCTCGAAGCGTTTGTGAGGTGTCTGAAACGGGTTGGGGGGCACAGAGGTCATGCCGGGCTCCTGCAAACAAAGGGTCAGATGTTAAATAAACATGTGTGGGTAATGTCCTGTGTAAATAAACACTCCTATGTTACAACTGTCTGAAATTCTTGTTTGGTACAGCCCATTTAACTATGTATGTGTTGAAAATTACTAATTGTATCAAACTCTTTCAAGTCTATATAACAATAAAATATTGTGAAATGAGGTTCCAATGTAACGCAGACGAAAAAGAAAGTTATAAATCTTTAAGAAGTAAAACTGTCAGATAGACATTGTAAATAAAATGCCAGTGCTTCAATACTCCAGAAAGCTGCACAACAACCAAGCAAAACTGTTTGCATATGAAAAGTGCATGTTGTTTGAAAGAAACCTTTCCAATACTGAAATAAATTATAGGATTCATGGTTGACTTGATTGAAAATGCAAACTTTATTTTTTTTTTCAAATGCCTTTGTATTATAATATACTGGTAATAAGTAATATTTTTAACAAAGTGCCACAGAATTTTAGTTAAGCAAATTGTATTTAAAAGTGCTTACTGGTACACAATAAAAATATGGTTATTTTGTATAATTTACTAATTCAATGATTCTTAAGATACTATTACATCAAGCATATCTATTTAAACATTTGAACGTTCTTTAAATAAACACATGTGCATGGGTATGTGTGATATTTTCTGAGAATGCTTTAATTTTCTGGCTAACACATTATTATTTGGAAAATTATATCAATAATAAATTGGGTAATTTGAACTACAAAAGAAACCATGCAGGTACTTGTATATCGAAATTATGTATGGCAATGTGTGCACTTTAAAAATCCCTGCAACCGAAGTATACACTCAGGCCAACACCGTATTTTTGGAATTTTTTTTAAAAAGCTGCAAAGATTTCATCCTGACCATACGGCTGAGCATAACAACAAGAAATATAAGACAACTTGCGTACAGTCATGGAATTTAAGAAAACTAGTAAAATCTTAGGAATTTTAGAAAACTTATAAAAAATCATGGATTTGAGAAAACTTGTAAAAATACATGGAATTTGAGGAAACTAGTAAAAATTCATGGAATTTAATAAAACTTCTAAATACTCGTGGAAAATTAAGACAACACATACATTTTGAATATTTGCAGTTTTTACATGAATAAAATAACAGACAGGTTTACAAGGCAAAACACCACAAGCTAATGTTGATTTCCATCCCCTTACAGAGGTATGTCTCGACCCCTGTGTTTGATAAACATTCGATTCTGTGCATTTTCACTACCTTTAGATAGAAATCATGTTTACGTTACAGGATACGGATACCGAAGGGTCTGTAAACAGATCCAATAATGGTTTTAAATCATCATGTTAATTACAAGGCCACAACCCACAGCAGACTGGCATATATGCAGGCTGCTCAATGTGTAAATGAAAAAAAAACTTGCTGAAAATAACTACATTACACATGATTGTGCATATGGGAAAACCGGTCTTAATGCACATGCGTAAAGTGTCATCCTAGATCAGCCTGTGCAGTCCGCACAGGCTAATTCAGGACGGCATTTTCCGCCTACAGTGGATTTATGTTTAGAAGCGGCTTCATTGAAACAGAAAATACCATAAAAGCGGAAAGTGTCATCCCGTAGTTAAGTTTTTGAAACTGTTGGCGTTTTTTTTATTTGATTGTTGCTAGATATTTCAATGCATCGTGTATCATGCAGAGTACAAAACAAACCAACCTGAAAACAAGAACAACAATAATTTAACATAATACAAATAGCAAATAATAATATAGGAACATGATGGTGCCATTTCTGTATGAATGGCAAAAATTATGAATGCACGCTTAGATAATATTTCATGCAATATTGCAAAAAAGGGAAGAATCAAAAGAGGACAGCTATTCTCATTTAAAATACATGGAATAATGAGGCATGCCTTACAATAAGGCATGGTACTTTTTATTTATTCAGATTATAACTGGCTTTGACATAATTGTGAAAATCCATATTATTGTTATGTCCAAACTGCTACTAATCTGAGGATTATATTAGCAAGTCACGGATTTATAACAAAACCATACGTATAATACAAATCCTGTGAATAAAATACAGTTACACCATCTATATTTTGTTAATACAAAAATAAATATTAAGTTATATAAAACACAAAATATTGGCATACATAATGAATAGGAAAAGAAAAGTATGCTTGAATAAGTGATTTTATGTTCAGGGTCCAGTTGCTCAAAACTTTAACGGCCGGTTAAGCTAACGGCCTGTTTACTTTAGATGTAAATAAAACTAATATTACAAGCAATTCGCGTAGGAACCATTTGACAATTATTTGAGCATATCAATTTATTTACAATAAATGCAAATGTTAAAATTTTAACATTTAATTTACATCAAAATCTTCATCCAAAAGTTAACGGCTGTTAGTTAATTGGCCGTTAAAGTTTTGAGCAACTGGGTCCTGGTATTTAATGCTAACTTTTGCACCTGATGATGCAGTATGCATTTTTTTTAATACTAAAGTAATACATAAATGCATGTATGAATTTCCTGCATTATTCCAGTTCTACAATGTATTACTTTACAACAGTGAATTTCCGAAGAAGGAAAAGGTAAAAGACATGACGGGATAAAAGGGAAAATAAAGTACCAAGGGAATACGAGATAACAAATCAATATATTGAAGCAATAGCATGCACAGAAATACACATCCAATAGGTAAGTCTAGAAATGCCTTATAATTATGTAGACGGAACACAATTAACTAAGGACAAAATATTTCAACTCAGAACATGATTTCGATATGTTAATGGTTTTCAGTCATTATTAATATTTTTCAATCATTACTTAAACATGTTAAGACATGTTTCACAACAGCATTTAATAATATTTAGTGTTAATTTTGAACATGGTATAAGTTTTTTAATCAAAGGAATGCATACATTATGCAAAATACATAACAGGCTTTACAATGTCATGTAAAGGTGTATCTTTGATGAAAACAATTAGTTCCTGACAGAAACAAGACAGTTCTTGATTGACAGCTAAATATGGCTAATGGATTAAGAATTTGGGTAAATGGTTATAACTGATAGGTCAAAGGTCAAAGCTAAATATAGGTCAAAGGTTAAGAAAAGGGTTTATTACATTAAGGTGAGAAGTGCTAGGGTGATTACACAAGTGCTTAAGCCAGTTGGATGGTTACACAGGCAAGCAGGCAGAAACGAGAGGCGAGAAGACGGAGACTGTACAACACACCTAACACTTATGTGGAGAAGCGTACGAAGGGCCGACTGTCTCGAAACTCTGAGTACTCTTGCTGTTTAGGAGATAGAAACGGTGTGGGCGGCCCGTGCCGAATGACCCCGGCCTAGAAAACAACGAGAAAATAGGACTGAGTGTGCCACCAGACACCAGTGACAAGTTGAACTAGTTGCCTAGCAACGAGGATGCTAGAGGTGCATAGCGGTCTAGAGGTCGTACTGTTGCTTAGCAACCTAGTTATCTGTGTTGCCAAGCAACAAGGATACTAGAGTTGCATAGCAGTCTAGAGGTCATACTGTTGCTAGCAACCTAGTCATCTGTGTTGCCAAGCACTTTTTGTGCCTTTGTTCATAGCAACCTGTGCAGGTAATGATCCACATCTTGAACTTTTTTTCTGTCATTTTGTCCAGATAATGGTTCATCTACTACTCATATGATTTAACTTTTTAAAGTGTTAATATGTGACACACAAATGGTTAAAATCCAACAAACTGTTAACTTGAGAACTGCAAATAAAGGCATAACCTATAAATTACTTTAATCAACTCATGCACTGTCAATGTATCAATTAATTAATTAATAAGTAATCAAACAGTTCTAATAGTTAGTTTCTTCAAGGTTAACAAATCAAACATTTTCAGACCTGCCAAGTCAAGAAATGAGTAAAGGAAGCTGGGTTATACATTTTACACAAGCATTTTGTCAGAATTTACAAGAACACCAACGGAGCTCGACACAGATTTACGTGCATTATGGAACGTCGTCAGTTAAATCCGAGGGGAGTTCGTAGATGTTAGCAAATAAGACAGAAAGCTGTTCTGTCTAACCTGAAGGTGGACAAGATATAAACAACAGAATAAAATGTGGCCGCATAGGATGGTATATGATATAAACAAACTATACATAGCAAATAAAAATAATTTTTTTTTTTTTACTATTTACTTAAATTTCTGAACCAACTGAAAATAAAAGGAAAGCAAAAATTAAGAATGCTGACAGACACATTAAATATACATAGAATGTTTCATGATCATAGATGGTAACACCCACATGAAAATGAACTTTTTTCAACAAAACAAAAATGAAAATTAACTGTTTCAAAGAAAACAAAAATCCTCCCTTAAAATTGTATTTTAGTAATTAAATTTAATTTTATTTGCATTGTAATTTAATTTGTATTTTAATAATTTTAATTATAAACACCCACTAATAAATAAAACAACATCATGAAATTTTCATTATGTTGACAAAAACAAATGCATGCACTGAAAATCAGCTGTTAATTAATTTTCATTAATGTTATTAGTTACTGAAATTTTAATTATTATACAACATATGTATGAACATGTTAGTTACTCAATTCACAACTATGTTATTACATATACGGACACTCTATAATTATTATTATCCTACTGTGATTATTTCACCACACAACACTTTCTACCCGAAATAGTGATATATATCAGTAACACTTAAACAGCAAAAGTACTCATTGTGGTTATGAAACTGTTACATAAAATGTCCCTCCCACAGATTTTTGTGAACACCAACACTGAAATCAGCATATTTCAACTGTTACCGAGGCAACCAACTGGTAGAAAATAAAACCAACTCAATCTGCCAGAGACCATAAACAGCCAAAAATGGATCAAAACATCCTTTAAATCTGCATATATCCACAACACCTTCTAAAATTCAATAAAGTATTAAATTTTGATAGTTACTAAATTAATCTCTTGCAAGCCAAATCATGGAATAATACAAATCAAATAAACTAAACTGTAAATAAAAGAAATATGATATACAATTACTCAATAATTTCCCATGATTCCAGCATAATTTATAATATAATGTATCTATTAAAATTAAACAATGCATTCATTTACCATACTACTGTAAATTTGAAAACTTGTTGAAAACAGAAATATAAAAACAAGATACTAAATGTAACCGAAAATTTGTGAAAACTTTAATTGGGCCCATGCAAAAATGTTGAACACGGTGAAGGAAATATGGAATAACATTACAATAATCTGCCATCACCTCATTGAAGAAACAGCATGTACCCTCCCTAACAAAAATATTCACACAAGTTAGTGCAAGTGTAACAGCAAATATTTGCTCTACATTCTAAGCATTCTAATTTTTTAAATAAATCATACATATACATGTACATATTAAGATGACAACACTGAGTGTGTTAGAGTACACAGTAATATAAAAATAGATAACGGTTATTACAGATTAAATTTTATATCAGTATGTAGTAAAATAAATGGACCTATTTTTAATTCATGACAAGAAAAAACATCATATTTGCTATGAGCTTCATATTAAAATTATTGACTACATACACTTTAGTTTAGTTTAAGTATATTTATTTAAGCTTGAGGCCTTGAAAACCAGATAATTTTGAGTCTGATTCCTGGGTAGGAAAAAGAACTATTGAATGCTCTCTACCTTAACTAAAGACATACATTAGCTTCTATATTATACCAATGATATTTTATAAATATACAGTTAGTATTCTATATCATACACATCTTAATATTCTATACACAAACACAAACACTCACTCAACATTGACTTCCTATTTTATTTTTTTATTTTGTAAGAATAACTGAATATTTAGAATGCCAAATAACGAGACAGATGCTAAGAAGATTATATATGTCCAGTGTAATTATTGGTTTTATATCCCTTCTCATCATTTTTCAAGCAACTTAATATATAATGAAATAAACGTGTCAAACTTTAATATATGTTTAATATAAACTATATAAAAAGAACATTCTATTGGTTTGAAATAGTGGGTACCCTAAAACCTATCCTCTTCTTAAAGAAAAGATTAGTGGGTATGAAACATTGAACACTTCAGACTTTTAGTACAATATTAACAACCATACATGCATTAAATGACATTTACTCGCAGCATTTAGTCCACAAACATTAAACATCAAACACAAAGTTGTGTCTTGATTATGGCGAGGTTAAAAAGATTATAATTTAGCGAGTTGAATTACTTACACTGCGGTTTGCAATGGCCCCACTGCCTCGTATAGTACCGGCGCCGGCGGTAGACTTATATTTTCTAAGCGGAGCACTGCCTATCCGGTTACCGGAACCACCAGCATATGGCTGGCCTGAATACATGGAATAGATTTAGTAATTAAGGCCCAGAGTTGTAGCTAATGCGTACACTTGATTAACAACCAGTACCTACATCAATGGCGGTTTGGTATGGTCCTCAATTAGATGTTTTGTTATTTAGTCCAAAATGCATTATGAATTATGTTTTTGCAAACCCTCTCTTTAGCAGACACTTCTTAATGAACAGGGCAAGACAATTTTATAGTTTTAATACAAGTTATTTTTTTTTTTTTCAATCATCTGTATGTAGTGTTTTGTATTGCAAATGGTGTTTTAACCTCAATGCATTTATTAGATGAGATAGAGTATTTCAGAAATCATGTTTACAATCCTAGTAAAAATCTTTGGGCTGAAATCATTAGACCAAATGCTAAAGCCATGGCTCGACCAGAAATCGAAAAACAGTAAGTTTTCAGCGGTCACATTAACTCATGTTAAAATTCCACACAGAAAACAATCTTTTTATTCTCTGTCACCTGCAATGGGGTCCGGTCGTGTGGTCTGTACCCTGGACTGCCGGTTGACGCTGCTGTTGTCATTGCCGTACATGAAGGGGCGTGGCTGTTGGGTGTGCGGGTGGGTCTCCATACCGGGGCTGCTACCGTGAGGATGCTTTTGGGCCGTCAGGGATGGCGGCGTCTGCTTCTCTCTGAAATGCATCATTCAGTGCTTGTTTAGTTTGATACAATATTAAATTGCACAGTTCCCTTTTTGTCAAAATCTCATTACAACTTTTAACCTGAAATAATTTTAATATCTGATGTAATAAGCTGGATTTGTTAGCTGAGGATTAACAAATAATATGGAAAAAAGATTACACAAAATATTTAAACAGAAAATGATTAAGTAATAAGTTTGTACTGCACCACACAAAGTAATATCGTAAAAGTAGGTTACTGACATCCACAATCAGGTATCAATGGTTGTAAAAATAATAGTGAAACTATTTTTTAAGGAAAAACAATATAGACGACAAACTTGTTGCATTGATTCGCTGGAATTTCAGTACATCTCACCAGAGTTACATACCTCCTCAGGTAGACCGCCTCTGGTTTTGGCTCATTCAGGTTCACGTTCATCTCCGTGAGCACTTCCTGTCCACCAAGAGTCGGGGCCATCTCTAGAACTGGAGAACCGCAGACGACATTTAAAAAATCAGCCACAACAAAATATATCAACCGTTAAGAGGGTGAGACTACCATTTGTTACACAGAAGACCAAAGTAGATCAACATCAGTTTGCACACGAAGTTCAACGTTAATGCATACATATTTAATATATATATAATCTACATAAGGAGTTTTAAAATCCTCCATGCAGTACCAATAACCAACTACGACATAAATTATATTCCCTAATAAAGACACAGGGAGCTTTACATTTCCCACCGGGGGGGTTAGGGGGGAGGAGGGGGGAGGGGCATTTAATATGAGTCCAATTCCCAAGTGTTTTTTCATATATACCACTCTATATCTAATGTTTCTTGAAAGATAATTATAGTTCATGCAAATATTTTCTAACAAACTTTCAAGTCCTTTCAAATCTATCTTTGCTGACCCTCTATACAGACAAAGACAAAGAATTCCCGTAAGCTTACTCTGGACTTCCTCCATGGGTGATCCTTTTCCGCTGTCTTCGTATGGGTTCTTTGTGAACCTGTGGGCAGCTGTCATCCAGGCTACAGCCTGTGCAAATAAATACACATTATTTCAACATTTTGTTTCACACATATGAATATGTGAACATGTATGAATAGATTACGTGTATTACTAGTATTTAAGTATTTTATTGCAAAAATATAATTACATCAATGCATTAAAAGAAAGTGAATTAACCTTATATATTTGGTTCATGTTCCAAAAATTATAAGTGTGTTTACGTCATTTCTTTTTTTTTTTTAATATTGCTTGATTATACAAACATGGCTTATATTTAAAGAGCTTTTGTTTTAGTAGAACTGTATTTAAAAAAACAGAACTAGAATTTCTATTGTTTTTTTTTTAAATATTACTTGATTAAACAAAAAGAACAAGTATTTCTATTTATTTTTTTTTAAACATTACTTGATTAAATAGTACATATAATGTTTTTTTAATAATACATCATTCAACAAATACAACAATTATTTCTTTTCTTTTTTAACTTTTGTTTGATTACACAAACCAAACTATTATTTCTTTTTTTTTTTTTACTTTTGTTTTATTACACAAACACAACTTTTATTTCTATAGTGATATGTAGGTAAAACGACCATCAGCAATATCCCATTCAAGCGCGCATCAAAGTGTCAATAAGACCCTACCTGTCCGTTAGGTTTACACAGGATGGTGGTACACTCTGGGCCGGTTCCCCACTTATGCTGCTCCCGCCACACAAAGTCCCGGGGTGGCTGGTGTTCTACTGGATCCTGGGAACCGGACCACACGGTGATTGTTGACTCTGCGGGGAACTTGGTGCGGGGCGGGAATCTGAACACGGCTACCGGATGTCCGCCCACATTCTGTTGTATCATGTAGCCTCCAAACTCTATCTCCTGGAAATGGGCAAACACAATAAACATGAATGGCAGTTACCAGTATATTACTTGGTACAATTCAATCATGCATAATATATGTCTGATGAAAAATAAATTCTAAAAATATTTCTATATCGTTTAGGATGGTAAGATGGATGTATTTTGTGTATGAAGCATTCTCAAGTCTTTTCCCTGATTATGATATGGCTGTGGGTATTTACTGGAACCTATGAACTTCAGGTGGGGGGTGGGGGGGGGAGGGGTTGGAGGTGGGGGGGTTGCCCTTTGAATCATTCAACAAACATGGTAAAATATGGGGCAACTGAGGCTTCGACAACCTCTGATATAAAATTAGCTCAAATCAAACACAAATGTTTATATACTTTGTGAAATTAGATGTCAACATTCATTACATAAAATGCATTTTTATCTGCCCGAACAAAAGGCATAGGTGAACTGTTTTGTAATAGATTTACATTGCAATAATAACTAATATATTAGTATTTATTTTCAAAATAAATAATTCAAAATTTCTTTCTTTACTTCAGTTTAACATTGAAATACATTACTGACTTCAAGATTTTAATTTGAAACTGAATCAACGAGTTCAGATTTTTTACTTTGAAAGTGAATCAACGAGTTTATATTTTTTAATTTGAAAGTGAATCTACAAGTTAGTCTAGATTTGTGTTTATCCAGTCAAAGCATTGTATTGTTTTGTATTGATTTGATTTTCAATGCATGCTTAAGAGTCCATTCTGACAAGAGGCAGAATAAAAGATAACAGCAAAATCAGCACATCTGCCTTTAAAGCACTTTTGAGTACAAGTGAACATAGAACAATTTATTGGTTTTGACTTATTGCCAAAAGTTGAAATTTAAATCAGAATTGATACAGATTACATAAATGAAACATCTGAAAATTGATGTAAAATATACACATTATGTGAATAAATGGCACAATAAATATCATTCCAATTAGAACATTAAAGGCAATATGTATGAATGTACCAGTTAGCAAAGTTTATTGATTCATGCCTTTTTCAACATAATCTTGGTCCAGTTACTGCAAGTTAAGTTTGTTCAATTGATCGAAGTATTTTAGCTATTCATGCTTAAGCATTTGGCAAACAAAATGTTTCGAGTTGCGAAAAGAACTAAACCATTTGAAAACTGTGTTAATACCATGGAATTAACAGAAAGCTGCTGTTTCAAAGGACCAAATTGGTCCGTATTGCAGGTCGCATTGGCTGTATGATTACGAGACAAAGTATCCAACAGTCAAAACTTTGTGGAGATTTAAATACATCTCACTCGCAAAACTCAAAAGGTCTATGATATCAGCCCTTCACACCTTTCTTAAAAACACAAACACACTTTTCCATCAGCCACTGAGCATACATAGACAAAATAAATTAATATTAAATATTATATTATAAACCAAGAATTGTGTTGTATCTCTAAATAAATAACATATGTATACAAATGATAACCTGTTTTCCATCGTTGAAAAGCCTCACGAACTTTCCGTCCTGGTTCACCTCTAGAATCTTGAAGTCGCCCGTCGCACTGCCAGCAAAACCCATAGTGACTCGTTAATATGCAATCCAACAACGAGTTGCGTTCTTAAACAATTATGTCATATGACGTGTGCGCTGTGTACCAGCAACAATAGTATAGTGTGTTTGAATTATGTTCTTAAACAATTATGTCTGTGGATGTCACTGCTATGTACCAGCAACAATAATATAACATGTCCTCAAAAAAGTATTAACAGGGAATTGCAACAAATGTCTATGTCCAAAAAAAAAATATCAACACTGATTGCATTATTTTTTTATAATTTGCTTTATTTAGTTCTATCCTGTTGTCTCTTTTATTTCATTTTTTTTTTTAATTTCCAAATTTCTAACTGGATGTTTATAATACTCTTCCTCTATTGGCAAGGATTTAGGCACATGTCGTCTGCAAAGTTTTCAATGGTTCATGTACGAACAATATCGAAGCATTAGGCATCGAAACTCAGGCCCATTTCAGTCAGCCATACGATCTCCTTTCAAGATAAGAATCTATTTGCTGTAATCTCACATCAATCAAGATATATTCTGCTATAACAAGTACACTCTGAACTGCTTTAAGTTAGCCCTTATTCGGCTTGCAAGGTTTATTCACACTTTTATTCCCAAAACAGATCACTAATTCTTCACACTGTTACTTTGCAGATAATAAACGTGTGTGTATCTCCAACATAATCTATTCAAATGTTTATCGAACAGCAGCTGGATAATACTGCTGTTTCAATCAATAAAACAAGCACCTATTATATCTAGTAACTGCAAACTACATCATATATAATTTATTTCCAGACTTTTTGTTCAAATAAAAAAGTAAATTCTCCTAACAAATAGTCCGAAATATCCGTTAAGAACACTTTTTCTTTGCTAATATGCACACAATTAAAATCAAGGTATCACTTTCTCCAATTCAAATGAGCCGAGCATATATACAAATCTGTGCAATAAGAGGTTTATTTAATATCATATTTAGGTTTAATTCTCTGTATATAATCTGGATTAAGCTGTTTGAATAGCAGATTTAGACAATAGTATCTAAGGTCTATTCAATGGCAATTGATCGGACAAACCAAGATCCTGTTACCGACTGGTAATCTATAGACGACCCGATATGGAAGGCATGCCAAGTTTTAAGGGGGTTTAACAGTTTGCACCCATGACAGATTGTGAGACAATCTGAACATCTAGGGATTATAACTATCAGTGGATCTGTAACTCAATGTTATTGGTGATATTAATTCATATTGTGCAGAAAATCATGAAATTACTCCATAATAATAACTAGAAATTAAAATAACCAGCAAGCTAAATAATGATAAAATCTTAATTCTAAATTAAAGTTTTATCTCCATATACCACAATTTTGCAAAATAAAAATAGTAACAATAAATATTATTTTTCTGCTAGAATAACCTAAAAATATAGAATAAAACAGCAAACAAATAACAGTGTATACAAAATGTTCAGTAACTGATAACAGTTAACTATTATGCACCTATCAATATTTTCCACCAGGGGGGGAGCGGCGGGCATATATGGGACTTTAGACTGATTCCCGACAGGTGGGAATTTGACACCCCGAATGATTCTGGGTCCCTGGAAATATACTTTTTTAGGATTTTAGATCCTGGTAATATTGGCCCCAGGGCCATTTGATACACCAATTAAGCATCAACATTGAGGGGATTTAGACAAAAATGCTTGGCTCTTGGGTGGGGAATTAGTTTCCCAAAAATACAATTAGTCAAATTCCCCTGGAATTACCTGCCACGTCCCCTTGGGGGAAAATATTGATAGGTGCATTATCCACAACATGGGGAATAAAATTCATTTGGAACATTGATTTCTGTCAGTCTAAATATATTGACAGTGTGTGCTGTGATTTCACACTGATTAAAATATCCAGCTTTAAAATAAACAACAACAAAGTAATCTAGACCTTTGAACATTTTTCACTACTGAAGAGCACTTATACATTTAGAGTTTGCATACTTTCTTCTTTAATCAAGAATGAACTGACAATTTTCAAAAATGTCTTTTCGGATGGATTAAAAAAAACATGCCTAATTAATTACCTGTCAGCTTCTAATGTTAAGTTTAAAACAGGAATAATTAAATGAACCTTGGAATCGGATAAAAGCTGGTAAACACAACCACAAATTAATTGAGGCATGTCGTCGGAAAACCAGGCTTAATGCATGGGCATAAAGTGTCGTCCCTGATTAGCCTGTGCAGACCGCACAGGCTAATCCAGGACGGCACTTTCCACCTACAGTGAATTTATGTTTAGAAGAGACTTCCTTGAAACAGAAAATGCCACGACTCGCCTCATATTATTTGTCTACTTTTAAATCGGTTTCAAATATGATGACTGGCAGTCAATTTTTAAAAACAATATGTATTTATTAATGATTAATTTATTAATTAGTGAATTTTAACACTTATTAATCCATCTGTTTTAATTAATTCACTATGATAGAGTAACACAAAACTCCCATGTCTGGTCAATCAATGTTTGAAACACATGCAAAACAAGAGGGCCATGATGGCCCAAAGCGCTCACCCGAGAACTGGTACAGATGAAGACCATACTGTTGTGACAGGTTAAAAAGTATATAATCTGAACAATACGCAGAGGGGATAGGATCAATTCTGATTTAAAACATCGGTTAGTGCAATGGCCTAACTAAAGTACGAGTTGGGTAGTGGATGTGCGTTTTTTTTGCCAATGGTTCTCAAATCATTTTTCTCGATATTCTAACCCGACCCTTTTTCATTAAGTTATTGACAAGTCTGGAAAATGCAGAAACAGTAGATTTTGATGTCTTTTTCGCAAACAGTTTTGGAAAACTAGTTGCAATGCGATAATTGTGATGGCTGTGCTGTAAGGTAAAGTTTTGCTTTTGTCTTTGATAATTTTCTGTCCAATTATTATAAATGATGTTAATGCAGGCTCTGAAGACATCAATGTTGTATGTACAAATAACTGCATGCAAGTCTTGCAACTGTTTGAAATCAAATTTTATCAATCAATTTTTATGGTCATGCGCAAACTGTGTAAGTTTGGTCAACATTGAATAAAAAATTGTGTGCGCAAGCCATCATTGATAAATTGTTGATATTTTTTTCCAAACACAATGGGCAATAACTCTGGTGTTTCTGGCCGATAATGCTTTTATTTGACTTCACCTGTAGTCTTATGTTCATAGACAAACTGTACACGATTGGTGAAGATTGGATGAAAAATGAAGTCTCTATCCTGAATAATGTCCATTTTTGGACATTTTTTTCACAAACCAAGGGCAATAACTCTGGTGTTTCTGGTCCGATCTTGCTTATATTCGACTTCACCTTTAATCTTATGGTCATAGACAAACTGTGCAAGATTGGTGAAGATTGGATGAAAAATTAAGTCTCTATCATGAAAAATGTCCTTTTTTGCATATTTTTTTCTCAAACAAAGGGCAATAACTCTGGTGTTTCTGGTCCGATCTTGCTTATATTCGACTTCAAATGTAATCTCATGGTACAAACTGTGCAAGATTGGTGAAGATTGGATACAAAATGAAGTCTCTATCCTCAATTATGTCCATTTTTGTATATTTTTTTAATAAACAATGGGCAATAACTCTGGTGTTTGAAACATGATCTGGCCCATTTTTTGGCGTCTGCTGTCATACACAAACTGTGAAAGTTTGGTTAAGATTGGATACAAAATAAAGTCTTTATGTCATTTTCACATTTTTTTTTGCATGAAAAAGGGGCAATAACTCTGGTGTTACTTGTGTGATCTGACCCAATGACAATCCCATACGAGATTTTATGGTCTTACACAAACTGTGCAAGTTAGGTCAAGACTGAGTAAAAAATGTAGGCTTTATCGCGATAACGGTCCAAATTGTTGAGTGCATATGGAAGCCGCCGGTAAGGTCCCCTATACCAATAGCTCACCAAGCACTTCGTGCTCAGGTTAGCTAAAAAATGGACAGAAAAAAAAAAAACTACAAATGCTAAGTCTTAGACATTCCATTTCACAAAGAAGCTAAAAAAGTCATATAAATAAATTATTTCATATCTATTAATAACTATAAAATCTTGAAATAATAAAAAATATGGTGATTGTGAGCATTATAATCTTAAATCAGGACAACAATCATACAGGGTTATGATAACAATGATAATGTTTAGGATATTCATGATGACGATGGTAGTGGTTATGATATTCATGATGGTAATGGTTATAATGATGATGATGATGATGATGATAATGATGGTGATGATTGTCAGTACGACGATGATAATGATAATGGTAGTGGCGATGATGATGATGATGATGATGGTAGTGGTTATGATATTGATAATGATGGTAGTGGTTATGATGATGATGATGGTAATGATGATGATGATGATAATGATGATGATGATGATGACAGCGATGAAGATGACGAGATGATGATGATTTTCAGTATGATGATGATAATGATGATGGTAGTGGTTATGATGATGATTATTATTATTATGATGGTAGTGGTTATGATGATGATGATGATACTACTGATGATGCTGATTGTCATTGTAATGATGATAATGATGATGGTAGTGGTGATGATAATGAAGATGATAAATTATGCTGATGATGATAATGATGATGATGCTGATGATAACAATGATGATAATAACAATGATGATGATAATGATGATGCTGATGATGACACTGATGTTGATAATGATGAAAACAATTATGCTGATGCTGCTGCTAATAATGATGATGATGATGCTGATGATAACAATTATGATAATAATGATGACAATGATGACGATTATGATGATGATGACACTGATGTTGATAATGACGATAACAATTATGCTGATGATGCTGATAACAACGATGATGATGATTCTGATGATTACAACGATGAAAATGATGATGATTATGATGTTGCTGATGATGATACTGATGTTGATAATGACGATAACAATTATGCTGATGATGCTGATAAAAATGATGATGATGATTAAAATGATGATAATAATGATGACAATAATGATGATGCTGATGATGGCAATGATGATGAGAATAATTATGTTGGCAATGATGATGACGAGATGCTAATGACGAGATGCTAATTGCTAATGACGAGATGCTAATGATAAATGATGGTGATTATGCTAATGATGATAATAATAAGACTGATGATGAGGAAGAAGATGCTATTAATGAAGATAGAGGATTATTCATGTGACTGTCACACATAAATTGTGAAATCAATTATTGGAATGTGTGATCAAACATCAACAAGCAAACATGGTATCTGTTTCAAACAAAGAGGTCAAAAAGGAACATGACAAATGATGAAAAGGTTTCCAATGACAAAAGGGTAGCTAATTCAACATGTACCTTGTCCAAAACTCGGCAGTACAACTGCAAACAATTGCACACTCATAACTAACTACAAACAATACACGATTTTTCATTATAACTGAAGAAACTCATTTGTGTCAGGCAAATTACAGACATTTAAACATAACTAATGTATTGAAATAAAGATGACCAAATACTAATATTACCATGCACACAAATAGATTTGAAGCATTTAAAAGTATTCATTAGAAATAACTCATATGAACATACTGCATGTCCAAAAAACAGGTCCCATACAAATGTTTTAAACAATTACAACAAAATAATGGCAGTTTTATAGAATAAACTACAAAAACTTCCGAACAAGAGGTCTTAAGTTCTGGGACCTTGCACAATCTTTTGACTGGCCATTGCTTTTTGCAATATTTACACATACCAATGCAAGCATATACAAATTACTTGATACACTATGATTAACTGAAAAAAAAATTCCTGTAATTTAGCACATAATTTTTATTCCATTATCACGCTGGCATTGACGAAATAACACCACATGGGATAAACTTGGCTGTATTTCCACACTGTGGTATACAGCAAACATGTGCAGTCTAATGGCGTCATTTTGTTGATTTTAGTATTGTCCTTTTATGTTTTCGTAAAATTAAGTGTTTTCTTTTAAGTGTTTGTTTTTAATAACGACAGAAAATGATGGGATAAATAGAAAACTAGGTAAGAATTAAATAAAGATAAGTTTATTTGCTGGGCATGAAAACGTGAACCACTAGCCAAGGCTCATGGTTCAGGTTTTCTAAGCCTCACTAAAAGAACTTATCTATATTCAACACTACCTTAGTATTCCCCATATAGACTCTGTTTATACTTCACTGACACCACAATCAGTATTTGTAATAACTAGGTGTATGACTAAGAACATTCTTAAACCTAATCTAAGTCTTAATCTTGAGTATTAGCCAATGGTTATCGAAGTTAATATGTCCTAAGTGCTGTCATTGTATAAATATTGACTTCCTTGAGGGTGACAGTGTGTATTGTCAACCTGAGGCAACACTGTCGACCGTGGCTTTAGCAGAGGTCGACTGTGTTTGTCGAGGGCTGACGACACGCACTGTCGCCCTCAAGGAAGTCAAGATTAATTTTATTATACCAAACAAAATCGTATCATTTGCGTACCGGGCGACATAGCAGTAGCGGGCGACATATCAAATTGTTGCCCGCTGCAGTTTATATGCATTATATAGAGAAATAATCGAGTGAGGTATAATAATGGTTAATATTAGGGATGGGACCGAATACTCGAATATTCGAATATCAGATAATAGTTGAATATAAAAAAATGAATACGAATATTCAATTTTCAAATTTATTTAAAGAACTATTTCTTTAAAAAATCCAAAAAAAATCCAGTTTGATTGCAAAGTTTACATGAATTCCAGTTGTATTTCCTGCCTAGCAAGTGGGCGGGGGCAGTGTAACGTTTTTACAACACATGCCAAACATGTCCAATAAACGACAATAGATAATTGGCAGGGGGGCCACGTCTTCAAAAGGGCCGCGAATTAACGGTTTGTAGGAGGCGCGAATATGACGCATTGTATCCACAAATGTTGTGATAACGGTTTCACAGTTCGCACAAGGCGTACATTGTTGTTTATTATCCTTAAGTGACATATATACAGTTAACTTGTTTACAGTAAATTACAGTTACTCTCTAAGTAAACCAATCAAAATGAATCCATTATCAGGCAATCAATTTCTTCAACAAAATTAGCATGATCTGGTCAATCCTAAAATACATCACTTGTAAATTATTCTCCATTATATCAACACCGTATATTACACAATAGTCTTTATTAATAAACAATGCTACTATGATGTGCTTGGAAGTACTTTACGCGGTCATTAGACAAAACCCAGGCAACGTGTAATCTGCACAGCAGATACAAGCTTCATGGTTCTGAAAAAAAGGAACTATTAACAAATTAATTAACAATACATTTAACAATATCTTACATTTCTTTATTTTTGCCTAACACTTACTAAGTTATATCGCCCATTTACCACTAAAACAAGGTAAAACAACTACGTACACGTAGTATACATATTTCGTATTTCGGCTAGGTAAATATTCGGACAGAGTGCCGTATATAGTAGTATATAGTAGTATTTACAAAACGAATATTCGAATATATTCGAATACCTAAACGAATATTCGAATATTGATTTCAGTATTCGGTCCCATCCCTAGATTATATAGACCTTTCCAGATTATGCCACAAACAGTTTAAACTGCTCCCCAGCTATTGATAAAGCATTTATTTTCATTCTTTGAACATCACAAACGCATCACAAGCTTTTCCATAAAATATGTTAACCGTAAAACATGTGAAATCCAAGTGCACTGATTGGATAAAACTGCAGATTAATTTGCATATGATTTACATGTTTGGATACGTCTATTTTCAGTTAAAGGGACTATGTCAACGAAAAAAAATGCCTTCCTATTGCACTATTAATGATATCAGTTGATAGAAATAAGCTACATGTGCATTAAATGAATAATAAATAACATAATACATAATGAGATATTTGATATAAAAAAAATCAGCAAAAATGTTAAAAAACTAAAACCCCAAGCGGGTATCAAACTAATGACTTAGTAACCATACAAAGAAATGACAGTAGACAGTGCTTTAACCAATTGCGCTGTTCTGCTTTGTAAGGAAAGATGTGTAAACTATGGCTATACAAAATGCTCAAACTTCTGACGTCAAAATGTAAACATGACAAGGGCCAAACAAATACGACCCATATTGAAAATGGATTTTTTTCTCAGAATGCCACAACTCTTTTTCCATTATATATATATCTTATTTTGTCCGTTATCACATGCTACTTTTAATATAATTTAAGATTTTTTAAAGAAATTACCCCCTTGAGACCCTTAATGTAGACATAGTCCCTTTAAGGGGGCCCTTAACGTAGACATAGTCCCTTTAAAAGGGGCCCTTTACATAGACATAGTCATTTTAAGGGGGCCCTTTACGTAGTCATAGTCCCTTTAAAGGGGGCCCTTAACATAGACATAGTCCCGTTAAGGGGGCCCTTAACGTAGACATAGTCCCTTTAAAGGGGGCCCTTTACGTAGACATAGTCATTTTAAGGGGGCCCTTTACGAAGACATAGTCCCTTTAAGGGGGCCCTTAACGTAGACATAGTCCCTTTAAAGGGGGCCCTTTAAGTAGACATAGTCATTTTAAGGGGGCCCTTTACGTAAACATAGTCCCTTTAAGGGGGCCCTTTATGTAGACATAGTCCCTTTAAGGGGGCCATTTACGCAGACATACTCCCTTTAAGTAGACATAGTCCCTTTAAGGGGGCCCTTTACATAGACATAGTCCCTTTAAGGGGGCCATTTACGCAGACATAGTCCCTTTAAGGGGGCCCTTTACGTAGACATAGTCCCTTTAAGGGGGCCCTTTACCTAGACATAGTCCCTTTCAGGGGGTCCTTTACGGAGACATAGTCCCTTTAGGGGGGCCATTTACGTAGACATAGTCACTTTAAAGGGGCCCTTTACGTAGACATAGTCCCTTTAAGACTCAATATGAGATTGAGAGCATTCAAAGTTGTAGAGCCTGATAAGTCTCACAGACTCACCTGGAAGTGGATGTTGTGTAGTCGTGGAAAACTGAGCTGTGCGGGCGCTCGCTGGACCGTGGCAGGCGTGGGTCTTCCACGCGGTCAGAAACCCAAGTCTGGGGGCGCTCTGGCTGTGGGCTTGGGGGGCTTTCTGTTTCCTTTACAAACGTTTCTGACCTGAAAACACACACACAAAATATGAATGTACTATAAATATAGTATAAATATAGTAAATATTGTGAACAAATTTACAGGCCCTTAATTTATATATAGATTTAAATAGTTTTATATAATTATATAAAAATGTTTAAATCAATTTTCTATTAAATAAGTACACAATATAACAACACAAAGGGACTCAAAATATTTCTGCAATATGGCTCTAAACTTAAGGTATTTCAGAAATACAACACTAAACTTAAGATATTTCTTAAATACAGCTCTAAACTTAATGGAATATGACTCCAGATCAATTCAAGGGTAAGGTGCCAACCTCTCTGTGCTCCTGTTCACTGTTTGATCCCTGACTGCACTGCCGGGTCTCTCCCGTGGGGCGCTAGGGGGTCGTTCCCTAGGGGCGCTAGGCGGGCGCTCCATGGGGCTGCTCTTTGGGCGTGTCTGCGTGTACAGCGTCTCGCGGGTCAGGTCTCGGAACATCTCATCGAAATAGTCCTTGCCCTGGCCTAGGTTGGTGGGAACTACTTGAACCTGAGATCCCGGCCGAACTGGAACAGACATGTAACAGCTGTAAGACTTGACAAATATCATTGGTGCCATCATCATCACCACCAATGTCTTTGTCATCACCTTTATTAGTGTCATCATTATCACAATCATCACCACCACCATCCTCCTCCTCCTCATCATCGTCATCCTCATCATCATCACTGTTATCATTATTCATCACCATCGCCATCTTCATGATCCTTGTCATCATTATCAGCATCATTGTCTTTAACACAATCACTGTCTACATCATCATCTTAGTTTCATCCAAAAGGTAGAAGTTTTATACCGGTATGCTTGTTACTGAAGTTGTAGTTTTCGTTTGCCCTCCATTGATAAAACACCTATAATTAGTCCACTAATAAACCTTAATGCCTTGAGTAAAATATATATACATGTCATTGGAGTTTTTGTTAATACCACTATGGAAGCTTAAAGATGTATTCCAATAATTAAGTAGAACAACAAGAGCTGTTAGTAATTTGAGATAATTCAAGGGCCATAACTCCACAGTTCCTGCAGCAATTTGGTTGATTATTGAACATGACTTGAGATATTATGGCCACAAACATTTTCATGAAGTATGGTGAAGATCGGATGAAAACTGTTGGACTTAGCGAGCGGAAATGGCTAAAAAGGCCAATTTTAGATAATTAAAGGGCCAAATCCACAGTTTCTGGGGTGATTTGTCTGATTATTTGGCTGAGACATTATCCCCACAAACATCTTCATCAAGTCTGGTGAAGATCAGATGAAAACTGTTGGACTTAGCGAGCGGAAACGAAACAGGTTTACTGACAGCCTCTCATTAGCAAACCAATGTACCCCGTCATCTGTAATGGGAGGCATAATTACAAATAACATGAATTTCTTCACAGGAACAGTAATGGTGTACCTGGTGCCGACTTTGCACGGGAGATTGGTCCTATGGCCCGGGGGGAGGAGCGGGGCGGAGTCTCCAGCTGCAGACGGTTCAGACTGGGCGTGGTCTCATACGTGTAGCGGGAGGCCCCGTGGTAGTCTATCATCACTGGAATGAATAAACGTATGACCAGCTTTATGGTAACATTTCACTATGGTAAAAAATATTAGCATCTATAAGTTACACATCATTATGTGAAGTTAGAGTAAGACATCAAATACACAGTTTTATTATACCAATGTTTAACATGCATTGAACTGTATGTAAAACACTCTATTATGTGATAATAGAATAAAACATTAAAAATAGAATGGACATTAAATATTTCTTATTGTTTCACATAATACCGTGTATTTCATGGTGTTTTCAGTAGAGCTACGTTTGTTATATTCTTTCAATATTTAAGGTATAATTTGCATTTTCCAAGAATTCTTTATTTAAAACTGATTGTGTCTTTTATCGGTTTACTGTATTTACAACTTTGTCCATTCATACATGGGCAGAGTTTTTTTGTGCGAAAATTTTGTAAATGCAAATAAGTATCATTTGTGTGGTAAAATCAATTTTACTGATGTAATTATATATACAGGTGTCTAGTGCACTAATTTCTCTGCAAACTTTTAAAATTACAAATGGTTAACTTAATATAAAAGATTGGTATAATAAAACAGTCTATTCTATGCCTGATGTCTTATTCTAGCTTCACATAAAAGTGTGATGTAAGAAAACATGGTATTAGGTTTTGCATTGACCGTTCCAAGGCGGTGACCCCAGTTTTATTCATGTGTGTTTTGTGTTTGTTATGTGTTTTTGTGTTGTCGTGTGTATTGTTTTTGGCAACTGGTCATTTGCCATAAATAAAGGACCTCGGGCTGCTAATACGAGTTCTCTCCTGCTGTCGTAACCCGAATTTCGCATTGTTTATATTTGCAAAGTCAATAGTATAGAACACAGAAATTGTACGACAGATTTGCGGCCTTGTACACTTCTGCTGCAATTTTAGACCAAGGCTATTCTAGCCAATTTCAATCAATTGTCTAAAATTACAATTGTTTCAACATCATGAATGTGGGGCATTTCTGACATTTAATTACTGATGAGTAGTCATTAGTAGTTTGTGGAGCACTTGCTAGTGTTTAAAGGCACATACAAGGTGTTGTAACTTAGGAAAGCACATACAAGGCACATACATAAAGGCACATACAAGGTGTTGTAACTTAGGACAGCACATACAAGGCACATACATACAGGCACATACAAGGTGTTGTAACTTAGGACAGACATTGAGAGTTTAAAGGTGGCGCGTCATGAGAAAACCGGTCTTAATGCATGTGCGTAAAGTGTCATCCAGGATAAGCCTGTGCAGTCCACACAGGCTGATCCGGGAAAGCACTTTCCGCCTGAAGTGGATTTATGGTTAGAAGAGACTTCCTTGAAACAGAAAAGACCATAAAAGCGGAAAGTGCCGTCCTGAATTAGCCTGTACGGACTGCACAGGCTAATCCGGGACGACACTTTATGCACATGCATTTAGACCAGTTTTCTCACGACGCGCCACAAATCAAGTTTATGTTCATAAACAGTTTACTTGGAGGATCAAAGTTTTATATATAAACAATTCCAACAGCCCAACAGTTTCCTGAAGTAAGGTATTTACGAGCCTGTAACACATATTTGGGCAATTTTAACGGGCCATCTTAATTGTTTATTCAAAATTGGACCATCTTCACCTTTGATGTGCCTTTAAGTAGAAAGATTAATGGAAAATCTGAGCAGCTGATGGTATCTGTATTTCTGATATTTTACAGTAGTTATGGAAAGTCAGAGCAGCTGATGGCATCTGTATGAGCAGCTGATGGTATCTGTATGAGCAGCTGATGGTATCTGTATTTCTGATATTTGCCGGTAGTTAATCATTACACTGCTTGCACTTCTGCAAATATTCCACAGTATACTGTGCCAATGGAAATTTTCAGAAGTTATCTCACTTTTGCATTATTTTATCAATTTATGTAAATTGTCAGAATTATGCCAAGTGGTTAGCCAGGGGATAATATAAAGGGAATAGATCTGAGCTTAAGAGGGGAAGGAAGGAAAAGAAAATGATGGATACTGTGGACATATCCCATCAAATACTTGTTTGATGTTTTGCACTTACAAATGTTTTAAAGAATACTTATTTTTCTTGATGCTGTTGTGTTTCGTGGACATTAAAAGTGTTGTATGAAGAGTGAATGTGGAATAAAACTAGAAGAGGAATTTGTCTTAGTTTCAGTTTGTATTGTGTTTACAAATTCATAACTCGGACTGGTAGCAGCAAAGATAACGCTGATAATTGCCAAAACTAATCCCAGTTATTTTGTATCAGAGAACTATAAAGTGAAACAATAAGCGTTCGCTCTGGCTAGGTTTTCATTGAAGCCATGCGCTAAACGACCGATAGGCAAAATCAGTTACACTTCCATGGACATAGTTTTTCAGGACAGTTAAGGCTATCACATACAAAATCAGTGTAAAAGAAAGTGGAATTTGAAACTGAAAACAATACTCTTGTATTGGTGGAACTGATGAAGCATCCCAAATTTATAGACAAAACAATAAATTACAAATTATGAACTTTTTGACAAAGGCATTAAAATTCATTCAACAAGTGAATGTGATCATACTTTTTTATAATTTTTGTATGCATCCTGATTCAAATTTCAACATATTTAAAATTAATCACACGGCATATTAAAGATTTAATATTCAGTAATTAAATCTGGCCCTTACATAAAGAGGTTTGGTCAGTAAGTATTTTAAAAAATATTTGTTCAATCAATCGGTCAACTTGTTTTAAATACTATGCAAACAAGAAAACTGAGCTTAAGTAAATAATACTGTTAATTTACATGTAGAATGTGTACTTGCACACAACTTTGATTAATTGCCACCTTTCACTTAATAACAACATTTTCAAGGTAAATTGTGTAAATACCATTTTTGTATCAATATGGATTTTTTCTTTTGTCAGTCTGAACTCAGTTAGTGATTACTAAATTCCACCACACCGCCCCCCAAAAAGAAGGATTATTAACATTTCGATAACCAATCTATATTCTGAATACAGAATATTTTTACCTTTATGGGTTCAAGCATAAAGGACAATGCGACTATGTTGCAGAGACATAGGAAAGTTATAAATGATGACAGAGATATTTAGTCTTCAATCACTCCTCATATGTGTGACCAATTGACACCAAGATATTCAAGTAACCATATTCAATAAATCACCAGCATAAAATGTCGAAATGTTACCAATATCAAGCAAGCAATGACTGGAAAAGAATTAGTATAACCATTACAGACTACAGACGCTTTTTCCAGTTTGCACTATGTATGCAACTAATAGCACGTTCTAATTGTTTTTCTTAATAAATACATTTAAACTAAGAATCTGCCAAGACATTGCCAGCATACACGTGAACTCACCAGTCTCTGTGACAGTTTCTGTCATGGTAACACATGTACTTACCCTGCTCTGTGACAGTTTCTGTCATGGGTACAAAGATACTTACTGGGCTCTGTGACAGTTTCTGTCATGGGTACACACATACTCACAAGGCTCTGTGACAGTTTCTGTCATGGTTACACATGTACTTACCGGGCTTTGTGACGGTGTCTGTCATGGTTACACATGTACTTACCGGGCTTTGTGACGGTGTCTGTCATGGGTACACATGTACTTACCGGGCTCTGCGATGGTGTTAGTCATGGGTACACATGTACTTCCGGGCTCTGTGACGATGTCTGTCATGGGTACATGCGTAAACAAGGGTTCTGTGTAAGGTATGGGCTCCTGAGCATAACTCCCTTCCGGGACTCTCTGTTCTCCTCCAAAACGAGGCTGAAATGGGTTAGAGAAGTTAAGATGTCAATGAATAATCAAATTACACAAAATAAATGACCAAATGAGGCATGTCATGAGAAAAGCGGGCTTATTGCATATGTGTAAAGTGACGTCCTGGATTAGCCTAAGCAGTCTGCTCAGGCTAATCCAGGAAGGTACTTTCCACTTTTATGATATTAAATTTACTTATTTATTTATGTTTCAAGGAGGTCTCTTCTAAATAAAAAATCCACTGTATGCAGAAAGTGCAGTCCGCACAGGCTAATCCGGGACGACACTTTAGGCCCGGTTTTCCCACGACACGCCCCAAATATACAAATTGTATGTAAATGACTATCCAAATAACAAAGAAATTTTATCCACTGCAAACATGATCAGGCCCCATGTGAAGGATCAACTACAGGACAAAGATCAGTCTTAGCAGATCTTGATCTTCAAGTTCAGCTGAGCAGATTCTCAAAAATATTTCACATTGAAATAATTTTGCCTAGATAAAATAACATGCAATGTTGTCAGGTTTTGATAAAAATCTTCATATCAGATTGCAACTGTACGCTGAGACAAGTCCAGAATTACGTATAATGTACCTTTGACAAACAACTGAAACTGACCCAAAGTTTGAGTGATCGCCATTTTTGAGCCTGATCCTGAAATGTCTGGCTTAAGTTCATCTTGAACCCAAAAATCAGGCTTAACTTGTTTTGTAAACACAGGGCCTGCTGTTGTGCAGTTTGCAATTTTGACACACTATTTCAAACCATGGAATGCTGGTATCTTTACAAATGTTACTAACATGACTGATGAAAGGTGTAATCTTTGATGTCATTTCCATACCCTGAGTTCTTCTTCGTCTCCCGCAGTATATCCCATGCCAGCATACGTTCC
Source organism: Congeria kusceri (assembly GCA_027627225.1). Taxonomy (NCBI): domain Eukaryota; kingdom Metazoa; phylum Mollusca; class Bivalvia; order Myida; family Dreissenidae; genus Congeria; species Congeria kusceri. The sequence goes on from CM051027.1 coordinate 9,573,503, forward strand.
CTGGGTGCTCACCGGGGGCAGGGCAAAGGACCCAAAGGCCGTATAGGTTGGAGCATCTCTAGCAGGCGTGGTTAGGGGTAAATGCAGCCTGAAATCAAGTCAACGATTGCTGAGGCACAAGATAAATAACAAACAAGCTTCAGTCATAAAAATAATGACTACATTAAGGACTAAATGAGGCGTGTTGTAGGAAAACCGGGCTTAATGCACAAGCGTAAGGTGTTGTCACGGATCAGCCTGTGCAGTCCGCACCTGCTAATCAGGGATGGCACTTTCCACCTACATTGGAAGAGACATGCTTGAAACAGAAAATACTATAATAGCAGAAAGTGTCATCCCTGTGCGACACTTGACGCACGTGCATTCCATCTTGTAAGAGTTAGATACCCTGAATTGCATTGCTGTTTACAGTCAGTTTCACATATTCTCTTTGTTTTTTTGTTTTTTTTAATTTTCAGCAATATTCTTGGTTATTTTAACTTTGGACTTGTGTCATGTATGATGCACATGAACGATAAATAGTCAAATCTGAGCCATTAAACTGACAGAGGTTGTTTTTCACTCTTCATCTGGTACAAACAAATAATTTACAATCATGAATGTTTAAACAAACTACTTCAACAAGATATATAGTGTTGTTATAAATCTTAATTGAATACTGGAGCACACATATTTCATGCACCTATTTGTTTGCAAACTTGTGGGTTAGCTGTTATAAAACTGTTAAGATACTGGGAATTATTTGGGCTACTGGTAAATTTATTTGAGGCGTGTTGTGGAAAAACCGGGCTTAATGCATGTGCGTAAAGTGTTGTCCTGGATCAGCCTGTTCAGTCGGCACAGGCTAATCCGGGAAGGCACTTTCCACTTTTGTGGTATTTTTTGTTTCAAGGAAGTCTCTTCTAAACATAAATCCACTGTAGGCGGAAAGTGTTGTCCCGGATAAGCCTGTGTGGACTGCACAGGCTGATCCAGGACGACACTTTACGCATTAAGCCCATTTTTCCCATGACGCGTCTCATTTCATTTACCTCAGTGGTTTGATCACAACTTCATCACCAGGGCAAATATCCTGCCTCAGCTTCAACAACTTTATTACGTTGTCTTTTTTGATAAACTTCAAATTGTCACTATACATCAGTAAAGACGGTTGTTTATTTTTCCCCTTCATGTTTTCCCTTGATTTTTACCCCTTGTTCAACGCATAAGCAAAAACATTTTCACCGATACACTACTTCAAATAATCCACTTCTCTGTAAAAAAAATGTATTTCGTTCACAAATACCACAGCACTGCATACGCAAACCTCACAAGAAGCTCTTTCTAACCACACTTAAATTTCAGTGACACACATGTACATAGCCACAAATCAATTTCGCCTTTAAATGCTGTAATTTATTTATCAAACTCTGAGACTGCCCAGACTAGAGAATTACATCTGGTTAATTGTCAACCTTTCTCCCTCGATTTAACCACTCTCTGAACTCATTAATTGATTTCTGATAATTCCTTTTGTTGACTGGTTTCATCCCCAATAAATGGATTCTTCCGCTGTCGGCACTCTAACTGCCATTTAGTCAATTCCACTAAAAACATTATCGGCAACCGTTTTGGAAAAATCTACCCTCGTAAATTTTTATCTATTAGCAGAACTCCAGGTTTAATTTATAAAATCAATATGTCTTAAAGAAAGGCACATTAGCTTGTTCTCTACAATGTAATTGCTCGTTACTTCTTAATTCAGATCATAATGAAGCTGGTATTTATCTACTGCTCAAGTTTCAAAATTGATTAACATCTTTAATGGGCTGATTCTTTTCAACTGATCGATCATAGCCTAAACATATCAAACCTGTCAAAAAAAGACCACAGTTACTGAGCAGCTATAATATTGTCAAATTTAATGTGTTAACTAAGATAAAACCAATGCTCCATTTTTAAGCAAAACTATGGTAAATTTTTTAAAAACTTAAATTCATTCTTGTAAAGAGTGTTTTCCAAATCTTATGAGACAAACATAAATGCTGTAAAATATGCTTCAATATTCTGTTACTGGGTAAAATAAATAAAATAACACAAGAAACACAATGCCACAAGATGCTTCAACATCCACAGCTAATAATTCACATTTCAATGTCTGATCATCATTCCAGATTATTTCAGATTCAACATCTTTCAAAAGCACAATGAAGACAATCACCTTAAATATCAAAACATCACTGAAAGTGCACCATTTCAAAAATTGATTTTCAATAACACTTGAATTTCATTCAAACATATACAAACACACACTTAACACAATCTTTAACATAGTGTAACTTATTTGGCTTTAGGAGCTATTATTTGGCATCGAATTTAATGAAGTCCACTCAATAGTATTAAAAATTTATACACAAATCTTGGCAAAGGATTAACAGCAGTGTTGGAATAAACCTCTCGTATAAAAATACTGCACACTCGTATTGGATTTTAGTTAATTGAATAGATTTTATCGCTCTATATAAGATGTCATTACAAAACACAATCACGAATTTAATTGCTGGTGTAATTAATAAAAAAAAAGCACCTTAATTATACAGTCTGTCAGTCAGTCTTGAATTTACTGAACTTCAACATTTAATGCACTTTGTCTTCATAATTAAAAGGCAACAAAAAGATACAATAACAATCATCAAATAGAACAATGTAATAAGCCTTAAAAATGCATATCTAACCATGGTCTATTTTAAGTGACATACAGTAAGCATTAAACATGCATCTCTAACCACAGTCGATTTCAAAAGTGGCATACAGTAAGCAAAGTAATAATATTCACCACTTGAAACTTTATTTATGCAAAGAGAAATCCTCATAATACTGATCAATATTCTGAGAGACACAATCAAACACATAAAATCTTTTATGTCCACAAAATACAATAAATTAAATCTGCACACTTGATAGTTGTTACATTGACGTAGTAACGTTCGTCAACTCCAACTTTGAAATACAACCCCACTGCAAGGCAAGCTCGATGCAATTGCACTTAAAGTAAAAGCATTTCAATAATGTTTGTATCCATCAATGTATTTTGCATTAAACATAAAATAAAAGAAACTTGAAAACAAAACAATATTCAAAAAAATTAAAGATATCTACACACATTTTGCATGCTGCCTTCTTTGTATTTGAATGTATACTTAATTTGACAAGAAGAGACAAAATGTTTTACTTACATATCCAACATTTTCAATTACTGTTATACTTATTATCCACAAATATGACATTGCAATAAAATACTTAAATATATTATAATTGCATCAACATTAAAAATCTTCAAAGAAATTGACACTTTCTTTTCACTATTTATATGATTTTTTTAAACGTTTGTTTGATTCATGACCAGTTAAGGTATTGTAAATGAGTATGACATTATATAAATATCATATGGCAGCGTGTATGACATTGATATTGTCAACCCAAGGGCAGAATGTCATCCGAGGTGAAAGCCGAGGGGTGACATTCTGTTTCGGGGTTGACAATATCAATGAGACACGCTTCCATTTCATATATATTTTATTAAGCCGAACAAAATTAAGTTAATAAAAAGGTAAAAACTTGTTTTAATCCATTTAATTCTGCCCATCAAGATATTCAAGAGTGTTTGAATATTCTTCCTTCTTCAGAAATACTTGCAAATCTTGACATTTTTTTACACGTCTTTTTGAAGAGAATTGCTTGTTTATGCATTGAATAGTGACGTCATGACTATATGACGTCTCAACAAGGGAGGCAAACAATCCATAATTTGATTAAAACAAAATGAAGCAGTTACTTTCCTTATATGACATTCAAAATATCAGCGCGGTCCCGTGACCTGACAGTCATTTTCGCTTGGTGACGTGTCAAAAAGGTTGAAGAAGTTTTTGAGATTCAAAATATCGCTTTATTGGGTAATGGGATGTTATAATTGTAGAAAAGGTGAGGTATAATATCATCACATGCTATACCTTGTCTCCCGTGTAATACAACCATTACGAATATTTCTATCTTACACATTTGTAAGATAACATTTTGAGTGTTTTCATAGGCTAGATATTCTTTGACTGACCAATCGGATGACGTTATTTTTTGTGAAATGACATCGTCAACATGAAATGACGTCACGTCAGTTCACAACTTTTTGGATTTATCAACATGTTTTGGTAAAATTAGACGGTTTTTTTTCGTTTAAAAGCATGTGATAAAAAAGATCTTACACTCGTTGTCACTTCATACCATATTTTATTAAACTCGTCCAGGACATTCGTTAGTAAGCTCGCAAAAGGCTCGCTTACTAACAAAATTCCTGAACTCGTTTAATAAAATATGGTATGAAATGACAACTCGTGTCAGATCCTATATATATATATAATGCTGCAATATTTTTTTCTTCACTTATTGCTCAATATATGTATTCAATAAGCTTTGTTCACCGCAAACTATACACACTCGATCAACACCAAAATTCGGCCCTCACAAATAGGGAACAGATATTACACTGACTCATCTAAGTAGAGCAAATAATTTTGTTAGATTTTTTATACAATATATAATATAAAACAAAACATCATATTGATTTGTATAGTTATTATTAACATAATGAAAGTGAATTTACTTCTTCTAACTCTTGAAGCATTAAGTTACTTAAATAGATTCAAAATAACCCATAAACAAAACAACTTCTTTTGAGAAGACATCTGTGAAAAAACGATGCTAAAAATTGTTAAATGTTTTGGCCATAGAGGTAAAACATGGCAACTTAATAGCTAGCCTAAGCAGAAGCTATTACTGGCAATATGCCAGTTACAATCGACTTACTTTTCAACTACTTTCTGTATTCTGATTCATTAAATAAAACAAATTGGTTAAAACATCTAAAAGGGAAGTAACTCTGAGGTAGTCTGGTGTAGTACAGAGTTATCTCTCCAAAAATAAGTACAAATTCGTGTCATAAGGCAATGTTGGACTACACTTTTTAGACTGTTGGTGCAAGACAACAGGATTTAGTAGTGGTATTCAGAAATCGGTCTTGAGGGAACTACTTCTTTACTTTGCAGGCTACGAGTCAGTAAATCGATAAATTACTGCGTTTCGCTCGCTGAGAAGTGAGGCTTCCTGTTAGCGACGATACCTTCTATGAATTGATGACAAGATATAGATCCTACTAAAAACACTAATAAACAATAATAATAATCCATTTAGTCCATATCTACAAGTGAATTCATGTTATGTCTATACACATAGGTATGATAGCGTATCTGTTTGTGTTGTTTACTGGTTAATTGCGTATTACATCATATTGCGTAAGTTTAACAACAGTGCATTGACTCAGTACATATAGCGAAGCAATCCTAACCACCTGATCGATGATTGCTATTGTTTTTGAAGTATGCATAAGAATTGTGGAAAAGCATTGTACTTCTAAAGAGAGTTTTGAATGTATTTTACTAATTTAACTTATTTGTAATTAAATTGGTATATACCAAGCATAGCGCTTAAGATAAAAAGCACTGAACAATGATTTGAACTTATACGGTTCATTGACTACTTTTACCTGTTTTAGATTGACTTGTATGCATATAACTCTGTTTGCTTTTTAAACAGTTTGCACAAAAAATATCTGCCTCCCACAAATTACAAAAATAATGACGAGAATGTCGTAGATAAATAGCATTGAATTAGACACACTCAATTAAAGTTTTAATTTGCCAACAACAGTGGCCTGGATCCCCATCTTCAATCAGGTCAAATTATTTTAGGTAGAGTGTATAGTTATGAGTTTCGAAATTTTGTAGAAATTATATAACAGACAGGTGACTTACTTCATTAAAGTTCCTTATGATAAAAATACTGTCATAATTCACTTGCTTTTAGTTCGTTTCTCGCCACTAGTCTTTAATTAAGTTTTTGTTGTTGGTATTATTGATTTCCAAAAAGGCTTGTCACAGGATGTGACATATGCCCCTAAAGCATATCCTTGTCAGAGGAAGGCAAAACAATGTTACAATATTATGCCCTGGACAAATATCTTCAGATTTCAGCAACACAGCTGTTTGTTGCTGTGACACACTGCCTCATAATGATCTTCATTCCCACCAAGTTATTACATTCCTTACATATTGGCAAAAATTATGCTTCCTACACAAAGTTCATTCTAATATTTGACCTTTTAAGTGTAACCTTGGACCCACAGACCTTGACCGAGGAGCATGTAAGTGGTATGTGACACATCATCTGATCATGGGAAAAAATAATCTGAAGTAATATTAAAATCCTTCAAGGCTTTTAGAAGTTATAGAGCAGAAAGAAAATTCCTTGACATTTGACCTTGAATTGTGTGACCTTGACCTTTGACTGAGGACCATGGGAGTTAAACACGACACATTGCCTGGTTTTGGGAAATAATAATCTGAAGTAATATTAAAATCCTTCCAAATGTTTAGAAGTTATGGTGGAGAAACAGAAATCCTTGACCTTTGACCTTGAATTGTGACCTTGACCTTTGACAGACGAGCATGGGAGTTGTATGCCACACATTGCCTGGTTATGGGGAATAATAATCTGAAGTTATATTAAAATCCTTCCAGGCGTTAAGAAATTACAGAGCAGAAACAAAAATTCATGACCTTTCATAGAGAATAATAATCTGAAGTAACATTTAAATCCCTCCAGACGTTTAGAAGTTATGAAGTGGAAACAAAAATAATTGACCTTTGACCTTGAATTGTGACCTTGACCTTTGACCGACCATCATTGGAGTTGTACGCGACACATTGTCTGGTTATGGGGAATAATAATCTGAAGTTATATTAAAATCCTTCCAGGCGTTACAAAGTTACAGAGCAGAAACAAAAATTCATGACCTTTGACCTTAAATCGTGACCTTGACCTTTGACAGACGAGCATGGGAGTTGTACACAACACATCGTCTGGTCATGGGGAATAATAATCTGAAGTTATATTAAAATCCATCCAGGCATTTAGAAGTTATGGAGCAGAAACAAAAATTCATGACCTTTGACCTTAAATTGTGACTTTGACCGTTGACCGACAAGCATGGGAGTTGCTCGCGACACATCGCCTGGTCATGTCGAATAATAATCGGTAGTTATATTAAAATCCATCCAGGCGTTTTAAAAGTTATGGAGCGGATAAAAAATTCATGACCTTTGACCTTGAATTGTGACCTTGACCTTTGACAGATGAGCATGGATGTTGTACGCGACACATCGTCTAGTCACGGGGAATAAAAAGAGTTGTTTTTGCTATTACAACCAAGCCAAAGGTTCATAAATATTTCTAAAGCATTAAGAAATATTAGACAACCAAATCAAGTAAAGTGAATTTCAATCAAGAGTTTGAATAAGATTTTTCATTTTATTAGTTGAAATATGAGACTTTTAAATTTGTATTTTGGTATGTAAGGTTCAGATATGTAGAAGGTTCCTTCAATTTGCTACAATTAAGAGATAACAAAGTTTGACTGAAACCTATTCAGCATATACCCTAAGTTCTAAATAGGAAGATGGATAAGGAATGTTGCACAAAAATAAGCCATTCTGTCTAGAAAGAAAATACCAAACAACACAATTACTGAAACTGTTTATATGCTAACTACCCAATCTAAAATATACATATGAATTACTGTGACACATTATAACAAGGTGGCGACTGAAATTCCCAAGTAAAAGTCAGTGACATTTTCAGATTTTTCACTGTGAAATCTTTGTATGATTATTGATACATTATCAGACAGTGATGAAAGTTTATTCAAATATATGACAACCTTGCTCCCAAATGTAAAATGCTGATACATATTGAATACTGTAAAAAAAGCTTTATATGTTATTTTTACAATAATAAGAAGCGTAACCATCATGATTGCAACATGATTCAACTGGATTTTATCCTATTACTACAGCCAAGTCGATCGGATAACAACCCATTGTATAAACCTCAGCGTTATCCGATCGCTATTTTAGCACTAGTTTATTCTATCGTTATTTTTACAACATTATGTACCTCAATGTGACGTCATACCAAATGATGACGTTCATAGTAAACAAAAAACACAGTGTTAAAATAGAAAACCAAAGCAATTTTTTATTTTTTACATATTTACACAACATTTACATGATTAATGAGTGCAGCATAAATAGAACATTATGTGAGTGATGGATAAAGATCAAGTATCTTGCTTAGCTCCAAACAGGACCATGTTTCTCATCCTCGAACGATAAACTTTACCTTTATCCAACACTCAAATAATATTTTCTATTTACAATTTCCATATTTTCTTCAACTTTTAGTTTAACTTTCCTCTGCAGAGAATATTTTCTACAACTTTCCCCATGTCCTATGTTTACAGAGACAGTGGCCACCCTGTATAATAGACATACCACATTCTTATGCTACATGATACTTGCAGATTTTATTGTTGTTAAACCACCCATAAACAACACAAAAAAGTTATTCCGATTCTTACATCATTGCTTCAATTTTTATCAATTAAAATGATGTTATTTTGAATTTGTATCAATGAATGACGTCACTTGTAACAGCGATGTGGCTCGTTCGAACGCAAGCGTGGGAAGATTGGCGGTGTAAAATACAAAGTAGTTCCCGTTGTAATAGCAAATGATTGTCAGATCATGTTAGAATCAAAATAATCTTCAATTAAGCATTTTTTATCAGGAGATAAACAATTGTTTGTCATTGTGATGCGAACGCCCTCGTGGTTTAATTCCTACGCATCAGAACACCAAATAGTTGTTTGTTGGCCGATAAACATCGCTAAATAGAAGATCATTTCTTAAATCATAAACAAGCAAACCTCTTTTCCTCCTCTTCGAGAAGCATTTTCATGGCCTCGATTTCAGCTTTCAGCGGAATGTGCAGCTCCCGTTCCTCGCTCGCCTCGCGCATCTTGGAGAAGACAAGCTCCTGCATGTCTCGGAGTTTCGCCTCCATTTCTCGCAGCTGCTCGCCAGCGCGGTTCCGTTCTTGCTGAATCATGGTCTCCACCGTCTGCCGCTGGTGCTCTAATGTCATGATCTAGAAGGGACAAAAACTTCTCTAGAATTGTAAGCAATGTATTATAGAATCATTTGTAAGCGATGTTTATTTTTAGGCTAAACCTGAGCGTGCTGCTGTTTTTTGTAGTATGTTTGTCAGCTGTATTGTGCAAACGGTGTTTGTCAGTGATTAAGTAGGGGCAGTTATAAATCTCATAGTGATCTGTCCATCGAACTCATTTAGGGGTTTATTATGGTTGTACAACCTCCGCACAGAGATTTGACTGGTTCCGAGCATAGCTCTAATTAAATCCATGCCGTCTTAACAAACCATGTAATGATGATCGATTAAAATATTCTTAATTATTATTTATGGTTTTAATTATTTATTTTCTTTCCTTTTTTCATTATTGACTCCAAACGATACATAAAAAGTCCAATTATGTACAAAATTGCTGTGAGTTGCAAGAAATAAGTAAAAGTTACAAAAACGTATTCCTTCCAGATCAGGAACGATTTTACATGTGATGGCAGTGGTTACTGTTAACTGATAGGGGAAGTAACCGCTGCGAGGAGTTTGATGGTTGTATACAGAAAACATTGTAGCAAAACAGAATTTTCCTACATCAAATACTAGTATTCAAATATGTAGCCATTGGCTAACTGACTGACTGACCTCTACTGGATTTCAATCAACACCTACTCAGGTCAATCGCCAACAAGCACCATTCACAGAATGCGAATGTTTTTAGAAGACATCTCCGTCAAACACTGAACGGCTGGCCTTCTGAATGGCTAAACACATCGTTAATCAATTCTCGTTGATTGGTCAATTTGTCTAATGACTGAGTGAGCCCTGCATAGGATGATGTCCTAAACCCCTACCTGCCCCTCCAGGTTTCGGATCCTGGCCTGGAGCTCCCCCATCTGTCCCTGGAGCTTGGACTTGTCGTGACCCAGTCTCTCTATGGTGTGGGCATCGTTGTTCATCTGACACTTCAACGCAGAGATCTACAGTGAAGAAAAATGGAATGTGTGCTCCAAACAAGGAATGTAACATGAAATATCGGCTCTGAACAAGGAATGTAACATAAAATATCAGCTCCGAACAAGGAATGTAACATGAAATATCAGCTCCGAACAAGGAATGTAACATGAAATATCAGCTCCGAACAAGGAATGTAATGTGAAATATCAGCTCCGAACAAGGAATGTAATGTGAAATATCAGCTCCGAACAAGGAATGTAACATTATATAATCAGCTCCGAACAAGGAATGAAACAAAGATGAAGATTGAACATGTCAAATTATTTAAGTTCAGGGCTAATGAAACACTTATTTGAAAGAAATTATACAAAAAAAGTTACATAGGTGTCCGGTAACTCAATAGGGCTTGAATACGGTCAAGATTTGCTTGCGAAATTCATGTTAAATAAATATGGCTTCCAATTACTTAGTATTTTGATAAATTGGCTTTATTTAAACTTACCAATATATTTTAAAAACAAATTGACTACTTATCAAAATACTGTTTCATTTCGAGGACTGACCATGAAAATTCTATCTGATTTACATGTCTATATAAGATACAATAGTTTCACAAACAAACTTTGATTTGTTCAAAAAGCCCATCAACAGGCCCAGGAGCTCACAGTGCAAGACTTACATTTCTGTTGTATTTTTCTTCCGACTCCAATTGATAGTGCTTGAACTCGATCTCGGCCTGTTCTCGGACCTGCTTCAGCACTTCTGGAATCGCCATGTCGTTTTTGGTGTTCTGGTTGATTCGAGACTCAAGGCTTATTATCGTTGCCTGACTCTGCTCGAGTCTCTCCCTTAACTCGGCCATCTGCTGAGAGTGGACTTGTTCGTTGAACTCAAGTTTCTTCCGCAGAATGTGACACTGGTCTTCAGCCTCGGTGCGTAGAAGGGATTCCTGCTCCTGTCTAAAAATAGAAGGGAATTCTGCTCATGTCTAAAAATAGCAGGGATTCCAGCTCTTGTCGAAAAATAGCAATGGACATTACCACAAATGTCAAGCAGAAGGGATTCATGCTTCTGTCTAAAAATATCATTTTGACGTTACTACAAATGTCAAATGAAGGGATTCCTGCTCCTTTCTAAAAATAGCAATAGACATTACCACAAATATCAAGTGGAAGGAATTTCTGCTCCTGTCTAAAAATAGCAAGAACTCATACAGTTATTGTGAAATTTGACCTAAAGCAAAAATTCAAAGTTGAAAAAAGAGCAATTACCCAAATGAAATCCTTGATAGAGTTACCTCCTCATTTGTACACAATAAGTTCAATGAGTTTTCAAGTCAATACCTCATATAGGTATTGAGAAATTCAACCCAAAGCGAAAATTGTAAATTTAACAAAGGATAATAACTCCAACAAAATCCTTGAAAGTTACCTCCTCATTTTTGCAGAATGGGGTCAGCTCCATGAACAAGAGTCTTGAGTTTCAATTTATGTCTTTGATATTCATTGAGAATTTTATATTCACCAAAAAATTGTCAAAATATATAAATTGTAAGTATAAATATTAAGCACAGATAACTCTAGAAATACAAACGACAGGGTTACATGCCTTGAATTACCCTTTTGACAGTGAACAAGTATTGAAAGTTTTAAATGGATCCCTTTGATAGTCTTTGAGAAATGGACTCTGACAAAACCAAAAAACTTACTAACGCAGACACAGACTACAAAGCAACGACAATAGCTGAACTTTGTTTTTTCGAAAAGTCGAGCTAAAAAGAGCTAAAAAGAAGTTTTATGAAAATTAAGTATGTAATATGTAACATGACCCTTTTGTAAAAATCCACAATCCAGTACCTGTGTTTATGGTCCTCATTCTCGCGTATCAGTTTGTCCATCTCCCGCTGCAAGTGCTGGAAGTCCACGCGCCCATCCCCCATCTGTTTCAGGGACATTAACTCCGTCTCAAGGCCGTTCACTTTCCGCTGAGCCTGATTTAATTCATCCACCAGGCGACGGTTTTTGTCTGACTCGACTGCCATCCTGTGCAATACCAAAGTATTCACAGATCTTTACTTAAGAAGAGTATATAGTTTCGCAACTAAAATCTAGTTCTACGTTCTGGTCAATATTTTATTTCCAAAGTGCAACAGCACAAAATTTGTCCAAAGTAACAAACATTGTCTACTGGGTAAAGTAATACAATGATGCAAAAGTTTTTAGCTTTTGTAGTTTTGATCTGCACTTTCAATGCTCAAACAATGTTTGTCAACAGAAGCAGTCTTCAAAATACCCACTTACCCGAAGCCCGGGAAAAGTAAAAATGTAGCATGTTGTGGGAAAACCGGGCTTAATGCACGTGCGTAAAGTGTCGTCCCGGATTAGCCTGTGCAGTCAGCACAGGCTAATCCGGGATGACACTTTCCGCTTTTATGTTTTTTTCTATTTGAAGGAAGTCTCTTCTAAACATAAATCCACTGTAGGCGGACAGTGCCGTCCTGGATTAGGCTGTGTGGACTGCACAGGCTAATCCGGGACGACAATTTACGCACATGCATTAAGTCGGGTTTTCCCACGACGCGCCTCAAATCTATTTGGGCAAGTTAAAATGTGTGCCTTTTTGCCCGAAAGGGCAGGTTCAAGAAGGATGAAATAAAAAATGAATCAATGTCCAGAAATTTTGTTTTAAATATATAATCATAGTAACCTTATTTGCTTTCCATATGACTACAATAACATAACCACTACCGAAGATTGTTTTCGTTTTGGACCAGTTCAGAGTAGATTCAGGCAAGCTGAAATGTTTATGGTTATGCCAGAATGGGCAAGTACTTCCAAACAATTATTGTGAAGACTGCAGTAGGTCCCAGTGAGAAGTGTTACATGTTACTTAGACTTTAAATCCAACCATATAAATTGTCACAAGTCTGCCATGCACAAGAAGTCAAACATACATGGAGTTTATTATATAATGCAGCAAACACTTGATTTAACATAACAGGGGTGTGGAAATCCCCTGCCCGACTTGTCCAACGCGGGTAATTTTACAATCCGACAAGTTTGTTTTTTTCTGTCAAGTGGACAAGTACAATGTCCGGATTTGAAAATGATGTAAAAGTTGCGAGAAAATATTATATTGTAATAATACATTTTTAACAACATTAAAAATTGGTAATTTATTTAAAATTTGATGACAAATTTTATCAGGAACGCCAGGAATAGAAACTTTATTTTATTTGGACAAGTGACACTTGCTTGTGAACAAGAAGATTCATGAAATGAACTTGTCCATGGACAAGTGACACTTGCTTGTGGACAAGTAGATTCATGAAATGAACTTGTCCTTGGACAAGTGACACTTGCTTGTGGACAAGTAGATTCATGAAATGAACTTGTCCATGGACAAGGAATTATTTTGATATTTCCGCACCCCTGTGTAACATGCTAAAGCTGGTTATGCCAAAACCATTTTAAATTTGATGAAACTAGCTTCCTGCCAAAACACAATAACAAACCTGCTTTCAAAGTCAATGGCCATCTGCTTGTTTTTCTCGCACTGTAGCTGGTAATTGTTTTTCTCTCGACTCGTAGCATTGAGTTCCTGTCTGATAGATGGGTAATGACAAGTTTGGATGATGTCATACTTAGTAGGTATTTTTTCCAAATTGCTCAGATCATATATGTCGACATTACAAAGTGTTCTGAATATATTGCTTAAAATACACCTTGAACAACGCTGATATGATACATTTTTATCATACAGGTAAATCTTCTTAGTTCATAATTATATAATATATAATCAAACAAAAAACATATAATCAAACCCATTTTAGCACGATATTCTACAAATTTTCCATATCATGTAAACAAACACATTTGTGAAAAAGTTCAATGGCTTCACTGCCATTCTAATCAGAATTAGCAAATGTACAGCCCATAAATGGTGAACAAAATGTTTACCACTAGTACTTTTTACTGAATTAGGCATAACAAATATATGTTTGTTTCAGGTTACATGCCCAAAAAATTAGGGTAGGTAGGTCGGGATTTATTTAATGTTTTTTTTTTTTTTGGTAAATGCTCAATTTGAAGATTCTTAAACTAAATAAATATTCAAAACATATCAGTAATATCCTTAAACATTGTTTATAAGTGATACTATCAAAACAAATTAAATTAATGAAAAAGGTAAATAAAACAAAAAATGTGACAAACCCAATATCATGTTCTAGGGTCGGGGCATTTTTTAGGGTAGGTCGGGTAGCCTGGAACAAACATATTTTTTTTTTACATCTTATGACAGACAGGTCCTAGCACTTAATATACTGTGACTGGGAAAGCCGTGCAAAATGCGATATTTGTGCATAAAATTGCTAAAAATTTCATCCATAATATTAATTCGGCAGTCTAAAAAATCAATATCAACAGACGCTCATTGCAACTTGAACGGGAAAGCGCGATTGTCTGCGTGATGTATTTTTCTCGATTGAAACAGACGTTCACAAAATGTATTTGCTGTAAATCCCATAACAATCAGAGGAAATCCCATAAATCTTTGAAAAAGCCAATATATTTTTATGGAGGTGAGAAATTATCTCATATGGAAAAATCCTTTCCCAGTCACTGAATATAGATTGTATGTATCAATTAGGAATGGCCACATATGTTTAAATTACTATTTGAATATGCCCCTAGATTATTGGCATAATGTATAAGTGGAATAGTTAGCGACGTGGAAATATTTGTGAATTTTGTGAATTACAAAAATTCTATAATATTTCTGTCAGCGAAAATAACATTGATTAATTTACTCAAACATTGATCGCATATAGGAATATGAATATGTTACAATACATATGCATTGTACAGTGTAGAACAAATGTTTAAAATATAGAAATATGAAGAAATAAATTATTTGAAAGTTTATTTTATGCTGACATTTACAAATTCATGTCAAGATGAGCAGTTGGTCCTATCACACAGTCTTTGTTGACACCATTGACGTTTACTCTAAAACACAACAGCAGTAACGCCGTATTGATAACGCTATTGTCATTCAGGTAGGCTAGTATTGATCTATGGCATACATCTAGTGTTAACACACTCCAGGTGGACAGAGGGTAGCACGTTTTTCACAACCCGTAGCTGCAATGTGGCTGCTAATTAAGGAAAGCGACTGCAGCAAAAGGACATTGTCAAGGGTGGAACACGTAATACAAGCCAACTATGGCAATTTGATATATATTGATCTTAAGCGGATCGAGTTATTGTTTGTTGCACTACACGGATGTCAACGAGAGTAACGATGTAGGCATGAAATTTTCACAACATGATACTGGAAATTCGCTAACATCTCCGCAACGTTCTCTGCGAAGTTCGAAATCTCGGTGGCGATCAAATCGGCAGTATTGCTATAACTACCGCCCTTTATGACTTACACTACCGAGCCTTTTGCTCGAGCGGCACCTCTCTTTGCATTATCTTTAACTTAGGAATTCTTACTTTTTTACAACTGAAACTATTAAAAATAAATCTCCTACTAAAATCCTACTAACCACGGTTTTCTTCATTGAATAATAATGTGTTGACTAACTCCTTTGGAGGAAGTGTACATCAAAATACTAGGCTGCATTTTTTTATGGAATTAATTTTCAATCATACATGGTATTCGGATTGGTATTCAGATTCGTTGAAAAGCCTAGCCGTTTTTCCGCCTTGAAATTCTGTCATGATTTTTTCTGTCATCAGCTTTTTTTTCAAAAACATATTTTAAAAATAATTAATTGCTTTTTAAAGAAATCAATCGTTAAAATGAGTAATACTACATGTGGACGTTAAAAGCCAAAAAATCACCATGGTTTTTAAATACTGAAATATGGGGTACCTAATTGACATTAAATACGGTCCCGTATCTCCATGTCAAAAGCATGTTTTATACAAAAGCGCGCACAAATTATGTTGCCATGCACAAGGTCACGGATGCCTCGTGTAAAACGTGTGTGTACTGGCCACGTGCGTAATTGCAGTTTTTAAGTGAACAAAATAAAGTTTAACAACGTTAAATTGTGTTTTAAAATGAGGCTCTATATTACATTATTCATTTGCATATTTTGATTGTCAATTTGTGAAATGGATAAGAAAATTAAACATTAAATATAATAATTAAATGTTTTAAAATGCCTGTTCACTTTTCCTGGCAACGCTAGTATTTGTTGCCAAACACTTTTTTAGTTGTTAGTAAGGTATAAACTCCACCCTAAAAATTGCAGTATTTTATTGGCTAATAAGATTTTTGTGGGTGGGACTACACAGTTCAGTCACTTGTCAATCACACTGTTGGAAGTGAGACCTTAGCTAGCATTCGTTTATGGCCCTGTGGTTACAGATCGGTGTAATAGATAAAGGAATTAAGGGTTGTCGCTCTGAAAATTAAAGCATGTCGGCGTTATTGAAGCATGTCGGCTAATGACTAACTGCTTTGAAGGCATTTCGAGCCCGACAAGTGAAACAGGCCTGCAGGAACCCTAGTTTACTTGTGGTGGTGAAAAACTGTGGGATGCAAGCAAAATTATAACTCGTGACATAATAGATTCCCTCTTTAAAAT
The DNA here is from genome assembly GCA_027627225.1 of Congeria kusceri. NCBI lineage: Eukaryota > Metazoa > Mollusca > Bivalvia > Myida > Dreissenidae > Congeria > Congeria kusceri. The sequence continues at coordinate 9,590,130 of CM051027.1, forward strand.
AAATGTAGCTGGTTAAAAAATTAAACTAGACAGTATTCAGACTTAAATAACAGATTCAAAATATTCTAAAAACATTCAGTTTATTATCTGGGCATTCAAATATTCTCTCCCACCCATAACATTAACATAAATATTTATGCTTGCATTAATATAAATCTTGAAACTCTTCTAGTAAAAACCAACCTACCTTAAAACATCCAGCTCTCGCTCGTACAATGCCTTCAGGTTAGCAACTTCGTCTTCAAGAATCCGAGTCTGCTTCATCAAGGAGGCACTGTCCAGACTGTTGCTGTGCTCACCAAGTGATCGCACCTTCGAAATATACATCGTAAACCTATCATTGAGCATCTGAAGGTCTTGCTTCTCCTGTTTGCGTGCCGACGATAACGGCGAGATAATGGCGCTGTCGTAATGACTCATTTTGGCTGTGTTGTCAGGTCTACCTCCACTGTAGGAATACGTCACAGACTTAGGAATCTCATTTACTTGACCTGACAAAGGTTGCGATGGGGAATTCTTTTCCGTCGATGAAATTGCCCGACTTTTACTGTAATTAGTATCGCTTGATAATACTCGGTCACTGGCAGTGTATGTGTGCGTTTCTGCAGACGAGGCTACGGGGCGGGTAGGCGAACGTTGTGGTGAACCGGGAATTCGTATGGTTTCCTGTCGGCTGTTGTAACCTGAGTCGACTCTGGTGCTAGGGCTTCCTGAGTGTGCAACGTTCTTGTAGACAGAGGTCAATGTTGGCGATTGAAACTGATTCTTTACAGTCTGCGTGTGCTGTTTAGTAGGGGTAGTACCATTGCTTTGAACTGTTTTCACAAAATAAACTGTCTTTTCATACGGGTGTTTTGCAGACTGTCCTTTCTCATTAAAAAACTTATGAGATGAAACAAAATGTTTGCCTTGAGACCCTGCTTTCTGTTGCAGAGGGAAGTTTGGGGTGCTGGGGGTAGGCTGGAAGTCCGTCTGCTGTGCACTTTCTCTGGTCTCTGTATCAGCTCGTGTGGAGTTCCGGCCAGTGTCTAGTTCTGGTTCAGCTATCTCTGCAGAAAACAAAGAGAAGTGTGCGAAGAAAAGCTAAGATTTGAGGCTCCAGCTGTTAAGTTAAGAAATAATTCAAGTACACAAATGATGCTTTTTTTTAGGACATGAAAAAAGAAACAGATGGAATTCATTACATGCAAGCCTCTTAATAGGAACTCTTGTCAGGGCCTTTTTAAGTCAGGTAAAAACAATGCTGTCCCCGAAGCATAGGAAGGAAAAACAATGTCAGAGTACAATATTAGGCCCTGGACAAATATCTAGAGATTTCAGCAACACAGCTGTTTGTTGTTGTGACACACTGCCTCATAATGATCTTCATTCCCACCAAGTTATTACATTCATGTTGGCAAAAATGATGCTTCCTACAAAAAGTTCATAGTAATATTTGACCTTGTAAGTGTAACCTTGGACCCACAGACCTTGACCAAGAAGCATGTAAGTGGTATGTGACTGGTCAGGGCAGTGATCGAAATTAGCACAAGCCGAATGCCCGAGACCGGTAAATTCGGCATGGGCTTGTTCATTATGTAGAATTACAAGCCCATTGGGCTTGCTCAGTTTGCTAAAGCCATTCCACCTGAGAGCCATGAAAATGCATTGGGTGAATCTTAATTGCTTCCAATGCATGTCAATGTGATTTCTGGGAGCCATAAATATCAGCACAATAGTGTAGCTCTGAATGCCTAATGATGTAAATTTACATCTGTAACATTAATTCTTATTGGTCACATAAACAAGGTGGTTAACAAATCAACCAATCACATTAACTATTATTTAATGTACATTTGATCCCCCCCTTCCTTGTTTACTATGAAAATCTACTTGGCCATAGTTAATTTCTCCCAGCTCCATTGCTTATGTACAACCCAATGGCAGATCAGACTATTATTTTGTTTCATTAATGCTAAATAAATGTCCAAGAAAGATTTAATTTCTCTAATGCTGAATTGTGGAAGTAACTTTGTGAATAATTGAAACTGACAGTCAAAGTCAGAAAATATGAATGTGTTAAATGTTGAAATGTTGCATCAAAACAATACAGGGACTGTTACCTAGATATTCATCATACCATAAAACAAATCAAAATTCAAAATGAACAGTTTAACTGCAAATTATGCAAGATTCTCACTAGGAGAAGTACAAATTTCCTGCTATGGGAATCATGTAAAGGGCAGGCTGCAGCCAGGCATGTCAACTTTGATGATTGTATCTCAGACCTGTGTTCCCTTCTATTGGCTTCCAGCAAGATTAAATTTGTTGAGGTAATGTTTAGAAAGGCTTGATCTATAATTTATCAGATTGAAAGTGTTTAAAACATTATTGTAGTTGTTATAAAAATGTTAAAATGTAAAAAATATCACAGACACTGATTTCTAATCACACATCACAACACTTTTAATAATAGATAAACATGTTGATAATTTCACAATTAATTACGTTATTATTATAGTTGTTAGAGTTGAATTGATATTTTTTAACATAGTTTTCACTACAATAAATCATGCTTTATATATTTTTAAATATAACCAGTGACTGACATAACTTCAACTGCTATTTGAAAAATACAGAATTTAAGTGAATTCAAGAAAGCAGTGTAGCACCGACTACCTGCAATAATTATTGCCTTGTCATGAGAATACATATTAATTTGTGCAATAAATGTATATTGACTTAAAGATGTCTACATTGTCATATGAAATTGTGTTTTTGTCATAGTAATTCACTTTCAAATATCAAATCACTAGTAAATAGGTTTATAAACAATATGTCGTCTATTTATGAAGATTATTAATATTAATAATCAAAAACAACATAATGGATATATTAAAATAACACAAACAAATGGTTTGAACATTCGGGCTTGTACTTTCTTTTTCAGGCTTGTTCATTATTCAAGAATACAAGCCAGAGAGCTTGCATTTTGAAATTCTAATTTCGATCACTGTCATGGGAAAAAATAATCTGAAGTAATATTAAAATCCTTCAAGGCTTTTGGAAGTTATAGAGCAGAAAGAAAATTCCTTGACATTTAACCTTGCATTGTGACCTTGACCTTTGACTAAGGACCATGGGAGTTGTACACGACACATCGCCTGGTCATGGGAAATGATAATCTGAAGTAATATTAAAATCCTTCCAAACGTGTAGAAGTTATGGTGGAGACACAGAAATCCTTGACCTTTCACCTTGAATTGAGACCTTGACCTTTGACAGACAAGCAAGAGAGTTGTATGCGACACATTGTCTGGTCATAGAGAATAATAATCTGAAGTAACAGTTAAATCCCTCCAGACATTTAGAAGTTACAGAGCGGAAACAAAAATTCATGACCTTTGACCTTAAATTGTGACCTTGACCTTTGACCGACGAGCATGGGAGTTGTACGCAACACATCGTCTAGTCATGGGGAATAATAATCTGAAGTTATATTAAAATCCATCCAGGCATTAAAAAGTTACAGAGCAGAAACGAAGTCTGGACGTACGGAACCACCCACCCACGCACCCACGCACCCAAACACAGGCGGAGGGTGCAACTACTATATGTCCTCCTTCAGGGGCATAAAAATGCAGCAAACTTCCTACAAAATACAACTACAGCAATGGTTATCCCTATAACTGAACCATATTACTCAAAGAGTCGATTCTATGGGGGAAAAATTGTTATTACTTTGGCTATTATTCTGCTTAATTTTTCAAAACACAACCGGTGTTCTTAGACTTTAGACATAAGAATATTCTTTAAATGTTCTGTGCTAAGAATGCTGTTTTTATAAATCTGAATCTAACTTGACATTCACCGACACAATTTTAGCATTCTTTATTAGAGCTCGATGATTCTTTCGATACATCAATCAATCGATCGTAAATGACCCGATTTGATTTTCGATGATAAACGAGCCAATTTTGATCAATTCTTTTTTTTTATATATCTATAGACGATTTGTCTTTAAACTGTGTATTTACATTATGGTGTTCAAGTTCATAAATCCTGTTAACTGTTCATTGTATCTGTTGCTGTTATATTTATATATTTGTCAAACATAATCACACATTTTTTCCATTGTTCTTACCCGTATTTATATTGATACATAAGAAACATACGTTGACATTAACCAATACAATGAAATTAATAATAACAAAAATATATCTTTACTATAGTGCATGTAATGACTCATAAATACATTAAACATGCCTGAAAAAAAGGAAACTTATATCGAATAACAATATTCAACTATATGATGTTGGGTTTCAAAATCTAATCGAATCGAGCCTTTGCTTAATCATAGCAGCTCTATTCATCTTGTAGTCTGATTTGTTTACGACATAAGTGACATTGGTACACACCCATTTTCGAATGCACAATTATTATAATCTTGAATCTAAAGTCTATTTTTTATTCTTAATAAAGGGCTGGGGAATACAGGCCTGGAATACATTTATATCTCCCTTGAATGCCATAAGGTGTCATAAGCATGTGCAAAGAAAGCTGACTGCCACTTCTGGCTTTCAAAATGAGGCATGTTGTGTGAAAACCGGGCTTAACGCATGTGCGTAAAGTGTCGTCACAGATTAGCCTGTGCAGTATGCATTGGCTGATCCCAGATGACACTTTCCGCTTTTATGGTATTTTCTGTTTCAATGAAGTCTTTTCTAAACATATATCCACTGTAGGCGGAAAGTGTCGTCCCAGATTAGCCTGTGCAAACTGCACAGGCTAATCCGGGAAACACTTTACGCACATGCATTAAGCCCAGTTTTCCCACGACACACCTCATATAATATTCAACGGCACCATTCAGGTCCAGTAACTGGAAATCCTCCCTGTTCGAGTCCTGCGAGGTATTCTCCCAGGTGCCGTCGACGATGATGGACGGGATGTCCTCGCTGTAACCAAGGCGACTGGGGCTCCTAGCAGCCTGGCTGTCGACGCCTGCCTCTGTAAACCTGGCAATGAAATGGAGGTGTACTATATATGATACATTGTTATATATTTCATAAGCCTGCTACTGTAAACCTGGGATTGAAATTTGACGGAAGTGTGCTAGGACTAATACATTTGGATACAAAATTAATGAAAAATGGAATTTGAAACATGTATCATTCAAATACAGGAAAAATGGAATCATTTTGACCGCTCAAATTAAGGAACAAGAGGACCATGAATGCCCAAAGCGCTCACCTGAGAATTGGTACAGATGAAGACCATACTGTTGTGACAGGTTTGAAAATTAAGGTATCTGAACAATACGCAAAGGAAGATTTTTCTTTGATAATTTTCTGTCCAATGATGATAAATTATGTTAATGCAGGCTCTGAAGCCATCAATGTTGCATGTACAAATAACTGCATGCAAGGTTTGCAACTGATGGAAATCAAAGTTTATCCATCAATTTTTATGGTCATAACCAAACTGTGTAAGTTTGGTCAACATTAAATAAGAAATCATGTGTGCAAGCCAATCGTTTATAACTTGTTGATGTTCTGTTTCACACACAAGGGGCAATAACTCCGGTGTTTCTGGCCCGAACATGCTTATTTTCAACTTCACCTGCAATCTTACGTTCATAGACAAACTGTGCACAATTGGTGAAGATTGGATGAAAAATTAAGTCTCTATCTTAAATAATGTCAATTTTTGTATATTTATTTCACAAACAAGGGGCTACAAATCAGGTGTTTCTGGCCCAATTTGCTTGTATTCGACTTCTCCATTAATTTTATGGTCATAGACAAACTGTGCACTGTTGATGAAGATTGGATAAAATATGAAGTTTCTATCCTGAATAATGTCCATTTTGTATAATTTTTTCACAAACAAAGGGCAATAACTCCGGTGTTTCTGGCCTGATTTTGTTTATATTCAACTTGTCCTGTAATCTTATGGTCATAGACAAACTGTGCAAGATTGATGAAGATTGGATGAACTAGAATTGTCACGAGTGACGGATATACCCCCACAATATGGCCTTGTCACAAAACTATGGCATCCATTTGAAAGAAATAGACACAGAGATAATGCTTTAATTTGTGAATGTTTAACAGTGTTTGGAAAAATTTAATTTCAATAGGAGCCATAACTCTGTCAACATTTAGTAGTTTGTAAATAAAGTTGAACTTGATCTGTATTTTATGATGTTACACCTGTGTACCAAACATAATTTAACAAGAAATGTGGAAATTCCATGAAAACCAAATTAACGAAATGAATAAGTCAGCACAATAATGAAAGAAAGTTCTGAGTGCAAGGTGAAGGTCATACACCTATGGCTAGGAAATGGTGACCTTGACCTTGCAATCCAAAGCGAGGTCTCAATATAAGGTATCTATGTATGAAGTTTCATTAAAATATCTCAATGCGTTCTCAAGTTATTGAGTGGAAACTGTTTTTCTAGTTGTAGTAATGGTGACCTTAACCCCACCCACCCGATATGCAATCCCAAGCAAGGACTCAATATAAGGTATCTATGTATGAAGTTTCATTAAAATACCTAAACGCATTCTCAAGTTATTGAGAGGAAACTGTTTTTCTATGTTTAGTAATGGTGACCTTGACCTTGACCCCATATGCAATCCCAAGCGAAGTCTTTGATATCACGTATCTATGTATGAAGTTTCATTATAATAGCTCAATTCGTTCTCCAGCTAGAGAGTGAAAACAAAAAGTTGACGCCGCCACCCCTCTGTCAAAATTTAGTGGTTTGTAACCAAAGTCGAACTTAACCTGTATTTTATGATGCTACACATGTATACCAAGAATTATTTGAATATGTCAAGCCATTGTTGAGTTATCGTCAGGAAACCACAATTTTCGGGAATTCAAGCCAAAAAGGGGCCATAACTCTGTCAAAATTTAGTGGTTTGTAAACAAAGTCGAACTTGATCTGTATTTTATGATGCTACACATGTTTATCAAAATTTATTAGAATATGTCAACCCATTCTTGAGTTATCGTCCGGAAACCATGTTTTCAGGGAATTTAAGTCGAAAAGGGGCCATAACTCTGTCAAAATTTAGTGGTTTGTAACCAAAGTCAAACCTGACTTGTATTTTACACATGTGTACCAAAAATTATTTGAATATGTAAAGCCCTTCTTGAGGTATCATCCGAAAACCAAGAAACCAACAGACCGACCAACTGACAGACCGACAAGCTCACTCTTATATACCCCATCTAAACTTCGTTTGTGGGCGTATAAAAATGAAGTCTCTATCCTGAATAATCTCCATTTTTTCGTTTTTTTTTCCACAAAGGGCAATAACTCTGGTGTTTTTGGTCCAATCCTGTTTATATTCTACTTCAACTGTAATCTCATGGTCATAGACAAACTGTGCAAGATTGGTGAAGATGGGATCAAAAAGGAAGTCTCTATCCTGAATAATGTCCATTTTTGTATATTTTTTCATAAACAAAGGGTAATAACTCCAGTGAATGAAACATGATCTGGCCCATTTTTGCTGAGATCTGATGGTCATACACAAACTGTGAAAGTTTGGTTATGATTGGATGAAAAATAAAGTCTATATGTTGGAAAAAGGCATTTTTGCACTTTTTTGCATGAAAAAGGGGCAGTAACTCTAGTGTTACTGGTGTGATCTGGCCCAATAACAATACCGTCAGAGATTTTATGATCATACACAAACTGTGCAAGTTTGGTTAAGATCAGATAAAAAGTGAAGTCTCCAGCCTGAGAACGAAACAAATTGTTGACGGCACACGGACGCCATAGACGACGCAGGAGAGGTCCCCAATAACAACAGCTCACCGAGCACTGAGCACTTTGTGCTGAAGTGAGCTAAAAATGGAATTTTGACCATGTACCATTCAATAATATAAATAGAAAATTTCCAAGGATTAATATCAAAATATAAATAAAATCTCCATCTTGGCTATCATCTCAGAACACTGATCAGAAAACAAATTCACCTGAAATAAATATGTACCTATATATTTAACTGCTGTGTTATTTTTAGATTTTTTGCATAATGAAACCAATGTTCAAAATCATGTATGCTCCTAACAGCAACTCCATATAAACATTTTTTTTTATTTTGATTGTATTTTCAGACACCTTTAACAAACTTGTTACCTGACAACTTTCCTCTGTGTACATTTTGTCCGATTTGGCTGCATGATTTCAAGTATATAGACTCTGATTGCAGTTGCTTGTTATTCCCAACAAAATATTTCATAAAACACATGAAATTCCATTCTTAGATTCCATCACCACATTCGTTCCACAAAATTCAAACTCAATGTTTATTTGAACATACAAGTTTTCACTTCAAATGTCTTTGTTTCCCAACTTCTATTTGCAGAACAATGTGCAAAGAACATATCTCGATTGGACGAAAATCACCAAGCAATGTCATGTGCTGATAAAATTCACACAAATCATTGACTTTAAGTGATAGTCAATCCACCTCCACCATTAGAAAACACATAAAACACGGGACACCAAATGTTGTAAACCACCAAACCTTTGAGATTGGTCATGAACCTGCTAATGGTTTTATTTCTTGTCATAAAATTTCCATTTTTCCATCTGAAAATAATCTTAAAACTATGGATCGCTGTGCGAACAATGAAAGTAACTTATTTAGACAGAAAAGAGGTGACATTCAAAGCAAGAATATTTCCCACATAAGATGATTCCATAAAGGTTGGAATTTAATTGCTCGGTCAATGGTTGCTTCAAAAGAGAACAGGACTGGTGTACTTTCACCGAACTGAAATCATGGAGTCATTATGATTGTCAGAATAACTGTACTGAAATAGCTTAAAGACGTTGGCAGCAAAAATAATTATTGGGTTAATTTCTCCTTTTGCTTCATTATTTCTTTATTGTTTATGGTTACAATATACTAATTTCAATCAATAAATATAAATCTTTGTAAGTCATTAAGTTCCAGTCAATGGTTAAAAGTTCATAAAGCATTATAATTATCAAAACCACACGTATACAGTGTATTGCCAAACAAATTAGTTTAAAAAAAAGATCCATTAAAAATATCTTCATTCTATATTGGCAATTGATACGTTGTTTACGTAAACACGAAACATGAAAAAGGCTACACAGGTACCCTATTTAAAGTCCAATATTTCCCAAACAAGTTCAGTGACCCATTCTTTTTATTAGTGTTTTGATGTAAGTATACAGTGGTGCATGTATGTGCAAATATTTAAGAAAATCTGTTGTTTGGAACAAAATATATTGATGCATAATAGATGACGTTTCAAAAGGTATTATTAGCACCCATTTGAACTTCTTAAATGTCCAGCCAAATTCATTATTTTAACAGTAAATATAGGTTAAGCATTTTTATTATCAAAATACACTTGTTTATTGCCAAAAAAGACATATGAAAACATATCAGTTGAAAGAACCGTAATCTTGTTTGAAAAAAAGCTCCCCTACATATACTTAAAACATTTATAAAAAAACCCGGACAAAGTGCTTCGACAGGTACCGTATTCAAAACCCAATATTTCCGGACAAAGGCTGGTGATCCCTATTTTTTAACACTGTTTTAGTTTCAGTATACAATGACACATGTATATGGAATTTTTTAACAAAATCTGTCATTTGGAATAAGAGATATTCAAATATTTTATTTATTAATTGATGGTTTCAAAAGCATATTAAATGCATAATTAACCTCATTAAGTGTCCAATAAAAGTCATTTTTTAAATGGTTACTATAGACAAAGCACCTTTTATCATTAAACTGCACGTGTATATTGCCAAACGAAAGATTAGAACAAAGATGCATTTAAAATCTCCGCCCTTGTTTGAATATGAATGCTTTATATAATTGAACATTGCTTGTCGCACAAACTGAAAAAATGGCTTTGACAGGTAGAGTATTTAAACCCCAATATTTCTGGAACAAGGCCGGTTACCCCAACTTTTTTAGACTGTTTTAGTTTTAGGATACATTGACACATGTTTCTGCAAATTTTTAAGAAAATCCATCGTTGAAAAAAAATTTGATGAAATTGTCGCGAACATCTTTAATTGGTTTTATGCAATCAGATCAAATTAAATTTGAATAAAATTTTTGTATGAAGAGCAATTAATATAGAATAAAAATACTTTTTATCGTGAAACTTCAATATTGTACATAAAATACTGTATAATGTATAATGTAGATGGCACAAAATATAGAACTCAGGTTAAAAAAACAAACAATTCAGAATCAAAGTATTATGCAAGTTGTCGTTTTCTTAAAGAATTTTGCTTTAAAGGGCATAAAAACTATGACTTTGTGCAAATAAATAACTATAAGAAGTAGAAGTAGAAGTAAAAAGACACTGAAAAAATTATATGAGGCACGTCGTGCGAAAACCGGACTTAATGCATGTGCTTAAAAAGTCATCCCGGATTAGCCTGTGCAGTCCACACAGGCTAATCCGGGATGGCACTTTCCGCTTTTATGGTATTTTCTGTTTCAAGGAGGCCTCTTCTAAACATAAATCCACTGTAGGCAGAAAGTGCCGTCCCGGATTAATTCGGGATGACACTTTATGCACATACATTAAGTCCGGTTTTCATTTCATGTATGAATGTATGTATGTATGTATGTATGTACATATGTAAATATACTATGAGCAAATAAAATATTGCACAAAAAAAAAAAAAAAAAAAAAAAAAAAAAAAGGCCGGTTTTCTCACGACGCGCCTCATATAATGATACCAGATGAATAGCCTAAATGGATGTGTTTAAACATGTAGAAGAAGAAGAAGAAGAAACAGAAGAAGTAAAAGGAGAAAAACAAAGAAGATATAGATCTGAAGAAGAAATTCTATAAATATTTCAAATGAATTGCCTAAATAGATGTATTAAAATCTCCAACCTGTACCATATAAGTGTAAATATAAGTGTAAATATTAGTGTAAATACAGGGTAAGACACTTTGAACATGAAATGCAAGTTCAATAAAAAAATATCTTGCATAACTTATTTTGCTGCTTTTCACAGTCAACAAATTGAAATCGCAACTACCATATACTTATCAACATATAAAGTACTCCAAACAATTATAAAAGAATCCACTTCTGAAAATCTTGAAAAAAGCAACAACAAAACTTCACACAGGTTGTTTTCCCTTGAACATCCATATAAAATGCGAACAATTTTTGTTACATCCGAACTGAACACAGGAATCTTTAAAACTGCAATGGTTTTGAAAATTATAGAAGAGCATACACCCCTCGTAGGTGAATTAAAAATCGAAACACAATTCTTTCTTTCTGTTGACACAAAAAAATTACAATAATTGGTGTTGATGCAATAATCCCCCATTAAATGTAGAGAGTATTTGCTATTGTCCAGTGCCGTCAATAAAACTGTGAGTGGAAATGGTCCATGGATCCAACCAAACATCCACATTGTTCTGTATGTGTAGCAATTTCAATGTAAGCAAACAAAGCCTTTCAATAGCCAAGGAGTCATTAAAGTTTAAATTCTTAATTCATGTTGATTTTCCTACATCAATACAACATGGCAACTTACTTGTACTAACTAACTGCTACACAGCATGGACAGAGGTCGCACGTTAGAGGTCAAGGCAATGGTTTCCTTGACAAGCAACAATGTCAAGTGAGCCCATTAAGTCAACAAAAGTGATGTAATGTTTGCTGTAATTTTCTCTGTTGACAAACTGAGAAAAGCAATAGTAAAGCAAAACTTCTTTAACTCGACGAAAATGCTTGAGTTATCAAAGTTATCAAGCTATCCATGTTTCCATACTGAGAAGTGACAAATATTCACTAAGAAGTTTAATCGTTAGCGTGATTATTCCATGTTGGCAACATGAATACTTCTTCTAATTAACATTTGTAAAGAACACAAGGGCTATTCTCCATAATCTGTTCGCAGCAATCACAATGTGCGAAACTGTTTGCACCTGCCAGACAATCGCAAAATAATACATAAAAGTGTGAACAAATTCCTCGAGTTATTGAAAGTAAATATCAATAGTATGCTGGATTAGGGACCGACATATGTGCTCAAGTTATCAAGTGATCGATGCTCTAGTTGAAGGTGGTAAGGACTATGAGATTTGTACGAGTTACCGTAGGCATTCGAGAAATCAATGCGCGAGTTAAAGTTTTACTACATTTGTTGAATCACAACTTATATCTATGGAGACTTAAAGAATAGTGAAGCTTTAACTTATATCTATGGAGACTTAAAGAATAGTGAAGCTTTACATAAAACAATGTGTGACCCAATTTTAGGCCAACAGCTAATTCTCAATCAGGTCCTAAATCATTGCAATAAAACATTCATTGAGTCCACGAGTATGTTCAGTTGCTAATGGAGTCAATGCTGTTTTCCCGAGCATAATTAGCAGACTGGTCACGCAAACCAAATTCTTATATCATTACGTAAGACCAAAATAGCAGAAAATCTGAGCAAGCTAAATAGCTTCAAAATACGGCTTGTTCTTCTGACTGCGACTGATTTGGTTGTCCCAAATATAGATGATGTGAATGACCTGGTATACTTTTTTGGCAGAAACATTAATAACAAACCATTTAAAATCAAAATACTGACAGCCTTTTTTTATACAAGACTAGTGCATTAATTTTGTGGTCTTATTCCAGGACACCCAGGCGAATATTTTGGTTACATTCAAGTAAATAGCAAAAATAGGGGTGTCATTCATTTGACTTAGCAATTTTAATAAATTGACTTTTTTAGAAACTGTAATTGTAATAATCACATGATATACAATTATAATTCACATGACTTACATTATCTTAAATAATTTAAAGGTAAGAAAACATTAGTGAATTTTTGCTGTTTTGAAAAGGAGCCTTTCAGGTTTCGATTTACTGACTCGTAGCCTGCAAAGAAAAGAAGCAGTTTTCCACGATACCAGTTTTGGAAATTACCCTGTCAAGAGACTGTTGCCTTCCGCCAACAGTCTAAAAACATTCCAAAACCTAAAATGGCAGGCTACAACTGTCATTCAAAAAATAGCATGCAATAATAAGTTGAAGTTTATAACTTTAGGAATGTCTTGTTATGCTGCTCATATAGTCAATCTCATTAAAATCATCTCCAGTCTGACGCTACTCTAGTATCCGTTGACTGGATCTGAGGGCTTCACGTTAGGGGTCACGTTCAGTAGACGTTTTAAGGAGCCTGTTGCCTTCAAAATCTTGCAGTATAACTTCATACATAAACCACAAATACTATGCACGAAATTCACATGAACTTTGGATGTTTACTCGCCTAAGGTACCACTATATACATTATTATAAAGGGAAAATTAACTGTAAATGATTTATTTCCGAGGATCAGCTGGAAATGCATCAAAAACCTTGGCCAAACATTGCTGTGCAAGAGACAATTTCATTGGGCGCAGCAGGGCTGATGTTTTATTGTTTGGAAGGTGATTTGAACATGACCTGTTATACGATGTCTTCAGATGCTAACAATGTTAGGATTTGACTTTAATGAGATTGCGCATATAGTGCAGGGGTTTATTTAAGCGGATGCCGCTTGCCCGTGCCGGGTTAAAATCGCCACGGACAACTGATTTTCCAAAGAAGATAGCCCACCGGGCAAGTCAATCATAGTAGTGACATCTTTCCAATTTTTTCCTTAGCAATTATTTATTTTCTTTGAGTTAATATTGCACTTTACCAGCTATATGGAAACTGATTTTGATTGGTCGTTTGCATGGTATAAGCCAATCAAACCACTAGAAACAGGTTCTATTCGGCAGTTTCTCCAAAATGGCGGACGGTAACAATCCAAAGGCGTCAAAAGTTTTCCCAATTGTTCAGAAAATAAATAATTTAAATAAGCAAAATCTATCAAATAAACATACATCAGAAAAAGAAAGAAAAAGAAAATATTTAAAAGAATGACGTAAATGAGCTTTCCAGACCTCATGGCTTAACAAATTTCAATGGCTCAACAAATGGCCACATAGAATATGAGGATCCTTAGAAGCTCGCAAAGCAGGCCTAGAAAGTGTTAGCTTGCAAAGCAGGCCTAGGAAGTGTTAGCTCGCAAAGCAGGCCTAGGAAGTGTTAGCTCGCAAAGCAGGCCTAGGAAGTGTTAGCTCGCAAAGCAGGCCTAGGAAGTGTTAGCTCGCAAAGCAGGCCTAGGAAGTGTTAGCTCGCAAAGCAGGCCTAGGAAGTGTTAGCTCGCAAAGCAGGCCTAGGAAGTGTTAGCTCGCAAAGCAGGCCTAGGAAGTGTTAGCTCGCAAAGCAGGCCTAGGAAGTGTTAGCTCGCAAAGCAGGCCTAGGAAGTGTTAGCTCGCAAAGCAGGCCTAGGAAGTGTTAGCTCGCAAAGCAGGCCTAGGAAGTGTTAGCTCGCAAAGCAGGCCTAGGAAGTGTTAGCTCGCAAAGCAGGCCTAGGAAGTGTTAGCTCGCAAAGCAGGCCTAGGAAGTGTTAGCTCGCAAAGCAGGCCTAGGAAGTGTTAGCTCGCAAAGCAGGCCTAGGAAGTGTTAGCTCGCAAAGCAGGCCTAGGAAGTGTTAGCTCGCAAAGCAGGCCTAGGAAGTGTTAATTCGCAAAGCAGGCCTAGGAAGTGTTAGCTCGCAAAGCAGGCCTAGGAAGTGTTAGCTCGCAAAGCAGGCCTAGGATGTGTTAGCTCGCAAAGCAGGCCTAGGAAGTGTTAGCTCGCAAAGCAGGCCTAGGAAGTGTTAGCTCGCAAAGCAGGCCTAGGAAGTGTTAGCTCGCAAAGCAGGCCTAGGAAGTGTTAGCTCGCAAAGCAGGCCTAGGAAGTGTTAGCTCGCAAAGCAGGCCTAGGAAGTGTTAGCTCGCAAAGCAGGCCTAGGAAGTGTTAGCTCGCAAAGCAGGCCTAGGAAGTGTTAGCTCGCAAAGCAGGCCTAGGAAGTGTTAGCTCGCAAAGCAGGCCTAGGAAGTGTTAGCTCGCAAAGCAGGCCTAGGAAGTGTTAGCTCGCAAAGCAGGCCTAGGAAGTGTTAGCTCGCAAAGCAGGCCTAGGAAGTGTTAGCTCGCAAAGCAGGCCTAGGAAGTGTTAGCTCGCAAAGCAGGCCTAGGAAGTGTTAGCTCGCAAAAGCAGGCCTAGGAAGTGTTAGCTCGCAAAGCAGGCCTAGGAAGTGTTAGCTCGCAAAGCAGGCCTAGGAAGTGTTAGCTCGCAAAAGCAGGCCTAGGAAGTGTTAGCTCGCAAAGCAGGCCTAGGAAGTGTTAGCTCGCAAAGCAGGCCTAGGAAGTGTTAGCTCGCAAAGCAGGCCTAGGAAGTGTTAGCTCGCAAAGCAGGCCTAGGAAGTGTTAGCTCGCAAAGCAGGCCTAGGAAGTGTTAGCTCGCAAAGCAGGCCTAGGAAGTGTTAGCTCGCAAAGCAGGCCTAGGAAGTGTTAGCTCGCAAAGCAGGCCTAGGAAGTGTTAGCTCGCAAAGCAGGCCTAGGAAGTGTTAGCTCGCAAAGCAGGCCTAGGAAGTGTTAGCTCGCAAAGCAGGCCTAGGAAGTGTTAGCTCGCAAAGCAGGCCTAGGAAGTGTTTGCTCGCAAAGCAGGCCTAGGAAGTGTTAGATTGCAAAGCAGGCCTAGGAAGTGTTAGCTTGCAAAGCAGGCCTAGGAAGTGTTTGCTTGCAAAGCAGGCCTAGGAAGTGTTTGCTTGCAAAGCAGGCCTAGGAAGTGTTAGCTTGCAAAGCAGGCCTAGGAAGTGTTAGCTCGCAGCAGGCCTAGGAAGTGTTAGCTCGCAAAGCAGGCCTAGGAAGTGTTTGTCACTATTTTAAATTATGACTAATTTGTTGATGATTTTACATGTTATATGATGATCAATGATCAATTGTTTCTGTTGATAGCTTTTATTTATAAAAAGTTTTTTATAAAAATAATTAGGTTTAATACATGTTTGTTTGCTGAAATACATCTTATAATGCATATATAATCTTTAAATATCAACAAACATTGACTTAAATATTGGGCAACCTTTTTTCACTGGGGGCAAGTAGATGTTCAAAGTACGTTGCCCCCTAGGCAAGTGAAAGTCAAATCCTTAAGTAAACCCCTGTAGTGTGCATACAAACTCAAACAACCAGTGTACATGCAAGATTCTATATAAACTAACTAAGTAATAGCGACACTTATCGCTACCCAAATATGGCAGAAATAAATGAAAAGTAAACATAGATAAGTCAATTCAACATATCTGACTGGCAAATCAAGTATCATGTGGAAATCTTTTTTTATACAAGACTTATGAATGGTAGTTATTGGTAAATGTTCAAATGTATTGGTAAAATATTTAAATTTGAATTACACAAGTGATCGAATGTTTATTTTCATAGGATAGAGCTGTTTCACTGACTTCATCGAAGCATTTGATCAAATCGATAAATCAATGAAAGGTAGGGAAAAGGTTTACGAAGATTTACATATGTCTAGAGTATCATTGACAATCATGTATTTCTTGTATTATAAATATCTGTCGTCATAACAAGTCTGTTAAAACCAGACTGCTTGCAGTTCTGTGTGTTCATGATGCGCTTAAAATATGTTAGCAACATTGTATACTCTATAATTGCAAGAGGATGTAGTATTAAAACAATACCATATCAAGGGCCAAAAATATTGTACAGAAAACCATTAAAACACTGACTGAAGGATTAAAGGGACTATGTCAACGAAAAATTGGCTTTCTATTGCACTATAAATTATATTATTTAATAGAAATGCGATTTACTCAGACATGCGCATTAAATAAATAAAACTAATACAATAAGATATTTGATAAAAACAAATGAGCCAAAGCCAAGCGGGTATCGAACTCACGACTTAGGAGCCATACGAAGAAATGACAGTAGACAGAGGTTTAACCAACTGCGCTATCATTCTTGGTAAGGAGTCGTTTGTAAACTATGGGTATACAGAATGCTTACAATATTCTGACGTCAAAATGTAAACAGGAAAAGGGCCAAACAAACACAACCCATATTATGAATTGATTGATTTTTATCTCAGAATGCGTACACTCTTTTCCCATCATATATACACTGTTTTAACTATTATTATATGCCAGTATTAATATCTAAATTTCAGATTTTGAGGCCCTTTTCGATGAGTCCCTTTAAGGATAATTATGCAACTGAAGAGGAAAGTTCTTATGCTAGTATGTACATAATAATCGAGGGCTGAGCGTGAAACTATTGAATCTATTATAGAAATGTAAAGCAAATGCATGTGCGTAAAGTGTCATCCCGGATCAGCCTGTGCGTACTGCACAAGCTGATCTGGGGCGACACTTTACGCACATGCATTAAGCCCGGTTTTCCCACGACATGCCTCATATATTGTTTTTATAAAAAAATGTGTTGTATTATATTATTGTTCACAGTTGATTCCAACAAATACAATACCTTGTATGGTGTGCCATTATGTAACTAAGTGATCAGTAAATATCCTTTATCCTGTCACTGTCCGTTATGCTGTAACTTTACTAATTTACTCCAAATTGTAATAAAACATTACACTTTTTGGTTTTAGTGCTCTGTCGAGTAAAAACGGAAAAATAATTGTCAAATATTTGTGAACAAATTCCATTTAGTTCTACATTAACACCGATGAATTGGAAACAGTTAACGTACCCAGAACAAAAGTTCCCAAGCATTTTGTGAGTCAATACTATAACAGATTGTAATAATAGGAGGCACTGATAGTTGTATCATGATTTAATTTACAAAAGCATGGAACTAAAGGCTCTTCATGTTGCGTTACTCGTCTCTGTGCCCTTACGATATAAACAAAAGATAATATAATTAGTCAATCGAGTGCGGTAGAATGGCCATAATGTTGATCAATGAAGGCATTTACATATCATGGCAAATGAGACTCCAAAACACATGTTTTAAAATTTTGCGGGCATAGTGCAAAATGGTCGTAACTAACTTCTTAACAAGTTTTCAGGAGAACAGAAAAAACTAATAAAAACTTTTGTTTTTATCAATACAGACTTAAACTTCTGCATGAAGTATTATTTCTGGATCAATTGAAATAAAAATTAGTTAATATTTGTTGTTATGAAATGTTTACTCAGATATTAAAAAATATCCAGCTAACGCTGTTTTGCACTGAGCCCGCGATTTAAGGGATAGAACAATAGTACACAACACTTTGTAAGCTATTTAAGATTTGTAACCAAATCAGTACCAGTACGAGTTCTCATCAAGTACCTGATGTGTACAAAAAATGTAAGAAATTGTATTTACTGCAATATTTTGTAGAAAATGATTCTAAAATGTATAAAAATTGTTTAAATCAAAGTTTAATGGAAAATAATAACAATATTTAGCCTTTAAAGTTGTTAATGAGCATTGAAAAATAATTTTTCGCATATTTAACTCTATATCAGAATATAAAATGAATGGTTTGAAAAATAGTTGAAAATCATACATACATTATTACTTGCAAACCATTTATTCCACTCACCTCATTTTGCTGGTTTGTTCTTATTCCACAACAAGTGAATATCGTTTAAAGATTTTAAAATATGAAAAAAAAAATTATAAAATAACTATGCACGGTGTTTAAATGATCTTCTTAAATTTACACCTGACAGACTTTTATCATATAAATCTGCCGAAATTTTACAGTGTGCAAATGGTTATTAATTGTCACAAAAATCACAAAAACTGTCTATAAATTCAATAGTTAAAAATAAATGTCCTTCATTCATATTGGCCTAATATTTGATCATTTTCATAAAGCTTAACCTTTCAACACCTTGCATCCAATAAACCGTTATTGACGGCTTTCTCAAAGCAAAACTACATTTCAAAGAATACTAAAATCATTATAAAACTGTTTTATTACCATTTACCATACAGCTAACATGTTCAGACAGTTTTAAAACTTGGATCATCTAACTTAAGTTGTTATGTTAATAAAATCAGCCTCTATCCAGCAATATTACTAAGCAATACAAAAAGCTAAATATACGAATACAATTTTTTTTTTCTTTAATATACAAATACAGGATTTTTTTTTTTTTTATGTTCAATATTACCAACACATAATGGTTAATTCCAGATTTCGGTTCTATTGTATTTCCAATATTTAAAAATGTTTTAAATGTTTATAAATGAATAGCACATTTATTCTTTGATTAAGAAATAATGTTCGATTTATCATTGTTTATCGGTCAATAAATAACGATTTCGAGTTCTGATGCGTACGAATTAAACCATGAGGGCCTTGGCCAGAGCTGTTTAACAGCCACGCATCAGAACAACAAATAGTTGTTTATTGGCCAATAAACAACGATGATGCAAATATTATTTAAATGCCACATGATTCGGCATATATTTTTGCAATTGTAATTGGATCTACCTTTTACAAAGCACTGGTAAGAATCGTGACTACTTTTTTTGTTGTTTATTGGGTAGTTTAACAACGATAATTTGTTCTTTGTCTATAGAAAAATTACTAAGAAGTTATAATTTTAGTTCGAATCAACTATGGGGAGCATGGCTGCAACAAACTATATTAATATTGCCGATTAATTATAATATTTTACATTACTAGTACCTACACATGAAAAGTACAATAATATTTCATGCAAAGCATTAAGCAGTATTATATGGACTGGAAAATATCTTTATAAATTATTGAACTCCAAATGTTAATGTTATTTGTAGTATATTTCACAAACAGCAAGTTTAAATCATTTGACATGAAAAAATGATTATTTTTATTGATATTAATAATAACTGTATTATAATTATTTTGTTATCACATTAGTATTTGTTACATGCAAAAAAATAAGATTACCTATTTTTGTAAATTCTCTGTTTTTGTTTGTCTGTTTACAGTTACTTACTGTCCTTGTATTGAAGTCTTTAACAAACACCCATGAAATAATGTAAAGATAATATTTTAATGTAACCTTTATATAAATACTGTAACCAGATTTATGCATAATCTGGCACTGTTTTGTTTAATCCACTATCAATTAACTGAAACTAGACATCACTTGTGTCCAAAGGACACGGATGCCCCCACATTCCGCTGGTTGTCACAAAACTCTATGCAATTACTAAATTACATGCAGATGAATATGTTTATAAAGTTTAATCACTCTAGCAGTTGTAATTTTTGAGTTACACGTGACACAAGTACAAAATGTCAAATTTTGCTAAAAAAAGGGCCATAACTACGCTGGCCTATGACAAATTTGCACCAAAATACCCAGGTGCACAAGCTCACATGCTGATGAATATGTTTCATCACTCTAGCAGTTATACTGACTTACAAGCGACAGAAGTCCAAAAATGTCCTTTTTCCTAAAAAGGGCCATAATTCCGCTGATGTCGGAAAAAAACAAAATACCCAGGTGCACAAGCCCACATGCTGATAAATATGTTTATAAAGATTCATCACTCTGGCAGTTGTACTTTTCGAGTAACATGCTACACAAGTCCAAAAATTTAAGTTTCATTTTTAGCTAGATAAAGGAACAGAACTGATGTCGGAAAAAACTCAACCAAAATACCCAGGTGCACAGGTTCACATGCTGTTAAATATGTTTATAAAGTTTCATAATTCTAGCAGTTATACTTTTTGAGTTACACACGCCACAAGTCCAATATGTCATTTGATGAATATGTTTATAAAGTTTCATCACTCCAGCAGTTA
Organism: Congeria kusceri; assembly: GCA_027627225.1. NCBI lineage: Eukaryota > Metazoa > Mollusca > Bivalvia > Myida > Dreissenidae > Congeria > Congeria kusceri. The sequence goes on from CM051027.1 coordinate 9,610,799, forward strand.
TACTTTTTGAGTTACCCGTGACACAAAAATCAGACAGACGGACTGACAAGGACAAATATATATGCAACCCCCCTGAAAGTGGGGGCATAAAAAATCATTTAAAAGAAGTACAGTACATACATAAATATCATATTAAAATGTTTCATCATTAAACCAGCAAAATGAAAGATTATAAACATGTCCTTAAATTTTGAACCATATTTTCAACAATCAAAATAATAGCAAAAATGGCAGTTGACAACAATCATTTGAATGTGAAATATGTGAACCAAACAATAGTACAAAAAGTGTGTACAATGTTGGTTCTTTTTAATTAGTGACATAATGCCCTGCATACATGAGGCTTATGAGCATGGTTGAGCATGCAGTACAGGTGACGGTTTATCTAATAACTAAAACTGCTGCACAGCAACCATAACCCTCATGCATTGATGTTTTATACAGGTAATGTGTACAGTACGGTGGCATAGAGATGACATGACAAAATATTTTCTATCGTGTGTGCACTTGATAACAATCTAGTTGGTATGGTCGGTTGAAATTTTGTTGATAATGTGGGGATCAACCATTTATTGTAAATAGGGGGAATCATGGCTTTCTGTTTACAAACATGCTGTAATTGTCTGCAATACCGTTTAATCCATGTTTTCTACGGTTCTCACTTGCATTTTTACCGACTGTTCATGGTCGGTTTAGTGTCAGAACATGGAAACAATTGTTGAATGCGCAATTGCAGGGGCACAACTAGGCATAAAGTTGTACTCTAATATGCATGTGCGTACAATTACTTAGTAACACGTACATGGAAATGGGTAAAATTTGACAGGGAAAAAAGAGCATTATGTCTAATCTAACCAGCAACAATGTATGGGAATGAAAGGACCATTTGTAGAACTGCTCTAAACTCATTCAGTACAAATCTGTGACATTCAGAGAAAAACTAAACAACAGCAACTAAATTTGCAACGTTTCCTGTTTGTATACTCAAATTCCATCTAGCTACACCCCTGACTTAGTAATAATCTACTGGGAAAATAGTCAGAATTTTATGGGAACATGGTAACTATTGATTGGGTATGTGGTGGGTTTGCTTATTATGCCCACATGTGACATAGAACTATCCTGCATGTCAACTCTATGCTTCGTAGTATAGTCATTATACACGACTGAAAAGAGAACCTTGGTGTTCGTGTGACCTTCCATACCTGCTTTTCTCCATCACTGAAGGTGATAAGAAATATGTTTCTTATGCAGAATATACTGACATGGACTCAACATGTTAGACATACAAATTCCAAAATTGAAGTTAGACAAGGACTGAACACAGAATGGACTATGATAAATTCTGCAACTTCAATATATTTTTAAAGGGACCTGTTCACATATTGACAAATTGACAATTTTTCTACTTTTTGTCACCATTTCCAAAAATAAAAGAATAGTGTATACAAGGGCGCAAAATAGCACTATGGACCTAGAAATATACTGTAAAACCATTTTAGTTTATGAGTAATCATCAGTTGAAATTGATAAAAGTATAAAGCATTTGTAACGCTTAACGATGGGATAATTTGGAGTGTTTCTGTTGTTTTCGTTGAAATTGTTGACAACATGTGGAATACTTACATGAAGTAAAATGCAGGGTGAAATATAGAAGTCGGAATGGCCGAATGGTTCAGGCGATAGCATTTTAATCCGGAGGAACCAGGTTCAAACCCCAGTGGACCATTTTTTTCTTTTCTTTTTTTTTCTAAATACATTTCTTGTTATTATTCTTTAGCTTTTTAGTTCCAATGCTTAAATCTGTCAAGTTAAGACATTTAATGGCATACTTCAAAAACATGCGAAAATCTGTTAACAAGTCCCTTTAATTTAAATGTAATTTTTCAATTAAGCTTGGGCCAAAAAACATATATTCTGTGTTTTGGGCAACCCAACCCAACCCTAACTAGCAAAAACATCCCAACCCTAAATTTTTTAGCGACGATTGTTTTCCGTGAAATCTGTATTATTCAAATTTAAGATAATTTTCATTGTTTTCAGATTTAAATGTGTCTTTAAAACATAAGGTTAAAAAAAACACTAAAATCCCGACCCTACCTAACTTTTTTAAGACCGTTGCCCGAAACACACACCTTTTTTGTTTGCCTTAGCGCAAAAAGTACAGCGGATAGCCCTTCGATAGCTGATTGAAAAGAAAGAAAGCTCATCAATTCAACAAATAGTTGAGCTTAAAATACAAGGTTTATGAAATAAGTAAGACATACACCTGTTATGAAAAAAAATGTCCATTACATCTTGTTGGTATTGTTATTGTTATGGTTACGTCAAATGTAGGCTAAACCACAGATATTACCTGGTACCTCTTGAATGATTGACATATAAATGATTCTTGAACCTAACCTAAAGACCAGGGGTCGTATTCCAGAAACATCTTAAGTAAATCTTATCCTTAACCTTAAAATCATAATTGTTCATTAACATTTTATGTCATATTTAAATTTGCATTGTGCTAAGTGTGTATTTATTATCAACTTTGTATAAACTATAATTCACCTAACTGTAAAGGGATTCACAACTTTGTATAAACTATAATTCACCTAACTGTAAAGGGATTCACAACTTTGTATAACCTATAATTCACCTAACTGTAAAGGGATTCACAACTTTGTATAACCTATAATTCACCTAACTGTAAAGGGATTCACAACTTTGTATAACCTATAATTCACCTAACTGTAAAGGGATTCACAACTTTGTATAACCTATAATTCACCTAACTGTAAAGGGATTCACAACTTTGTATAACCTATAATTCACCTAACTGTAAAGGGATTCACAACTTTGTATAAACTATAATTCACCTAACTGTAAAGGGATTCACAACTTTGTATAAACTATAATTCACCAAACTGTAAAGGGATTCACAACTTTGTATAAACTATAATTCACCTAACTGTAAAGGGATTCACAACTTTGTATAACCTATAATTCACCTAACTGTAAAGGGATTCACAACTTTGTATAAACTATAATTCACCTAACTGTAAAGGGATTCACAACTTTGTATAACCTATAATTCACCTAACTGTAAAGGGATTCACAACTTTGTATAAACTATAATTCACCTAACTGTAAAGGGATTCACAACTTTGTATAACCTATAATTCACCTAACTGTAAAGGGATTCACAACTTTGTATAAACTATAATTCACCTAACTGTAAAGGGATTCACAACTTTGTATAACCTATAATTCACCTAACTGTAAAGGGATTCACAACTTTGTATAAACTATAATTCACCTAACTGTAAAGGGATTCACAACTTTGTATAACCTATAATTCACCTAACTGTAAAGGGATTCACAACTTTGTATAAACTATAATTCACCTAACTGTAAAGGGATTCACAACTTTGTATGTAGTTTTACAAATATTTCATGATAAACATTGGAACCTAAGTGAAAATATTTTAAGATAAACTTAAGATGTTTCTGGAATACGGTCCCAGGTCCCCATTGCTCAATACTTAACAGCTAAATAACTTAAATATTAGTTGCTCAAATTTGGACATTTAAGGAAACTGAAGTTACACAGATTAACATTTAAATTTATTGTCAATACTTTTTAATTTATAATTTATAAAAAAACAAACTGAGAGGAGACGCATCATATTAAACTTATTGAAGGCAATATGTTTCTTTGGTCGTTAAGCTTTTTCGCAGCTGGACCCAATGCATTCGAGGGTTCATCGTGAACTGCTTAACATTTCTGTATCAGATTCTATAGGTTCATGCTTAACCCTCGCATTGTATTTATTTAATTTCACACATCATTTCATACTGAAAGCTTGTGATTTCATGATTAGATGGTCTTATGTTGCATATTATAATATTCACATTGCTAGATATCATGCCAGTAGCGAGCTTTTAAATAGGGAAACATAAACATAGGAAAACGAGGCTTTAGGCAAAATCAAAACATTTGGAACTCCAAAAGAATCAATGACAGCTTAAAACAGGAGTTTATATAGTATAATGACAAAGAACTTACAATGACAAATAATGGCTGAAATTTCACCAAGCTTACATAAAAGATAATAGCTCCTGACAGGATTGTAATTTTATATCCAAAATATCCAACCCAAGGCCAACCAGCATTTGGCTCAAATTATTTATTCCTTACTCAGTCTACATGATTACAATGTTTAGTTTAGTTTAAACCTAATAGTATTTATTTAAGCTCGATTGTTTGCAAGCCAGTTAATTACTGAGACACTTTTGAGTCTGTTTCCTGGGTAGAACCAGTACTTGGCGTCTTTTGAGAAAGATCCTTCAACGCCACCCTAGCAGGAATCAAACTCATGACCTCCCAGTACCAAGGTGAACACCTTATCCACTACACCTCTGCAACTTACGTCATTTCATGATATACCATAGCAACCTTGCTTGAATACATGTTTCTGATAAACCATAATTTGCTGCCTGATAAATTTAATAATGGAAAACACTGCTCTAAGCAATTAACAAATAAAAACAAAAACGGCAACCAAAAAAAACAAACATACATTATTACAGCTGATATTGATTCAACATCTAACTTGTTATAATGTATCTGATGGAGGGATTTTGTTCACTATATTGGGAATATGACCTAGACCAATGAAATTGGAATATTAGCGTCAATTCACCTAAAACTGGGAAATATTACAATTGTTTGATTAAAAAAATTTGAATAATTATAGATACATAAAACAGAATGTTCTGAACAAAAACAAATCAGTAAAACAGATATAACAACTACAACAGTCTTTATTTCTGCACTGAACACCTCTTATTTCCAAACATCTGAAAGTCAAACCATCAGTTGGGAATTTTCAGATTGGATTTGGGAACAAAGATACTTTTTTGCCAATGGATATGACCCAATATCGGCTATAAAATTTGCAAAAAAAGCCCTGGGATGCAATATCTCATGATAAAAAAACATAATTATGGTTGACACTCTGATTACGTCAACATTATTCTTTCTCCCCAATCAATTACACCTATTTTTATTTCAGTTTATTTACGATTACCTATTTTTAGAAGAATCCTCAGCTGTTTTTGATCCCCGTTTAGGTCTGTCTCTCAATTTTCCCTGTTCCGGAGTGGATCGACTGGAAGATGATTTCTTTACCAGTTCCGACTTTGAGATTTCTACTACTGCACAAATTAGTTTGACAGCTTCAGTCGGTGAGTTCTCGGTGTCTTGATTAGGTTTGTCCTGGTTGGGTTTAGGTAGCGTAGGGGCCACAAGGCAGACTGTTATATGGCCATCACTAACCTCCTGTCTGAAAATCACAGTTGCAACTGTACAATACTTTTATGCAAATATGTCCAGCGCGAAATTTGATATTGCCTTGTCTGTTTTAAAAGAATGTTTGCCATGTGTCCACATAGAAGTTTTATATCGCAAATTCTGGCAAATATTCACCTGTCCGTACATGCTCTGGGACAAGCTGGGCAATATGGACAATTGATTAAATGTGTGTGTCTTTTCAATAAATTATCATTGGATAATCTAAATACCATAACCTTCCTACAAGTTATACATTAATGATTAAGATTTTTCCCCCCCAAAAGTTTGTTTTCTTCAAATCACATGCCACTCATTTTGAACATTATTATTTGCATTATCTCAGTATTAAACCCTTGACTTAACTTGAATGATTGATAAAATGGACTAGCTTGTGATTAATATGATGAAAGTATGACATAATGAATAATTAGTATAAGCATCAGTTACATATTACTGGTTCTATATATCCAGGATTGAAGAATCATCAAAATGTATTTAAATGTCGTAATTAGTATTGACAGAATCAAATTCAAACACTACAATAATATAAAACAGGTTTATATGAAATCCCTGTTTGCTGGACAACAAAAACATAACAAAAGAAAACAAAATGTATTGTCTAAACATGCAAATCAAAACTGAAAGCAATTTAAAACAACAAAATCAAAATATAATGTTTTTCAAACATTGTAACATTAAACTCAGTACTGTACCCATCAAGAGCATTTTTCATTCTTTGCTTTGGAGTTTTTGCTGCACACAGTTATGTTTATCGCAAATCAGGAGCATTCACAGAGCCAGAAAGCACATAAAATGAAGTCTGCAGTTAAACATACAACTTTATGGTTTGATTGTTTAGAACGCATGTGACATGATGACAATTTTATGCAATAGACCATCAGATCATACTGATATATAAGATAATGATGTTTCAAAGCAATTTTGTTTTAAAAAATATATAAAGGAAACTGAACTTATTAAACCACCCCATTATTGCCCCACAGGGTTCAATCATATGGTTTCCAATACCAATATATTGTTTAATGTAATCAAAGAATTATGAAAATTTGGTATTGCATGCTGGAATGATGCTTTCTTATTCAAAAGATCTTATTTGGAACAAACGTTGAATTCAAGACAGCAGCAAATAACAATTTATCATCCAACAAGGATTGTTTTGAGATTTGACCGTGCTAGACATATAAATGTCACATTTTTCTTAATATGATTGTTTACAAAGTGACTCTAGATAGTAAATGGTCTAAATACCACTACAAACAAACCAGTAAAGCAATATAATGACTGTTAATGCAAAAGATGCTGATGTTCATGTTTACTAAAATAACTATACCTGGGGCACATTGACCTGACACACATGAACTCTATTAGCATAATCATATGCTTAAAATATATCCTACATTTATACATGGTTTTGTTAGTGCACGTGTTTTACATTTTTATTGATACCATAACGGTATTTTGAATGGGATACTAATACATAGAATTAACTCGATTACAGTATGGAAACTATTCATAGTAAAGGATTTGTAATATATTCATGCATATTATAATGGTCAGTGTCAGGTTAATGTGTCTGAGCTATAATTGTGCTCATATTATTCTTTCATAGTTTATGTAAGACACATTAATGATTAATTTATAACAGATGTCAATACATTTTATACATACATAACTGAAAGCAACTTAAATAAATCAATACAAAATCAATCAACTGATTTACAAATATCAATAAAGGGTTAAACATATCAAAATATATGCAAATGTGACTAATCAAATGATTTAATAGAAGTATCATCATCGTTTAATTAGTTACACCTAGCCCTTGTACTTGTCGCACCAAAATGCAATGCAACTTTAAAAATATCTACCCAGTATTACGTGCATTCTGCATGATGGATCATTTTCTAATCTCCAGCCATCAGCAATACATGCCATTTTATTGTGCCACAAAGTCATAAAACAATACACAATGTACTTACTTCAATATGATATGAAACAATAGACTTGACCTGATAGGGCGGATTTATTAGACACACTCGAATAGCAATCCTCATTAGCTTAAATCCCATAAAGCCTATCACCATAGCAGGAAATGATTTCCTGTATAAAGTAATCTACAAGGTAAGAAATATTGCATTACCTTTGTTTGTTGACATGTTACCAAGCGGAGGCGTGGCTACGGTAATTTAACCATGACCTTAAAACTGAAAGTAGAAATGTAATTCTGGTTGTCCAACTACACAAAGCGTATTGTGACGTTATTGATTGTTTAAAAACTATTTAGCATATTTGTTTATTCGTATTATTTTAAATTACAATAATTAGACACAAACACTTGCGATTGATCAAATGTTATTCTAAATGCGACGGCACTTAAAAATATATTGCTTGTGAAAAACGCAAACAAAGGTTACATTTAACACTTCATTAATGGTTACAAAGTACTAACCTTTCACTCGATTTTATTCGGTTTTGTTTATGGTGTAAACATCCGCATATCCACATTCTTTAATTATCTACACAGTACTGTGTGCATGGACATATTTACACTAATACCAGTTGTATGGGGAAGGAGGCGGGGAGGGGGCAAAAGTATGGTCAACTAGTACGTAATGCATGCCTGCCATTAATTGAAGTTAGTTGTAGTTTACACACAACATATCATATCTATAAACGCATTTCATTTAATTTATATAAACAATAACAAAAGTTACGGGTATGCAGTTAAGAGAGTCCACTGCTTAGTTTAGTTATGTCAACCGTAATATTGTCCGGAATCTACCATTATATATAGCTAGAATGTTCTACTCTGTAAGAGACCGTATATCACGTAAATGTAAATGAACGTGTTTAAATTATGAATAATTACTGATCGTAAAGCTTGCATGCCGCGTCCTTGACATTGTGAGAAATCCTATTTGACGCAGATTTTCTACTTGAAAACGAAGGTTGTTTTGAATGCTGTAATTACTGCTCAAACCGAAGTTGCATCACAAGTGCTGTCGGATGACAGCGCACTCTACTATTCGAAGTATTTCAGTTGGTACATATTTCGGAAAGTGGAAGAGGCACAAATTTGTTGAAATACAAATCTGAGTTATGGCAATTATTTCATCAATTTATTCCAAGTTTCAAGTGAATACCTTATGTAGTTTAGAAATTAAGACTTTGGAACAAAAAATGTATTCAGAAAATCTATGTGAAAAGTGGGCATACCTCTGTCAAAATACAAAACATAGTTATGGGGATGGTTGCACCTGATGCTGGAGTTGATTATAAAGATGTATTCCAAGTTTCAAGTGAATACTTCATGTAGCTTGATATTATAAGTCCTTTGAACAAAAATTGTACACTGGAAACCTATGTAAAAAGGGGGAACAACTCTGTGAAAATACAAAACAGGGCTATGTGGATATTGGCACCTGATGATGTAGTTGATGACACATGTATATTCCAAGTTTCAAGTAAATAACCAATCAAGTTTTGCAGTTATAAAACTTTTGAATAAAACGTTAAATCTGAAAATCTATGTGAAAAGGGGCATAACTCTGGCAAAATACAAAACTGAATTATGTGTAGTGTTGCACCTGATGCCTTAGTTAATTACAAAGGTATAGTCCAAGTTTCAAGTGAATATCTTATGAAGTTTTGAAGTTACAAGACGTTTGAATATAAACGTTAACCAAGATCAGTTGCGGACACCGACGCCGATGCCGGGGCAAGTAGCCCTGGAAGCTCAACTTTTCTTCGAATAGTCGAGCTAAAAACTGAATAGACTACATTATATATTGACAAAGAGACGTCATCTTGTAAAGCTACTCATGTCTTTTAAATATGTTTAGCAATACATACACACTTTAGTATATACGGTACCTGCATTCGTATTATGAAGATGGTTTGTACAGTAAGTCATCTTAAGGATATTACTTTGTGAAAATTAACAGGGCGCTGCAAACTGCGCTTTCCTGGTTTATATATGCCCGTGTCATAACATTATTATCCGGATGGTATAACTATAACACAAAATACAGTGGCATCGGTTAAATATCATAAATACATTATAAGTCATGTTTTCCTGAATCAAACAGTTTGCTACATTTGTATTATCCTGATCATAACATAATCACTCAGTGTAAATACTGTCGCAAAAAGGGGCGCAAAAGCGTTGCATCTAGCAGCTGGTAACACGTCTGTATTGCTTGCAAAATAACTCCAGAAAAACAACCACGTCAGTTGTATAATTACATGATTTATTACAGATTGTTGAAACGCAAAGCACCTATACAAACATTTTACACAATTGGGATGCCCCTATTTACTAAGTATCTAGGGTATCCCGATACTTAGAATAATTACGGTAACTCTAGATAATTTTAAATATGAAACTTTCATGGATATCGTCCCTTTCAAAAACAGACAGCATAAACTACAACCCATATTTCAATAAATGCACACCCACTTTGTATTCTCTAAAGAAATAAATCAATAGCATATGCCCGATATTTTTATTTCAACAAGCAAAAGACCTTATTAAAAAAAATCACCGATATGGAACAAGAATGCACAAATAATAATCATAGAATGTGAACAATACGCAATAATTTAAGAACCACAACACCTTTTTTCAGCATGATATGTTGCACGCGTATATCTGTTGGTCAATTCATGTCAATTCCAGTGTCATAGCTATCGTCATTTGGAATAATGCCCGCTTTAAATATTGTATAAACACGATACATGTGTCGAATCTGTCATTGTCATATAATACATACTAATTGGCAACGCTGATTTCTATTGGTAGCACTGTAACTCGAATTCCGAGCCAGAACGTTCAACATCAGTGTGTCACATGGTAAGCGGTTAACCACGTAGCCAGCACTGTGGTTACCATGGATACAGAAATGCTTGGTGATTGGTTACACAGTTCTGACGTGCAGTGACATATATGCGCACGGACTCCCTCCGCTATTTCCGTTCTGCATCTCTTGACAGCAGGGTCTGGCGAACACCTCCGAACCAACACTGAAAAACAAGCAGACGACAACATTCACATGAACTGTAATGGTCAACGGCTACGGTTTCACAGTTTTAAAACAAACAAACACACACAACTTCAGTTGCTACTTTTGGTCTCCTTTATTGATGACTTTACTGCTATTGCAACAAGAAAAAACACCAATAAATGTTGCTGTTACTGTAACGGTAGCGCCTTGTACTGCTTTTATATCTACAACAACAACTGCAACAACTACTACTGGTATTACTACTACTAAATGTACTATGACAACCACTACGATACCACCACCACCACCTCAACTACTACTACTACCACTACTGATACAACAACTATTACTGCTGCTACTGCTGTTGCTAGTGCTGCTGCTACTCTAACCACTACCCACCTGTACTGACTTCAACACTAAACAACACTTTAATAACTCGACACTAAGAAATATAATCGCAGTTATTTGTGAATTTTTATTTTCGACTGCATGTTTTATTTGTTTTCAAAAATTGTGTATGAAATGCATTAACATTTTATAGGCGGACATTTATATCATTGAATTAATCGTTGTTTAAGTTTGGTAATATATTTTTTTAGTTAACCATTGTATCACGAATTTTCGAAGTGTCAGGTTAAAGAGTGCTGCTCAGTGCATTCAGTATACAGTTATTGTATTAAAGGGGCGTATCGACGGTAGATATACAATAAGTCGTTTTTCTTTCTTTTACAGAAAATTAATCCTGAAGCATTGTTAAATATGATGACCTGGTTTATATAATAAGTTGACAAATCTAAATAATAAAATATATAAACAGTTGTCACCTTGACACTTTTCGAGGGCGAAATCGATGTGAATGAAATGTAACATGAAGTACCGTTAGGCGCATGCGCAACAATGATAAATGTTCTGTCGAGTAGGAACGTTTTAATTGAATAGCGCGATTTTGTTAACGTGAGTTCGAATCCTACTGGAACCGTGTATTGTTGGCTTTGAATATATTTCTTTCTTAACAATTCCATCAATATAGTATTGCAACTATAAACAAATATATTCGAAAAAAAGTATTGTTTTAATATGTGTCTATATTTATGGAAAATACCATCGATATTCCCCTTGAAAGCAGTTGATACCTTGGATATTCCCCTTGAAAGCAGTTGATACCTTTGATGCCCACGGGTCTGTATGCCACTTTGGATCAGGCCTCACTGCCAGATTTTATGGTAACTCTCGCGTTCTTCAGATTAGGGTTTCTGCATGACTCGCCGCTGCAAACGAAACACTTGATAGCACCAGTTGTACCTGTCAATGGAACGTAATACAACATCACGCTGTCCCCGCTAAAAGAACATGATAAATGACAGTTGATTAACACATTTGGGGCACTGTTGAAGTCCACTTAATTGTGTGATTTAGCGAGAGATAATTTCAATTTGACGTAAGACTATTTAACGCCGGCACTTTTTTTTATGAAATTATGTCTGATATTTTTATTATATTATGTATTTTTTTTTATTATGTGTTGTGGGTATTTCTTTGTGTGACATTTCTTAATATAATATGGACATTTCTTTATAATGATGTGGAGATTTCTTTATGTGATATGGACATTCCTTGATATGATGTGGAAATTTCTTCATATGATTTTGATATTTCTTTATATGATGTGAACGTTACTTTATATAATGTGGATATTTCTTTATATGATTTGGATATTTCTTTATATGATGTGAACATTTCTTATATAATTTAGATGTTTATTTATATGATGTGGATATTTCTTTCTATGGCGTGGACATTTCTTTGTATGATGTGGACATTTATATGATGTAAGACTTTCAATAGCACACTTATGTCATGATACAGTCCAAATACACTGGCGTTTGCACACAGTCCAAATAAAGTGCATCGCACACACGGTCCAAATAAATTGAAGTTGTGTATACCTTCCAAACCCCGTGAAGTTCAAATACCATATGTATAGATAAATGGAGCATACGTACTGAGGATTTGATTATTAATTATAAAAAATTGTTATGTATCCTACTGAAACTTATATAAGATGTGATTTTTACAAAAGTTTTGCAAGAAATGCATAGATGCTTATCGCATGAAAACTTGTACTGGTAGCAACAATCTGAATGAATAAAATCAGCTCCTATAATACGCTACGCATTAGAAAGATCGCACACTTTAGTTAGATTGTATACAATGTTGTGCCAGCAGATGAAGTTGAACTATTAATGATTTGTTAACAATTATATATAATTCAAATCAACAGATATCGGTATATCAGATGCACAAAATTATTCATACACTTTAAAATAAATAATAAATTAAGTCCCTGACCTGTAAATATGCAAATAATGCCAGTGAGGTAACAAACAAAAGCTCGAACATCTATAGTGTATCAAAGTTTCAACGACAAAGACCTAATTAGCCGATTTATTCACACGGTACACAAGTTTATACACTGGACGAACCAATTGCCAAAATGAACTGACGATAAAGTATTCATGCTTGTAATAAAACACCCGTTTTATGCGGCTGTGCGTTTAAATTGTTTTCAGAGAGCTCGACATTATTTAGGTTTACCTATAATGAGAACCATAAATTATGTAAGAAATTGTACAAGCGTACATTTTAGAAAGGGGTAACGTGGACTGAACTTTAACAAACTGTATTCATGCGCAAAATGGCAGCCCCCATGCCTGTCAAAACCGGTGTGCTTTTTCTAAGGTAAATATTTTTAGTTACAACGCATACAATATTTTGACATGCTGTTTTTTCAAAGGTTATGACATCTTTTTTTCAACAATGTATGGTGATATATTGGAAACTAGCTTGGTCATGGTGAAAATTGAGATCAAACATTGAATAGTTTATATGTAACAAAGAAGGAATTTATTTGCGCATGCGTAGCCTTCATTTGCATTTGGGAAAATACGACTGCGTTTTAAGTACATATCACAAAGGAACATTATTTGATAATACATAAATACGACGGAATCAAAAGAGCATCAACACAAACCGTATTCGTATTATACCCAAAACTTGATAGGATAGTCATGTAAACTTTACATTTCGCGGTATGTGTTGGACAGTAATCAACTGTTGTTGATGCATTAAAATCCACTCTCGTCCAATATGAACATGTTGTTGTCCACGTATTGTTTGCACTATATATCACTGTTTTTGTGCATATTTTTATTGCCAATACTAATAATGTCACTGCGCCCCTACAAAGGATGACGGCTATACGACGTCTCGCATAATAATGTCACTGCGCCCCTACAAAGGATGACGGCTATACGACGTCTCGCATCATTTATTGTTCCCATAGCGCTTGTTAACATTCCTAAATCCAAACATTTACTAGCACAATGCAAACAAGTCAAACGCACCGCAGAAAAACACGAGAGTTTTATCACCAACGTGAGCATTTGCATATACAACAGTCAACCTTGCACACAAAAGTTGTTTTTACAGTACATTTCCTCCTAAAAATGCGGATAACAAGTCGGCTATTAGCTTTGAAACAATATGGGGTTTCCAGTTATTATATGTACGAGTATTACTTTGTTGACAGTATATGCATATTGATGAAGTGACTCCTTATAATGGAGGGTCCATTTTTTTTGAATTGTATTAATAAATGCAAGCTTCTGTTTAAACGCTCGTGTAGATTAATTTTCATAACGTTTCTGCGAACTGGATTTGATTACTGCTGTCACGTGTTGATTTGATCTGAAGTAGCCAATCGCCTGCAAGATGCTTTGGTATATTTGGAAAATATCTTCCGTTCCGTTCCAAACAAGCGCTGTATTGAATATTAAAAATACTTATAATATAATGGATGTTTTTTTTTCAAATTTAAGCAAGGCATACTTATATTGACTGAAATAGCATCAAAAATTACAAAAAAATATCGCGTTTGATTTTTTCGTAACCGCAACAAGATTGTGAGTTACCAATATGCTATACGTCCCAGTTACCGGTGGTTACTAGTTGCTGGTGTAATCCGAGTTTTTCAAATGCTATTTTTGCTACGTCACGTCATTTGCATACCAGAGGTCATGTATATTTCCTTATATGGCAACACTGAACACGCTGAAAACCTTCCTGTCTGAAACTAACATACTAATTTCAAAACTATTTCACAGAAATGTTCCTTGTGTAACCTTTAAACAATTTCCATCAAATTAGTTTGATTCGTAAAACATGCCCAACAGAGGTTGGGGCATACTTGTCTATGTGTGGGATATGTCAATGCGACATGGCTTACAGTCAGGTGAACGAACGAGGACCACTAAATTGCACATGCATTTTTAGCTCGACTCGTCAGCAAACATACCGTCATGGGCAGTAACCATCATAACGCAGTTTTATATTTTGTCAGAGTTTTGCCCCGTTTTTACTTTTATTAAAATAGATTCGCCATCAGGTACAATTATTATTTTCAAACTTTAATTAATATTATTTCTTATTAAAACTGAAACAAATTTACCAATTACATGTATCTTTATATACCTATGTCTGTTTTTCTTTTTGTAGTATTAGAGGGCCAAAAGTGTGAACGTCGAATAGCGCGCTGTTCTGGTCTTTAATGTCTATTTAATGCCGACATTAAAGTTGATGAATTACAAATTGGTGGCATGATTTTATATGGGAATTTGTAAAGAGCACACAGACCGCATTAAAGGAATTGCATCCGCTTTGAATAAGTGAAGTGTCTTATATGACGTAACATGTTTATTTATGAAATATACATATGTATTGGAAGTGTATTTACCAAACCGTATGAAATGCTTTATCACTGCATACGTAGCTTGTATTTTTCTGTAACTAGCAGCTTGGTTTAGTCGGAAAATTACGGTGGCATAAATGTGACATGTGCATGATTTTATTTATGTCGTTCCCACGACATATTAAGTCGTGGGAACGAGATCTTATCTCGTGACCACGAGATCTTATCTCGTGAGAACGACATAATTATGTCGTGGTAACGACATATTAAGTCGTGGGAACGAGATAATTAACTCGTGGTAACGACATATTAAGTCGTGGGAACGAGATCTTTTCTCGTGGGAACGACATAAATAACTCGTGGGAACAACATATTAAGTCGTGGGAACGAGATAATTAACTCGTGGTAACGACATAATTAACCAATCAGAATACACGTTGTTTAAAAGCATGTTTCAAACTGGCTGATACAAGATACGCTTACATAAATATCGTATTTCAATGCTGGATTCAGATATAAAGAAATTGTTTTTCTTCTGCGAGAGCAAGATGGAATTTGATTGGTTCATGAAGTCGTTCCCTCGACATAATTATGTCGTTCCCACGAGATAAGATCTCGTTCCCACGACTTAATATGTCGTTCCCACGACATAATTATGTCGTTCCCACGAGATAAAATCTCGTTCCCACGAGATACGATCTCGTTCCCACGACTTAATATGTCGTTACCACGACATAATTATGTCGTTCCCACGAGATACGATCTCGTTCCCACGAGATAAGATCTCGTTCTCACGTCTTAATATGTCGTGGGAACGACATAAATAAAAACATGCACATGTTGCATCTATGCCACCGTAGAAAATATCGAGATGCATGCATGTTGATTTGGTAGCGATAGTGCGCATCCATTACCTGTTGTAGATAAAGTTGTGTTTAACTTGACACGCTATGACACATAACACTATATTAGGGAAAGATCTAGGATCGAAAAAGGTACAGGGTGCTGCTAAAAAGGAGCAGGGTGGAAAGACGGACCAGTTTGTAGACATTTTCTAATTATTTGTTAAATCCAGGGTTTTTATTAGCCTAAATGTTCTAGGTAATGCTTGTTAACATATTCTAATCATTTGACATTGAATATTTGCAAACATATATGGACTTTCAAAAGATATTGAACATTTTGGTGTTAGCCAGCCGATAGGGGGAGCAGGTAGGAAACAATAAGGAGCAGTGTGCTGCATCCTGCTATTTTGATCTTGATCTTTACCTACAATATACACTTTTTTCCGATTCGGCATGTTTGTCCTTGTTAAAGTATACATGTTCCAATACGAAAACCGACTCAGTGTCGATAAATATTTTATGTCATGGACATTTGTTTCGGATTAATAAATATTGTTAAATCTATTACAGTCAGTGATAGTGCAACTATGAGTAACATTATTTTGCTAAATGTTTATCTGGTATCAAGAAAACTAATATATTTTGTAATATTGATTTCATGCTTATTGGAATTGGATGGTTATGTTTTAGATACAAGCACGTATACGTTTTTATTGTTGTTGTTGTTTTTACTGTTAACAGCGCGCAAACATTGTATGTTTGAAAAATAAAAAAATGTTCTTTATATTTCACTTGTTTTGTGTAGAAAGCATTTCAGTTGCATTTAAGATAAGATTAGCAAATATTTGGTTTGAACCAGAACTTTAAGATTTGTAAACTTGTTGTTGTGTTTGCATTAAGCATATCTAAAAAGTTAAATTTTCGGATATGACTTGGTTTATCAATTTCCAAAATGTTAACTACCCTATCTTGGCTACATGTCTACGAACCTTTTTAATCTCAAATTTTGTCTTAATCGTAAATGGTGGCCAATATAAAGCAACGCTCAAATGTAACACAAGTTTCATTGGTTAATGTTTTAAGCTGTGACTATGTTTGGTAGACATGGGCCTGATTTGGGTCTGTGTACATAGGACTGATTGGAAAGCTTCGTGTCACAAAATGAATTAGATACTAACGCAGAAACGATTCAAGAATGTCAAAATCTTTATTTTATTTCAACACATATTGGACTATTGACAATTAACAGCTAGGCGTTTCCAATTACTGTGTATTACTCATCGTGTAGTCCAGAATTGATTTGTATTATAATGTTACCATTGCTCATGGCCTTTTCAGTTCTTAAGGAAATTATAACACAGGTTTAGTATTTTATTTAAGAACAATGTCTAAAACAGAAATATTTATACATACATGTATAATACAATAATGCAACTCTGGTCTGTCTTAAATATGTATTATTAGTCTTAAATAGGTATTATTAGTTCACCATCTACAGCCATTGCACCGAAGAAATCATCACAAAGGCGAAGAGCCAAAGCATAAGTGTAGCCTTCGACTCGTTGACTTTATGTGCGCCATTACAAAGGTTGGAGTTGCAGTAGCATATCTCACCCCCAACGCCTTCAAACGACCCAGAGTTGCAGTCGTCAGCATCGTACAAGTGTGAGCAGCTTTTTGTAACCGCTGAAATGAAGAATTGCATACTACTGGCACTAGTGTATGAGTTAATTAATGGCTATTTGTCTCTTAACAGGATTGAAAAAAAAACAAGCTTGAAAACGGGTTCTATAACCTCAGGTACTTCTTTAAAATACTATATACACTGCTAGTACCATACTAGTCTATAGCGTTAAAATGGGATTATTTTTAACCTCCAATGTTCGTTGGCCTAAGTTGCTTACTGTTTAAGGAATGTATTTGCTAAACATAAAAACCTCCATTGAAGTGGTTTTTATTGATACGTCTGTCATATAGGCTGGACTCTATATATGAACCCACCTGATTGGCCGAGGACATTGGTGGTCGTCTTAACACATGTTGTACATCCGGAAGTTGTGCTCGGGCTGTCACAGCTTAAAGAGCCAGCACATACATAGCAAGTTAACGAGGCTACAAATCCTGAAACATAATTATCGTTCAGCGTGGTTAAAACATATTTAGTCATTCTGTGTGCGTTATAATGGAAAAATTAAATGCAGGAACATTTCAAGCTAGCAAAGCTTCAGAGGAGAACATTTAATTTGCCATTTGGACGTCCGTGGAGTAATTGTATAGTTTTTTTGTGTTATAAAAACGAGGAATCCAAATACCGTTTTAGGACCGTACATATGGAATTCAAATTCAGCACTAAATTCATTAATTGCTTAAATGTCTTGTATTTCCGATTATGTTATGAATAAATGATTTATTCACTTAACTAATGAGTACGATGTTAACGCACTAGGATTCAGGGTTTTGCTCCGTGTTAAAAAATTAGATAAGTGCATAATCTAATTAATAAATCCTGAATCAACCTTATTGATTAACCTATTAATTCTAAACACATATAGCATTTTTTGCAATTTTGAATTTCCATATTGTAGATTAGTCGTTAAGTACCTAATTGGAGATACGTTATAAATAGATTGTAAATACACGTCTTTATTGTTTTTTTAATCACCTATCATATCTTTAAGTCTTATGGAGCCTAAAACGGGTGTGTTTTTGTTAAAAAAAAATCCCATGAATTTAGAATGTTAACATTCTAGTGTTATACATCAGATGCATTGATTATAAGCATTTATTTCATTATCTCTTTCAAAATGTCTCCAATTTATAAGTGATTGTTTTACGATACCTGGGTAAATACAATAAAACGCATATCCAGCTAATAAGCGTATTTTATTCATAAAATTTTAAAACACATTATATTTGTAAATCGGAAGGCAAGATATGGTTAAAAGTCATTATTGTTCTTTGTACACTATGCCTGTCAAATAAGAAGTCACCCTTTAATCAAGATCAAAATATTGAAGGAGAGAAAACTATGAAAGAGAAAAAACTAAAGAATAGCTTCTCAATAATAAAACAAAATAAAAGAGTACCTGAAAGTCCAACTACAATAGTCGCGGAAACCAATGTTACGCTTAAGAAATGCATTGTCTCACAGGACGTGTTTACTGGTTGTCAATGCCGAACCTTTAGGGTGCCCGTTTAATAGACAGTGTTATCTTGCAAGGCGACTTTGGTCCATATCATTTTGGTTTCCTGAAGAGGAAAGAAAAACATTTTATTTTATAAAAGTTCGATAAAATTCTCATGAAACTGGCTGAAACCCGAAAATTGCTAACCTGTTCAAACATCAAACATGCAATCACATGTCAATATTAATTTACTTTTTTAAAAAATTCTTTCAAGGTTTTATTGCAATTCATGTGTTACTTGTTATATACTGAAATAAACCAAGTGATAGTGGAATGCAGTTTTGTTTATCCATAGATAGGCACATGTCAAGATTCTATTCCTTGTTCTTCAAATGTTTGCAACCCAACGCTTGATTAATGTCAGATTCTTGTAAACAGCGGTGCAAAGCGCAAGTATTGGATGCACGATTTAATTTTCAATAAGCTTTAACATTAGTGCTTGTGAAATAATTAAACATTTAGTAAAAACGCATACATCTTTTGTAACAAAACCAGAGCTTCGTCACTTTAAAGACGTTTTTTTGCCTAATTGTTTTTGTTCTAGGACCTTACAGTGATATCTTATACTACTTAAACAGGTTTTCTTTCGACAGAAATATAATTCTAAAATTCTAAGTATTTTTTATGACACATGTTGAAACGTTTAGAATATTGTGTTGTTTATAGTATTCCAAATGACATTAAGGTTTAAACAATACGTAAGGTACCTGTAATATAAACTATATTCACATTTGTTGGCGCACCTGTCTGTTCTGCAACGTTTTGGCCCAGACTGTCATAAACAAATGCAACACACCGCTATCATTATCGTCGATAAGAAAAGGAAATAAGAACTGTGTTTTGATAAAAAGGAAATGGGTTAACAATGAAAAGTAATTGCTAATTTTAAAATAAAATTTCGAATTCTTGCTGTTAATAGAAAAGTTACATTATTTTATTACTCCAAACATGGCTGTGGTGATGCATGGAAAAATGTGCCAGGGCGCAAACTTTTGCAAAGCTATCCGTATGATGACTTGGATGTTGGTCTGAAGCAAAAAACCAAAATGTATGTGGCAAACACGGCAATTTCTATTGGTTACCGGTCTTAAATAACCAAGCGTCAGTTGTAAAGAGTATCTAAGAGTTGCTGGTGGAGTTTCAATATATTTTATATTGAAGTAATATTAAATAATGGTATATGTTCATGAGCTTTTTATACTTATGCATGTTTCAATTTGAATTGTTATTTTCGTTAAAAGCAGATAAATGGATCAAACACTAAATACGTTAGTTTTGAATGATTGCGATAACATTTGAACTGGACCCATAAAAATTTAGACCGCGATCATAAGTACATATCCGATTAACTTTTAATTGTATACATTAATTTCTAAAGGGATATAACTAACACCAGGATTTATTCCATATAACTGTCTCAAAGATGCTTCTCTGCTGGTGTAACATCTTTGTATTGCAGTGCATCAAGTATATTGTTTGCGTTTGTAATCGTTGATGGGTAAAGCAATAATTTGATGGTACCGTTGTCAGGCGCAGAATCAGGATTGGGAATGTGAATTAAGGGAAGGAAACAATCAGTACCTACCAACCTATACATGTATAAATAATATTTTAGTCAAGACAATGCAGTTATATTGTGCGATATGATAGTTTAGTAGTTAATAGCTTCTGTGCAACATTATAGGGATAATATACCTTTTGGAGGTCGTTAACTGCGTAGCATGAGGGCTTTAACGCATTTTAAGAGCTTCTGCGGACGTTAACGACCGAAAAAAGGTTTATTGTCGCTATTATAACATACATCTAAAGTAATGAAACCGAAACACAAGGGTAATTTACTATAAACTCGCTATTTTTAGTATTGAGTAACCCTTGAAATCATACACATTTTTTTAAGTTTTTAATATTACCTTACTAAGGCCGTGTTCAGCCGAGCTGGAATCGCACAGGTCTGTTAGTTTTAGTGTTTTCCTCGATTTGAATGTTAAAATTAAAATTGGATTTTACATGGATTTCAGCGCGCACCACGTACCGGTATGTAGTAAACAGTATACATACCATGATATCGTGTGCTTTAGATAACGGCCAAAAGTACGAACTGATAATTAGTATAGTCACAAGGAGGACAGGTTAACGCATATGTAAAACATTTATCCGGTCGTCTTTGGCGCGTGTCTAACGACAGCCATCCGTGTTTTGTTTGTGAACAGTCCCGTATAACGCACTAAAAACGGACTTTTTATGCTATAATACATGATAAGCAAAATAATAACTATTTTCTTTAGGGAATGTCTTAGTTATTCAGATGTTTAAAAATCGATTTTGTAGCGAAACAATTCACCGTACAGCAACTGCATTTTATCTTCTGTAGGTGGCTGAAATGAAGTAGTTTGGGGTTTCGTTCACGCTTCTGAAGGTAATGATGTACTGTCACTATTAGTGTTTATATTAGTGTCAAGTTTCTTTTTCAACGATCTAGCACTTGTAACGTCCATTTCATACACCATGCTGTTCTCATGCTGTACTCAACTAGTTTCATTTCCACTGGTAATTTCCAGTATGCAGGCTTTTCTGTCACTGTCCTTGCATCACGAATACGTACAATCGCTCCAATGGAGAATAACAAGGCAGATACGTGGGTACATACTTGACGAGCCCGGCTTGGCAGTTACAATGAGATGACACTATTTCGCCACTTCCTTTGGCAACAATCCATGGTCGTAGAAGCTATTCTCGCATTTTTTGGGAATGCAGTACCTGGAAAACACAAAGTGAAATATAAGAGAAATACAGCACAATTAATGACAACATGTGTACATGCTATAACATGGTACCAAGGTGTCCATCGAAAACACAGCTGTACACACAAACAGTAACATTAATAAACACACATAGCTCTTTAATATCCTTTAACGGGAAGGTGGTAAATGTACCATCGTAATACAATTATTGAAATATGTCTTGAGCTCATTTTAGACAACTGTTGTAACAATGCACCACTATATACGTGGGAATAAGATCTTATAAAAGAAATAATTTTTGTTCTAATAAATTATATATTAATAAAATTATAATAAAATAAGCACACAATGACAAATACCTTTGCTGAAACAGCAACATGGTTGTTGTCTTTGCATTGGTAAGCTGCTCGGTCGGACACCCATCCACGAACGAACTAGTTGTAGGCATCAAGCCCTTTGCAGCACTTGAATTTGTCTCTGGTCTACTAACTGATGTTAAATAGCAAGTAGTTCAGCTTGTCAAAATAAGTCCCATATGGTAGAATTTCTTCGCAATTTGTAGGCCAAGTTTTGCCATCAATCAATGCAAGTTTATCAAAATATCTTGCATTTTCACTGTGATCTAAATCATCTCTATACAGAATGTTCATTTCTGCGTTAGAATTCCCATTTTTTGAAGCCATTTAATAAAATTCTTATGCAGAAATCTCGATAATAAACAAGCAATTATTTTCTTCCTTTGTGTTAATTAATCGGGTGTCTCCAAAATGGAGGAACAACCGGTGACGTCACCCGGCTTGCAAAGCGTCTATATTTTCATAACATTTCTGCGAACTGGATTCCATAGCTGCTGTAACGTGTTGATTTGATCTCAAGTAGCCAATCGCCTGCAAGATGCTCTGGTATATTTGGTAAATATCGTCCGTTTCGTTCCAAACAAGCGCTCTAATGAATAATACTTTTCGCCTGCAAGATGTTTTGGTATATTTGGTAAATATCTTCCGTTCCGTTCCAAACAAGCGCTGTATTGAATATAGTATAATGGATGTTGTTTTAATTATAGACTGAACTGACATCAAAATTACCAAAAATATCGCGTTTGACATTTTCGTCACCGTAACAAGATTGTAGGTTACCAGTATGATCTATGACCCAGTTACCGGTGGTTACAAGTTGCCGGTGTAATTTGAGTTTTCCAAATGCTTTGCTGCGTCACGTCATTTACATACCAGAGGGCATGTATATTTCCTTATATGGCAACACTGAAAACGTTGAAAATCTTCCTGTCTGAAACTAACATACTAATTTCAAAATTATTTCACAGAAATGTTCCTTGTGTTACCTTTATAAAAAATTCCGTCAAATTACTTTGATTCGTAAACATGCCCAGCAGAGGTTGGTGCATACTTGTCTATGTGTGGGATATGTCAAAGTATAAAAAATATGATAGTTGTCATAAAATTATAACTGCAGTTACACTTTTTGGTTGATTCATTTTTTACGAAATATGTATCTATATAATGATTTTATAATTTAAAACTTCATATTTAAATAAGTAAATGCATTGTTGACAAAAGGCATTATATAAGACGTGACTTAATTAGACAAAAAGACTTAGAGCTTTAGTTTAGCATTTGCTTAAAAAAATGTAACCGCTGTTATAATTTTATGACGACTGCCACATTTTATGACTGTTGGTATAAATTGTAACTGCAGTTATAGTTGTAAATGTAACTTCCGTTACAAATTACTGAATGCAGTCATAGAATTGTAACTGCAGTTATAGTTGTAAATGTAACTGCCGTTACAAATTACTGAATCCAGTCATAGAATTGTAACTGCAGTTATAGTTGTAAATGTAACTGCCGTTACAAATTACTGAATGCAGCCATAGAATTGTAACTGCTGTTACAATTTAAAAAAAACAGTAACATCTATATTTAGGTAGCAGGCATATATGTACTTTTGACACCAATGGTACGCCATAAATTTGGTAGCGATAGTGCTCATGCGGATTGCCTGTTGCAGATAAAGTTGTATTTCTCAATTGGGTATTTCACTCTGTGTATTGATCCGCCACAAAATCGCTTATCAGTATCTGCAATCTTTCCTCTTAGCTGACTGAGCAATGGTTAAGTGCAGCAGTGTATTGATCTTAGCTGACTGAGCAATGGTTAAGTGCAGCAGTGTATTGATCTTAGCTGACTGAGCAATGGTTAAGTGCAGCAGTGTATTGATCTTAGCTGACTGAGCAATGGTTAAGTGCAGCAGTGTATTGATCTCAGCTGACTGAGCAATGGTTAAGTGCAGCAGTGTATTGATCTCAGCTGACTGAGCAATGGTTAAGTGCAGCAGTGTATTGATCTCAGCTGACTGAGCAATGGTTAAGTGCAGCAGTGTATTGATCTCAGCTGACTGAGCAATGGTTAAGTGCAGCAGTATATTGATCTCAGCTGACTGAGCAATGGTTAAGTGCAGCAGTGTATTGATCACAGCTGACTGAGCAATGGTTAAGTGCAGCAGTGTATTGATCTCAGATGACTGAGCAATGGTTAAGTGCAGCAGTGTATTGATCTCAGCTGACTGAGCAATGGTTAAGTGCAGCAGTGTATTGATCCCAGCTGACTGAGCAATGGTTAAGTGCAGCAGTGTATTGATCTCAGCTGATAAGAGTCGCCATACTGTGTCCACACTGTGACCACAGCAGACTAAGCAGGGTGCCCATACACAAAATCCCAGATTGCGGGGGGGGGGGGGGTCAAATAAAGAAGGATTAAACTAGGCCTTTTACATAAACGCTATAAAACATAACTCAGTATACACGTGTTTTCCGATTGGTCATGTTTGTCATTGTTAAATTATACATGTTCAAATATGAACACCGACTCAGTGGTCATAAATATGTTACGTTGTGGATAAATTTTTCGGATTAATAAATATTGTTAAATCTATTGCAGTCTATAATACATATTGTTAAATCTATTGCAGTCTATAATACATATTGTTAAATCTATTGCAGTCAGTAACAGTGCAACCAAGAGTAACATAATTTTGCTAAATGTTTATCTTGGTAGCAAGAAAACTAACATATTTTGCTCAATACAATCGGATGGTTCAGTTCTATATACAAACACGTATACGTTTTATAATTTTATCAGCGCTCAAACACTCTAAAAATATGAATGTTCTAATTACCTTACTTGTTTTATACGGCCATTATGTCAGTTGCACTTTAGATAAGACTAGCAAATATTTGGTTTTAACCAGAACCATAAAGTAATGTAAAACCCGCAGTTTCAAGATCTGTAAACTGGTTATGGAGTTTGAATAAATCCTAGCTAAAAGCGTTACATTTTCGGATAGGATTTGGTTCATCAATATCCAAAATGCGTGCTACCCTAGCTGGCTACGAACGTTCTTAATATCAAACTTAGTCTTAATATTAAAAGGTAGCCTATCACAATAGAAGCTCAATACGTGTAAGACATGTTTTCACTGGTCAATATTTTTAGTTGAGACTATGTTAGAGATTGAGAACTGACGTAGTCATGGACATGATTTGGGTCTGCGTTCATAAGCTTTTTTCTTATTACTTCATGTTACGAAATGAGTAAGCATGTGAAGCATATACGATTCAAGTATTTCACTTATTTTATTGTTTCAACTCATAATATGGTAAAGTGGAATAACTTTTAAGATAATTTAACATGCACTCAACAAACTTACACTCGCAGCAGTACATAATGGATTATTGTCAAGAAACAGTCCAATCCAATTACTGTGTATGCATTACTAATGTACAGTCCGAAAATTGACATTTTGCATTATCATTTTTCATGCATTTTGAAATTCTTTTGAATAAGAATCTGCCAATACCGAACGGGATGATGATGATTTATTATCTTAATGTAATTGTAGCAAACTTTCGTGTTAAAATTGTAAAAATGGATGCATAACATAAAAAAATGCATCTTAGTGGAATAGTGATTAATTGATTTTTACGTTATAACTTGTGTACAAACGGTACCATTACACCGGCAACAAATAAAAGCACAATTAATGTAGACTTCGCATTGGTAACTTTATTTGCACTATTGCAAAGGTTGGAGTTGCAGTAACATATCTCGGCCCCGGCCACTGAGTCGCAGTCTTTAGCAATATAAGTTGTTAAGCATTCTTTAGTTGTCATTGCAACATGAATAAATACATGTAAATGTAAATTCTTTATTTCACAATGCAGACACTTTAATGCATGTATTATTAAGATTGCATGGTCATTTGCCGAAAGCAAACATGACAATATGATTCGTGCTTCTGCACCCAAAGGCTAACTGACAGTTCGCATCAGTGGTAAATACTCGTATTATTTTGGAAATCGGTAAATGCATTTATTAATTAAGTTTAAAATCTTAAAATCATCACGGACACTGTGCCATAAATCGATTTACAAATGCCACGTTTTTAATTCCCCCGCCGCGAAGCGGGAGGGTGTTTATAGGAATGCCCTTCGTCCATCTGTCCGTCCGTCTGTCTGTTTGTCCGTCCGTCTGCCCATAACATGTTCGTGTTCGCTCCATATCTCCTAGTCCCTTTGAAGGATTTTCGTGAAACTTGGCTCAAATATTAAGGTCATTGAGACGATATGCAGAAGGCATGAGTCAGTCACGCCGGCTGAAAGTCAAGGTCACACTTGAAGGTCAAATATTCGAGCCTAGATTTCGTATCCGCTCCACATCTCCTATACCCTTTGAAGGATTTTCATGAAACTTGACTCAAATGTTTAGGTCATTACGACGATGTGCATGATGCATGAGTCAGTCACGACGGCTCACGGTCAAGGTCACACTTGAAGGTAAAATATTCGAGCCTCCATTTCGTGTCCGCTCCATATCGCCTATGCCTTTTGAAGGATTTTCATGAAACATGGCTCAAATGTTTAGGTCATTCAGACGATGTGCAAAAGGCATGGGCCTTTCACGCCAGCTCAATGTCAAGGTCACACTTGGAGGTTAAATGTATGAGCCTCCATTTTCGTGTCCGTTTTTTTTCGTGTCCGCTCCACATCCCCTATACCCTTTGAAGGATTTTCATGAAACTTGGCTCAAAGGTTTTGCTCATTGAGACCATGTGCAGAAGACATAAGCCAGTCACGCCATTTCAAGGTAAAGGTCACGCTTGAAGGTTGAATATTTGAGCCTGTATTTTCATGTCCGTTCTATATATCCTGTGGCTTTTAAAGGATTTTCGTGGAACTTGCCTCAAATGTTTATCACATTGAGGCAATGTGCGGAAGGCATGAGGCAGTCACCCACCTCAAGGTCAATGTCACACTCCAAATGTTCGAGCCTCTATTCTTGTGTCTGCTCCATATCCCCTATGCCCTTTGAACGATTTTTATCGAACTTGGCTCAAATGTTTATCACATTGAGGCAATGTGCACAGGTCATGGAGCAGTCTTGCCACCTCAAGGTCAAGGTCACACTCAAAGGTCAAATGTTTGAGCCTCCATTTTCGTGTCGGCTTCATATCTCCTATGCCCTTTAAGGAATTTTCATGAAACCGATTAAGGTCAGTGTGATACTTCAAAGTCACCTTTAAAATCAAATGAAGGATCGCGTCGGGGGATATAGCTGTCTTTTGGACTGCATTTTTAAGCCTACTTTAGCATTTCATAAAAGAATGTCTGACGACTCGGCCCGTAGCAAACTGACCTGAATGGCCAAGTATTTTGGTAGAGTCTTGGTACAGGTCTTACAACCGTTTTTTGTGTTCGGGTTGTCACAGCTTCTGAACCCACCGCATTCATAGCAATCTAATGATGCTGCAAGGCCTGAAACACACCACAGGCAAACCCGTCTCATTATTATAATGGGGGAAAAACCTGACTGTAAATGTGTGGGGTTAACACTTTGGTAGCAGGGTATGGATGGATAAGTAATTGACCTTAGATATGTTGCCTAAGGGTCTGTACAGTAAGAGTAGATCTACTTGATTTCCATAACACTCAAGTGAACAGCTCAAATTCAGAGCAACTCAATTCTAACAAATTTAAGACATAGAATGACACGCTTTAATCTTAATTGATATACTATTAATATAGTTTCACCTATGACTGTGTTGTGAAATATTAGTCAAGAATACATGCATTTATTACGGACCATAATGTATTCTTGGTAAAGAAAGAGCACCTAACCTTTACATTTATCGGTAGCAAAAGGACTACTTAAATGTTTTCCAGATATAAATAGCATTCAGTTCTATGTTAAATATTATCTTTAGGTAACTCATAATAAATTTACAGTAGTAAATGGTTTGTTTTACAAAACCAGGACAATATAAACAAGCACGCATATCCAAGTAAATATTTTGATCCAAATCATAGTACCTAAAGCAACGGTTAAGAAATGCATTGTCGCACCGCGCTGGTTCACTGGTTGTCAATGCCAAACTCGTTGTGGTGTCTCTTAAACGCAGTGGTATTTTTCATGACGATTTTGATTTACTTGTCTCCAAGAGAGGAACAAAATATTTTTGATAATATTGCTCTTTAATTTGTTTAGAACCACATATTTATTGAACTGATCTTACCCAATCCTGTTTTACTTTTTGTTTCTAGATAAACTATGACATCGCGGAATGCACGTTTGTTACTTCATAAACTTTCACCTTCATGCCAATCTTTCTTTCCTTTATTTTTTTTTAAAGTTTATTTGTATTTCATGTTTTACTTTGATATTTTATGGCTTACAAAACTAAGCGATTGTGGAACGCAAGGTTTGTTGAGAGCAACAGGTCAACCTTCCGTTCCTTGGCCTTCTTAAAATGAATAATTTAAGACCAAGGATCGATGAATTTCATGCAATTGTTTACTTTGATGACAACCTGTAATATTGGATGTAAGCTTATGCAAACAGCATTGTCATTATTGAGCACGCAATTAAGAACGTTTCGTTGCTTCATGTTAAACGAACAATGTCTATGAAAAAGTGATATACTTAAGCAGTTCTGATGTTATTATGTTGTAGAAATGAACAATACAATGGCGTATACAATAAATAAAGTCTGAATAATTTACTACATTATGAAATTTTTGATAACAAATAAATAAAAATACTATCAAAAGGAAAACCAAGTGTTGGTATCGAAATCACGACGTCGGAGTGGAAAGAGCAAATGACAATGGACGGCGCTGTTCTGACTTAAAATATACGTGCAAACTATGCTAATATAAAATATCGGTACTCATAATTCTGACGATAAATGTACACAAGAAAAGGTTAAACAAACACGACCTCAATTATATAATGCTTTATTTTCTCAGATTGCGTCAATTCTTTTTCCAGTATACATACATTATTTAATCCTTTATTATATGCCAATATTAGTATCCAATTTTCAGATTGTTTACTGAAGTTGCCCCCTTGGGGTACTTTTCGTAGTCCTTTTAAATACTTTGATGTTACTTTATTTTGACTGTGCATACCATTCTGTCAGATCTTCGCCATCTACAAATAGGAAGTTAACCAAAGCTTAACCAAAGCGCGGGCACCTCAAAGATGTGTTTTTGCCAGAAAATGAGGCTTACTCAAAGAACTTTTTTTTCGACCCAAAATAATATAATGTTGAACTGTCTGATGTGCGTGTTTCGTAGCAAATGTCGGAACATCTTAAGATTGCGTGTCTATGTATTTCATGTGAAAAGTCGTTTAGACCAGTTAATACGTAATCGTTAATCATAAAGGCATATACATGTTCTACGAATCTACTGAAATAAACACAACAAATTTCAGACAACAATATGTCTCACTGAGAAATAATAATAATAATAATAATAATAATAATAATAATAATAATAATAATAATAATAATTGAGGCGTGTCGTGGGAAAAAAGGACTTAATGTATGTGCGTAAAGTGTTGTCCCGGATTAGCCTGTGCAGTCCGCACAGGCTATTCCAGGACGGCACTTTCCGCCTACAGTGGATTTATGTTTAGAAGAGACTTCCTTGAAACAGAAAATACCATAAACGCGGAAAGTGCCGTCCCGGATTAGTCTGTGCGGGCTGCACAGGCTAATCCGGG
This sequence comes from Congeria kusceri, assembly GCA_027627225.1. Lineage (NCBI taxonomy): Eukaryota > Metazoa > Mollusca > Bivalvia > Myida > Dreissenidae > Congeria > Congeria kusceri. Next base: position 9,640,763 of record CM051027.1, read on the forward strand.
ACGACACTTTACGCACATTCATTAAGCCCTGTTTTCCCACGACACGCCTCAGTTATATTTATATAATAATAATAATAATAATAATACATTTTTAGTGGGCAAGGAAATAATTGGATGATATTATATACATGAATTATAATCGAAACTTCATTCGTAAAATGATTGCCTCAACGCAGTGTCAATGTCAAGTTGCCAACGTCCCGGCAGAAACACTACAATGTAGAGTATTCATGGGTTATCAGCGTTGTGCAATCTTTATGTTTGGATCGTCTTTAAACCCACTTAGTCCCCATGCTTACGGTTGAAGATGCCAAAGGGTTGAAGATTCCAAAAGGTATTTTGAAGCATATTCTTAGTATTTGGATAAAAACGCATTATAACATTATTTAAAAATGTATGTTATTTTGTAAGTATGCAGAACAAGAAATATCTTTATAAAGATATTCTGCGTATGTTTGTATAGATTATAAATTCAATATCCAACATGATTATTTAAAACTGATGCATATGTTGATTTTGTTAATAAACGAACAAAACTTAATTTCTTCATAGATCGTTATTTTACATGCATTTAATATTATTTTTCGGTATTAATGCACGTAAATAAATAAGTAAATTTTCATCATCAAATAGCGAACTGTTAATTTCATGTGGCTAGCTCCTAAAAGTAGTATGAAATTTTTCTGTATTTGAAATAAATAAAAAGAAAACCATTATTTCATGTCCAAGCAATGAACTGATGTACTGCCCCATGTTTTTAATCAGTTCTACTTGAATAACCCAAAATAAGTCAGACTCACCTGCTCATCAACGTCAGTATGTTTATCTATAAAAGGTAAACATAGCATTTGACAATTACAACCAAATATATATATTTGAAGAGATTTTCATGATTACATTATTTTAGTATATAATGTATTTATGTCTATATAAAAAACAATGTCTGTTTGTAGATTGAATAGCCGCTACACGAGAATTTAGTAGAAAACATCAGTATTTCACAAGAAAAAACACAAATGATGCAGAGCATCATAAGGCGCTGGGAAACTATTAAAAGTCCATATGTTTAAGATATCTTAATTATGTAATGTCCGTTCAATTAACTGATCTTAACGTCTCATATTTTTCATCCGTGATTTTTAAAATCTAAATAATGTATACATTACGCGTATTTGTCAGGCAAATCAAACTTTAATAGAAGTTACATTGTTTCCAAGAACATAATGATGAGAATGAATATGAGCGTTGATAAAATTTATTATGGATTAAGCATTTATACTATGGGTGCCAAATAAAAACACACGTCAGGGAACATTTATTGTGATGACTAAAACGAAAAGTTATATTTACTAGTAGCGGATTAGATTTATATTCCTTTGGGAAAATACGTCTCGAACGTGTTTGTGTACAACTATTATAGGTTTTAATGCATTCATAAAACGCGCTTAAAGTAAGATACCAAATTTAAATGAAATTAAATTACGAAGCTTCCGCCAGTGTCTATTTATAAGAAGATACAAAATCTATTTATACATTGAACAGCCTCTACAGGAAAAGATAAGAGAAAATGCAATTCTAAATAATTCTTTAAAAATAGATCTACCAACCGTTATTTAAATACACATGCGCGGTAAATTTATAATATAAGTAATTCTCCATTCATTAGTAATCTTATTGTCTATCGTTCTCTGGATGCTTGTTAGAACAAATCAGTGTTGCAGACGTGTATAATATTAATAGTCGCAGGTTAGTCAGCGAGTGTAATTTATGATGTTGCCTATCGAACATGCGATATTAACGGGGGATTTTCCCAATATCATGTTACACGGCCTTCAAACATTGGCATGTAAATTTAAAATGAAAATTGAGCCAATGCAACTTCTGAGTGGAAATTAGTCAAAACCGATAACAAAGTAAAGAGGTATGTCTGGATTTTTCCACATTGGCTCAGTGTTTCCAGTTACCTCCAAAAAGAAACATTCGATTGGATGTTGAGAAAGGTCAAAAGTTGGGTTAAACAGCTACGCCAAAATATATATTACATGTTAAAAATTTAATATATATTAATTTAATTATGCTTATCAGTTACAAATTGTGTCATAAAGCTTAATGATTAAAACTCGTTTTTTTTTTCTGCCACAGTTTATTTGATAAACACGCTTTTCACATTGTGTTTTAACCTGTTTTTATTATCGAATAAATCGTGATCAAATGCAAACACAACAGTGAAATGCAAAGCCTTCGAGATTAGTTTATCTTTCAAAATCCATATAAGTAAGGATGCATTATAATAGAAATATGTGTACGAATCTGGGCATTAACGTCATTTTCATAAAATGAGTGCATGATAATCTCAAAGGACATCCTTTTATCAACAATTGTTCTTATGCATCTCGAGTGAATTTTAACGAAGGTTAAGTTTCTAACAATTGAGCGCATTATACATTGCAGGCGATCCAATTAGAATAAACACACATCAAAATGTAAATGGTTCATTGTGAGTGTTGCTTTCATTACGCTATTTCTATTACGTTATGTATATGCTCATGATTACGTATACATGCCTTATTTTCAGATTTGGAACTGGATTGCTTGTATACGGCATTCTGAATTATATAACTTAAATGCAGAAAAAGTCGCTGATAATTACTAAATGGATTATACTTCAATTGTGCAAGTTTCAATAAAAATACTAATGACAACTGGATTACCAGTAACGTTTTGTGTCAAAAATGCCCTGCACTTGATGTGATAAGCCTTTTGTGGAACACGTACTGAGCATTTATTCAATATACATGCAGCTACAGTTCTTGGTTTCTTTCATAACACTACACTTTGATCATACACTATGTTGGATTCTTTATTGTGGATACAATTGCTTTATAGATTATGCAGCTTGAGCTTAATACTTGTGTTATTTAGCAGTTCTAAACGGACTTAAACTATTTAAAGACAAATGTTAGTCGATTCATTAGTGGTAATTTCCACAAGTTCCATGCTTTTCATGAATAGCTGTACTTCTAACAGTAATATCAATTGTCATAAACTGGACAAGTTATTATGAGGGCCGTCTGTGAAACATATTGTACAGTATTGGAATATAGGAATAATGAAACTCTAGAGACATCATCAGGAAAGAAACCCTTATTACCATGAAGTTTGAAATATATATTACATTCAACAATTTACGAACTTAAACTCACGTGGTAAGTTTCTGACCACTAATAAGTATATTTGCATAGTAAAACCATGTTGCTTTGTTTATAATTACCTAAGTTTTCTCAGTTTGTTGTACCAATGGCTTTATTTATTTTATTGATATTAGACAAGGTTTATGAAACGACGCTCGAAATTGAAACACTTCGCTGACCACAATGACAGGATTTCTTCATGCAAACATTATGCATGAAAACTACATTACTTGTACGGGAAATTAGGACACCATATGCCTTAATCAGTTTATTTCTACATTTTTTTTGACATTCTTGCGTATGTAATTCTTTTTTTTTTTTACGAACAACAGTTACGTGTTCCCAAAAGTACGTTCCAGGTTTGTACGGTCAGCTGCCCTTTTTATTGTTTATTTATTATTGATTGATTGTGTATTCAAATCTAAAGGTGCATTTAGTATTTAAAGAAATAGAAACATATATACAGTCTTATAAACATTTGAATGAAAGAAAGGAAACAGGAAGTATCATTGAAAAGTGTGATATTTTAAATATATAAAAGCAACAAACAAAGTCGATGTATACATTATTTAATATTTAGAAACAATTAAAAGTGTAATAATCTTCACGATAACCTAAGATATTTTTATTTTGAACATAAACACATTTCTCACAAAGCAAACCTGACTGTGTGCTTTTAAAGCACATTTTTTCTCTGATAAACGGAACATAAATGGGAAAAGTATAAATGCATGGAAAATAACATTAGTCATATTTACAATAAATGTTCCATGCGCTGATGCCAGATTCAATCCAATTACCATTGATTAAGGGCTGTTTTGAAATCAATTTAATTCTGGTTGTATTTATTTACTATTTTAGTGTGTGTCATGCACGCAGAACGTATGTAATTATCCAACTACATATACATGCGTTACTTCTTAATAACCTGTATCAACATATAAATACATGTGGTACGCGATCAGCATGGTAACAATGTTAGCGGAAAAGCCAGATGACCCATTGCACAGGTCGGAGTTGCAAAAGCAGACGTCAGCGCCTCGAATCTCGGCATACTCGGTTGTGCATTCATCCGACATATGGGTGGCCGCACAGCCCTTGTACGTTCCTATAAAGTGAAATACCAAATTATTTTTTGTCTGCAAAATGTTAGTAGAAACAAAGAAATAAAACATATCTGATAAGGCAAATACATCCACCACCGGCAACAAATCTGGTAATTATAATGAACACACAATTCCTACTTTGTTCGTATATAAACAATTTGTAAAGTGTGAAAATAATTGATAGAACGATATTGGATTTATAACCACGCCTATTCAGGCCAGTTTCTGAGAAAGACCGTTTATAAGGGGAAAATCTAGATCGAAATAGCTGCTCCTTGCTCCTTTTTAGTTGCTCCCTGCTGCCGCTCTGGGACGGTCAACACAGAAATGTTGAGTAACTTTTAAATTCAACACATTTTTGCAAATATTCAACTTCAAATAAATATGCTATGCTTTTAAATCTAAACCATGAAAACCCTGGATTGAGCAAATTATTAGAAAATGTCAACAAACTATTATGGCTTTTATAGTTTACGAATGCTTTTACAAGACATCTCATTATAACAATGAAGTCCAGGGCTTTCTGAATGGCTAAACGCATTGTCTTTGGCAAAACATCTCGATCGGTCAATTAAAGTTAAGCTTATTCAAATTTCTTGATACACATTGCTTTATAACTAGTTTTATTCAAAACTATGAAGTTTGTATATTATATGTACATTGAATTAAAATAATTTATGGGAAACAATGTCGTAATAACCTGATTTGCCTTGATACTCCCCTGAGACCTTCATGCATGATTGGCAGTTGTCGGTCTCCTTCTGGGTGTCGCATTTATCATCGCAGGAGTAGCACTTCAAAGCATCACTGTAGCCTGGGGAATACCACCAATAAAAATCGATTAACTACACGTTATTGTGAGAAATAATCTTTTGCTTTGTAAATATTTGTAATGATTGTGTGCAATTATTTTACATGCATTATTACTCGGGTCGCATCGATAAATCACGGAAAACCTGTAACAAACAAATAATAAAAACGACACATACAGTAATTTCCCACACCTTACATATTTCCCAAACAAGCACAACCTGACAGACTTAATGAATACTAATTCATTTTACATTATAACACATATATGAACATGAAGTAATTGAAAGACATTTCTTGAAATTCTTTAGGATCGATATTCAGTTATTTAATCTCGTATGTTGTATATACATGTACACTAGTATATATAAATCATTGTAATACTATGCAATACAGGCAATTTTATACATTTCAACAGAGAAACAAGTGTTTTGCTAAATCCCAAACCACTTTACACCGACTTTACAGTTGTCAGTATTGTAATATTAATAAAATCCAATCATATTAACATAAAAACACTACCTGCAAATACAGTTAAGACAGTCGCGCACACGAAGGTAATTGTAAGCGACTTCATTGTATCTGATTGTGTGTTGTAAGAGCTTCCGTATCTGTGTTTTTATTCCTAAGCTTATCAATGTAGCCAAGAGCACCAAATATCTATCAGGATAGAATAAATTATAGTGAATTGAATCGGGATAGAAAGTTGTTTGGACTTGTAGTAATGGGACCTCCGATACATCTACTGATTAGTGCACGGCGACGTTAAGTCCCGACATTCTTTTGCTTCGATATCTTTCTGATTTTTTAAATCGTGTATGCACAAAATAAGTCCAAATTTGCTTTGCTCATGTTTGCATGTTTACACAGGCTAGTTATTCAGATCCCTTAGATATATAATTTGCCAAAAAAAATAACCCACTAAATAACCAGGTTATCTGTAATGACTTTTTGAAACCTCTAAAATGTTTCCTGTAGCCACTTCAAATCAATTACGACAGAGCATGCATTGAGGATATCCATACTGTGTCATTTTTCAACATATCGTCTTTATAATAATTGCTAAACATATCATTAACACTTATCGTATATTTATGTATCAGAATACTTATTTTTCTGATATTGTCAAGTAAATACATGGAGTTGTGACACTTCATTGTCTCTAAAAAGATGACTACTCGTAATAATGATATACTTAAGATAGAATGCAGACCTTTGTAGAAACTTGATATTAGCTCAAACTTTAAAATATGATCGTTGGTTTTGTTTACATTAGCAAAATAGCTTTAAATTATCACAAAAATGAATGCAATAAAAGTTTGTAACTACATCAATGTTTAAAAATATATGCGCTACTCGTTATTCCATTTCAGTTTTCACATTTGGAAAATGCATATTTAACCTTATTTAAATTTGTGACAGCTGGTGTTTAACTAATACCTCATCAGTTTATAATTTATCAATATTGTTTCAATTTATTTAATGACTTGCATGTTTAACTTCTCGGTAGGTGATTAAATTTCAGTTTTAACATGCATTTAAATATAAACAATACCTAATTCCTTTTATCTGGCCGCCTAAGTGTCAATATCGGCATACTAATGAATAAACGATATATTCAAGTATATATACGCAGAGCATGAGTTTTTATCAGAAACGGGTATTTTTATTGACGATTTTTTTTGAAGAACTGAGTACTTTATGACAAGGATTGAAATGAATTCAGTGATGGAAATATCATACATGCACAAGGGTCCTATCGACTGTAGGTTTACAATACATTTGCAAAATAAAACGAATGTTTTATGTTATTAATAAATCATATATTATGTCTAAACTGGACTCAGTATACAATAGTCTTATTTATTAATTTTGAAAAAGAAAACAACTTTCTTACCTTAATGGTTGTTATTTGTAAATATATTGTCAATAAATGCTTTTAATGTAACAAAAGTATTATAATTCATCACTGTGTCTTTTGGCAGCTGTCAAATGTAATAAAGCCCTAGACGGATGTGGTTTGGTAAAGAAATACCATTAAAGTAGATGTTATAATACATACTAGTGTTAAATAAGATTCCATGATTATAAACATACGGTTTATTATTTCTTTGAACATGTATCCAAATCATAAGTGATATTTGGTAATCGAAAGGGAAGACATAGTTGCACTTCAGCATTGCTGTACAGACACCTTGCCTATCAAATTAATGAGAGATCAGACTTTAATGTATATCAAAATATTGTAACAGAGATAAATATAAAGAGAGATATTACGAAGTGCTACCAAATTATAAAACAAAAGAATGCCTGAAAGTCCAACCACAAAAGTCGCGGAAACTAAAGCTATGCCTAAGAAATGCATTGTCGCACAGGACCTGTTCACTGGTTGTCGATGTCGACTTATCTGGGATGTCTGTTTTATACACAGCGGTATCTTTCAACACCAAGACGAGTTTGATATCGATTTGAGAAGAGTTTCCTGGAGATAAACACACTATTTTTGATAATATTGTTGTTGTTGTTTTTTTAAACTGGTTAAAACCGAAAATTAATCTGATCTTTTCCTGTCGACAATAGTTTTGTTTATTCCAATAAAAGATGAGATTGCGGAGTGTATGTTTGCTGATTACAAACATGCATGCACATACCAATCTTAATTCCTTGTTGTTTTTGTTATTGCAATGCACGTATAACTTTCTATATATTCTCTGATCTTCCTCAAAAGTTTGATTGCGATCATGTTTTTGTCATAAAATACGTTTAGGTTGGAGGCAAGATAGGCGGTAACCTTAACATTGTGCGCAATATTTAAAACGATTTGTAATGTTGGCACAATACAGTTAAACACTTGGCAACAGTTCAATAAATGTGGAGAATGGAAAAAGTACAACAGTATTCAACACGATGTGCAGAGTTAATTCTAAATAAAATGTCTCAGGTTATATTTTAGTCAACTTTGTCGAAATTTGGATAATGTTCACTAACAAAAAACGTGTTAAATGATAATTCTATTGCATATTTTAGTTAAATACATTAGAATATATTATAAAATATTATAAAATATCGATACACAGAATAAATTATAAGATAGTTGTGATATGTTGTACTAGAAGCCTAAATGATAGCAAACATGCTAATTTACAACTGCATATTTGATAGAAGATTGTGTGTCAAGTTATCACACTTTTTTGTACAAAAAAGGAAATCTTAAAGGCAACGCTTACGAGTTTATCTCTTAAACTTTTATATTTGTAATAATATATTATTTTATTATTTAAATTATGTATTAGAGTTTAGACATCAACTTCATGTAACGCAACATACGATTGAGATTATAAACTGTAGACGATAAAAACAAAGGTAATACAATGATTAACACTTCAATGTTGTCTTAGTAAAAGACTGTATGGTCTTAATAAACACTTCAATGTTGTCTTAGTAAAAGACTGTATGGTCTTAATAAACACTTCAATGTTGTCTTAGTAAAAGACTGTATGGTCTTAATAAGGACATCTTTGCTGCTGCTGAAGCTGTAGTTTCATATTTGTTGTATGTTAGTCTTTAACTCACCATTTCATATTTGTTGTATGTTAGTCTTTAACTCACCATTTCATATTTGTTGTATGTTAGTCTTTAACTCACCATTTCATATTTGTTGTATGTTAGTCTTTAACTCACCATTTCATATTTGTTGTATGTTAGTCTTTAACTCACCATTTCGTATTTGTTGTATGTTAGTCTTTAACTCACCATTTCGTATTTGTTGTATGTTAGTCTTTAACTCACCATTTCGTATTTGTTGTATGTTAGTCTTTAACTCACCATTTCGTATTTGTTGTATGTTAGTCTTTAACTCACCATTTCGTATTTGTTGTATGTTAGTCTTTAACTCACCATTTCATATTTGTTGTATGTTAGTCTTTAACTCACCATTTCATATTTGTTGTATGTTAGTCTTTAACTCACCATTTCGTCGATGTTTAAAAAAATACAAAAAACATATTAACGCGTATTTTACAACTATTATTGCAATGCATAGAGACTATCGGCAGGATGGGTTAAAATAATGACGACTATAAGTATGTCAGGTAGATAACGCTTGTTTAAGAATAGGTTAATATTGTCAATTATCCCGATGGTTATAATTATTATTTTGATAAACAGTTGCATACAATAGCTAGGTACAAAATAACATTACCTATGCATATGTTTATTTTTTACGTTACGATGTTTCTTTTAAAATATTAACATTCTGTAAAGTAACTTAAAACATTTAAAAGGATATTTTACTTAAAGTAAATTGAAATAGATATGATTGTTAAAGAAACACAATGTGCAATTTTGTAGAACATAAATGGAAATAGTAAATAACAGAAGACACATTTCTATTTAATTTTCCATGACGCTGATCCCATATTAAATCTGTCTGTCTGGGTCCAAACGTTTGATGTCGTTCCTTCTCTGGATGTCCGTTGTCCACTTATTGTAAACATAGGGTCATTTGTAAAAAATAATTATATATAAAATGGAATACATCATTGGGAAAACAAATTTGTCACAGTAAGGTAAATAACATGAAAATGCATTTTCTAAAGTTAGATATTTAATCTTTAATTGTGTTTAATTATAATCTGTAATTGCGTTTTATCTTCACATAACATATACTATTGGTTACAAATTACATTTTTTTAAGTTTTAATACAGTGTAATCAGAATATTAACAAAGGTATAAACCATCAGCATGGTTACAATGTTAGCGGAAACGCTAGAAGACCCATATCGGAGGTCGGAGTTTCAGAAGCAGACCTCACCGCCTTTGATCATGGCAGACTCTGATGTGCAGTCATTCGTCATATGCATGGGCGCACAACCATTGAAGGTGCCTGGAAGATGACAGTATTACAACTGTATTGTCTACAAAACGTTCGTTGATGCAGAAAGTTACACGTAGAGAATATATATGCAAGGGGCAATACATCAACCAGCGACACGTGATAAAGATAATTAGCGCACAAATACAGCTTTATACGTTTCGAAACAAATACTTGCCAGTAGAAAAAGTGTCACTGGGCTTAACTTGAGTAATTGGAGGTAAAATTGTATTGAATTTATAATTCTTGTTGGTTTCGTAACAAAATATTGTTTCATTGCATTTATATAAAGCTTATACAATCAATCTAATATTTAGTTTAAACGGAGCCTTATAATTCTGATTAGCCATTAGGTTTCCCTATGGCCTTTATGCAGGATGAACAGTCGTCGGCTTTAGTCGACTTTACTCAGGTTCAAAACATCCCTGTAGCCTGGAAAATGTCACCAATAATTTCAAACTCATTACATCGGAAATCCATATCAACGTTATTACGAGAACTTCAAAATGATTTGTAATGTGTAATTATTATTATATTAATATTTCCATCAACGAAACGACAAGTCTCCGAACACCTATACACGAACGTCGCAAACGAGTAATTTTTAACACGCAGCCAATTGAAAAGCATGCGCAACATTACAAGTTAATTGACCACTAATATAACATTATTGAACGGTGTCCCGTTTATTTTTATTCATTCATACATAACTTTAATAATTTGGATGCGTCAATGATCTAAGTTGCATGTTATGCTATGTGTGTACATGAATAAAATATTGTAAGAGCAACAACAAAACATTTCATTTATTGACAGTACGTGTAATATATGCTATAACTATCAACAACGAACAATTTAGATATTATCCACTTTACACAATCTTTGAGGTTAGTACTTAATGTTCAATATTCAATAGAAGCAAAACATATCAACAGTAGACATCTATTTACAAACACAAGTAAGACGGTCAAGCACGTGAATGTGATTGATAACGACTTCATTGTATCATATTGTAATTGATCTTTTAAACACTCGTTTATGGTATGACATGCGACGAATTCTGTGTTTTTGCATTTACCTTTCATCTTATCAAAGATGACAAGACAGCAAGTGTATATTTAAGATATACTCGGTGTTGTTGGTACTTGTGCATTGGAAGAACTTTATTTGGACTTAACACTTAAACATTAGCTTCACAAAACGACTGATACAAACACTGTGATATAAACTCACTTAATATAATTATTCTACTTATCTGTCTATTTATTTAATTCTAAGTAGTGAAATATAGAAATATATCAGTGAGATATATCCCTATATCACTTACAGTGAAGGACTTCTATTTTGGATCCCGATTTAATACAGTAATGAAACGGACCGTCATCGATGCCGGGCTCAAACTGTGAAATAACGTCATTATTTTGACGGCATGACGTTATGATTCCCTCGACATTTTCCAATAAAATGTAAAACCCAGGTTAATAAAGCATACAAAATAAAAATAAAATTTGAAGCGCTCGTGAAAATATATATTGTCTCCCTTTCCGGTGATGATATCACCACGCGTTATCACACCGAAAACAAAGAAATATTCTCTGTATATCTTTCAGAATAGGTTCAAGCATTAGAGATGGCGTGGCCCAGAAAAACCATACAAACGTGCCTTGCATAAATTTCGTTATCCAAATAACCTAAGGAATACTTCTGAATACTGGCAATATCGAAACCTCGTAAAACGACCATAACACGCCATTGATAACTTTTTTGCAAATTATTTTGAATTATGCACACAATTTTCATCTGAGTCAAATGACCGAAATATTTGTGAACATAACAGAACACAAATTTTATTAAAACTTATGCAGATGTACATGGTCTAAATACATACACTTTTATAAACAGTACTGGCACGTGTCCATATTTTACAACGTATATTGTTACAAGAACAAATTACAATGCAAATTAAGTAAACAAGACATAATTTCGAAACAAAATACAGCGCAAAATAAAATAAATACAATGTTTTAAATAGTAGTTTAAGATTAATTTCAAAGGAAGGAAGGAAACAAATATTAATTTTCATATGTTATGTTATTAATGATTGAATTTCTAATGGGAAAAGCTTCCGTTATATATTTACAAACACTAACAATTTCAAATTCACACGTTGAAGTCAATAGGTTATGGAAATTAACAACAAATCGTTTGACATGGTAAACACTAAATGTTTGTCTTGTTAGACGGTAGCAAGGACATATACAAATAAAATTGAATTTATCCTCCCTATGTCTCTTTGACAAGAACATAAACAGTAACGTTCGTCACGAGCTAATTAATTATTGCATCAATATCTTCCGGTTTGAATTCTCAAGGGGGGGGGGGGGGAGGGGACAGACAGTAACGTTCGTCACGAGCTAAATAATTATTGCATGAATATATTCCGGTTTGAATTCTCCAGGGGGGGGGGGGGGCAGAAGTCCTTAATTTTACTAAGTACAATCGTAAACTCGTGGGTAGTAAATCCAAGTAAGCTTCATATTCAATTTCTATACATATCTAAAACAGAACTGCTATTCACATTACCATACCAATCTTGTTTAAATTTGTCATTATTTTTACATCTGTATTCACATATAAAGCATTAGTATACGCTATAACTTGGATTTTCAAGTAGATAAGAAAATTCATATTTTTTGTTATTTTTTTGGCATTTGAAACCAAGTTTTTATAACTTTTATTACATTCATTCAAAGCTGTTATAAACAATTTTTTAATTTAATATTTTTACTGTTCATATTTTTAAGCCAATACATTATAATACGAACATATTTATTTACATATAACGGGTATCTACCTGACTCACCATATACAGTAGCATTCCGCTTATTTTATTTAACATTTAACGACTGTTTGCAGACTTTAAATAAATGCTTTCGATCTCTTTTGATTCATTTAAACCCCATAATCCAAGTGTAAGCTACAAGAGTGTCACCAAACATCGAATGCTGTTTAACCCAACTTTTGACCTTTCCCTACATCCAATCAAATGGTTTGAACATTTCCCGAATGAATAAATCCTAACATTGCATCGGCTAGTTTAAAGACGTTCGCAACAATTTCCTTCAATATTTTTGCAACGACAGATTTTTAAAGAAAGTTGGCACAAAAATGCATCAATGTATCCTAAAACTAAAACAGTCTTAAAAATAGGGGTCACCGGCCTTTTTCCGGAAATATTGAATTTTGAATACGGTACCTGTCGAAGCCTTTTTTCAGTTTGTGCTACTTAGACTGTTTGATAATATAAAGCGTTTATACTCAAACAAAGATGGTGATTTTTAAATGCATCTTTTTTTAAATGTTTCGTTTGGTAATATACCAATGCAGTTTAATGATAAAACGCGCTTTATCTACAAATATCATTCAACAAATGACTTGTAATGGACACTTTACGAGGTTATTTATGCATTAAGTATGCCTGTGAAAACATCAATAATTTATCAAATCTACGAATATCTTTTGTTCCAAACTACAGATTTTGTTAAAAGATCAAACATACATGCGTCATTGAATCCTGATACTAAAACAGTTGTAAAAAATAGGGGTCACCAGCATTGTTCCGGAAATATTGCGTTTTGAAGACGGTACCTGTTGAAGCCCCTTTTTCAGTTTGGATTTTTATCAATGTTTTAAGTATATAGGATAGTTTTTTTCAAACAAGGTTATGGTTCTTTCAACTGATATGTTAGTACATGCTTTGTCTGGTAATATAAATGTGTATGTTGATAATAAAAACGCTTTACCTACATTTACTGCTAAAATAATGAATTTGACTGGACACTTAAGTGTGTCAAATGGGAACTAATAATGCTTTCTGAAACTTCATTTTTATCAAATGCATATTTTGTTCCAAACAACAGATTTTCTTAAAATTTCTCACATACTTGCATCAATGTATACTTACACCAAAACATTCATAAAAAGAATGGCTCACCGAACTTGTTTGGGAACTATTGGATTTCATATAGGGTACCTGTGTAGCCTTTTTCCAGTTTCGTTTTAACATACATAAACAACGTATCATTAGAATGGAGATATTTAATGGATCATTTATGTAACAAATTTGTTTGAAAATACATTGCATAAATGCGTTTTTGATTATTATATATGCTTTATGATCTTTTACTATTAAAAATATTTAATTTGAATGGACATTATATATGAAATTAGTATATTGTAACCGATATACAATAAAGAAAAATGAAGCAAAAGGAGAAATTAACCCAATTTTTTTCTTTTTGTTGCTAACGTCTTTACAAGAAATCCCCACCATGACTTGTAAAAAAATTGGCTCCATTAAATTTTCTTTTCGGAGGTAAATGGAAACAATGACTTTGTTTACGTTTTTGACTAAGTTCCAGTTCTGAGCTCCCTACTCAGAAGTTGCATTGGGTCAATTTTCATTTTTCAATTTACATGCCAGTATTTACAGGCCGTGTAACATGACCTTGGGATAATCCCCCGTTAATATCGCATATTCGATAGGCAACATTCCATAGAAGACACTCGCTGACTGACCTGCGCCTATTAATAGTATACACGTCAGCAACGCTGATTCGTTCTAACAAGCATCCAGAGAACGATAGACATTAAGATTTATATTGAATGGAGAATTACTTATATTTCTAAACTTACCATGCACGTTTATTTTAATAACGGTTGGTAGATATATTTATTAAGAATTATTTAGAATTATTTTTTCTCTTATCTTTTCCTGAAGAGGCTATTAAATGTATAAATAGATTTTGCATGTTCCTATAAATAGACACTGGCTGAAGCTTCGAACATAAGATATTTAATTTCATTTAAATTTGGTATTTTTACTTAAAGTGCGTTCATGAATGCATTAAAACTATAATAATTATACACAAAAACGATCGAGACGTATTTTCATATAAATGTAATTCGCAACTATTAAATATAACTTTACGTTTTTTTATCACAAAATAAAGTAAAATCATCATATTTAATTGCGATGAATGTTCCCTGACGTGTGTTTTTATTTGGCACACATAGTATAAATGCTTAATCCGTAATAACTATGATAAACGCTCATATTCATTCTCGTCATTATTTTCTTGGAAACAATGTAACTTCTATTAACATTTTGAGTTTCCTCACAAATATACATTATTTAGATTTAAAAAAAACACACGGATAAAGACGGTTAGATCAGTTAATTGTACAAACATAACATAATTAAGATATCTGATGTTTCTACCAAATTCTCGTGTAGAGGCTATTCAATCTATAAATAGACATGTTCTTTTATGGACTACGAATAAATGCATTGTATGGAAAAATAAGGCAATCAAGAAAAACGCTTCAAATACATATATTTTGTTGTAATTGTAAAATGCTTAATTTACTGTGTATAGATATACAGACTGACGTTGATGAGCAGATCAGACAGATTTATTTGGGTTATTCAAGTAGAACGGATTTAAAACATCGGTAATATCCTTAAACATTGTTTTGAAGTAGATGCTATCAACACAAAACACTTGTTTATCCGAAACAACATTGAATTATTGGAAAAAAAGTAAATTAAACAAAAACAAGGGGGCCATTATGCCCTAGGTTGCTCACCTGAGGGGCTAAGGAATTAAACTGTTCTGAGCCAGTTACATGAAGATTCGGCTAAAAATGTGGCCTCCAGATTGTTCACAAGCTTTTTATTCAATTTGGTTTGGTGACCTAGTATTTCACCACATGTGACCTGGGTTCGAACTTGTTTAAGATATCATTGCGACAAATGTTCTGAGAAAGTTTCATGATGATTGAGATACAAAGGTGGCCTTTAGAGTGTTCACAAGCTTTTTAAAATTTGCAATAAATCCATATAAGGAAAACTGATCCCCCTCCCCTCCCCTCTTCAAATTGCCCTAATGACCTAGTTTTTGACCCCACATGACCCAGTTTCGAATTCGGCCTAGATATCATTGGGACAAATGTTCTGACCAAGTTTCATGAAGATTGGCCAATAATGTGGCCTCTTGTTGTTCACAACGTAACTGTTGACGACGTTCAACGCACGTCGACGGACGAGGCATGACGCACGAAGGGCAAACGGCGATCACAAAAGCTTACCATGAGCACGTTTTGCTCAGGTGAGCTAAAAATGTCTGACTAACTCAATTAAAGATGTTCTAGGGTCGGGGCATTTTTATAGGGTAGGCCGGGTAACCTAAAACAAACATAGTTTTCACGCCTGAACGGAATAGCGAAACCCGCGTGCACAGGCATGCATAAGCGCTCAATTTGTGGTAAAAGTACATATATTTACATGTTTATGACATTCCTGGCCATTGGCGTGTGATGTTACCTACAGAATCCAATTTCCGCCATTAAAATTTCACTATATACAAGAACGTAAAGACACCATAGGCGTTATCGAGTGAATGATTGCTAACAGACAATTGTTCGAGCAATGGTATGCACACATCTGCATGATTGAGACCTAAATGCCAAACTTATTGTGTATATCGTTATTAATAAACATTGTATCCATCATTCTTACCTGTCGGTAAGATTTCCAAATGGTTTTATGTGAAACTTAAACGACTTCCTAGAACTACCTGGGTACTACTAAACCATTACATATATAGAATCTACAAAAACAATACTTTCTTTATTGGTTTCTTGTGGCAATTAAATTTCAAAAACTACAATAATTAGTTGTTTTGTGTCGTGCGTCAAGTGCGTGGTTTATCTATTTTATCATACAACAGGTTTCTTGTTCCATTTAAGTTTTTACTATATAACAAAAAGATATTCATATATTAAAGTCGAATAGAACGTTCTCAAAATCGACAGGGCATGTCAATCAACATTTTGTAGTTGCTGTCAGCAAATAGGGACACTCTGATTTCTGTGTTGTTAAATTATGGCAATCCTAGTTACAATCTTGATTTTGTTGCGTAATTTCAAATCATTTTTTAATAAACATGTCGTATATGTATCAAATGCAATGACAACGATGTAAGTCTTTTTATTATGCCCCGAAGGAGTGCATATAGTAGTCGCACTGTCCGTCTGTGGGTGGGTGGGTGCGTGCGTGCGTGCGTTGGTGGGTGGGTGTATCCGTCCAGACTTTGTTTCCGCTCTGCAACTATTTAATGCATGGATGGATTTTGATATAACTTAAGACTGTTATTCCCCAAGACTACACAATGTGTTCTGTACATGCCAAATGCCCGTCGGTCAAAGGTCAAGGTCACAATTCAAGGTCAAATGTCATGAATTTTCGTTTCTGCTCCACAACTTCTAAACGCCTGGATGGATTTTAATATAACTTTAGATTATTATTCCACATGACCAGAAAATGTGTAGTGTGCAACTCCCATACTCGTCGGTCAAAGGTCAAGGTCACAATTTAAGTTCATAGGTTATGAAGTTTTGTTTCCGCTCTGTAACTTCTTAACGCCTGGCAGGATTTTAATATTACTTTAGATTATTATTCCCCATGACCAGACAATGTGTCGCATACAACTCCCATGATGGTCGGTCAAAGGTCAATGTCACAATTCAAGGTCAAAGGTAAATCATTTATGTTTCCACTTCATAACTTGTAAACGTCTGCAGGGATTAAAATGTTACTTCAGAGTATTATTCTCTATGACCAGACAATGTGTCGCATACAACTCCCAAGCTCGTCTGTCAAAGGTCATGGTCACAATTTAAGGTCAAGTGTCAAGGATTTCTGTTTCTCCACCATAACTTCTAAACGTATAGAAGGATTTTAATATTACTTCAGATAATTATTTCCCATGACCAGTCGATGTATGGCGTACAACTCCCATGGTCATGAGTCAAATGTCAAGGTCACAATTCAAGGTCAAATGTGAAGGAATTTTCTTTCTGCTCTATAACTTCCAAAAGGCTTGAAGGATTTTAATATTTCTTCAGATTATTATTTCCCATGACCAGATGATGTGTCACATACCACTTACATTCTCCTCGGTTAAGGTCTGTGGGTCTAAGGTTACACTTTAAAGGTCAAATATTAGAATTAACATTTTGTGGGAAGCATCATTTTTTGCCAACATATAAGGAATGTAATAACCTGGTGGTTATTCGGTTTGTATGGTTTTAAAACAAAAACGTGAGTATCAATATATGATCCATACACCCGCCATACGCAACCTTACATATTTCACGTCTTTTTCATGTCATGGTTAGTATAAATGGTAATATTTTAGGAAAACAATAAAATATCAATGAAAATAAAGTTAACTTAAATTGATTGGTAATATTTTTTTATAATGCAACATATTTATTTCATGTTCCAGATGATGTTCTGAATATTTAAAAACAAATGTTTCTATTGATGTTCACCTTGTTCAACTCGACAAAACATGTCCTTCGACACGTTCTAGATGACGTCAGCAAAGCGTGACATGACCACGTGCTCTGGCATTATTGCATGCGCATTAACATTAATTTAATTATAATACAATAGACGAATTCATACCAACGGTTTGCCAGACACTTCAATACTCTGCTAAATTTCATCATTTTCATAAAGTTGAAGTAAATACTCAGTTTGTACTTCAAAATATGTTCAAAATACAATTCTGGTAGTTTTATACCATTTGCAATGGTGTCGATGGCATAAATTACATTACATACCTGCAACGAAAGCACGCATACAAATACAGTTAGTGATTAATTCTAGGCTAAGTGTGAGGTTCGGCATGCCATTAAACCGCGTTAAACCCCCAATGCTTTGAATTGTCCGTTCCAAGAAGGTGACCAGAGTTTTAATCATTTTTATTTTTTGCGTTGTGTTGTCCATATTGTCCTGTATTGTATAGGCGATTGCCTTTAATAAAGGAACCGTGGATCATAATAAGGGTTTCTCTCTTGCTGATGTCTCTGGAGTTTAATTATTCTTATATCTAACATAAAGTCCTTTGGGTGTTCACACATACATGTATGCCGTTATAATTACCTTTAAACCAGTGAAGATTAACCAACTGCTGTTCGTGACGTATTGTCACTAATAATTTTAATTATAAGATTGACAAAAATAAAATATAAAACAATGCATAGTTGATGGATAAACAACTTAAATTTCAATAAAGAAATATATCTACTTTATTTTGGGTAAGTTTTCTTTAGCGAGTGCTGTACAACATGCATACCCAATTATACGGTACTGATATGGCATAATGAGTTGCAAGCGCACTTTAGAGCCTCCCGTATAAAATTATATCTCGACAACAGCTGCATAACACGTGAAATGGACGGACAAAACAATAGCAGTAAAAGGTATGGTACTCTTATTCAGTTATTTTAAATGTATACTTTTCTTCACGAACTCTATTATAATGTCATGCAGTGCAATTAATAAAGCATTTGTGACACAAAATGAAAATGACCATCCACTTCTATACATGAAGTTAACACACATTGGTTGCATCTTGGTTGATACTTTCGGTATTAAATATAAGATATATCTTTTTCGTTTCGGAAACCGTTATTGTTAGCGCCAACGTTTCTTTGAAAAATGAAAATATTTTGGACCTGCTAAACAATTATATCTTTCTTATAATTTTGAAGTATATTGTGATCTAAATATAATATTTAATGAAGACTATGATTCCATGAAATCATAGAATGAAAAAACTCCCAATAATAAAAAATATCCACGTATACAGATAATCTGTGCAAATCGCACTTATTAATGTTAACAAAAACGTTGGAATTGTAACATTACTGTCAAACCCGTCATCACCTAATACATGCATTTTAATATAAATTAATTTGCTATTTTCATCAACGAGAACAAATTCGATGCTATGACGTCACATTTATAACATAACTATACATATGTCGTTTGGCTACACATTATATGCTATTCATCTGTTTAAGATAACACGGTATGTTTACAGAATGTACGAGTTCATAATGTCAATACGAACATGATCTGCGCAATCATAGTAAATGCATTTATAGAGTGTAATGACCAGTGTAAAATTGTTTACACAATGTTATTATGACATTTATTAATTTGTGTTCATCAATTGTGTTTAGGTGAATATGGATGGATCTAATAAGTAGATTTAAAGTTAACTCAAGTTAACTAGGCATTAACAGAAAGGTGTTGAACATACGATGAAAGATAAGATCATCACCAAGCACTCGGAGACCGTAGAGACCGTAGACTTCCGTCAAGACAGCTCATTTTCCCCATGGGTTGTGCAACTAGATATAATGAGTTATACAACATAATGCGTCAATTTGCCCAAGCCCAATCTCTCTATCTATCAAAGAAACAAATTACGCGATCAAGACACTGATGCAAATAAACCACCAATATTTAATCATTTGTTCATTGTCCCTTTTCCAACCTTCACAGAAAATGTCATAGGAATCCGTTCCTATTTTTGGCGTAAAATTGCGAACAGACAAACAAACCATCACCGACAACAACATAATCTCCGTTGTAAAGAACAATCGGGAATGCAGTTCTATTCAGAAGAGTTAATAATTGCTTCTTGTTTAGTGGTGTGCTAAAAGTCTTCCTTTCATATTTTCAAGATCAGGAGCGCAAAAGAATGGCACCAGTGTACATCGTTGGTTGGTGTTTATGGCGTCATACCTGGTGATGGTGGTCAACATTGGCTTCATCTACTCGATTGGATCACTGTTTGTGATAATCATTAGGCGGTTCAACACAACCAGGGCGGAGGCGGCAACCATTCAGTCCACCATGACAGGAGTTTTTCTGTGCTCAGGTACCAAAATATCATTACCTAAAAATAATAGCATGGGGATAATTTAGCATCATGTAAATCATGCGGTTTTAGTGTTAATATAAAAGTACTAAAATGAAAAGATACATTCATTTTATTTTATTTTATACATTTTCCATCTTCGACTGGACTGTTATGGATCAGGCAAGTGAACAAATACATTAAAAAGAGAAAGTGTCCGTCGTTATGTTTTTACATTAGAAACTCAACTCATTTGTTTGATAGGTGTTCGTTTTAACGTTAAAGTCAAACAAAAACTGAAAATAGCCCAATTCAGATTCTACAATGAAATGGTTATCTTATTTTATGTTTTAGCCTGTGTTTATGTTAGTATATAACCTTCGTCAGAATTTTTTTTTTTTTTATAAAGCACTGATCCTCCAAGTAAATATGTTTATATACGCTAGCTTTATTTACTGCAGAATTTTGTGGCGGATTGCACGATATTCTACATAAAACACAATGAACTTGGGCTTGTTTCGTAGTGTTGAAAATGTCAACAACAAACTGAACTTCAAACTGTTCGAATTCCATTTAATTTATGGAAATATGTGTAAGTTTTAGCTCATAATGCATAATTTTAATATGTTTGTTATCTCAACATTAGACTTGTAATGTTTAGTTTTTTAAATCCATTTTTCGAAATTTGTATAAACTACGGATGTACTACTTACTAATGAGTAATAATGTTATTTATTGATTACTGTTTGAGTTTGTACCCGTTTTATTATCAACATACCGGTATAGACGTGCATGGAAGCGATGTGTACAATCAATAAAACGAAGTACAATGATGTGGATAAAACTTTTCGCTTGGTCACGTGTCAAAAAGGTTGAAATGTTTTTGACAGTCAAAATATCTCTTTATTGGGTAATGGGAATTTATCGTCGTAGACAAAAGTGAGGTATGATAAACACAAATATACGAAAAGTATACAACAGTATTGCATAACCGCTTAACGTACATTCCATCACAATCCTAACGCTTAACGCACATTCCATCACAATCCAACAGTATTGCATAACCGCTTAACGTACATTCCATCACAATCCTAACCGCTAAACGTACATTCCATCACAATCGAACAGTATTGCATAACCGCTTAACGAACATTCCATCACAATCCTAACCCTTAACAACATATGCAACTTCTTACCGAATATATATTCCTGTATTGTTCTTGTCAATCAAGCTTAAACAATTATATTTTAATTCATTATCACGCCGCATGTTTGGCTCACATAATTCTCTTATTAATAACAGCATATTTATTTTTCCATTTCTATAAGTTTGAACATCAATACATTGTTCATACATGTAAACATTTCAGACCAAAACTCATTTTAACAAGTTTCTTTATTATCGTTCTATACTGTTTCCAAGGGTAAAAAGGTTGCGATATCAAACATGTATCTAATAAGAACTGCACTTTTTCAACATGTACATAACTTTAATAGTCAAGAAGACTTTCTTACAGTGTGCAAACATAAATAAACTAATAGTTTTAGACTTGCCACCGACCGTCTCCGTGGCCTAGTGGTTAGGGCGTTCGCCTACGGAGCGGGAGGTCAAAGGTTCGAGTCTCGCACAGGGCTCGTTCCGATATGGCGAGTTGCCTACCCAGCAGCTGGTTAAATCGGAGGGTACCGATTGCCTTCCTGCCAAGCGCCCGGCATATAGCATAGGAATCGGGAGTAAATATGTTTATCAGTAAAGGTGTCTCATAAGTCAAAACTGGCTGGTCTTTAATCTCGAGGGGTGACACTATAATAAACACACACTTTTTTGGGTCAAAATTGGGGTTATGTTGTGGTTCCTTTCGTTACGGTTAGGGTTAGGTAAAGAGTTATGTTTAGAGCCCCAATTGTTGCTGGTTGAGAAGTTTGCCCTATTGCTACCAGGTCCGTCCCAATAAGTCACGCATGGGAGTTTTACAATGGGCAAGATCCAATATATCGGCAAGTTTAAAAATAAATAAATTGTTATCCACCTTTTGCATACTTTGCACATTGGTAGAATTGGTAATTTTGTAAGGCGGACCTCTTCAAAAACAAATAATTTATTTAGTTTGTCTAAGATCTCTCTCTTAATGATGGGTATTGCAAAATAACCAAAGGATAAATAACAGAAGTATTAAGGATTTTATATCTGTAATTCTATCGATGGGAATAAGTTTTCTGTTATTTCAATAGTTAATTATATTAACTTTTTGTATTAAATACAAGTTTATATGTTGTTTTGATAGATCGGAAGGTGTACTTTAACGATCCAATCCAAATTACATGCTTCAAGTTTTCAGCAGCAATGTAAATTCAGGGATCATGAACATAACAGAACAGAGTTTAAAGGACTTTCCGAACCATCCAACAACTGCAAATTGAGATATGTTACATTATATGCCGCGAAAGGCGCGAATTAATATTTATATTAAAGATTTGCAATACTGAATCCCAATTGCTGAAAGTTCTGTACAAATGATAAAGAGATGAGCGAAATAGGATCGCCCTGTCTGCATCCGCGGCCTATTGAGAAACTCTGACAAAAATTCATTAATCTGAACGGATGTTTGCGTATTATTACAAAAATATCTCCAGAGTTAAGAACTTGGTCCAAAATTGAAAAAAAAACAACATCGCGTCTGTTCAATGCAAGCAAAGGATACTGTATCAAAATATTTTTCGAAGTCTATTATCATAATTTATCTAGGTATTTTATTGATTTCAGTGTAATTCATAATGTCGTATATCAATCGTGTATTTTAACCTGTGTACCTTCCTAAAACAAAACCACTTTGATCTCTTGAATTAAGTTTGTAGATGAGGTTTAAGCATTTGATCCAGATACGTCTTTATATAATATAAAAAGAAGTGTAAAAGGCCTACATTTTGTTTATTATTAGTTTGTGTTCTGTTTTAGCTCGAGCGTTCACGTTTTCTGCAATTTTCGAACTAAAACATAATATTTTTTCAGGAATGTTTTTCGGTGCCCTTATTCACAAGACAGGTAACCGTGCTATTGCTCTTTGTGGATCTTTGCTATCGTTCGCAGGGCTGGTGTCTTCCGCTTTTGTCACGTCAGCGTCGATGCTCATTCTGACGTTAGGCGGCATGACTGGTACGTGATTGAGATTTGTCATTTACAACAAAAATGAATATGGATTATAATATTATGCAGAAAGTATGAGGGACGTATGTACCTGTAACATATATATTTGCGGCGTTTGATAATCAGTTTAATCTCAACTACAAATAAGGTCATCTAGTATACATATATCGTGCCCTTTTATTTAATATGTCATTAAGTGAAACTATTTATGGAATTCTATTATTCCTATTTTCAATTTTTGTTGGCAGGAAGATTCTTTTGAAAATGTAGAATAGTATATTATGTTTTATTTAGTTTAATATAAACATGTACAACAAAGCTGTGTAATCTGGCTTTGTACACCCAACATTACGGCTTCTTCCAGAAATTGCATGACGATGATCTGAAAATTGAACTACTAAACTTTCAATGCATGTTAATTTGAATAGTGGTTGGTAGATCTATTTATTAAGAATTATTTAGAATTGCATCTGCAAATCCATCAATAAATGTGGGGCAATAATTTTCGTGGATTTCGAGGATGGACCGATCCACGAATTTAAGTTTCCAACGAATAATTATTCGGCTAGCTATTTTTTTCGGCCGAATTTGTAGTTTTCTAATGCGTATTCCTACACGAATACAATGTAAATATAAAGTTCTTACTTAATAGTAGTTAAATGAAGTATAAGAGTTTTTTTAATGATAAATATATTACATGAAACATGATGCGCATTTATATCATTAATGAATCAGTTTAATATCCAGTTTATGTTTTAAGTAGCATACATATAATCTGCATACACTCCAAACGAGGCTCCGGTGTATATACTATGTACCTTATTGACACTTGATAAATCCGATGTATTTGCCTAGGCAGTAACGCTGTATAGGCATTGCTATCTTTTCTTCAGAGAGACTATTAAAGATCTATGTGCATAGTAAACACTCTCCATGCAAAAACAGCGGACCACGTTTTACAACTTCAGTTTTTGGCAGACGACGGGCCCTTTGTTGAATTCACACATTTGTAGTGGGGCCCTACCTCCCACAGTTACGTTCCATGTTTATTTCATAACATGGGTCTATTGCTTAATTGACAGGTCGAAAATAGGGCCCACTTACCGCGGGGTGTTACAAACAGTAAACCGATACGATTGACGCATTTTTAGATGTTTACATATATATATATATATATATAATTGAAAATTCACGAATTTAAGTGCCACGAAGTTGTCATTTTTCGACAAACCACGAAGTTTCATGCCGACGAATGTAAATGGTTTTGCATATGATGCTATGTCTTTAAATCTTTTTATAAAAATACGAGATGTACTTGATACTTGTTTTTTGTTTTATTTCATCGTGCCTCATATAGTTGCATTTCTGCTACTCTGCTTTACATCCAGCCATTGAGTAATTAAATAGTAATTGAATTGAATAGTATTCTCTTTTATTGATTTTTAATTTGAATTGAAATGTTATAAGGTTAATTTTTATTTACACTTACATTTTTTGTGAATAATTCTGGGCCAAGTGTGAGGTTCAGGCGCCCGTAAACCGGTTTGAACCCCTTATGCTTTGCATTGGCCGTTCCAAGACGGTGACCCTGTTTTATTCATGTATGTTTTGTGTTTGTTCTGTGTTTTTGTGATGTGTTTGTTGGCAATTGGTCTATTGCTATAAATAAAGGACCTCGGGCTGCTTATAAAAGTTCTCTCCTACTGTCGCAACTGGAGTTTCACTTTGTTAATATTTATTTAAAGAACTACCAATTGCCTGAAACAAAATAACATTAAATTATTTTATTTTCAATGGTATTTAAAATGATCGTATTACCATACTCTTGTAAGGCGATAAAATATTATAAAATTTTTATTGTAAATACATTAATGAACCCTTATTATTTTCAGGTTTAGGAATGTCTCCGCTGTTAATATCGGGTATTTCTATAACAGCCAAACATTTTGATGGTCATAGATACCTGCCTTTCATCTTATCCATTTTGTCGACGGGGTCAGCAGTGGGAGGATCTGTGTACCCTTTCATTATTCCTTTGTTAGAGTAAGTAGTTATAGGAACGTCGTGTGTATAATATACTTTCCTTTACTTTATTTATGTATTAATCCATATTTGTAGATGTGTTTTGTATGGACGAATGTATAAATTTCTCATACATGCAATAAATGATCTGGAATCAAGTTGTATTTGTACTTTACAAACTTTTGATTTAATTTTTAGTGACCTCTATGGATTTCCGGGAATATTCCTGATTTCTGGAGCCGTGTCATTGAATACATTTGCTGTGGTCATACTTTGGACACCTGTAACAAAACCAACATGCAATAAAACTAAAAGGAATGCCAACACCAGTCAGCAAAGAGCAGTTAACGGTAAACCGACACTCTCCAGCGGTGTTATAGGGCCTGATATAGATCAGCAAGTTTACGCAAACGCTGTATTCGAAATGGAAGACATTGCAACAGATCTTTCAGATGCCAAGACACACCCGGAAACACATTCAAGATCTGGGTTTAGTGGAAAAATAAATCGTAAAGGATGTCAAAATAACAATTGGCAAGCACGACCCAAATCAACTTCATCAACCGTTCTCAAAAGTGTTATGAACCTTTTTAAGGATAAAGTGTTTATGGTGTATGTAGCAGGATTGGCATTTGCATTACCGATCATTAACATTATAATTGTTTTCATCGTAGATTTGTATCAAGACAGGGGATTTACGAAAAGAGAAGCTTCCGTAGGTCTTCTGTCACTCAATCTGTGTGGCGGTCTAGGCCGACTGTCTCCCGGATTCCTAATGAAAATCCCAAAGATGACTGTTCTTCTTGTGCCAATCATTGCATGTGTTCTTCTCGCGCTAGGTATTGTGTGCGCTGTCTTCGTAACCGGGCTTAGTCTTTTGATTGCGGCATTTTGTGTAATAGGTTTTGCAGTTGGAATATTGGTATCCAGCCTCAACGTGACCACCGCGAGTCTTGTTGGAACAGAACATTTGGGTAACGCCATTGGCATAATTTGTACAACAAACGGAATCGGTAGTGCAATATCAAGTCCAATTGGAGGTAATAATTTTTAATTAACAATAACCAAATCGGGTAAACTTGTTATTTGTATTTAAATTTGTGAAAATCAACCAGTAATTGTAAACGTTCTTATTTTATAACTACCGACTCAGTCTTGCTTAATTAAAAAAGAACTATTCGAATGCAAAAATGATGTTTGCATATTTGTAATACGTCTTTTATTTAATTTTCATGCTTTATATTTTGAAACGTTTCATATTTAAACGATATAAAGGCATTGGAATAACTACATATAGTGTTTTATTTTTATAGATGTCTTTTTAACATTACATAAACAAATGAGCATTTTATTACTAATAAATGCTTTATAAGTAAATAAATAAATAAATAAATATATAAATAAATAAATGAATGAATGAATGAACGCATGGCTGATTGAAAGAAAGAATGAATGAATGAATGAATCAATCAATCATCAAACAATCAATAAACAAACTATAAATAATTAATTATATTTCAATTCCTTTT
The DNA here is from genome assembly GCA_027627225.1 of Congeria kusceri. Lineage (NCBI taxonomy): Eukaryota > Metazoa > Mollusca > Bivalvia > Myida > Dreissenidae > Congeria > Congeria kusceri. The sequence goes on from CM051027.1 coordinate 9,668,221, forward strand.
TTAACATATGTGCAAATGTAATTTTTAGGTTACGTACGTGACATCACGTCCGGCTATGAGATCCCTCTTCTTGCGGCTGTTGGTGCCGCATGCGCTTCTCTAACGTTGATGTGCATCAGTAACAAAATGCAAGTGCAAAAGGGCCGCGAACAAAAATTGTCTGGGATAACTATAAGAGTTCCTTAATACGCGTGTCGATAGATCTCGACATGCTGATTATACGAGGTGGTGTATGGAAATGCTTATGTAAAGAAGGAACCTAAGCCAGTGCTGCAAATTGTGAATTGTGTTACACAAACGTTTATTAAATGTGTTTTACATATAAACCTAAATATCTGAAAAATAGAAAATACACTTTGTTGTATATGCACTTTTTGTTAACACGAATAAAAACAAACAGTATTTTATTTGTTGTTTTAGGGTAGTAGATTTAGTGCTTGTTCACAATTTTATATTTCCGATGAATAGTTAAAATATACATCTTCTTTATTTGTTTTATAATGACATCATTTTCTAACATGCTAAAAACTTGAAAGAAATACATAAATTGCATTCCGCCACTGGTAGAACTTTTATACATGCATACACTTATAATGGTTTCTCACACTTTCGTGTGTTTTCGATTATATTCTACCATATCATCACGACCATAATTATTTCATACAAAAATGAAGTGGTTATTTTAGATCAGTTCTTTCTATCTGACAGTGAATAAAAAATAATAATTATGGTCGCTCCAATTAATTTGTAATTCCTACGTCTTATAATTTTTCAGTTAGTGTTTTCATTCATGACATTATAATTTGATTTAACACATTGGTAGAGCTTTCTCTGTGGACATTGTAGAACCGTTGCTTTCAAAGATGATGTTGCTTGAGTTTCATACATTTTGTATATTTTCTATTCATAGGGGTGTCTAATGTTTTAGGTTCCTAGGCATACATTTTGTATATTTGCTATTCATAGGGGCGTCTGATGTTTTAGGTTCCTAGGCATACATTTTGTATATTTTCTATTCATAGGGGTGTCTGATGTTTTAGGTTGCGAGGCATACATTTTGTATATTTTCTATTCATAGGGGTGTCTGATGTTTTAGGTTCCTAGGCATACATTTTGTATATTTTCTATTCATAGGGGTGTCTGATGTTTTAGGTTCCAAGGCATACATTTTGTATATTTTCTATTCATAGGGGTGTCTGATGTTTTAGGTTCCTAGGCATACATTTTGTATATTTTCTATTCATAGGGGTGTCTGATGTTTTAGGTTCCTAGGCATACATTTGGTATATTTTCTATTCATAGGGGTGTTTGATGTTTTAGGTTCCTAGGCATACATTTTGTATATTTTCTATTCATAGGGGTGTCTGATGTTTTAGGTTCCTAGGCATACATTTTGTATATTTTCTATTCAAAATGGTGTCTGATGTATTAGGTTCCTAGGCATACATTTTGTATATTTTCTATTCATAGGGGTGTCTGATGTTTTAGGTTCCTAGGCATACATTTTGTATATTTTCTATTCATAGGGGTGTCTGATGTTTTAGGTTCCTAGGCATACATTTTGTATATTTTCTATTCATAGGGGTGTCTGATGTTTTAGGTTCCTAGGCATACATTTTGTATATTTTCTATTCATAGGGGTGTCTGATGTTTTAGGTTGCGAGGCATACATTTTGTATATTTTCTATTCATAGGGGTGTCTGATGTTTTAGGTTCCTAGGCATACATTTTGTATATTTTCTATTCATAGGGGTGTCTGATGTTTTAGGTTCCAAGGCATACATTTTGTATATTTTCTATTCATAGGGGTGTCTGATGTTTTAGGTTCCTAGGCATACATTTTGTATATTTTCTATTCATAGGGGTGTCTAATGTTTTAGGTTCTTAGGCATACATTTTGTATATTTTCTATTCATAGGGGTGTCTGATGTTTTAGGTTCCTAGGCATACATTTTGTATATTTTCTATTCATAGGGGTGTCTGATGTTTTAGGTTCCTAGGCATACATTTTGTATATTTTCTATTCACAGGGGTGTCTGATGTTTTAGGTTCCTAGGCATACATTTTGTATATTTTCTATTCACAGGGGTGTCTGATGTTTTAAGTTCCTATGCATACATTTTGTATATTTTCTATTCACAGGGGTGTCTGATGTTTTAGGTTCTTAGGCATACATTTTGTATATTTTCTATTCATAGGGGTGTCTGATGTTTTAGGTTCCTAGGCATACATTTTGTATATTTTCTATTCATAGGGGTGTCTAATGTTTTAGGTTCTTAGGCATACATTTTGTATATTTTCTATTCATAGGGGTGTCTGATGTGTTAGGTTCCTAGGCATACATTTTGTACATTTTCTATTCATAGGGATGTGTGATGTTTTAGGTTCTTAGGCATACATTTTGTATATTTTCTATTCATAGGGGTGTCTGATGTTTTAGGTTCCTAGGCATACATTTTGTATATTTTCTATTCATAGGGGTGTCTGATGTTTTAGGTTCCTAGGCATACATTTGTATATTTTCTATTCATAGGGGTGTCTGATGTTTTAGATTCATAGGCATACATTTTATATATTTTCATTTCATAGGGGTGTCTGATTTTTTAGGTTCTTAGGCATACACTTACATGCTTCTCCCGCCCTGCAGGTTTCGGCAAAGTCAAAATTAAAATTATATATTGATTTGCTTTTATTTAAAAATAATTTATACTTTTGATACCCTTTGAAAGGATTTCACTTTTTCTAGTTTCTCACCAACATTTCTATGCTGAGCTAAGCTACTAGTATTTGATAACTTTATTGTAATATTTTTGTCATTTTGCTGTACTCTGTATGTGATTCTTTGTGTTAAGTACAGGCTCTAAGTAACAAGCAACCAATTCTTAGACTTTTGAATATATAATAGACTTAGACTCTAGGCAAAATTACGTGTGCGTTGGCAAATATGCCGAGTACCAATGTCGATTATGTCATTCACAAATCATTCTTAATACAATTGGTGAGTACTACGTACGATTAAAATTGACAGCGGTCTTAGAATAGAACATTTACATAATATGAGGGCGCGTCGTGGGTAAACCGGTCTTAATGCATGTGCGTAAAGTGTCGTCCCGGATTAGCCTGTGCAGTCCGTACAGGGTTATCCAGGACGGCACTTTCCGCTTTTATGGTATTTTCTGTTTCAAGGAAGTCTCTTCTAAACATAAATACTCTGTAGGCGGAAAGTGCCGTCCCGGATTAGCCTGTGCGGACTGCACAGGCTAATCCGGGACGACATTTTACGCACAAGCATTAAGACCGGTTTTTCCACGACGCGACCCATTTTTATTATCATAATTATCCCATACCATAATTATTATCATTATGGCGTCGAAGCATGAACAAGTAGGCCACGGTATCACAAAAGTGTTCAGGTAAACGATACTGAAATATAATCATATAGGTACGCTTTACAAAGAACAATTGAACATGAATGTGGAATTAACCAGTAGACGAACATAGATCGCTCTGCCCTTCTGTTTGTCCAAGGTTGCTTGTCCAAGGATTTGACGTAAATCGATTGAATTATGCAACCATGTGCTATTATTTACGACTGAAATCTAAGCCCATAATTTGTCAACTCAATCTTTGATTGACAAGTTTCTGCTGGTCATTTTAAATGACCCAATATATAAGTATAAAATCGATTGGTAATATATGCATGAAAACAAAGAGACATAACTAGTGAAAAATCGCAAGACAGGAACAACTGGAAAATAAGTCAATGCCCTCGTGGTAGGCATGCTGCTCGTGGAAGGTCATTGAATTCGAATCAGTGTTATCTGTGCGAGAACTAGCCGAAAGAACAATACCATAATTTATAATGATGGGAAGGATGATGATGACATGATAATGATGGCGAAATGTATGGAACAGCCGAACAGACTGAACGAATCTGTGTCTATTAAAGAGACTGTATTTAACTAAGTGTATACTACGTTAGTGCTTAAGCACGACACGTGGTCATCCAATGAACAGGATATCTCAACGCGGGAGCTACGCAGATATGTATGCGGACAAATTACACATATTCTGTAAGTGTAAATCACGTAATGCTGGGGCAATAATGTTCAAGGTAAAAAAAAACACCAGTAAATCCAATGCCTATAAAGTCCCATTGTAAAATAGTAAAATCTCCTGGCGTCGTTCGCCAGTTTTCTTTATTTCAGATGTTGCGAGTCTAGTCTCTTTGAAAAGATGCTTTCCTTTACTTCCAAAATTTAAAATAAAAAATGATGTGTTATGCTAATTCTAAGAAAATCCATCTCATGTGAGCGTAGTCACCCGTAAAAAACACAGAATGCATTCACAAATTTGACAAAAGCACAAATTTCAAGTATTTCAGTGTCACGATACGTCAAAATGTCCAAGAGAGAAGTCGTTTTCTGGAAATAACCATTTAAATTAGTATCCGTTATGTAAAATGTCTCTTTAAACAAAAGAAAACAGTGGACCACCGACGATTTTCCAACTATTTACTGGTTTCTAACCATAAAGAAACGTTTGATATCATATAAAAGCCCATTTCTGCATCATTATTGACCTGTTTGTACTAGGCAGCCACATCTTCAGGGCGATCCAAAAAGTAGACATGCTTCAAAACGCATATAACAATAGCCCATGAGAAGCCATCTGGCTTGTGTTTTCAGTGCTTTTATCATATGGGGAGAGTGAGCCAAGGTATTTACCTATTTCGTATAAATCAGTCAAATTACCAGTACATTTTGACATACTTGACTACAATAGACATGAATAATAAATAAAAAGGTGTACACTGTAGGTTTTAACATGATTCGATATGCTGTGAGATGCAAACAGCGAGTTTCCGTAATTTTTTCGTTGTTTTTTTTCTCCCGAAAAACCTGTTTCGCTTTAAGAATCGCCTTATATCATTCAAATTATCATATTAATAGGATTTTTTTTCCGTGTAACGAAATAAACTCAAAATCACATAGTTTCAGGTTGATTTTATGCAAACAATGACCCTAAACCACTGAGTAGTATGATAAAAACAACATTTCATTACTTCGTTGATTGAGTCAAGATAATCAGAATAATTTACTTTCTAAAACAAAATTAGTTTCATTAACACTTGCAAATAACTATTGTTTTCCTTCAATTTCATTCCAATTTATTTCAACAAAGAAATACCTGTTCACATGCTTTTTCCATGTATAAAGTAAAGAAAAATGCATATCTATAAATTAAAAAAAACAAACAAACAGACAAACAATATGCTTTTTTCCACCTACAACCATAAAAATGCATTCCATATTAGATACATATTATCCGCACATATTTTCAAAATAAATGTGATGTACACTTGTGCACTTAAACTCAAACGTATAAAGTAGTGTACACTTAAATTCAACTCAATGATGCAAGTGGAAGACGTATAAAGTAATGCATTTTCTACAAAAAATAAAAACAACCAAAAACAACAACACGATATCATGTTTTAAATAAAAACGAATACATTACTTACAGTACTTGCGTTAGACTTATGTACTATTAGTAAGTGCTATATAACTGGAGAACTCTTTGGTTTCGGATAGTGAGCATACGCTTAAGCAAAGATTTACCAACATTACCACATCCGTGTCTGTTTAACCGCTACCCGCATTGTTTAAAAATAAGATGTAAGCTGTTACTACTTTTTTAGTTTTCTTTGTTACCATTGGCGATGTGGCATGTTTCATTACAAAATTCGAATCGTATGTACACATCTCCAGATATAAATGTTACGTGAAAATCGCAGTTACAAACAAGTTATCAAGTTGTGACAAAGTAAACTGGGTTTAAGATTTCGAAATGATTTTATTTTTAAGTACGTATACACCAAAACATCAGTTCATTAATGTGTTATGTGCTATTTAACCTATTTTCTATACAGGTCCGTTTATTATTTGTATATTAAACACTGAAACACTAATACAGAAATAAACACTGAAACACTAATACAGAAATAAAACACTGAAACACTAATACAGAAATAAAACACTGAAACACTAATACTGTCAATCGGCACATTAAATGTCAATTATAGCTATGAATAACTTATGTATTGTCTTTGTGTGAGTGTTCATATTGTGTATTATTGAACATACGCTTTCATGTTTCAAATACAGTTCCACAAAATGACAAAAACCAATCAACGATCAATGCTTATTGCAAGAAGGTCACTATCCTGAAATAACTAACGCTTATAAATGTTCCTCTCCTGCTGATACAGCCGGAGTTTTATATAATGTTATATTTATATTATATAAATCTAATATTACCTTTTCCTACTCGACAGAACATGTCATTCAACACGTAATAGTAACTGTCAGCTAAGCGGGACACTCTTCTCTGTTTTGTTTAATTATGTTGACCTTGTTTCTAGTTTGGATCATTTGCATGATTTCAGATCATTCCTTAATAAACATGCCTTATCGTAAGATGATGTGTAATAGAATTATATTGTGAAATGGTAATATAACTAGTGTACAGCCTTACGAAGCGTGTCAGTGACGTTGAATACAAATACAACGTAGTTTACAATCACAATCCTGTCGGGCCCAGCTAGCTCAGTTGGTAGAGCGCTAGACTGACAATCCGGGGATCGTGAGTTCGAACCCCAGCCCGGCAACATAAATTGTGTGGGAATTTGTTATGCAATTATTTCTACGGCCATTCTCCCCCTACCTCTGATTCAAGTAGGGCAGTTGTCAGTTACTGGCAAAGGTAAGTGCACTTAGTACTGGTAAACCACTTACATGTAGATCGGCTAAGCTTGCCCAGGAAAAATGTGAGCAGGTTAACTGACCGCCGTGATATGACTGAAATACTGTTAAAAACGGCGAAAAATACAAACAAACAAATAAACAAACAATCACAATCCGCATTTAGAGTACAATAACTGAAACTGAAATTACAATAACTTTGTACAAACACCGTTAATACATTTAATTTATCGGTACTCTTAATGCCCAAAAAGAAGTAAATGTGTCTTAATCCCGAAAATTAAATAAAAAGAAACATTATTTCATATATACTCTTTAAGTTTGTTGTATGTTTGAGAAATCCAAACTAGAGGAATCTGCGACAATTTCGTGATTATCACGACGCTGTGTACCATTAAGTTTTGATGCAACCAGAATTGCAGTACTTTATCGTGTCACGGTCAGTATTTAGTCAACAATTGCACAAGTTTAGAAAAACAAAACACTACAAGAAAGTGATTAGTCATATTTCATTTATTTAAAACATCTGCATGTTCATGTTCCAAATATTATGGTCCACCCAGTTTTCGTGGTACTAAGCTACATAATGAGTGGTGGAAAGTGTGTTATCTTGTTTCTTGATATATATCCATGAAAATATGATAATACAATCTTATTAACTTTTCCTGGTATCATAAAAACATTCACAGTACTTTCCACATCATTGTTTTTAGCCTTTGCGTCAGGTCACGATCGGCCATTTTGATTGTGACAAAACAAACAAGTTTTCGGGGTTCATCTCAAAATGCATTCGAACTGTACTTAATGGTCCAATTTACGTTCATCGCATGTTGTTTGCGTCATCATTGAATAGCTATAAATGCAGCGTTCATTATCTGGCTTTTCTACACAAAATCATGAATGGAAACAAATGTGCAGTAATAAATTGGTAGATAAATGATACAAAATAATATACCGAGAATCAAATTTAATAGCTTATAACTCATTCCTATCTGTTTTAAGCGAATGTTTACATGTAAACAGGGAGCTGTTTAACTGTCAAACAACCAACACAGAATATTTCAGTCAAGCGCGCGAGCCATGACGTAAGCAATGACAATGCAAAATGCCCCGAAAACTGTTTACGCCCCCAAAACTGGATTACGCCCCAAAAACTAGATAATCGACCATACCGTTACAACACAATTACAAATATTAACTTAAAACGACAAAAAATAACTATTTAGACACATTTTATGACAAAAAAAGAAATATTATACTGATTTTACATTATAACAGAAAATAAACTTCTTTATCGTGGCTAATCATGTCCTTTAACACGTTCTAGTTGATGTCAGTAAAGCGGGACACATGCGCGTGCTCCGACATATATAGTACACATTAACATCATTTAAATTGTAAAAGAGTACCTGAATTCTTACTAACGTGTTGACCAGACACATCCCAACTCGGTTAAATTTTAATATTGTTACCAATTTGAAATAAAGGCCCTATTTGTTCTACGATCAAAATAAAAACCTGATAGTTCAAAATATTGCAACATATATTGGACATAATCATTTTAAATCAACCACATTGTACCTTGCATACAATTCCACTTCGTAAAAAGTAAGTATCTAGCGTATATTTCTTTTACAAAACATGTATACCATATTTCGTTTTTACTTTTAAAATCGTGAAAATTAAACAACATCCGTACCTGTGGTATTTTCAGTCGTTAACTATAAAAATATTATCATTGACATTGTTAATATTTTACTTTAACAAAAACTACATGTAACTTAATGCTTTCATATTAATTACACGACATACTTATGAAAGGACGTGACTTCATTGGCGGCAAGTTCGCTTCAGGAAATGCTCTACACCACGTTTACTCATGTGTACAGCACTGATGTGGCATAATTAATTGCAAAAGTACTTTAGTGCCTACATGACCATACATGTGTAAGATTTAAGTTGAATTGAGATATTGATAAAAATTGCTGGGGATTAAGTTTTGAGAATAAAACGATTAAAATAAAGAAATGTCAGAGATATAATATCATTTGTTTCAAAATGTATTCTTGAGGTCATCAGTTTTGGTGCTGATGTCCTCATACCTGGTGATGGTGGTCAACATTGGCTTCAAGTGCTCGGCTGGATCACTGTTGGTGATAATCATTAGGCGGTTCAACACCACCAGGGCGGAGGGAGGCGGCCACAATTCAATCCACCATGACAGGGGTTCGGCTGTGCTCAAGTTCAGATTCTTACGAAAATTATGAAAACGTAAATGAGTTATTAAGCACCTGCTATATTATCAACCGCTATATGAAGATATTGGTACTCCAAATGAAAAAAGTATCGCCTTTCTTCTTCATTTTTTGAATGGAACTGCTTTTGCTTCAATGTATTAGAGAAGTGGTCACACAAATGAAAATTTATATGAAACTAAAAATAAATCTGCCTGCAGACAAAAAATGAAACATATTTCAACTCAATCAGTAAAAGTGAATCGGATTCAATTAACATTTTAAGTGTCATGTTCGGTCAAACAGAAAACGTGAAATCGATCATTAACACTTTTAAGCGACGTAAGATACATCATAAAAAGTAAACGCAGATATGAGGTTTAAAGATGTTTATCGACTAGAGTAAATGGACAATCTTAAGTTAAGTTGAACCAAAAAGCTTTATATAAATTAATACATATGAGTTTCTAGCGTGAGCGTATTAGATATATATTCAGTTTATAAGATCGACTTTACTAAATTACAAAGTACTTGTTTAGAATTTAATTTGACGTATTTACATATACGCAATCGTTTTAAAACATCACTATAAAAAGATGGGTGGGATATTTTTCTTGTAACTACTCCAGACGAATGTTTTTATTAACCAGAATAAACTTACATACGTAATCCCATAAATAATAAATATTTCTCTCAATAAATTACTTGATATAACAGTTGTAGTTTTATCTTTTTATTTTTTGTACCTTTAAATTCAGTGGCTGATGTGCATTTCCGGGAATATTTCTTATTTGACAAAAAGGTGCACATGTACGAAAACACCGTATTTGAACTGTAAGACATTTCATTAGATCTTACAGATGAGGAAAAACACCAGAATACGAATTCATACTCAAGGTTTGTTGGAAAAATACATGCCGAGGGACAATCTTCTTGTAACAATAGCAATCAGGACCTGAAGCAAAAACTCCAACATTTCTAAACAGCTTTCGTTTGTAGCATGACTGGCATTTGTAATATTGCTCATAAACATTATTTTAGTTTTTCTTGTAGATTTGTATCAAGACAGAGGGTTTACAGAAAGAGAAGCTTCCGTTGGTCTTCTGCTACTTCATATTTTTGCCGGTCTAGGCCGACTGTCACCCGGATTCCTAACGGAAATACCGAAAATGACTGCTCTAGGGGTGCCAATCATGGCATGTGTGCTTCTTTCGCTAGGTATTGTGTGCGCTGTGTTCGTCCCTGGACTTAGTCTTTTGACTGCGTCATATTGTGCGATAGCTTTTGCAGTAGGAATATTGGGGTCCACATTCAACGTGATTACCGCAAGTCTGGTTGGAACAGAATATTTGGGTAACGCAATTAGCTAGATTTGTTCAACAAATGGCATCGGTATTGAATTGGCAAGTCCCATTAGAGGTAATGATTATAAAATACACTTAAATCTGGAAAACTGATAATAACGTTTAAATGTATTACAAGCAACTTTAATGCGCCATAACTACCAACCCATTCTTTCAAAGCCCTAGCAATAGAATAATAAATGGTGTTTGAATATTTGTCATGTCTTCTGTTTATTTATTTGTTGTTTTTTTTTGGGGGGGGGGATATTCAATATTCAAATGATATATCAGATATTCGTACATGGTTAAGGCATTTTCAAACTATACTCGGCATCAATAGTCTCGCGGCATCAATTGAGTCGCGGTATTTTATTACACAATCATTCAAGGATTAATACTTGTAGGTATGTTGCATGCGTTTTTCAAGCCTACTGCTATAAACGTGGTTGTCATTTAGTTGTGTACGTATTAAGATATTTTCTTTCTGCAATAATCCCGTGTAGTAAAATGTACGTATTTAGGTGAATGTTTTACAAATTAGTCATGCTAAAATATTTAGACAATACAGTATAATAGTCAGTTGTTTGCGTTACTAAATTGCAGAAGTTCAATAAATGTGGATACATTTGGCCTGACAAACAGTTGTAATACTTGTAACATACCTTTCAAAATCGGAATGACTGTAAAATAATTGACAATAAAAGTTTTAAATAGTCTTTTGTACAAAACTTCAATTCTACATAAATGTGTCACTTTTTGTAGTGAAAGCAAATCAAATTAATTGAATGCATAATGTAAACAACCCTAAAACCACTACTTTATAAAATGTGTTTACATGTTTTTAAACATCTCCTAGTGAATGTTTTTGCTACGAGATGTTGATATCAATGCTACCAGGCAGGGGAGGCCGCTATGATAAGGTGTTTGACATTTTGCATATGGTTATTCCACATTGTTTTACTATATCTAAGTTATATCTTTTAGCTAACGTGAGCACGAAGTAAGCTTTTAATATATAGGACATCTGCTGCGTCGTCCGGCGTCCGTAATCAGTATGACGTATGCCGACAACAATTTAACCGTTATCGCGATAAAGGTTTCGTTATTCAAGCGTGCACAGTTTGTGTATGGCCTTGAAATCTCGGCTAATATCGATATTGGGACGAATCGGACCAGGAACACTAAAGTTATTTTTTTTATGTGAACAATGCTAATTTGCAACAATGTTTTGTTCTAACATAGTGACTTCGTTTTTGATCCAAACTGGAAAAAAATTATAGTTTGTTTATAACCATAATATGCAGCCACAAGCTCAGGAGAAGCAAATTTCTTTCATATCGGACCACACACACCAGAGTGGTCCATTGTTGTTTTTTTTGGCAGGGGGGGGGGATATGCAAAAAGTTTCCCTTTTCCTAGGTAGAGACTTCAATTTTTGTCCGATCTTGACAAAACTTCCGCAATTGGTGTGTGACTATAACATCTCAGCCAAAGCCATAAAAAAAGCCCGATCGGGCCACAAACACCGGAGTTGTGGACCCTTGTTTCTGGGGGTAATTCTAAAATATTCTTTAAGATGATTAAATTTTTCATTCAATTTTGGCCAAACTACTACAAATTGTGTGAGAGCATAAGATTTTAGCCGAAGTCAAAATTGGGCAAGATCGGGCCACAAACACATTAGCCATTTTACCTTGTTTATGAAAAAAATAAACAATTGCCCTTTTTCTGAATAGAGACTTAATTTTTATCCAGTCATGACCAAACTTCCACAGATGGTGTAAGACCATACGATCTTGACGGAAACCCCATAATCACAGTTGTTGTTACCCATTAGTTTTTATAATACGCGCAAAAGGAACTTAACTTACACAGTTTGTCTATAACCATACGATCTCATGCGAATTCAAATAGAGACTCTGAGGAACAAGCACAACAAGCCGGCAGGCATGACATATTTTCACTACCGTCCCCACTATCCTTTTCAAATGCAGCATTAACTTTGTGTAATTTGATGCCACTGCTATATATCATTGTGAACTGGTTAATATAAAAATAGTGACATACATAAGAAGCATATCAGTGTGACATTGAAACAGTAACCGTTTAGTTAAAGCCACAATCCACACTAAGACTTAAACAAATGCAAATTACCGTAAATGATAATTTCTTTGTACCATCACTAATAATGTATGTAATGGGTTATTACTTACGACGATATAAGTTAAGTTGTCTAATTTCAAACATAGTAATGAACACCAAATAAAACATTTATAAACTTAAAAAATAGTCCTCTTTGTAAAAAGTTAGTATTAAGCATATATGTTCTGTGCTCACATATTACATATACTTTACGGCAGCTTTAAAAACTGTTATGTTTACCCAACCTTAGAACCGAATGTACATGTATGTTAAATATTTACTTGCAACATTGACATAAGAACACCTTATTTTTGATAAATGCTTATTGTATGGTTAAAACCAGAATAATTTGACTTGACACACATAAACTCTATTAGCATAATTCCACCATTTTACAGCAATTTAACACGATCCAGTGTGCAATCTAATGTATTCATTGTTATTGATATTGTAGCATACCGCCATATTTGGTATACTATAGTTCTATTCTGTTCAGGATGGCAACAAGGCAACTACGAATTATTCCAAAACAACCGGTTTCTGTTTCAACATATATTTAATCGTTGCATATATTTGAGCATCATGCACGTATACAGCAATTTACTATCATGTATAAATGAACAGTTAAAATAGCGCTGATATACTTTTGAGCTCTCTGGATTTCATATAACTCATTTCGGTAGAGCTTAAGAAGCTTACTGTAAGATCTATACTGTGCTAATTTCGATTAAAGATTAAGCTTACCATCATGGGAATGTTGAATGAAGATCTAATAATATGATCTAAACCATGGATCTGACTTTGGTGATCATGAAAGATCTGACTGGTGACCGTGACAGATCTGACTTTGGTGATCTTGAAAGATGCCGAATGCTTGTTTATCTGCGCTATTTATACCTGTCGCACAGCAATTTAGGATTAGGATTAGGAGCACCAACCAATCAAAATGACTTAGGATTACAACAACCAATCAAATGCATTTAGGAATCCTAAATCCCAAAAATAGTTCTGTAGCGGCAAATGTTCAACGATAACATTAATATTTTAATTAACAATAACAATTTATAGCATATATAGATAAACAAAAGATTCTGCATTTAACAATAAACAAATATACTTCTCTCTGACCTAAACAAATTTACAGTTATGACAGAGAAGAAATATTTCGGGAAAAAAATATCCGAAATGATGCCGCAGCTAAATAGTTCTTTTAGGAATGGCGAAATTTAGGCAAATAACAATACATATGAACATTTAACGACAATGAATAGTGTCTTAAAGTAACTTGTAGTCATATTATTATAAATATGCAATGTTAAATCACTTGGATATGAATATAACCATTAGAATCACTGCAAGATGACGGTTGGGCTAGCATCCTTGCAGTTCGGACATTGACAGTAAGTTTTAGAATCCAAGTTATGTTCGTCATCATTAGATAAAACATGTTTAAATGACTAACATCAGTTCATATAACACTAAAACACTTCAACCATCATCTTTTTAATGGGAGAGTGTGATGGATGAGTGATTTTTTACTTTACATTATGAACTTGTAAATAATAAACAAGGTAGTGCATACTCCAGGGCCTTACATTTCCCCTACCTTAAAAAGATAAACTTCTCCTGAAGTTTTGTACATGAACAACAGTAAGAGAATACATCAAAAAGTAAGCATTGCATAGTTAACAATAAACAACAAAATATTTCATGTATTATAATAAAATTCATTTCATTAATGCTTCAGTTCATGAAAGTGCTGATTTCAGGACGCGGCTGCTCCTTCACAGTTTTCAGGTAATGTTACAACACAGTTCACTTGGTAAGCACTTTTCAAGACTTCAATGTTCATTATTCAACACACACTTTCAAAAAGTCCATGAAACACTGTTCAATATTACACGTAAAAAGTCCATGTGTAAAATATTACACATAAAACTCCATCAAACACTGTTCAAATATCACTTGTGAAAGTCCGTTTCATAATGTTCATATTTTCACAGTAAATGTTCATCATTTTGATTTTCAAACTTAATGTTCAATGTTAAAACTTAAATGTCCGTCAACGCAAGTTTAATGTTAGTAGTTAATACTAAAATGTCAATCACAGTAAATTGATGTGTGCGCACTTAATTATTTTGGATAAATGAATTGACGGTTCACAAATTTACTAAATTTAATTACTTAGATTAACATTAATTACAAGCACAGTCCATTCTGAGAATGTTCACCTGGAATTACACTTCAAAGTTGTTATCTTCAAATCCTTACAGGGATGTGGCTGATGAGATCTAGGAGAGGTGATGATGTCTTGGAGAGAGGAGTGAGGGCCTTTAGAAGTTCTTCTTGATGAGTAACAGGGGACTGGTCCTTCCCATTAGCAATGTCCAGAAGAGACTGGTATGTGTAAATCCTGGCCTTTGCCTTGTTATCCAGGGGAAAGCCTACCGAGCCAGGGAGCACGAGAAAGTGAAAATTGTGAATGAGGAACGATCGATCTGGAAGTAGAAGTGATGAGTTGCTTTGGTTCTGTGTGAGATACATGCTTGCGAATTCGACAGCAAGAAGACGCTGATCCGGGGTGAGTCTTCTCCAGTTCTTCGGGGGCCACAAAAGATTGGGGAATAGGGCGATAGACTCTTCGTCGACTGTTGCCCAGTCACGTTTGGCTGCAGGAAAGAGAGGCATGTTGCCATCGACGAGCAGGGATCTAGCCTTGAATCGGAGGAGTTTGGCAGAGGGAGTTGGCTTGTAAGTGTTGTCAGCTGGAGTGGCAATGGCGTATAAGTCATCTTGCGCTAGTGAAGTTGGATCATAGTAAGGTGTCGCTGGTTGAAGATCTTGTAGAGCAGTCTTTTGAAGAGGAGAGGCAGGAACAGGTGTGTGGAGATCATCTTGAAGGGGTGTAGGTGGAGCGTAGTTAGGTGTCGATGGGTGAAGATCTAGAAGAGTAGAGGTGCCGGTTTGAAGTGCTGATGCAGGAACATGTGTGTGGAGATCATCTTGTACTGGTGAAGGGGGTGCGTAGTTAGGTGTTGGTGGTTGATGGTCTTGAAGAGTAGAGGTGCCAGTTTGAAGCGGGGATGCTGGAGCAGGTGCGGGGAATTCATGGTGTAGGGGGAGTGGCTGGTCGTGCTGTAATAGAGGTATCAATGATGGAAGGTTCTTGAATCGGTGTTGAAGGTCGGGGTGCAAGTGGTTATCGATAGTGGAGGAAGATGCTGTCGTGTTGGTGGTGTCATCAGGGTGCAGAGAAATTGGGGAAGGTGAACGGAGGGATCTGGAGTCTTCATCATCGGCCATGCAGAATGCCTTGAATATGATGTTGTCCTTCTTTCGGATGGAATGGATGTAAGATGGTCTAATGCCAAGGAGAGAAGCGAATTCGTCTATCATGGGAGTGCTGTTCTGGACTGGTAACCACCGGCCGGTTGGTTCAACTGCATTTTTTACCAGGAACTGTCGTCTCTTGAGATTGTCCATGGCGCGGCGGTCAGTAAATATGTTTCGAGCAAGACGGACTTGGAAAATGCCGGAAACGGATTCCGCAAAGGCCTTGATTGAGTCGAGAGTGATGATTATTGACAAGAGAAATAGGGAGTCGGTCGCTTTGCGTTTCAGCTGACGGGGAGTTTTGTTCATGGCTTCTTCCCACTTGGAAGTTCTTTCCTCGATCCCCGGTGTTCTGCCTGTGGACCACTTGGCCATGAGGTACCTGGCATATTGGGCCTCCGGAGATATTTTTCACTGTCTACATCATGGAGCTTGGCGTATTGAAGAGGATTAACAGAAAGTAGAAACATGTCTTGGAAGAAAATAGGCCCCTCGGTGCATTCTCCATTTCAACGGGGTGCTTTGTTTTTACATGGTGCCGAAGATCGCCCACTCTCTTGAACTCACGCGTCTTCTCGGACACACAGAACGGACATAGCACATCGTCATCTGGTACCTTTAGTGAACTCTGAAACATACAAAGTCTCGTCTAAGCACTGGTAGATACAAAGTATGGTGCACATCTGATGTCTAGCAGAAACAACAATCAACACGGGATAAATCGCAGCTGGGTGATCAGGCCAACTTCATTATCTCCAGAGAGCTCTCAATTGCGCGCGCCTTCTTCATATAAAATATGTACATCAGCTTTATGTGACCACCTTGCACTAAACTCTGCTACCATGAATAGGTACTTGTATGACTTATTTGTCTATTTTGTAGAATATTTATCGAAAATCTTGATATACTAAGGGCTTTTAATGTACATAAAATATAAATACTGTGTAATGAAAGTGTGTTGACATCAACATCATACTGTTTCATTTCAAATTACTGTTGCACTTTGAGAGTGGATTTAAACGTGTGTATCCATTTAGGTAAGTGGGTGCCTTTGTACCTCATCAATCTGTCAACATGTATTGCTTTAGCTGGTGCCATAGCTGATTTTGTTACCATGTATACAAGATCATCTACTTTTTTAGTGATGACATATGGGCCTTTCCATTGAGGGGACAGTTTACTGCATATACCCGGATGGCGTGTTGTGTCATGCAACCATACTGGGTCACCGGTGTTAAAAAGTCTAGCTTTTGCATGTAAGTCATAGTGACGCTTGCGATACTGAATTTTGTTGCTAAGAACTTTTCTTGCCAAATTGTGAATTGTTATGAGATTATCCTGAAGTTTTGTTACATATGTTTCAGGTTGATCCGATTCATCGCACTGGGGTGGCAGGCCAATACATGCTTGTAAAGGCAAGACAATGTCTCGACCGAAAACCATCCGGTTTGGTGTTTGTCCAGTACTGGAGTTAACAGATGAGCGGTACGCCATCATAACCTGGGGAAGAAAAGTATCCCAAGACCTTTGATTCGAGGAACAGTACATTGTCAACATAGTCCCAAGTGTGCGATTGAAACGTTCAACCATGCCATTCGATTGTGGATGGAGAGCAGTTGAAGTTGTGTGTTTTATCTGTAGCAGGGTACACATATCATTGAACAAGGAGGATGTGAAATTGCTACCTTGGTCTGAGTGAATGGACAAAGGAACCCCAAAGCGGGATACATAAGTATCAACAAAAGCCTTTGCAACCGTTTGTGCCGCTTGATTGGGCAGTGCGACAGCTTCGGTCCAACGTGTAAAACAGTCACATATGACAAGAACATATGAATTGCCAGATTCAGATCTTGGAAGTGGCCCATAAATATCCACAGCAACACGTTCAAGTGGAGCCAATACAACTGAGTTTCCAAGAGGTGACTTCATTGGTTTGTTTGTTTTACGAGCTGCACATTTTGTACACTGGAGACAATATTTTTCAACATATTCTTTTATGCCTGGCCAGTAGAAAGTTTGACGCACTTTGGCCAGTGTCTTGTCAGCACCTAGATGACCACCTGAGGGTATATCATGGAAACAATGAACAACATCATTGTATCTATTTGTTGGGACAATAATCTGAGTCTGAAATTGATCATCATTCTCAAACCAAGTACGACAAAGGAGACCTTGCAATATGCTCAATCGATCCCACATGCGCCACAGTGTTTTAACTGTAGAAGACTTGTCGCTGACTGTTTGCCATTGTGGTCGTACTTCTGACTGTTGCATGAATTGCATAATAACTTGAAGGTCTGGGTCACAACGTTGCTCATCTTTAATGCTGTCAGCTGACCAGTTGGGAAGGTTAGCCATAATGGGCATAAACGGAACGTTATCCGAATCTGGAGCTTGTTTAACAACTCTGGCTGGAACAGGTTGTTGATCGCTCGAAACATCAGTTGATCTGTTTATTGTGTCCACTGGTGTTTGTACACTTTTGGAATCTTGTTCAAGTTTCCGCTTTGCTGTTTAGCACACTTTGAGCATGGGGAGCGTGACAATGCGTCTGCATTTCTGTGTGTGAGACCTGCCCGATGGGTGACTGTCAAATCGTACGTACCAAGTTCTTCCAACCAGCGTGCAACCTGACCAGTCGGATTCTTAAGATTTCGCATCCAACTGACAGCAGCATTATCTGTCCTCAAAAGGATCGGCTGACCATAGAGATATGAGTGAAATGATTTTAGTGCTTGAACAACAGCCAGAAGTTCTTTGCGTGTAACGCAGTATGAGCGTTCATGATCATTGAGGGACTTGCTGTGATAAGCAATGACTACTTCAACATCATTTTGTAGTTGAGAAAGGACAGCACCAGTAGCAACATCGCTAGCATCAGTATCAAGAATAAACTTTGCTCCTGGTATTGGATAACCAAGTATAGGAGATGAAGTAAGAGCAGATTTCAAAGCTTGAAATGCACATTCGCATTCGGGCGTCCATACAAATTTTACTGACTTGTCGGAAACCTTGTGAAGTGGTTTTGCAATAGCGGCAAAACCTTTAACAAAACGTCTGTAATAGGAACAGAGTCCCAAGAAACTTTTGACTTCTTTTGCAGTTTTGGGTGTTGGCCAGTCTTTCACAGCTGTGATCTTTGCAGGGTCAGTTTGGATACCAGTCTCGGACACAATATGTCCTAAGAACTTCACTTCTTTTTGAAAGAAAATACATTTTAATGGTTTAAGCTTTAAATTAGCTTGTTGCAGGCGCTTGAAAATATTCTCTAACCTGAGTAGCCCATCTAAAATTGTGGAACATGGAGAGATAATATCGTCCATGTACAGGAGACATTCTTCCCATTGAAGACCTCTAAGAACATTCTCCATCAGCCTCTCAAACGTAGAAGGAGCATTAGCCAAACCAAAACTCATCACGGTGAACTGGTACAATCCCATGGACGTTGCAAATGCGGTCTTCTCCTTGTCACTTTCTTTCATGGCAACCTGCCAGTAGCCGCTGTTGAGGTCCATTGACGAGAAGAATTTAGCGCCACTTAGTGCGTCTATGCAGTCATCAACTCTAGGCAGAGGGTAGGCGTCCTTTACTGTGACATCGTTAAGCCGCCTATAATCAATGCAAAATCGCGGTGTACCATCTTTCTTGGTTACCAACACAACTGGTGACGCCCACGCACTGTTAGATGGCTCAATTATGCCTCTGTCTAACATTTTGGACAGCTCCTCCTTTTCAATAGCCCTTTTACCAAGTGGTAACCGACGGGGTGGTTGTCTGATAGGAGCTGCATTTCCTGTATTGATGGAGTGCTGCACTAAATTAGTACGACCAATGTCCTCGGAAGAAGAGGAGAACACACCACTGTATTTACAAAGAAGTTTGCTAAAATCTACTTTTTGAGACTCGTTCAGATGTACTGCACTGCGTTCAAAAAGTTCCGTCAAATGTTGTGGAAGTGATTGGCAGGGCTCGTTTTCTGTAACACGAGCAATGCGTTGACCTTCGGGGCACTCTTCGTAGGACTCGCACGTACCCAACGCTGTTTTTGCATATAATGTAGCAGGTTCTGAGCCAAAATTAACAATGCTAACCAGCGTATCGGTAGCTGTTACATCAACAATGCCACCAACAGCACAAACTCCACTTTTACCAATTAATTCGAAAGAAGGCTCAATAAAACCTGTTGGTCCCAAATGTTCTGAAAACGGTATGCGGACCGAAATCCATGCACGGGAATGTGCAGGAATTTTAGTGGTATTACGCACCTCAACCCTACAAATTTGTAATGCAGTGCCGCCAATCCACAAGGGTATGGTTTTACTGCCAACAGTAAGACATGAACGTCGATAGTTAATACTATCTACATATTCGTGAAGAAAATCTTGGCCAATAATACAATCAGATTCAATATCACACACAATAAATTGAACAACAAACAAAATTGAACTCAAATCAATAGTCAACTGCACTCTGCCAAAAACGTTCATATTTTCACCATTTACTGCGTGGAACCTTTGCTGCACCGGCAATAACAATATGTCATGCACTTTCTGCAACTCAGAAAACTTTCTGCTGGAAAGCAACGACGTTGTTGCTCCACAATCAATTAAGAAATTACATTGATGATTAAAAATTGTGCCAGTAGCATAAAAACCATTATCATATTTACTAACATCTGCACCAGAACGAGCAGTATGAATGTCAACAACAGGAACATCATAACAGTAAATGGGTCTTTCAAGTGATTTCGCTGACACTTGACCCTCAGCACCAGCTACAATTAGTTTTCCAAATTTGATTGGTGGGGGGTAGAACGAGCGGGAACATCAGGGGGTTGGGACAAAGGACGGGCATTAGGGGAACGGAAGTCATTACAAGTTCTGTTTTCTTGACCAGGTCGTGAACCGGGACGCATAAATTTGCGCTGATCGTTGGGTGCCAGCGTACTGTTGACGTTTTGTGGACAATATCTCCATAGATGCGACGGCGAGTTGCACCCGAAACAGGTACGTTGTGACCTGTTCGGCACTGGCCTTGAAACAGGGGAACCGGGGGAACATGCCTTTTCAATGCGCTCTATTCGCACCTCAAGACGTTGAACGGCAGACACAATTTGTGAATCAGGCTGTGTTTTATCATGGACGTCTAAAGCACGGACATGGGTTGGCTGGGAATTGCAGAGAATAGCTTCGTACCGTTCTACGACGCTGACGGCGTCGTTGACTGTATGGCAGCTGTTATCGATGCAACGGCAGTGCATATCACTCGAAATTTGTTTGTATAATTGATTAAGTGCGAGTCGCTCAACTGCGCTTGTGTCAAGGTCTGCATATGCCTTTTGTGCTAACTGCCTTATATCATCGGCTAAAGAAGCAATGGTTTCGCCACGCATGCGCCTTCGGTTCTCAAATTTTGACAACCACAAATTTTGATGTTTGCTACTACCAAACCGCTGAGACAGCCTCGACGTCAGTGTTTCAAAGTCACGACGTTCTGCTTCTGATAAGCTCATGTAATAGTTACGAGCTGCGCCACGGAGACTGCTTGCTAATACTAGGACCTTCGTTCTACAATCCCAGTTGGAGAGTTCGGCACAGTCGTCAAAATGGGACATGTATTGCTCATAGCACTTGGTACCATCGTAAATGTCGGGTTTCATGAGAGATTGTTGTATTGGTACATTATACATTGGGGTGTGTGGATTATCATCATGTTTTCTGCATTCTGGAATATAACTCCTAAACGGGTTATTGTTTGTTTTATTTCTGTGCATTTCAGCAGGATGTTGTCTATTTTCTGGGTTTTCTTC
The DNA here is from genome assembly GCA_027627225.1 of Congeria kusceri. Taxonomy (NCBI): domain Eukaryota; kingdom Metazoa; phylum Mollusca; class Bivalvia; order Myida; family Dreissenidae; genus Congeria; species Congeria kusceri. The sequence continues at coordinate 9,689,846 of CM051027.1, forward strand.
TACCGCATGTTCAGAATTGATTTCATCAACAGCATTCAGTGAAGAGTGGTCACTTAAAACGCTCTGTCTATCAAACGATATTTCTGGGTCTGGTGAGGACATAATGAAAGTCTAGAGTCTAACCTGTTAATATATATTAGCTCATTTAATTATGACGTCTACAATCCGTCTTCTTATTGACTAATAATGTATTTGTTTTCTGTTTTGTTTTATTTCCTTTTCTAGACGTGGATAACGATCACTCGGCAGATTATGTTAATAAAATTTGCCGCACTTCTGACACCAATTGTAGCATACCGCCATATTTGGTATACTATAGTTCTATTCTGTTCAGGATGGCAACAAGGCAACTACGAATTATTCCAAAACAACCGGTTTCTGTTTCAACATATATTTAATCGTTGCATATATTTGAGCATCATGCACGTATACAGCAATTTACTATCATGTATAAATGAACAGTTAAAATAGCGCTGATATACTTTTGAGCTCTCTGGATTTCATATAACTCATTTCGGTAGAGCTTAAGAAGCTTACTGTAAGATCTATACTGTGCTAATTTCGATTAAAGATTAAGCTTACCATCATGGGAATGTTGAATGAAGATCTAATAATATGATCTAAACCATGGATCTGACTTTGGTGATCATGAAAGATCTGACTGGTGACCGTGACAGATCTGACTTTGGTGATCTTGAAAGATGCCGAATGCTTGTTTATCTGCGCTATTTATACCTGTCGCACAGCAATTTAGGATTAGGATTAGGAGCACCAACCAATCAAAATGACTTAGGATTACAACAACCAATCAAATGCATTTAGGAATCCTAAATCCCAAAAATAGTTCTGTAGCGGCAAATGTTCAACGATAACATTAATATTTTAATTAACAATAACAATTTATAGCATATATAGATAAACAAAAGATTCTGCATTTAACAATAAACAAATATACTTCTCTCTGACCTAAACAAATTTACAGTTATGACAGAGAAGAAATATTTCGGGAACAAAATATCCGAAATGATGCCGCAGCTAAATAGTTCTTTTAGGAATGGCGAAATTTAGGCAAATAACAATACATATGAACATTTAACGACAATGAATAGTGTCTTAAAGTAACTTGTAGTCATATTATTATAAATATGCAATGTTAAATCACTTGGATATGAATATAACCATTAGAATCACTGCAAGATGACGGTTGGGCTAGCATCCTTGCAGTTCGGACATTGACAGTAAGTTTTAGAATCCAAGTTATGTTCGTCATCATTAGATAAAACATGTTTAAATGACTAACATCAGTTCATATAACACTAAAACACTTCAACCATCATCTTTTTAATGGGAGAGTGTGATGGATGAGTGATTTTTTACTTTACATTATGAACTTGTAAATAATAAACAAGGTAGTGCATACTCCAGGGCCTTACAATATGTAATATATTTAGACAATAATATACGGCAGAGCTGGGCGGGGCATCTATAATCGGCCCGCTGCCGATATAACGGCCCGAGGGCCTTTGGCCCGAGGGCCGTTATACGGCTAGGGCCGATTATAGACGCCCGGGACAGCTCTGCCGTATATTATCGTTTATAATACATATTATCCTGTCACAAGAAAAGCGTATTTAGTTGAATGTTAAATAAAAGTACGGAAAGTTTGTTTAGTGTTTTTGTTAACATTTTGTGTAATAAAGAAAGCAACATGATTCTTTTCTTGTGACAGGATAATATGTATAGACGCCCGGCCCAGCTCTGCCGTATATTATCGTTTATAATACATATTATCCTGTCACAAGAAAAGAATCATGTTACTTTCTTTATTACACAAAATGTTAACAAAAACACCAAACAAACTTTCCGTACTTGTATTTAACATTCAACTAATTACGCAATACGTGACGCAACTCTAACGAATGACGTAATTTATAAACAGAAAAACAGTGACGAAACAAACCAGTTTTCGCTGGACTCGCAGTTTTGTTGTGACAATGTTATGTCGTGTTTGCTTTTATTTTTAGTAAAATACATTACTATTAGTTTAATAAATCATTCATGGACGAATTCTGAATGATGAATGTGTCAGTTGGATAAATAATATATTCTGAGACTTTGAATCGAATAAAATCAAACGTCCTGACCAGTCATTGCGATTTCGTAAATCGTGTTTCTGGTCAGAATGGTTAACATGAAATTAATATCATTATTGTTACAAATTAAGGCTTATGGATACAAGACAATGGAATGGAAGTGCTTACAGTATTGTTGGATTTTTATTGTTGGAAGCAATGGTTTGAAATTGAGGTACAGTAAAGTTTCCGATCTGTTCAATTTTGTTCAGTGATTCTTTTTCTCAAACTAAAAGATGCATAGGCTATAGATCGTATATATATTTAATCAATTTAACTACAAACTTTCGTTAATATTCAGTATTTGCATTTTCGGATATAACCGTTTAATTTTGACTAAATACGCCATTCGTGGTCGTTGACGTCGCGCGATCGGATTCTCTTCGATTATCGAAAAATCGGCCGCGGCCAATTATAATTATATCGGCTCAGCGGAGCCGCGTAACGGCCCGTAATCGACGTCAAAATGTTACTATTTTTAGTAACACTATGTATTATTCTGACATTATGGCCAGAGTCTTAATATACGAACTATAAGTCTATTAATGTTTTTGAAATAAGCGCATACATTTAATTTTATTTTAGGTACATTTGCTTCGGTAAGTGCTGTTTATCACGACTAGGCACATGTACAATACTGATGCAGCATAATGAGTTACAATATATTTAGCGCCTGCCATATAACATTAGCGCTTGGCTTATTTCAGCTGCGTAAAACGAGAAATGGATGGACAAGACAACAACTTCAAAAGGTAGGATACGCTTTTTAAGTAATTTAAATGCATTTGTTTCATAAACCGTATTATGAACTGGAACGGAAAGGAATGAATATCAAAATGTATGTACATGTATTTAGTTATATTAAATCGGTAAACATGTCGGACCACATGAAATGAGTAAACGAGATACTCCTGTTGAATTTGTTACTTTCGATATGACTACAGTATATTAGATACCGGTAATCATTTCTGGATAATAATTGGTAACACTAACATGACTTTTGATGATTTTCGGGATATTTCTGATATGCTGACAAGTTCCTTGGTTGCGAAATAAATATAAGAAAATAAAATGTTTTCGCTACAAATACTGCAAATAAACATCCATATAGTATACCATATATTCGGAATGTGGCGACACAGACCTATCTGTAATAACAATTTCCTTCCTAAGTTATATTCTAACGCAAATCTGAGTGCAATATTATATGGATCGGGGTTGAGTTTATATATTCGAAGTTGGGTTAAATCGCAAGTAAAAAACCTTACGTTTGGAATGCAATACTATTTTCATCAACGTGTTCAACTCTGATACATTTTCTAGACACATTTTCTTTTGCTGCACTTAGATTATATTTCGTGTTTAGGACATCAATATGTAAAGATATGAAAGAGACTTACATAGAAGGAATGTTAATACTTATGTATCCTACGCACTTATGAAAGTGTTAAGTTGACAAATTAAAAAAGTATTTTTCATTTTGGACTAAGAAGTAACGTCTTATTTGTGGCAAACAATGTTTTATGTGTACATCCTTAAGAAACAAAAGCAATTTAGTATTTAGTTTTGTTATCTTATGTCATTTATCTACTGCAAAATATCACCACTAAACATTTATGGGTCCGTTAATTATTTGCAGCCTTTTAATTATTTGGTGCTTGTGTTGTCACTACTTTGAAACGTGGTTTGCGTTTTTACCGCCCCCCCCCCCCCCAACACCGCCCCCCCCCCAAAAAAAAACAACAAACAACACACTATTTAATGTAAATGTTGAGTATATAATTCTTTTCGAGTGACGAAAAGGCATGCATCTAAGTTTCAAACATTGTTTTTTAAAAAGTACGTTTCAGTCCGTTATAGGGGTGTGTTAACAAACAAAAAGCGGTCGGTTATCGTAAACAAGGTGTTTTATTCAGTCACGTCACGCGCCAATAACTACCGGCTTAGTGTTTTACGTATACTTACGTATACTAGTACTTTAACCAGGCTCGTTTTTACTCATGTCCATTATTAAACGCTTGCAAGCTTAAATAACAGTATTACGATATTATGATATGTATATTATTTACTACATACGTCATGCACGCTAAAATCCCTGTAAAATCTAATTTTTACATTCGAATCGAAGAAAACGCTGAAACAAAATGGCGACATACCAGCGCGATTAAAGCTCGTATGATTTTATTGTAAATAACCCATTTGAATACACCTTTCTTCGTTGCATCGAACTCGGGTTTTAACCCATTTTCGGGCCTCTGTCGACGTTAACGACTCAAAAAGGTATATTATCCCTACATGAACACATATTTAAGTAAATATCGTTAAGGGCTTGACTTCGTTTGCTGGCGTTACCAGTTTTCGAAAGTTTAATAATAAAACTCACCTTTTAAAGTTTTCGGTATTCATAGTTTTTTTCAAATGCATCATCAATATATATATGTCTGTAAGGTAATTGGCAAAAAAAAAACTGGAACAAACTAGCTTAAACAAACAAGCTATACATTCAAAACAAACAAGTATCGAAAATTGTAAAAAAGAAAGGGCGACACCGGTTTCTGATAGTTATGTGAATGACGTCATTTCAAGCTTTGACTGGTCAAAAGCTCGCCGCAAATAAATCGCACTAACAAAAACAAACACTTGTAACAATTTTTCTTAAATAAAACAGTAACATTTGAAACGAAAACAGGTTAATTTTTACAGCATGGGCATTTGAAAGGGGTGTTCTTCCTGACAACTTTGACTGTTGTGCAGTACTTACTTATTTTTTACACACGCAACGTTTTTTCGTCATCCACCATTTCGTCATCTGTCGACATTGCATCCTCTTCATCTAGTGGAGGTGCGTGCGATGGACCTGCTACTGGGCTGTGTTGTGCTGTGCCCAGGACAACGGTCGATTTTCGTGTGGCTGACTCGGCCATATAAGCCTTAACAGCCTTGAATGTTGTATATTCTGTTATGGCTTTGCCTCCAACAACCTTGTGAATGCTTCTACGGGGTTTACTAACTTCTTGGAAACTGCAGTCTGTAAGTCATTGAAAAAGCGGGCATGATCGTCAACGTCCGGTTCGGTGTTGGGCCATGGTTCCCGCACCAGAAGCTAGTTGTTTATAGTTGTTTGCCGATGATACATATAATTCTGATGGTGCTATGGCATCACATAATTCATCAATTGCACCACTCGCTGTCTGTAGGGGGTATATTCCGGTCTTTCTGAACGATGCTTGTACATTTCCCGGAGACAGTGCAACGGTGTATGCTTTTCACGCATTTGTGGTGCAACCTCGCGTAGGTAAGGCATTCCTGGCTGTACTTTTTTGAAGCAACCAACATCCATAGGCTGTAAAATATGGGAGCAGTATGGCGGAAGAACAAATACAATTATTTTGTGGTCCTTGGCCCACTCGATCAGTTCAATGGAGATGTGGCTCTTGTGACCATCGTAAAGCACTGAAGTTGTGTCATGTTGGTCGAGTCCCATGGCAATCTTCAGAAAGTAAGACTTACTGTAATGGAGAAACACTTCGCTGTTTGACCATCCAGATTGTGTCATCAAGCCTTCAGCTCCTTCGCTCTTGCCGATCATAAACTCTGGTAGCATACGTTGACCGGGAAATACAAAGAACGGCGGTATTTGGGCACTAAGAGCATTACCCCCTCCGATCATGGTAACGGTTTTCGACCTCTCGGCCATCACCAACTGTGGGCGTGACTAATAACCGGCGACAATACTTGGTGGACTGTATTCTGTGTTGATGCCCTTCGTCGATGTTGTACACCAGGTGAGGTTTTTTGTGTAGATCGTACATGTCGAAGATGGATTGCAGTTCTTCAAAGTAGTTGACAATGACCTCTTTCGAAGCACACCTGGCTCGTTGTTCCGACTACCCTGATGGTTTCACAACCTTTAGTTCTGGTCACCTGCCCATGAACCCATAAAACCATCGCAGACTGAGGGGTTTGTTTTCCCTATCCCGTTTTCCAAGGTTAAACTGCAAAGTATGATGCCTTGGCGCATACTTCAGCACAAGTGTACCCATACCCGTCACGTGCTAGGCCTTTCACGTGCTCAACGATTCTCTGTTCCTCGCGTAGACTTAACAGAGGCGCGGTGCCATTTTTCTCATTGTCAACAGACACTCTGCGATCTACTCGATCTCGCAAGGTTGTTAGCGGTACGCCACACATTTTCGAAGCCCTATATACTAGGATATTTTCATCTTTAACTGCCAAGTATGCCTTTGTTAAAGTTATCGGCGAATACGAACGCCTTCTGGCTTACGATGGTCCCCAAGATGTAGGAGTTTTGAGCTGAAATGATAATGAAACACATGTGTTTTGATTGAAAAAAAACCCTCTGTTTTTGATATTTGAAACTTTTAATCTTAAATGTATAATAATAAAATCATACTCTGAACAATTGTTTTGAATTTCCTGAACACAATTTTGTGTAACGAAAACAAAACAAGTTATTGCGTAGCCTAGTAAACACAGTGCGGTGTAGTATTTATAGTATGCAGCAAGGAACTTTACCCGTATCAGTCAATGGGGCGGAGTTTGTAGAACATAAACATGGCAGACGAGAAGAGCGTACAATGAATGTGATGTTTTTATGACCAGTTTGAATTGTTGAAAAAAGGTTATTAACAAAAATCTATTAAAAAACGATTAATGTTTGAAGATAGCTGTTTATTACATTGATTCGTAGCATTTTCTCGAATGTTTCAGAGAGAACAAATCGCCGATATCGAACGCGTTTGCTTGCAAAGTTGTTTGTAAACCTGTGACGTCATATATAAACAAAAACACATTCATTATCTGATTCCATCGGAAATAGGTGTCTATCGGAAACAGGTAAGGCCACGATATGACTACTGATAAAATATATGCTAAGTAATGCTTGTTTCGTATTTTAAGATCAGGAGGACAACAGAATGGCGCCAGTGTTCACCGTTGGTTGGTGTTAATGTCCTCATACCTGGTGATGGTGGTCAACATTGGCTTCATTTACTCGACTGGATCTCTGTTTGTGATAATCATTCGTCGGTTCAACACCACCAGGGCGGAGGCGGCCACAATTCAGTCCACTATGACAGGGGTTTGGCTGTGCTCAGGTACCAATATTTATTTCATGATATGCGATGATGAGTGGAGAATACCAGTGAATAATAACCAGATCATTTCACTTTAGGTCGAGTAAAATGATAATGTTTGATCATTTAACCTCTTGATTATATGACACTATGTTTAACTTTGTTTTTATGTTTATTTTGTGAAAGTATGTGAATACCCTAATCGTCAGTGTAAACATTGGCCGTTTTAAACAACAGAAAACACACAATTAAATGCAATACAAATTAAGCGACAACGACGCAGTAAGAGTGGCACTATTTTCCCTCCACAACAGTGATCGACAATTTTGGAATCATAATTACGTCATTATACACAAAACTTGTGACACTATAGCATATCTCGCGCATATTTTTTTATTTTATCGTTCAAAAGCATGAAATAAAAAGAAAATTTGTTTAATACAGTCTAAGATCGTATTTTATTCCATGAGTGGTCATATAAACTAGATATTTCTATTGTTTATATGACCACTCATGAAAAATACGATCTTATAATGCATTAAACAAATATCCTCTAGTATAACATATATGGAACTCCAGAAGCATCAGCAAGAGAGAAACCATTAATAACATCATATGATCATTTTAGGCAAGTTACCAATTGCGTATACAACACAGCGCAATATGCCCAACACACAAGAAACAAAAACATAACAAGAAATACATTTAAAAACATTTTCGTCGTCTGTGATGATTTTGCAAACAAGGAGTGTGAATCGAACTTCCGACATAAATATTTGTAACTTGGTCTGTTTTTTTAATATAAATTAACTTATTCTGTCGCGTGCCGACTAGATCCGAATGGAAAACAGTACTCAAGTACTAAATCATACTTAATGCCACCATACATACCATGTACGTTACGTTCTCCTTTTCTTTTTGAAGCATTAAAAATAAATATCTATGCTGTTCAGTTAATAAAGGATTATCTTATCGAATTAAAGCAATATATTCAGCAGCACGAAACATGATGCATACACCATAAGGCGAAGAATTTGTACAGACTTGGCAAGAAACTTTATTAAATCATTTCGTCCTAGCAACATGCGCCGTCTAGGTGATGGTAGCGTTGTTTATTTATAGAGTGCCTATTGTGTACGAATATAAAAGGCACTCAAACTTAGTAAAGCGTATTTATTAACATCGTTGCACAACAAAAAATGATTTGGTCTATAACACGTAAATTACATGTCAAATACTTTAATAGCGTTGCTTATATATGAAAGCTTTTATTTTAAGAGAATTGTGTTATACCAATTTTGAATTTGCCATCAGTATTCCAAGCTTGTTACGGATCTGTCCTGTATATTTTTGGGATGTTGCAATCACTGTTTTATGACCAGTGGAGTGGGAGTGTTCTGCAGATAGCCGATGTAATGTTTACAACATTTGATTGGATATTGAGAAGGTCAAAGATGTGTTTGACAACTAGATTTATGGTTGATTTTGAACAGTTTTTTTTCAGGAATTTTTGTCGTTGCCCTTATTCACAAGACAAGTGCTCGTGCTATGTCCCTCTGTGGAGCTTTGCTGGTGTTCGCAGGGTTTTTATCGTCCGCATTCGTCACGACAGCGTCGATGCTCATTCTGACGTTAGGCGTCATGGGTGGTGAGGGATATGTTTAGTTTAAACCTGTTTATTTTGAATCGTCAACTGCTATGGAGTAAAAATAATTTCAAAGAAACACGAGTGTTATTCACTAAAACATCGAATTATGTTATTTAAAGAGATACAAAGAAATTACATGCGTGTGGTCTCAACGGCCTTTTAAAATACGGCTATTTACACACGATTGTATACTGAAAACATTGTGCCAAAAAATTTAAAACATACGTCAGACTAACAAAATTTATTTCAGGTTTGGGTATGTCTCCACTGTTTATATCGTGCATTTCGACAACAGCCAAACAGTTTCATGGTCATAGACACTTGCCTGTCATCTTGTCATTGTTGTCGACGGGGTCAGCAGTGGGAGGAGCTGTGTTCCCCTTCATAATACCCTTTTTAGAGTTAGTTAGTATTTGTATTAGCATTGTTGTTATCTTATTTGTGAATGTATTTGTCCATGATATATATTCTCCGTGGTTTTGGCTTGAAAGAATGAAAAAACATATCCATTTATTAGCATTATATTTATCTCAATACTAGATATCGCAGTTGCAATTTTGTCTTTCCATTTTAAGTGACATCTATGGATTTCCAGGAATGTTCTTAATTTGTGGAGCCGTGATATTTAATACCTTCGCATTGGTTATACTGTTGACACCCGTGAAAAAATCACCAGGCGATAACGAAGCCAAATCCAGTGAGCACAGAGACGTAAATGATAAACCTACACTCAACCACGGTGTTACAGTGCGTGATACAGGTCTGCAAGTGTACGAAAACTCTGTATTTGAAAAGGAAGACATTACATCAGGGATTTCAGAGGACAAAATACACCAGAAATCTAAGGATCGGTTTGTTGGGAAAATACACATTGAGGTACAATCTAAGCGTCACAATAACAATGTGCTAGCAGGGCCTGAGTCAACTGCCCAAAATGTCATTCGGTGTCTCGTAACGGACAAAGTTTTTATATCGTTTGTAGCAGGATTGGCATTTGTTTTACCGGTCATAAACGTGATTGTGGTATTTCTCGTAGATTTGTATCGAGACAGAGGGTTTACAGAAAGAGAAGCTGCCATCGGTCTCCTGTCACTCAATCTGTCTGGCGGTCTAGGCCGACTATCACCCGGATTCCTAATGAAAATACCGAAAATGACTTCTCTAGGGGTGCCAATCATGGCATGTTTGCTGCTTGCGCTAGGTATTTTGTGCGCTGTCTTCGTCCCTGGACTTAGTCTTTTGATTGCGTCATCTTGTGTGATAGGTTTTGCAGTTGGTGTATTGATATCAGCCCTCAGCGTGACTACCGCAAGTCTTGTTGGACCAGAGCACCTGGGCAATGCTGTCGGGATAATATGTACAACAAATGGAATCGGAAGTGTGATTTCGGGTCCCGTAGGAGGTAATGATTAAAAGCATAACAAGCAACGCAATTAAAATGTGAAAATTGTGTCATTCACGTTTACATAGACGTACACGGAGTGACGGACGGATGGATGGATGGATTTTGTATGAATAGATGGATTGGGTGAATGAATGAATGAAAGAATGAATGAATGACTTAATGAATGAATGAATGAATGAATGAATGAATGAATGAATGAATGAATGAATGAATGAATGAATGAATGAATGAATGAATGAATGAGTGAATATGGCTACATACTGCTTAACACACGTATAGATGTCTTTTTCAGGTTACTTTCGTGATGTGACATCCGGATATAAGATCCCTCTTCTTGTGGCCGTTGGTGCTACATGCGTTGCATTAGGTTTACTTTGCATCAGTAACAGATTGCAAGTGCAAAATGACCGCCATCAGAAAATATTTGTGAAAACAGTTTAAGTTCCTGATTCGATATACATACATTGGATAGATCGAAATGTTCAACATGGTAAATGTCAATCGTGACGTCAAGAAGGAAGGATTTATTTGTGCTTTGAAAAAAGGCGTTACGCTGCAAACACTTTACAAGACGTCTTTTCCTTACTGAATAAATAATAAAGATGATGTTTTTATTACATTTTATATTTAAGCCTGAATAATATAAAAGAAAAATGTATATACTCTGTTTGTTTGTTAAACATTAAAACAGTTGTTTATTGTTTGTGTATGATTGTGATCGTTCACGATTTTATAATTATTCCGATATATGTTATGTATGTGTTTTGTATTGCCCAAATACAATTTAAAGAATAAAATACGTGACCTCCGTATAATACGTATATTTAGACACTATTCAGTTCTCGAAGTCTACAAATAAACCGTGGGGTTTTCTTTTTGATGCAATTAATCCAAAATGATTATAGTATCTCTATTGTCTATATTCATTAATTGCGCATTAAAATATGTTTCTGTATTAGAAAACAAAAGGAAAAGAGAGTATACACCGGTTGCGTGTTCAGTTTTGCCACAAATCCTAATAATTAATATTATTTATTATGGTCCAATAGAGCCATGGTGAAATCACGGCGTAATATCGCCTCTATAATATTGGCATCATTGCGTGTCAAGTATCAAGGATACAGTCGTATTTGTATAATCTTATTTAAATTATATTGTGCATTAATTATCAATATGTCATTAACATTAACGTTTTGACACTAGTAGCATTTTGTTAAACACCCGCGTATTCGCATCTGCACTAGTGAAATAATGTGTTCTCACCGTCATATACATTTTCCCCTATCCGAGTATCGCGTTTACATCAATGAGGACTCTACTGGATTCTTATAGTTTCAGAACGTTGAGCAGTATGCTTAGAATCGCCATTATTGTGTATTTGACACACATTTTATATTATAAAAATGTCCTTATTGTAGACTTAATGATATAATATGTGAGGTGAAATACATTTGAAGAAAAGGAATAGATATTTTGGATCATATTCACTATTGTCACTATTTTATAGGGTCATGCACACGCTAACAATGGATTCTACCATAGTAAACGTTTGCTCGTTAAACTGTCATATTTTTTCGAACCACTATATCATGCCTTTCAGAAGTTATTTGATTTTGCTTATCCTTTCATTGGAACTGTTTCTTTCTATGTTCTGTTACATGGTTTCAAAGATAAACGTTACGGTCCTCTGTACTATTTATTACTTTTGGGTGACTGTAAAATGTCCCATGCAAGACATTGTTGCAAAGCTGAAACTTATAAAACCAAAGTATGCACATATATTGTCTCTTGTCAGAATAGCGCAGTTTGTTAGAGCGCTGTCAGTTGTCATTTATTCTTACGACTCCGTTGTCGTGAGTTCAATATCCACTATGCGTGCTTTTTTTAAAAAGTATTTTGTTTATTTGTTTCTATAAAAATGCGCATAATGTAGTTCATTATTCATACTTTATTTATTTTATACGCCTTTTGTTTTGATCAGTTCTATAACATAATACCATTAAAAGCAGCTCATAAGGAAGAAACTTCCTCAGCTGCCAAAATTAACTTTAGCTTGACTCTTTAGCTGTGGACCCGCTTATGTCCAACATAACCCGATACGACTTATGACCGTGTCATAAAAATGGTTATCTGATTTCACCCATCCGTTATCAGGGACTATCAAGGCAGTCGGAGAGGGATTACATCGCATTATTTTCATTAAAAAGCAAAACTGCATCTAATTCAAATCCAGACAGTTTTCTTTAAGTTACACGTTAGTTTAGACGTGTATATTATATTTTTACTGAAATCAGTGTATATGTTAAAATATTTATGCTCCCAACGATAAGAGGGAACAAAATAAATTATCTCTTCAAATAAAAGCAGAATTGATGTGAGATAATTGCAGAAAAATAGAAATATAAACTACTGAAAAACAAAAATAGTATGGTCAGTAGGTGTGAAACATTACATACAATACATCAACATTTACATCAGACTGTAAATTGGGGCTTACAAAAAAGTGTCAAAACATGATTTGTTTCTTGAAGTTATTAAAGGAAAGGTATATTATTCTGCAAGGAATCGAATGGAAAAAGGTTTGATATTGATTATCAAATTGAGTTTTATTATCATGGTAATTTCTAAATTAATTAATTAAGTTTATTTAAGAAACATTACCCTTTAACTCATAACAGAAGAAATAAATACAGCTTAATCAGCTGACTTAAAACAGCTTTCTATCTATTGACCTACATTTAACTACATTATAACTTATATTCAACTTTTTATTTGTTTCTAAAATTGTATGCCATCTTGCATAGTATACCTAATGTCAAAAGTGTGGTTTATTTGGAAATGACACGGGCCTCCGGATGCCACTGTAATAAACAAGGTTTAAACGACGACGAGTGGGCTTATTTACCCTCGGGACTTCGGTTAAAAACCATTGCCCGAGCACACTGCTTAACATATAAAACTTTGCTTGATAAAATACTAAAACAACCCTTCTTCAAAGGGTGTTACAATAAAATCTTTGCAGTGTGGGTGCGGTGCTTTAATAAAAATCTAGTCGCAAAAATCTATTTTACTGTTAAAAGTCTTTGACAATATAGTCATTACTCCAAGAAGCACTGTAATTGAAGAATTCTTGGAAAATATTCATAGAAGCGTTAATATATACAATGGAAAAATAATATAGCAGTAAAATGCACTGGTTGACCTTTGCGAAGAATACTGAGCGTGGGAAAGTTAATTTGCATATAAAACAGGACGCTCAAAAACGGATAGTAATTGAACCAATGGAATTAGCTGTTTAGAAGGGGGTGTGACCAATCGGTGTCGAGCGCTAAATTTAGATTTGCAAAGGAAAGTATTTTTAATCAAAGCTCTGCTAGGTTAAAGGTTTAAACTTTGAACTCTGGACCTTATAAACAACTTTGATTTAGGGAGCCTCCTAGGTGTGGAAACAAACAATGACCCCAAGCGATAGTTTTGGTTATCAGTTTGAAATAGATAGCCTGCAAACAAAACAAAGTGTGAAAACGCCGTATGTTAAATATTATAGCATTTGTTAAAATTCAAATTCAGGTGTACTTAAATACATCATATGCTCAATTTGGTTTTCGCGATAATCGTAGTACTTTTGATTGCACATTCATCCTGCATACTATAATACAGAAAATTCTTACTAATAATTTAAAACTCTACTGTCTATTTATTGATTATGAAAAGGCTTTTGACACCGTTATATATGATGCATTTTGGATAAAATTAGCTAATGCCCAAGTAAGTTGTAAAGTGTTAAAAATGCTTAAATCTCTATATTCAAATGTTAAAGCTTGTGTTAAAAATTCTGAGCACATGCCGTAAACTAAACTGTTTGACATAATACTTGGTGTCAAACAAGGAGAGCCTCTATCTCCTCTACTGTTTATATTATTTATAAATGATATCAAGGATTATATTGATGTGTCTAAAATGTCTGTAAATGATATTGAAAAGTTATCACAATATGTGTTACTATTTGCAGATGATATTGCTCTGTTTACGACTGATCCCAAAAGTTTTTAGGCCCAGCTAGATTGTGTAAACCAATATTCTTCTAAATTCTAAATGGGGCCTCAAGATAAATGTTGCTAAAACAAAAATATGTATATATGAACGCAAACAAATCTCGAAATAATTTTACATGGAGTATAAACAATATTAATCTTGAGGTTTTTGATAGTTTCTGTTACCTTGGTCTTGCTAATGCTGTAAAAGCACTAAATGAACAGGCTCTGAAGGCATATAATGGCCTAATATCACTGTTGACTAGAGTATCTTTAGATATATAAACAAAATTGTTACTGTTTGATTCGACTGTTTCACCTATTATTTTGTATGGTAGTGAGATTTGGGGCATATATGACTTCAAGGAGGTAGACAAAATCCATATCAAATTTTGTAAGCATATTCTTTGCGTGCGTACTCAAACATCCACAGTTGCCGTCCTTGGCGAATTAGGTAGATTCCCACTTTCGGTCATTTGCAGAGAAAGAGCCTTAAAATATTGGTGTAAAATTATGAAAAATCCGGAATCACTTCCAGGCAAAATATTTATAAAACATATTTTAGATAACAGTTTTAATGCTTTGAATTTCAAAAATAGCTGGGAAAGGCGGTTAATAATCCGTTAGATAAGCTTGAATATGGCTACTTATGTTATATGTTTGATATTAACTGTTGTTATATACCCATGTTAAAGCAAAGGTTGCGTGACCAACATGTACAGATATGGTTGGAAACTATGAATTCTCAAAACAAATTAGAGTATTGTAAAAAAATTAAAACTGTTTTTAGGTATGAAACGTATTTAGATTCTATTGACCATGATAAGTATAGACTAGGTTACGATTATGTTCACATTCTCTTGAGATTGAAACAGGAAGATACAATAATGTGGATAGAATTAATAGACTATGTAAACTATGCAATTACAATGTTGTTGAGTCAGAATTCCACTTTGTACTCTGCTGTCCCCTGTATCATAACTTATGGCAAAAATATAAAATTTCAAATGCTTTTAATACTATTAATAAATGGGTTAATATCATGTCATCTGAAACAATTGGTTTATTAAGACGACTTACAAAATTGGCGTACTTCGCGATGTTACGACGTTCCCAAAGTGTTGCTTCTTAAAGAAGTTCGCAACAATTTCCTTCAATTTTTTCCAACGACAGATTTTCTTAAAACTTGGCACAAACATGCATCATTGTATCCTAAAACTAAAACAGTCTTAAAAAATAGGGGTTACCGGCCTTTTTCCGGAAGTATTGAATTTTGAATACGGTACCTGTAGAAGCCTTTATTCAGTTTGTGATACTTATAGGGATGGGACCGAATACTGAAATCAATAATCGAATATTCGTTTAAGGTATTCGAATATATTCGAATATTCGTTTTGTAAATACTACTATATACTACTATATACGGGACTCTGTCCGAATATTTACCTATCCGAAATATGTATACTACGTGTACGTAGTTATATTACCTTGTTTCATTGGTAAATGAGCGATATAACTTTGTGAGTGTTAGGCAAATATAAAGAAATGTAAGATATTGTTAAATGTATTGCTAATTAATTTGTTAATCGTTCCGTTTTTTCTCAGAACGATGAAGCTTGTACCTGCTGTGCAGATTACATGTTTCCTGGGTTTTGTCTAATGACCGCGTAAAGTACTTCCAAGCACGTGATGGTGGCATTGTTTATTAATAAAGACTCTTGTATAATATACGGTGTTGATATAATGGAGAATAATTTACATGTGACGTATATTAAGATTGACCATACCATGCTAATTTTGGTAAAGAAATTGTTGGCTGATAAGGGATTCATTTTTATTGGTTTTCTTAGAGAGTAATTGTAATTTACTGTAAACAAGTTAAACGTATACGACGACGAGTGGGCTTATTTACCCTCGGGACTTCGGTTAAAAACCATTGCCCGAGCACACTGCTTAACATATAAAACTCTGCTTGATAAAATACTAAAACAACCCTTCTTCAAAGGGTGTTACAATAAAATCTTTGCAGTGTGGGTGCGGTGCTTTAATAAAAATCTAGTCGCAAAAATCTATTTTACTGTTAAAAGTCTTTGACAATATAGTCATTACTCCAAGAAGCACTGTAATTGAATAATTCTTGGAAAATATTGATAGAAGCGTTAATATATACAATGGAAAAATAATATAGCAGTAAAATGCACTGGTTGATCTTTGCGAAGAATGCAGAGCGTGGGAAAGTGAATTTGCATATAAAATAGGACGCTCAAAAACGGATAGTAATTGAACCAATGGAATTAGCTGTTTAGAAGGGGGTGTGACCAATCGGTGTTGAGCGCTAAATTTAGATTTGCAAAGGAAAGTATTTTTAATCAAAGCTCTGCTAGGTTAAAATATGCAGAGTTAAAAAGTGGTATAATTGAGTAAATTTTAGGAATTATGTCTGAAATGGAAGTGACATAATAATATTTGGAGTATTATGTCTCTATAAAAGTGACATAATTATTTAAATTTGAGGAATGTAAAAATAATTAGTATTTTAACTTTATTTATTTATTGTTTCCTTTGCAGTTGATACCTAGATAGAAAGAAAGAGAGAGGATAGCCCAACCTGATAAGATTTAATGATGGGAAACATATAGTTTTATATGAGCCATCATATTTCTAGACCCATTTTCCAGCATATGCTGTAATGGGGTTGTTGGAGTCTTTGTAACTTAGAGATCTGGAACAAATATATGGTTTAATAACCATATAAACATAAGAAAATTGGAGGAAGATACAGGCACAATAGTACCGGTCGTGTATTTAGGGTAAATTAATGAATACTTTAATATTTAACCAGATCTCTAAGTGGTTCAACATAGCTTTTAAAGAATGGATGTGATATTGTCAAGTCAATATTACATTTAAATGCTGTCAATATATGGAAAGGCGGAATTTTGCCAATAAAATAATTTAAAAGGGGGTCATAATAATAAATATACCCTGAATGTAATGGGTATTTCAGCTTAATACAGTGAATGGGTGGTATTTAGGATTATTTTACCTTTTCATGTTAAATGTTGAGTAAAAATACTCTTGAAATTGAATAAAATGAGTGAGGGTTCATCCACTGATGGAATGTGTATGCTGTTTATTTAAGAGAAGGGCTTGCATAGGCAAGTTAGTTATGCATTTAAGTAGTTATAGATAATAGACAATTATGAGATAAGTGGTTAGCTTATGTTGAACACTTGCAGACAGGGAATATAGCAAGGTGCTCCAACTTGGGACCCTGTCTGTTTAAATCTGAGGAGGGTTGGGCTATTTTAAAATGATAATTTCCCCCCCAGGGTGGCGTTAAAACAATAGTTAAAAACTGCATATATATAAATTTACATAAATTGCAGCAAGATAGGCTGCTGGTGACAAAACGGTTACCTAGATAGGGCCACTTAAAACAATATGTTAAGAAAATAACACTATATACAGTTAAGAATTAACACAACTGGAACATTATTTTTAATATGTACAGTTCTACATGTATTGTTCATTTTATATACAGGAATTTAAGGAACTAGAACATTATTTATAACATGTACAATTCTACATATATTGTACATGAAGAATAAAAGAAACGAGAAGCCGCCCAGGGGGGAATAAGATGAAATATACGAAGTGTAGGGTGGTCCGCCAGCAGGGGTTGGTTTCTGTGAATTTGGGTGGGTAAAGGGAGTATAATTGGACTGGTATGGATGTTTGAATTTGGTGTAGTCCTTTGGACCAGAGGGAGTGCACGGCAAGATTAAGTAACTTAAAAATGGAGCAAAAGGTTGCAAATAGGATTAAAATCTTAAGAGATTGAATACTATGGGAGTGAAATTGTACCAATTTGGTAAAATTATTAGTAAATAAAACAGGATTATTATAATCCCTGATAAAAGACTTGCACAAGGCCATATCAAGATGTTAAAATGGATATAGTATATAAAATACAGCATTAAGCACTGTACTTATCACAGTATTGATGATTTCTAAAATTCCAATACCTATCTTTGGTAATTGGCCTTGATATGACCGACTGCAAATAAATGCAAGGAAAAAGGATCCTTGCACCGTGCACTCCAATCCGGCGTGGTTCTTAGAGGATGTTTGAAATTGAAGGTGTCGGAGGGGTGAGGAGGGGGTGCAATGCAGTCAAATATACCCAGAAAAATGGAAGGCCCCGTCCTTTCTAGATATTAAAAACTGCAATAAAAAGGTTTTTATTAAGACACTGAAGAATGTAAGGGTGGACTAACGTCATACTCTCATAATAAATGGTTTTAAAATAAGGAATACCAGGTCAATACCATTGACCTGATTTAGAAAGGGCAGGGAATTTCATAGTTCATAAAAGGTCATATAGTAAAAAAAAACAGTTATAATAACTGTTAAGTAGTTGGTTGGGTTTTGACTGCTCCTACCCACCCCTATAGACCTAAATTTTGTCAGTAATCTGACAGTCTGTGAGGAAGGTTGACAGGGCAGAGAAGACCGGACCCCTGGCCGCTCCCTTGGGGTCTAGCACGTTGTTAAGGTTTAAAACTAGTCCATGGGAGTGCAATGCGGCCCTGAGCCGGTCTCTCTGCCCTGTGTAGGTGTTGCACTGTAGCAGCAGGTGGGCTGCCGTGAAGGGCTCCCGGCACCGTGGACACCCAGGGTCCAGCCCAAGGACATACTTTCCCCTGTCACCGGGCAGGAGAGTAGTTCCCATCCTCAGGCGCGTGACGGCTCTATCAAGCTTAAAGCCTGGCGAGTACTTGTCAGGCGGCCTGAGGGTCCTCGTGGGTCTGTGGAAAGTATGTCGATAGGCAGACACATTGGGAGCCCAGAGATTCCACTCACCGAGGACAAATTTCTTTGCCAGTGAGTAGATCTCAGTCGGCGCCAGGGACTCCCCCACATCAACAGCCCCCCTCCTGAGACCCTCCTTAGCCCCCCTGTCCGCCTGTTCATTCCCACTGATGTCGACGTGTGCTGGACACCATACTAAGGTGACCTTTAAAGATTTATCTAGGCACTGTTGATGAAGTTCTAGAATATTAGATAAAATGTCAGGCCTAGATCTGCTATTTCTGTTTTTGATAGACTCAAGTGATGATAATGAGTCTGATAAAATAGCAGTTTTAGTAGGTTTATTGACCAAAATCCAGCACAATGCATATTTAATTGCCAAAAGTTCAGCCGAATAAATAGACAGATGGTTGCTGAGCCGGTGTGTTTTTGTAATATTTTTGGAAGGAATAACAAATGAATTGGCTACCAAACCAGAGTTAGGGCATTTGGAGCCATCAGTATATATTTTTAAATGCTCAGCATACCTATTATCAATATGTATGAGAGTTTCTGACTTGACGAGCTGCGGTAAGTCAGATTTCGTTAGAGTCTTTGATAGGGTTATGTCGACATCAACGGGTCCCAGGGTCCAGGGGGGTGTTTTGGATGGCCTCAGGTCTGCCACAGGGGTCCTGTCGAGACCGGCATCCCCCAACAGGGTCTTAATACTTGCTCCGAAGGGGAGTGGGATATGCTTGCGCTTAAGTATTTTACCCTTGATGAAGGTGCCGGTCCCGACCAGCTGATTTACAGGGTTTGAACCACGCCGGGACATGGCTCTGGCCCAATAATTGATAGACTGTTGTTTTCTGCGCAGACTGAGCGGCAGCACACCAGCCTCCTCCTCAAGCATGGCGTTAGGGGTGCATTTCAGGGCCCTCAGAGCTATCCTAAGTGCTTTATTCTGAATGGCATCTACCACTCTAAGGGCGTTTGGCGATGCACATACATAGATTTGGGCTCCATAATCTAGCTTTGGACGTATAAGGGACTTGTAGAGAAGTAGGAGGCTATTTTTATCTGTACCGAAACCTGTGCCTCTTAACATTCTCATTAAATTTAAGTCCCTTTCGCACCGTTCAGCCAAATATTTAAAGTGGTGAGTAAAAGTTAACTGTTTATCTAGGAACATACCTAGAAATTTCACCACTTTTTCAAAAACAATTTTGGTGCCGCCTAAATGTAAGTCCAAAGAGTGCTTAATTTGATCGCCAAATAATACACCTACAGTTTTGGTTGGTGAAATTTTGAATCCCCATTCAATTGACCATTTCCATATGGAGTCTAAGCCTGCTTGAGCCCTCTTTTGCAGGCGTGACATATTAGACCCCTTTAACCAAGTGCTGGAGTCATCCGCAAATTGGGAGATAACCATTCCTGAATCCTTGACTGTCTCAGGTAGGTCATTGACGTATAGATGTCACTTAAGGATAATAAACAACAATGTACGCCTTGTGCAAACTGTGAAACCGTTATCACAACATGGCCCAGTTGTGTTATTTGTGGATACAATGCATCATGTTCGCGCCTCCTGCAAACCGTTAATTTGCGGCCCTTGTCAAGACGTGGCACCCATGCCGATTATCAATTGTCGTTAATTGGACATGTTTGGCATGTGTTGTAAAAACGTTAGACTGCCCCCGCCCACATGCTAGGCAGGAAATACGACTGGAATTCATGTTAACTTTCCAATCAAACTGGAAAAAAAACATGACTTTAAACAAAAATTTGTTCTTCAAATAAATGTGAAAATCGAATATTCGTATTCGATTTTTTATATTCTAATATTATCCAATATTTGAATATTCGAGTATTCGGTCCCATCCCTAGTTACTTAAAATGTTGAATAATATAAAGCGTCTATATTTAAACAAAGATGGAGATTTTTTTAATGCATCTTTTTTTAATGTTTCGTTTGGTAATATACAAGTGCAGTTTAATTATAAAACTTGCTTTAATTACAGTTATCATTTACCAAATGACTTGTAATGGACGCATAACGAGGTGAATTTTGCATTATATTTGCCTGTGAAAACATCAATAATTTATCAAATATCCGAATATCTTTTGTTCCAAACGACAGATTTTGTTAAAAGATCCCACATACATGCGTCATTGTGTACTGAAACTAAACAGTATTAAAAAATAGGGGTCACCGGCCTTGTTCCGGAAATATTGGGTTTTGAATACTGTACCTGTCGAAGCCCCCTTTTCAGTGTGGACAGTTTGGATTTTTATCAATGTTTTAAGTATACAGGATAGTTATTTTTCAAACAAGGTTATGGTTCTTTCAACTGATATGTTTGTACATGCTTTGTTTAGCAATATACATGTGTATGTTGAGTATAAAAACGTTTTACCTACATTTACTGCTATATAATCAATTTCACTGGACATTTAAGTGTGTCAAATGGGAACTAATAATGCTTTCTCAAACCTCATTTTTATCAAATGCATATTTTGTTCCAAACGACAGATTTTCTTACAATTTCGCCCATACATGCACCAATGAATATTTACACCAAAACATTAATAAAAATAATGGCTCACCGAACTTGTTTGAGGAATATTGGAATTCATGTAAGGTACCTGTGTAGCCTTTTTCGGCGTAGCTGTCTAAGATCACTTTTGACCTAGATTTATTGCGATAATTATGCAGCGGGAATATCGAATGCCAATAGAATTTGGCAAATTTTCTAATTTTAGGGAATGCAAACTTACAACAACGGTTTGATGTCTACCAATGACTGTTGCATTCTGTTGAGGATTCAAATTTATATAATTGTTTACATACGCGGTTAAAATTAAGTTATAAACATTTCTTCGACATACACTCTAGAACTGAACATAATTATGAACAATTTTACTCATTGTATGTCATGATCGGAATGTTATATTCATTCACATAATGAAATAACAATTTTGTTTAGCCTTCATAATCGGCTCGCACTACAAATAGCAATTACAATGCTACAATTCACGGGCACGACAGTCGGTCACAACGCACAATATTACCTCTTGAACTCGCGTCATGTCTGCCTGTCTATAGCATTAAGGTTCCTTGTGACAAACACAAAATATAAAGTGGTAAATTTCTGGTATTTTTCTGATAAATAAGCACAAAAATATTAGCAAACTTGATGAAGTTTATATTTCCTATTATTTTATCATTGTGACCGACTGTCGTGCCAGTGAATTAATTCTAGCGAGTACAACACACTCCAGCAGGAGAGTGAATCATTCTGAAAATAGCGCGCGGTAAAGCTGTGGTAATACACACGCACCAATTACCGTCCTCAATCTGAGCATTTCAATAAATGTGGCATTTATATTTATAAACTTAATGCGCATGTTAATTTATATTTGAATTGTGGTTGCGTTTTATTTAGGATTATTTATAATTGCACCAAGTTATAAAAATGTTCAACATCTTTACATGTTTATAAGTAAAATCTGGTGAAAGCAGTCTTGTGAATACGTCGCAATGTTATTCATGTTACTTTAACTTCATTTGCGTAGCATGAATACATTATGTAAAGAACTAATGATACATATAGTGTATTATTTAACATAACTATGTACACTTGTCTGATATATATAATAATTTTCATTCTTCCCCGCTATTATTTTCGGACAATGTTAATTTGTTAAATTTGCCTGTCTAATTCATGTTTTGATGAATTATGTTTACCTAAATTACTATTACCGGGTATATAGGTTATTCGTACATCACTGGTGAAAACATGGGGCGGTATATGATCGGTTTATTCACGGTAAATATCAATAATGATTGAGTTTATCTCAAATTAATTTTGGGGCCGATACGTTTTCCTAAGTTGTCCGAGAAGTCTTCTTAATAGGGACAGACAAATTTGGGTCCCAGAAGTCTCCTTAGTAGGGACCGAGAAAGCAGGGGTCCGATAAGTCACCTAACCGATCATCTTGGTCCACTTGTATTATATTTAGGGCAAAAAATGACATCACAATATTAATTTCAACGCCGATTGTCTTTTTTAAAGACATTTCTTGTTTCTGTTTCGTTTTAACGTACATAAACAGCGTATCAATAGCATGAAGATATTAAATGGATCATTTCTGAACTAAATTCGTTTGGAAATACATTGGATAGTGTGTTTTTGATTATTATATATGCTTTATGAACTTATGCTATTTAAAATATTTATTTTGAACGGACATTAGAGATGAAATTAGTATATTGTAACCTATATACAATAAAGAGAAAATTAGACAAAAGGAGAAATTAACCCAATTATTTTCTCTTTGTTGCGAACCTCTTTAGCCTACTTATGAAATGAGTTAATCAATTCACTTTATAGATAGATATGTTTTTGTACTATATTTTTATAAAGCCTATATTTTTATAATTGGAATTATGTATTTTGAACTTGTAATTTTGCTAATGGCCATATTTCATTATGTGTTTTGTAAATGGCCAAAGGCATTGCTCATGCCGATTTGCCAAATAAACCAACCAGTATTAAAACTAATAACCACGAATTATCACTACCCATTTCAGATTTTGAGTTATTTCTACATTGTACACATGTATATTTATTGTCACCAATTTTTAATTCATTTAAATATCACCTGTTCAGTTCATTTACTTATTTAACATAAATCGTCAATTAACCTATAACTCGAAAGCGCCTAGTATACGGCGATACCGGACTTAGTCGTTTTGTCGAACTTTTGACAAAACTCATTTTAATCTTTAAAAAAAGACCAATGTGCTGATAATTTAAATTAATAAAATTTAAATAAGTGCAAAGTCTGATTTCAACCGTTTTTACAAAATTGTTGTGTGATTATGTTATCTTATACTTTTAAAGACTTGAACATGGCTATTCGTGCGTTTTCGCGAAATTTTACATAAAAAAAAGATCAAGATCTTTTAATCGAAATTTAGATAAAATTATATCAGTTTATTGGGAAGAAATTGAAGCTTTTAAATTCATTTGCAAAAATCATGAGAAATTATTAATATAACCAAGAAAAGCAGTTAAGTAAAAATCTCTTTACATGTTGTATATGAGCCGCCGAGCGGTTATCGATTTTCTGCCTGAGCAAGTTTCTTCCATATGTTAAAAATAACTTTTCGTAAACATAGCCCTTGTAGAATACTCTGTTCAATATTTTGTCAAAGATAATAATTCCGTCATTGTGACGGAAACCATTAAAAAAGAACACGGCAATTAGTTTTAATTTAATACAGGAAAACACCTTAGCAATACAAAATCAACACATACGGTAGATCTCTGAAACATTGCCTGGCGGTCAAACTTCATGCAACATTTTCAAGTACATGTATATAAAAAGAAATTGTTTGCATGCCTCAGTGCATTGTCGTTTACATTTAGCTTCTAAACCTATGTTTTATTGTTTTGAATTATCGACTTATCATTGAGTTCAAGAATTGTCAAATGTACACTACACAAGATGTTTTGTTATAGACTTTTATACACATACAACTTGTTTAAGCATCTGTAGCCATAGTACAATTCATATTTTAGGGGCTTGCCCGGTCAAACGCAAAAACACACGTTCGTACACTGACTGGAACGTTCAAAAATTAAAAACTGCCTAAGAAGTCTTTCAAATGGAACCTCATCGGTGTGAGGTACGTTTTATAAAAAAAAAACTTGCTTCTATGCAAAGTTGTGCAAAAAACTGTTTCAAATTTAATGTGAACTGTCATTTTTTATACATGGGATTAAGTTTAAGAGTAACTAAGAATAATAGAAACCTAAGACAGAGATTCGTTTTATTTACTATATGCAGTAGCATGCTAATTACAATTACACAATTCTAACAAAAAAACAATTATCACAGTGCATTTCTCAGTTCCCACCACCACCGGCATCAGTGCGTGTCTCAGCTTCAACCTCACGAACGTCCTTGTATTTATATTAAACCCAGTTGATGTTAATAAATTATTGTTGTTTTACCCCACCCGGTGGCTAAGTACATCTTTTATTATGTCAGTATAAATACTTTGTACATATTTATGGTGTAAATATGTTGTTTTGTTATTTTTAACAGTTCCATACCTTGTATTGTGGCTCTAAAAAGGTGTCCGTAGCGCATAATACCTTTTACTACTGTTATTTTTAACAGCCACCGAGGTGGGGAACCAGAAATCTTAAAAATCTCATTGTATATTGTTAGTAGAAGCTGCCTAGAACTTTCTTTTATGCAAACTTCAACCGACATTTTCTCAAGTTGGGGCATTGAAGGCTATATTCCTTGTCGGCATGAGTGAACAAATGTCAAAATCTTTTAATTTTCTCCTCTGTTATTGCAACCCCAATATTGTGCAGTACACATGTACATATTAATATTATTCATGTTGTATATATTGCGACATATCTAAGTTTTAACTATTATTTGCTTTTTTAATCAGAGAATTATAAATTCTCTACTCATGACATTCATATATATGTCTTTACATGCACCATTTCAATAAAACCTACATCTACATCATGTAATATTGATATCAGTTTCTTAGTGTACTGTAGCCTATCTCATAGGCATAAGATTACTTCTATAAGTTCCATACACGCTACATGGAACAAAATTTGACAATTCAAAGACCAATTCTCTCTGGACATTGTTCACCGCATATGTATCAGAACCTTATATTTGTACATGAAACACTATACATTTATTTTATTAAATACCACTTTGACCCAGTGGTTAAATTTTTGTAACACACCTTTTTATATAATTAATTAGCCTTATACCACTATTTAAGGCATTGTTCCAGATACCTATGTCTAAAGTCTCCAACAAACTCTATGAATTTTCAATAGCTTCATAGGGTTTAATATCTTGATGAAGAACCCTGCATACACTACCCCTATGCAGGCCACTTATTGAGTTATTTATTCCTCTAGGCAGCAAACAATCATTATAAATAATAGAAATACTTTAAAAAATTAATATTTCCATGTAAAAGTGTATTTTTAAGAATTTTTGGTGAACCACACCCATTTCTATAATAAATAACACATTATACATGTGCTGATTGGTCAACAGTCACTAACGCCCAATTGAAGTAGGTCAATCCGTTTTTGGTAAATTTGTCGTATATTTCGACTTTAAACTGCTATTTCCATCGTCTAGCATATTCCTAGTACCTTGAATCCTCCCAACTTAATTATTTTAGGTATTTACTACCTATACAAGGTGTTGGTTCACCAAAATACGCTATATTATAATAATTATTAAAGCCCAAACTTGGACACTTTTTGAAAAAAGTCACTGCGTGACCGGTTTTCAATTCTCAATGACTTTACCACACAAAGTTAACATCCTATCACTCTCCAAACCCATTCATGTTTTAATATGCTATAGTATGACCCCTGTGGCATATTATAATTACAAATCGAAGTAAAGAAGTTATCTAATAACTTTTATTTTAACACACAAAATCATTAAAGTTTTGATAAACGTTAACACGATAGCAATACCTTGACTGTGACGTCACGCGCACACCCCCAATATCGATTGGCCGACCGATTTTGCCCTGCCTCTCTAAATAGGCCAATACGTTTTTAACGTTTTTTTAGAACAGAAACTCAGCTGTTTTATTGCTACTTTGTATTCTTATAAACATACTTGTTGAACACGTAGAATTTAGTAATCATAATAAATAGTGAATATCCTACAAAGTAACATACAAAATAATGTCAACATATATCGTTGTGTCATAAATATAATACAGAGTACCATTTAAATGGTGGGTTATTAACACTTTTTGTGTGTTATATGTACTGTGATTTTTATCCCAACATAGATTTTTAAAAATTATGGCACCGTATCCACACTGCAATCTTTATATACGTTGTGAATTCCCATAGTGGAATAGTCATAATAACTGTGATACTATGTTAAGCAGTGTGCTCGGGCAATTGTTTATAACCGAAGTCACGAGGGTAAACAACCTCACATCGTCGTCGTTCATAAATTAAAATACACTACGGTCTGTGTATTTACTTAATCATGGTAATACAGAGATTGCGCCTACACCGGGATAGCTCGGTCGGGAGAGCACTCGCCGTATTAATAAGAGGTCCTGGGTTGGAGTCTCAGATTTTCTCAGCATGTGTGATTTCATACATAATTAATAATTGGCAGCATATAATGTTTAATTTCAAAATGATTTATTCTAAATAGAAAACTGATCTGATTAGATCAGCAGTTCAAGTTAATTATACAATTAACCCCTTTGGGATAAACAATTACATACAATACAAGAATAATAAATTCACTTTAAGTATTTCAAGACCAAAATGGAATACATTGTAATCAGATAACTTTTGTGTGAAAGAACGGACTCGGTATAAACGTATCTTTATGTCATTTAAAACCCTACTGTAGGATAAAATCTTTCCTAATTGGCATTACGTCGGTGTGTGCGAACTACTAGTCAATTAAAACAATGCAAACATAACGCAAACTATAGATATAAATAGACAACATTGTGATGTAAAATAAATACATGAACAATGTGATAGCCATTACCAGTAGGAGCCACCTTTACTAGCATGTGCCTGATTAGTCTGACGTCAACCAATCCATGGCCGATTACTCATGGACAATACAATATGGCAGACTAACGGTATGTCATACATAAAACATAGTTTTCTAAATTGTCTCCGTTCGTTTTGCATGACGTTGTAACTTGTAACCAAACATCATTTTTCATTTTAGTATATCGCGATCTATTAGTGATTTTTTTTATCTCGTTGAACGTTTATCGATTAAATATACTGAACAACCTGTCTGAACATCCATACATATATTTCGGATATTCGGACGTGTTGTTTACTATTGAATAAAATCCACCAGAAAATTAGTAATGCTTATTTATATATCGTTAAATACAATCTTCTATTATTTTTAATAATTAACAACAAATGATACATTTCAATTTTATGTAAATAAAAACCATTATCCTTATTAAAATAATATGAATTGGTCTAACAAACAATAAATAAATAAATGATTAATTTATTGATATTAATAATTTATTTAAACTATAATATTTTTTCAGCGTGCAGTTTCCACTGCAAGGCATCAGTACAACAGTAAGAAGATAGAAAGAACAGAAAAAAAGCCACAACATGTGTGATACTGATCTCTTCCAACTTCACAAGACAAGAAAGTTCATAAACAGAAATTTCGCTGTTCATCTGTGTGATTACTATTGTATCTAGTGGATTTATCATGTGATTATTAATTTTCAAAATTTAAAAAACAACTTTCTACAATAAGAATTTTATATGAGTAAGTTATAAAATGTGAATATTAACCGTGTGTAGCAAACAAAGCAATAATGAGGACATCTTACAACTTTGCAACATACTCCAAACATGTATTGTCCTTTTGAAAGGTGAAAGTAAACTTATTCTATGTTTAAAATGATAATTCAATTATTTGTATCTGTAGCTTTAGAGAACATTGAGTAATTAAATTTAAATATGTTCAATTATGTAGTATTGATTTGTTTGATGGTGTGCATTGCCTGAGCCTATACTGCATACAATTATTTCAGTGAAGATTTTAATGTAGGTATTTAACTTTAGGAATATGCCCATTATTTGTATACAGTTGAAATGGTTGATTTGCAAGATCCTTTGAATTGCCAGTACAGTTTGCCAGCCATGCACACAAAATGAATCCAGCATTTTTTAAATGAATCAGCAACCTGAAATAAATACAGAAACAAGAATTATACAGTAAGTTCTACTAGCATCAACTACTACCAACTAGATTTACATTGTTATTGTATTTTCAAATGTAATAATTCTAAAATGGAGATGCAATACACATTTACTGTTGCTGTAATACTAATTACTTTAACAGTAACTTAATATACAGTAACGTGATTGGTCTTTATAGCATTATTAGAAATCAAATTAACTACCAATACGCATTAACTGCTTACACTGAATTAGTTCCTGAACACTTATCCGAATATCCGAAATAGACATCAAGGTTAATTGGGTGAGCTTTTTAACAAAACTACAATTTATGCTGAAATGGCAAGCATGCATATAAAAAGACAAGACAAAGGTTGAATGAAAGGCGGAACGATATTACAACGACATGTAAAGAAGTACTTAATTTTCAAGCTCGTTTAAAATTGCCTATAGAAAGTAACGTACCTCAGCCATCTTGGTTTAACCGGTGTTTAATAGGAGATTGGGGTGATGCCAGACCTTTACCACGAAGTAAATAAAGATCGGGTACCAGAATAGTTCCTGATGTGCTCTTTTGATACCTACGGCCGGGTACCAGACTAAATGAATAGAAAAATACGCAAAGCGACGGGTTTTACGTTTCTGTATTAAACATTACGACTTAATATTATATTGAGCACCGTATGAAAACTTCCTTTTCCGCCGCTAATCTTCTTGGTGGTGCAACACATATTGGTCGTGTCCAAGAATCGGACTCATCCAACACCAACTTGAAGAGTTTACATCAAATTGATACATAAACAACAAGAGCAATGCCTCCTAAATTCGATGCGACTGCCGTTCAGATTGGTAAGGAGAAATTTTAATGTAAACATGGAAATGTTTGGATCGGCAGATGACGACGTGATCGTGCACGGATGGTAAACATTTTCTCGAGTTTGTATCTAAGGTTTGCGTTTACACTTGAAAGAAAAACTGTAGATTACGAATATGATTCACTTTTATTAAGCTAACATTAGCCATTTAATTGATGATTGACCTTGGCCACGTGATTTTCATAAATGTTGTTACATGAAGTGTTTTATTTTAAGTCATTTAAAATGTTATAACTTTCAGTTAATGTCATTGCCCAAAGAGTATACTATAATTTATATCGTCGATTACCGTAAATTCGCGACCCTAACATTAAATGTCAATAATCAAATTATTTCAACAATTTGAACATAATATTTAGAACAAATGTTTGAAAATAAATATATATACCGCTGTTTTTTTAACTTATTTATCCAAAACAACGTTTAAAACTTCTAGCAGGTCAACATTGTTTACGTAAGTGTCAAGCAGTCGCCATCTTATTTAACTATCATTGATTCGCGGATATGACGTCGTCCCATCATTCCTAGAAAATCTTCAATTAGGCCGCATGTACAACAAGTTTTGGATTATCGTATTTAACATTGAATTTTATTTTTTAAAAAAGAAATCTGAAATGTAATTCTTCCTTATCACAAAAGCACATTTAAGTAATACTATACCAGTGGGGAAAAACGTTTTTAGGTAAATTGATTATTTTTCTTTTAAGGTGGCTTATAGATTCTAAAATCCAGGATGATTAAGTTTAAGCAAGAAAAACATAATCAATTACTGTTTTCATTTTGTTTGCAGTATATTATGGTAGGGTGTGTTTTTAATTTGTAGGTGAATAGAGCCTGTACAATTTCCTAAATGCCTCTTGTGTAACCATAATTCTATGAAAAAGGCTAAAATTCACTTAAAATTAAGGTACTGAAAAACACAATAAACTTGGCTCGGCCTTAGTTACGACACACTGCCGAATCATGTCCCATATATGGAAGTTCTACTACAACATCGGACGAAAACAAAAAATTTCCGGTTTGTATTTGTATTGAAAACACAAAATGTAACTTCCTGGTGTTTTGGGAATAAGAAAACATGGTGTTTTTATATCAGGTATCATGTCCAATGCCTTTGTCTGTTTAAAATGCAGTTTCTTCGCACAGTATTCGGTCACATGGTCCATTGGACATGTATAAAGAAATTCCCGCGGCCACGCATGCGCAAATGCCGTAGACGATCATGTGACAAGAACAACATCCGCGAATCAATGGTAGTCGCGAATTTAGGGGAGTTGACGATAAAATATGCCTTATCAAACTCAGGGATGCGCTGACAAATTTTATTAAAAACCTTCACTTGTTCAGGGTTGTCCTTAAGAGCCGGCCAAAGTGACCGTTTCAAACGAGATTTGGGCAAACTCAAATGTTCAAAGAAAAAAATTAATATTGTGTACCTTTTTCTGAAAGCCAGTCTTTATAATTTAATATTCAATAAGATTTCCATCGCTACATAGTTTCCATTTTAATTCCAAGACATGTATATAGCAATAACAAGGGATTATTTTAAATTTTAGAAAAACCTATAAAATTATATACCATTTTAAAGGTTATTCTTTTAGAAAAACAAAACTGCAAATGGAATTACTGAATCTTGAAAAATAAAGTTGTGTATCTGAAGAAGGTAACCCCCCACATTTCGTTATGTCAATGTAAATTCTGTCAATAATACACATGGCAATAATTTCTGGAAGTTAAACAGGTTCAGAGTAATCTTTTCATGTCACTTTATGCTTTGTTAAGTAAATACTTCACATTTTCACGGTCTTACATACATGGTGACTTATAAAAGACAACAAATCATTTTAAATGGAACGAGTCAGGGCTGGCGCTGGCTGAAAATGTTCTTGAGCCAATTTTTCGTGAGGTTGGATTTGCTTATTCACGTGGCTTCATCATGAGTCACTAATAACAAGAACTATACATCTTTAATATTTATTTCATATTTAAAAAAAAACATGGGGCAAAGATCATTTCAATGAATCGGACACACAAGTTAATACCCTATGCATTACATGGTACTGCAAATAAATGTTCACATAATATTCTAATCAAATAAAAACATTTAATAAATCAGGTAACATTGTTTCGCTACATAAATATTATTAAACCATTAATGTACATATTAAATCACATTAATAGAAATAAATCAATAAATGAGGTTAACAATAAGTTCTTTCATACATAAATAGCATATTTATTTTCATTTAATTTTAAAGAATACATCAAAAGTTAAAGAAAGTCACTGGTCTGCTGCATATAAATGTCTAATGCAGATTAGATGAAAAATAATAACACAAATACATATGTACATTTAAGGCACAATTTGCAAATTGAAAAGATCTCGGTGTTTCTGTTCTAGTTTTTTTTAGATTGTGGTGAGTTGCCAGACTCATTTTTACGTTTGCTGGACATTGTCAAATGAAATGAAGTATTGTTCTGTAAGCACTGAAATATATTTATGCGCTTTTGGTTATTGTACAGAAATTGCGCGCTTTCGCTGATTATACTAGTAATCAGTACATTGGTTTGCTAATGTTGGTCTGTCTGTCCGTCGGTAGACCACTTTCGTTTCCCCTCTTCAAGTCAATTCCAACATGATATCTTAAATTTGCTTCCTCGGCAATAGCATATAAAAAAATATTTCTACGCATGGAGTTTTTTTGTAAATTGTCTTTCCTGCGTTAAACAGTTTCATTTTGTGCCCTGGACATTTTAAGCCATGTCACCTAGGTGTTATTTGAGACCACAGATTTGCTGTCTGCCAATGTGAATTGCAATACAAAACTGGTTGCTGTGCATTGCAGTGTACGTGAAGGCTGTAGGTGGTGAAGTCCCTGCCACTTCCACACTTGCCCCCAAGATCGGTCCTCTGGGTCTGGTAAGTGCCAGTTTTGAGAAATACCAAGTGCAAAAAATCCAGTACATAAAATACATACGTGTAATGCGTATTTGTAATTCTAAAATTTCTTTTTCAAGCGAGTATAAGAAAACAACTTCCAGAAACAAATTAACAGATAAATTTGAAGTCTGCTAGAATTACCAGTAGGCTACTAAATATTCAAAAATTTAGCAAAAAAAAGTACACATACTTTAGTGGGGAGGAAGTACTTAATAAAAACTGAGTTACTAACAATCCTGAATACTTGGGCTTCCATAATCTTGTCACAATGTGGTTGGTGGTGGTACTGTGAGGGTTTTTTGATAAATAAGTTTGACTGTGTGTCTTGCAGTCTCCCAAGAAGATTGGTGATGACATCCAGAAGAGCACAGGAGACTGGAAGGGTCTGAAGATCACGTGCAAGCTGACCATTCAGAATAGAGTGGCCAAGGTGGAAGTTGTGCCCAGCGCCGCCTCCCTCATCATCAAGGCTCTCAAGGAACCCCCCAGGGACAGGAAGAAGGTCAAACATGGTAAATACACACAGTAGACCCAGTGTTTCTAATGTTATACAGGGGTGGCGTAATCAGCTATCTGTACTTGCCTATTGTTATTTCTTGTTTGACAACTTTATGACTGATACTTGCTGCTTTTCCGTAAATACTTAAATAATTATGTAGTAAAATAACTAATTATGTAGTAAATTTTGGCAAACCATAGGACAAGTTGGGCAATGCAGATAATTAATTTCGCCATAATTGGGTATACATTCATGTGGTTGTAAACAACTAAATCACGCTCAAGTTTGTGCATGAATGTGATGCCTTTAAATTTGATGGAACGCGTTCCATGAAATTTAAAGGCAACAGAACTAAGGTCGTCATATCAATCGATACATAGATGGCATCATGCTATACCTGCAGTCTGCAATTCTGTTTAGAAAGCTAAACAAGTAGGCAGCCATATGGGCTGGATTCGCAAAGCTCCTCTGGGAAATCTCAATTTGTATTTAATAGTGAAAATTTCAGCTCAGATGTTCTATGTGAAATTCAAAGAATTATGTTTACACTATGTGAAATTTCAAAGAATTTTTTTAACATAAGGGTACAACATCTGAGCAATATTTACTAGTTTAAACATTTTAATGTAAAAGAACTTCGCATGAAACTGTCGCAGACTTCAGGAATTTAAGACATTTTATTCTAAAGTTTTCATTCAGGAGCTTTGTCACTGGGTAAGACGTGACACTGGACATTGGCCAATTATCGAGTTAAAATAGACCAACGATATAGACAACAGCTCCAACAATGTTAAGTAAAACACAGATTTCAAGTATTCTGTGTACAATTTTATACTTGTATGTGCTGACCTAGACTGCCAACTAAATTGCAAAGACCGTCATATACTAACTTTGACTGATATAATAGATGAACAGTGAATAATCAGTAAATAAACCTAAACTGTTGGCTGAAAAAATGCAGCTCCTCGTTTGTTTCTTTCAATTATTGATGAGTTTAAACCTGTTTAGAAAAGTGTGAATCGAGCGATTGTTTACGAATACTATAAAGAGTCTTTCCTGAAATTTTTAGCTACTTTTGTTGCGTATTAAGTAAGTTCTACTTTGTAAACAATGACCATTCATGTACTGAGTATTGCATGCTCGTGTACGTAGTATCGCATTGTATCAATATTTAGTGTACTGGGTATTGCGCAAAGAGCCATTACCGTTTTTGATTATTTATACCATAAATATCTAACTTTAATTTAATGAAATAGTAATTGTCCAAAGTTTTATCGATACATACAATATATTATACAATAATAATAGTAGAATCGATTAATATTATACAAATATGGACTTCAATATCGTGTGATGGTGCACAGCAAAATCAATATTGAACGAGGCGACATACATAATATTGCACAGCTAAGAAGTCCGCAGATCTACTTGTTTTATTATATGACTTATAAAATAAACGACAGCTGATGAAATCGTTACTAAAACACAATTTTATGTTTCAATAATTATATTAAAACAAAAAGACAAGTAAATCAAGTAAATTAAATGCTTATCTTAACTCACGTTTACGTTTCTTCTCGGAGGCACAGGTGCAGGGCTGTTTTATTACAACTTTTGTGATTTAAATTCACCATCTCTAAAGAAAAGGCAAATGAAAATAACATTCAGCGATGTCGATTATCGGTTCATTTAATCAAACACAAATTAAAAAAGACAATAAAATCCACTGAACATATCTTCACAAATCTAATCGGAGCGAACGTTTGGACATAGTCCTTTACAAGTGACAGCGTATTATGACATCATCTTTGTACAAAACAATGTCCTGTGCAATATCAACTTATATTTGCACGGTTAATGTAAAAAATGTGCAATATCATGTATGATTTTCTTTGGAGGGTGTGTCGCTGAGCCAAATACCACGATCAGCTACGAATGGCTAATCGTGGTGGTTCGCACAACAGTGGGAACCTAGCATAAACGGAGTACTTATTGTGCAGACTTTATCATATTCCGGGTTTTAGCGAGCAATGAAATTTTTTCAATAAACCCCTTACTGAGTACATGAACATATTTACGTCATAGCATTTATCGGCTTATGCAAACTGTTAAAACAACATACCAGTGAACTTAAGACAGGCAAAAGTTACACAATTAGCCATATACACTATAATATTTAAAGCAATGCGAACGACAAATGTGGTACTCGTCCACCAAACGCTAACTCGGTCAAACTACAGTGTAATAACAACAAAAAAAGACGCACATCATACAACGGCTGACTTGCACCAATGAGACATAACAGTATATTAGTAAACAATACTCAGTACAGTAGCCTGCAATACCCCGTACACGTGCAACTGAATAAATCAATCCCCAGTACACCTGTCACATTAATAATGCAGTCCATATCTCAGCCATTTATTAATCAAAATTACTGGAACTTGGAACATGCGTTCATTATAGCATATGTAAACAATCGCTTGATTCAAATTACACGAATGTCTTCCAGATTTATTTGGCAGTCTAGATAAGCACCTGTTTATAGCATATTATCAACAAATTATTTGAAATCGGCATAAACCTTACCGTTTGTGTATTGAACCTGCTCTTTTTTGGCTCGATAATGGGCCGATATCCGGTGTCGCGTCTTACCCAGTGTTTGGTGGGCCAATATCCGGTGTCACGTCTTACCCAGTGTTTGCGAATACTGGCCTACGTCATGTGGTGTCATTTTGAGATTTACTATTTGTGTTGCAACTTTTCTTCTTGAATTCTCGAGACGATTTAGTGGAATCTGTTCAATTGCTTGTTTTCTTATGATGCTGTAGAAGTTGTAAAAACATTGTATCGTTGGAAAGTGCTATAAAAACTTTAAAAGATGTTTGGGGATTGTCTGAAATAAAGCAATTAAATAATACTGTATAAATGTGTGTTTTCAGTGAAGCACTCTGGTAACATAACGTTTGATGAGATGATCAAGATTGCCCGCGCCATGAGGGAACGAAGTATGGCCAAGACCCTGACTGGCACTCTCAAGGAAGTGCTAGGTGTGTACCAAGGACTCCAAAATTAGCTAGGAAGAAATGCACATGGACTTCAAAGCAATGAGAAACAATATTCAGTCTGGTATAGTGGACAAATCTTGTGACCAATGATTAATTTGAGATCGACATGTATTAGCTTTTGAATACATAATGAAAAATATTTAATTCTCTATGAGGTCACATTTTGCAGTTTTTAGAAGAAAAGGAAAGCTATGCTACTCGCTATGTGTTGGCATTTGCATCCAGGTTAGGTTTATTTTTTTCGGTAAGCTAATTTCTCAGGAATGGCTTGAGGGATTTCATGATTAGATTTAGGGAAATTTCGAAAAAAGACAAAATCGGTAAATTGATTTTATATAGTGATTGGTACGGGGAACTCGTTAAATTTGATTGCGTATAGTACAATTCTAGAACAATGAATACAGTTAGCTTTCATGGTTATGGTCAAAAGAATAAATAAAACTGTGTTTAAATACACATAGTGGACTGTGACTTTATTTACTCAATGTACAAACTTCTTTATTATGGCAAAAACAAACAATCACGGACACGAGTAATTCAAATAACGTAAATATAGCCTAAAACAAAGGAAAACCGTTGTGTCTGGATTTATTTCTGAACATTAAGAAACTGTTTGTCCACAGTCATGATGAATTTTTAACATGAATTATGGACAGACAGTTGTTATATCAACAAATGAAGATCTTAGAAAGAGGATTGACCAATCTGCAAGTGTTATTTTGATATGGTCATATTTTCGTGACCCTACAAAACGATCAACATTACTTAAAACTGTTAAATAAAAGCATTGTAAAATCTTAATTTCCTACAATTAACAATTATGCAGCTAAGTTTAATTCCGATAATGTAGTTATTAATACTACTTAGATTCTGAAGCATGTCCGTATATGATGGACAAATACAATTGACTCAAACGTTTTAGAAGTGGCACATTTTTGTGGTGACAACCTTTATTGAGCCAGCAAAACCCCTGCTCAAAACATTTGTTCCCCATATTTAAATATGAACCAATAGGCCAAGTTTGGTGACTCCACAGTCTCCTCTAGTTTGAAATTTGTCAAAATTATGGGCCTATTCCCACTTCAGGTAAGCTCATTTCTCAGTAATGGTTTGAGGGATTTAATTCAAACTTGAAACACTTATTCCCTATATTACAGTAAACCCATAGGCCAATTAAAATATTTTGATAACTACTTTGAAATTTGTCAAAATTATGGCCTTTCTTCACATGTACATTTAATTTAAAGCAAATTTAACATTTTATGATGTTATTTAAAGCCAGTCAAGGTCTCTGTTAATGTAATTTAAAGCCAGTCAAGGTCTCTGTTACTAAAATAAAAAAACTACCGTTTCTGCTCAATAATTCTATGCCCAGAACAAATAGAAATATTTTTATGAAACTCCATTTAAATAAACTATAGTGCGACATTGCATGAGATTGCATGGGTGGGTGGGGCCAAGGTTACTCTTGGAAATAGAAAAATCCACTCTGTAACTCGAGAACAAAATTTACTTTGTTTAATTTGCCTACTATGTATCCAAAAGTGAAAAATGCCAGTAACTCTGATAAGTGCAAATAAATTCGAGTGCGCTGTCCTCCGACAGCTTTTGTTAATGTCTGGTCAGTTCTTCAGTGCAACAATTATATAACTGTGTGAACGATTTAAATGTGACTACAGCTATGGGGAACTATTTGACTCGAAGCATTTTATTTGGTTTTCAGATCATTCCACTGAGTATAGTTTTTTGATAACAATTTGCTTTATTGAATAAACCTGTGGTAGGTGCACACGCACTGAACTCGAACCTCGGACAAGCCAATGATTAACGACCATCACATTTCAAACGTTGATTGCAAGTGATGACAAGAGGTCCTGCAATTATGAGGCTTGAATTAAACAATGTAGCTTGCATTAGTTGGGACCTGTGCTAGATTAGCAGGGGTTGTTTCAGAGGCTGCGGATGGCGCCCAGGCCCTAGATTTTAGGGAAAATTATGGTAACAAATTAAACTTTGGAAAATGGGAACAAAAATAATTGTTTAAAGTCAGCTGTTGGGAAAATTACATGATTTTAAAGAAATGTTATTTGGGGATGAGTCTTACGCCCGTATTCAACCCGCTGCTATATAAGGTAAACAAGCCTTGATCAGCATAATCTATTTTATGAAGGCCTGCACTATATATGGTCTATATCTATTCTTCACGGGCAATATTCAACATGTTCTAATAGTAACGCCTTGTGGGAGTGATTTCTGTTTGTGGTTGGGGACTTTTGTCAAAATTGAATACAGTTGTACATGGATACATGTATAATAGATTACCATTTTGTCATGCATAGTAGCTCCACACACAGTAAGCTGCTCTTGGTATTCACATTACTGCCATTGATTAACTTTTCACCAAGGTTTGTTGGTCATTAAGTGATGCTGTTTTGACTGTTTATAAGCAATGTTAACTATCTAATACAATTTAATTGTATTGTGTTCTAGGCACAGCCCAGTCTGTTGGTTGCACTGTGGATGGTAAGCCACCCCACGACGTTATTGACGGCATCAACAGCGGGGAATACGATGTCCCAGATGTGAGTATACATCATTAACTGCAGCAAGTACTTATTGTTGTATACGTTGAATACGAACAGAGCTTAACATGATGAGTTTCAAGACTTTCGTTCTCCTGAAAAACCAGGTTGACACTGTTTACTACTGATTAAAGCTCTTTCATCAGCAATATAGCAGAATATTGCTTCATTAAATTGCATAGATCTGTAGATCTGTATAGAATTGTAGGCCAGTTCAGTTTCAGCTCTGCAAGCTAGGTCTGGTGCAGACTCTCCGTAGAAACTTTAACTTGCTGCCTTTGCAAATACCTTAATTGCCATTTGTTCGAACATGTTCTTCAATGTGTCTCTATTTACCTAATTGTGCCCTCAAGCCTTGAAAGAAGGGGGCGATTTCATCTTCGGATTTACACGACTACTTTAGAATGTTTAAATATACAATCTTGTCACATAATTGCATAAATGTAGGTGGTTATTTAACAGTCAAACACACAATATCTAGACAGATAATTATTCCAAAATACACGTAGTTTCATTCCTTTATATTTTGGAAAGAAAACTTTAAGATAAAAGACCCATATTGTTGGGGAAAGGTAAATTACACTTAAATATGGTCTTTGATGTGCTGAAAGGCTGTTGTTGCCCTTTATCTGTGAACTGGTAACTAGGGAAAGTGTGAACTGGAAACTAGGGAAAGTGTTTACTGGTAACTAGGGAAAGTGTGAACTGGTAACTAGGGAAAGATCTAGGATCGTAAAAGATACAAGGTGCTGCTAAAAAGTAGCATGGTGGAAAGCCGGATCCGTTCGTTGACTTATCCAGGGAATTTATAAGTCCAATACTTGTAAATAAGGTTTTTAAGCAGTCTTTTCATTTGTCATTGAACGTTTGCAAAAATATATTAAATTTTAATAGTTGTTCAACATTTTTGTGTTGACCAGCCCAGAGGGGCAGCAGGGGGGAACCAAAATGGAGCAGGGTGCAGCACCCTGCTATTTTGCTCTAGATCTTTCCCAATTGCAACTATTATTCATTACTATATCTTTCATAAATATGTAGGCATGAAGTCAACCTATTTAAAATCTCATTTATTGGATGTTATCTCTTTTCAGGAGTAAAGAACATTGTGGATTTCATTGTTGAAGAGAAAAATAAAGAAAAACCTTGTTGGATCATTGTTTTTAGTTAAATGCCCTTCATCACTAGGTGAACTTAATGGACGGTCGGATCAGCAGATACCATACACAAGAACGAACTTGTTCAACACTACACTACGTAGCCAGCTTCGTTATAGTTTCTGTAGATGCGATTATAAGGTTGAGTAAACCCACACTTTGCACACCCCAAGATTGAAATCCGCTGAACTGTTGCGACTACCCTTCCTTGCTAGAGGTCCTAAGGTGTCTGATAAATATCACTTGCACCGAAGCCACGATCAAAGTCTGATTCTTGTGATCCGTAGGCGTGCATCGATTCCGGTACATCTCTATTGACAATTTATAGACGCTGGGTTGACTCGTAAAGTCACTGACAAACAGATGACATTAATCTCGAAGGCGATATAGATCTATTACAATCGCATCTCTGTAATCGTAGAACATTCTCAACATAATGGAGGAATTCATACAGAACTCGTAGCGGTTATTCGCAATATATATTGCTTGTCATGAAATAATATTCTTTGATTCATGACGCAAATCTAAAAAATTTTGAATTCAGTTGTAATGTTAGAATGTTTAAACATAGAAATAAGTATTACAAAAATTTGTTTTAACCGAACTATTTGTTGGATAATGATCAATACAGTATTTCGAGCAATTCTAATTTAGATGAGAATTACCGGAGTATATTAAAAAAATTTATCGGTCAGCACCGTATACCGATAGCCTAATTACAATTTATATATTAAAATATTTCGCCGGTAAAAGTAAGCACCACACTCCGAAAGCGGTTGAGGAAAAGAAATAATTTCCCGATGGAGACTGTAATAATAAGGGCTTCGTAAGCTTCTATTCGTATTTCGTCTGTCACTGGAATCAACATGTACAGTCACCTCCATTGTGACGCTAGTCTAGGCTTGTCACCATAGGTATTGTTGAAATATTAATTAACCAAATTTTTCGATGAACAATTTCTGTTATTAGATTAGGGTATGTCGTTTCCACTCTGTAACTCGAGAACGGATTTGAGATATTTTAATGAAACTT
This sequence comes from Congeria kusceri, assembly GCA_027627225.1. Taxonomy (NCBI): domain Eukaryota; kingdom Metazoa; phylum Mollusca; class Bivalvia; order Myida; family Dreissenidae; genus Congeria; species Congeria kusceri. The sequence continues at coordinate 9,730,894 of CM051027.1, forward strand.
CTTTGGGATTATGTACATGTATACCTTATATAGAGACTTGCTTGAGATTGCATATGGGTTGGGTGGGGTCAAGGTCACTGTAATATATAAAAGGAAAAAGTGTGTGCTCAATAACTTTAAATCGCATTGATATATTTTAATGAAACTTCTTTGGGATTATGTACATGTATACCTTATATAGAGACTTACTTGGGATTGCATATGGGTTGGGTGGGGTCAAGGTCACCGTAATATATAAAAGGAAAAAGTGTGTGCTCAATAACTTTAAATCGCATTGATATATTTTAATGAAACTTCATACATAGATACCTAATAACGAGACCTCGCTTGGGATTGCATATGGGGTGGGTGGGGGTAAACGTCAAGGTCACCGTTACTAAAAATAGAAAAACGGTTTCCGCTCATTAACCAAAACTGGCAGTAAATTACTTCCAGACTTCCCTTAATGCAAGCCCTGTAAAAATAGACAGTTTTCCACTCAATACCTAGAGAACGATTTCAGATATTTTAATGAAACTATATGTAGATACCTTATATCTGACCTCGCTTGCAATTGCATATGGGGTGGGTGGGGTCAAGGTCACCATTACTTACAATAAAAACGGTTTTCACTCGATGACTTATAACAAATTTAGATATTTTTTAAATGAAACTTCATATTTAGATTTGGACAGCTCAAGAACGAATTGAGGCATTGTAACGTTTCTTCAAATGTAGATACATTATATTGAAACCTCGCTTGGGATTGCAAATGGGATACCGGTAGATGGGGTCAAGGTTACTGTTTCTAAAACCATAAAAAACGGTGTAGGCTCAATAACAAGAACAAATTTAGGTATTGTAATAAAAACTTCATATATAGATACTTTATAGCAAGACCATGCATGGGATTGCATATAGTTTGTGTGTGGTCAAGATCAAGAGATGCCACATGGTATTACTTACCAATGGATGAGGTCAAGGTCACCATTTCTTAAAATAGATCAAAAGCTTTCAGCTTAATAGTGGATTGAGCTATAATTAAACCAGTGAAGCTTTCCACTTAAATAAACATAGGGTTCATGGTCAGTATTCTTAAATGTCCTCATTAATAACCCCCCAAAAACTATTTCTTAACTTTAAGTTGTACTTTAGTGCAATAGCTACACGGGTGAACGTTTTCAGCATTAATAAGTTTTCATCCATCATAAACTATAGTAAAACCTAGTAGATCTAGCTCAGTATTATTAAAACGAGATTTCAATATTTTGAAAATGTTCTACTTTCACCCATGTAGCTAGCCATAGGTGTATGACCTTCGCCTTGCACCCAGAACTTTAATTATTTTGCTGACTTGTATGCATTTTGTTCGAAAAATTTGGTTTTCGTGGAATTTCCACGTTTCTTGTTTACATTTATTGAATCACAGATATTACGATGGGGTCTATAGTGTGAACTTCATGTAATAGTTAATCATGGAATGGTACAATGATTAGATAAATACGCAACTAATTTTAAGTATGATAAAAACGTTGATACTTGTGAAAACGTGTAGCCTCTACACCTGCAAGTTCGTGGGTGTTAAGCATTCGACTTTGCGCATGCGCATAAAACCCCACTTGTTTCAATAAAAACACATCACATTAAATCGATCTGGATGTAAACCAACTATTTTATATGTAAAAATTGCCAATATTTATTCAAAAATCTGTAATCTTACTTGAAAATAAACATGACCCAACAACAAACTTGATCTTTTTCAACTTCCTGTAAGTTTGTGGGCAACTTTTTATGACGTCATACGCGGAGGCCCTTCCGCTGATGTTTGTGTTTTGATATAAATACGGCAAGTTTTTAACGTCCTTATTTATTTCTTTTGATTTTTGTTGGATTTTAATGAAATTAATACTTGTAAAATGTTTATTAACACGAGGTGTTGATTTTTTTTGTTAATAAGTTTAAAACACAAAAAACTCCAATAAACTTAACTTACATGATATACGTATCTGTCGATGTTTTCTACGCAATTTTGTGCTCTAGTAAGTCGAGCTGTTCTTCGGCTCACACTTGCATAGAATTCAGACACGCGACGTTACGTCATTGAAGAGAAAATTACATCATAATTTCATCCACGAACTTGCCGGAGGCCACGAACTTACCAGATTAGATGATATATTCTTCAACTAAATCTGGCGACAAACAAATGATTTCTGCTTACAGAATCCATTTCAAATGACATCTTTTACAATCTAATTTTCTGAATGCCTTGACACATTGTCAATCAAATATCGTCGAGCATTCAAAATACTGGAGTAATTTTGCGAGCAAACATAAGCACAAACAAGACTCGTGTATTTCTAACGTATTTTGATCAAATTATATGTAACAATGCACATTAGAAAAGACTTGCGTAAATTTGTCAACCCCGTAATTTTGATTGAGAAACGGTATGTGACCACATCATCGTCTGTAGCAAAAATTTACTTTTAAAGTTTTTCCGCAACTGTCAAATTTATTATATGAACATGTTTTATCCAAGTAAGGGTGAATATATATACATTTACTTCATACTTAATATTTACCCGATTGCAAAAATAAATAACGGAATACATGTACCACATTTGGAATTACGAAAAATGATGATCTTGCGATTTGTTTGGATAACGGATCCTGCACATGAAGTCGAACGTTGGCCCATTGCCCGGAAAGTGTTCGTTACTGAATTCTTGAGACCAGCGTTGTTCACTGCTGTCTTCGCCTCAATGAAGTTTATGGGTACGTGAACCCGCAAACTCCTGACTGCCGTAACAAATACCACGCGACCCCCCAGTGGTTTTAGAAACAGATACCAATTTATATTATCTACATGCGAAGAATATAGTACACTTTTTGTTTACGAGTTTTAACGGTTTCTTATTTCAGATAATAGATAAAATTATACAAATAAAAGAGATCTTTGTTTTAGGTTTTAACATGAACATTTACTGCAAATACCCCCGGTAAGCAGTTTATTTTTTCACGCTGGTTGCTATTTTTACACTATCTTTCAGTGCAATACAATGTTTTTTTTTAAAGTTTTATAGAAAAAAGTTAAAAACAATTGTACTGTTACAAACACTCGTATTGTAATTGAATAAACGTGAAAATACGACTAAAAACAGCCCTCCCCCAACCTAAGAAAGAAAAAAAGAGACACAAAACAACAACCAAAAAAACCCCCGCAGACATACGAACTTTCTCTGATGGGTATTCGAACATATGCCCACATTTTTGTGTCGCCTGACTAGGCAACATATAGGGGTTACTTATGTCGGCGGCGGCGGCGTCCCCTTTCGCTTGTTCGGAGCATAACTCTGAGACTATTAAAGCTATCAACATGAAACTTCATAGGTAGATAGATCTCATTGAGCGGAAGTGCAGTGCAGAAGAACCGTTACTCTGCACCTCATACTTTTGGAGTTATTGCCCTTTGTTTATTTTCATACTTAATTTGTGTCCATAGCATAACTATGGACTATGAAAGCTATCAACTCGAAACTTCATAGATAGATAGATCTCATTGAGGAGAAGTGCAGTGCACAAGAACCGTTACTCTGCAACTCATACTTTCGGAGTGCCCTTTGTAAATGTGCATACTTATTTTGTGTCGTATTTTTGGTTTTAATAAGTCTTTTCTTTGCAATTAGCCAGAGTGCAGTGCTTTTGAAGATTTCAATAAATTTGTTTAAAAAAATTTGAGCATTAACCTTAAGTGCTTCTTCATTTGGATTCACGTAAGCTATCCGGAGTCAGGCGACACATACATTGCTATTATTGGCAAGTTTTAAGTTCAAAGGGGAAAAGGCAAGTATCGAGTTAGACCGGCGGTTCTCCCGACGGTACAACCGAAACTTTCCCGCCGACAGAGTTCAGGTGCTTTAGGCTCACTTGAATGTGTTCGTTTGACATATTATTCACCGGACCACGGCTCACCCGGTATTGCACAACGAAAATTTCCTATATCAATGTTTATGTCAATAATTATGTACTGACTACAAAAAGAAATAATTTTCGTAACTCTTTCAAATTTATTTCCATAGGTTACTTGCCTTTGCTATATTCGATCACGGTATTTTGTCATTCTATAAATAACGGTCGTGTGACAGATACTATTTTGGATTGCATTTATACTAATAAACATTTTGCGACCGCACATGGTCAACGGTCTAATTGTATAATAAATAATATGTAAAACAGTGAACATGACTGAATTTTTCATCATATACTATAGGATTTATGAAGGAAAAAAGCTTTCAAAGTCGACACAGAGCGTAAGGCTTATAACTTTTGGAGACCGAATATCACGTCTTATTTATAAAATACAATTGTAAAATTGCGAGCGATACTAATTGCCGCTGGGGAGGGAGATACTTTCGTACATGCACAAGTCCGTTTCAAAATATGATACTGGTATTTCATCAGTCAGTTACATTATAACGACATTGCTATTACTCGTTCCAGTTTTTGCAACAAACGCTTGAAGCGTCTCATCAGAGCGATTCATAATGCAATCAGTTTTACTTGTACATCACGCAATCAACGGTTGACCCAAGGTTCTACAATAAAGAGCACGTGTTCGTTCTTGTGATGTGATGCAAATACAGCAGTGAGTAATGGAAATTAATCATCCATCTAATATCTGTGCAAGAGCTAACAGAATTGTGTTAGAAATGAAATAGTGTAAATAAAGTACTCAAATTATTGTGGACAAAGGCTAGGTAGGTTAAATGGGTGTAACTACTTGCTATGCTAGGTTCTCTCTATCGTGCGATCCGTCAGGAACGCCACGATTGGCCACTCGTAGCTGATCGTGGTATTTCTCTGAGATTTCAGGCTTGGATACGATGTGATGCGAGTTCATACTTTTTGATACAATGTTTTGCGCTCTGTTGCGATCTGGTCATGATTTTTCAACTACATGTATCACGATCTGTCACGGTCTGATCTCTAGTTTTGATAACATTAGTTCCGTTGGGATTGTTTCGATCGAGTATACGAGTGGGTCTCGATCGGACACGATCATCACGATCGGGTTCCCCGAATAAGTACGTTCTAGTACATACAGCGAATCCATGCGCTCCCTATGATAGGATACGATTCTGGTCATGATTGATTGAGATCACGATTTGAGCTACGACTGGACCCGAATAATATAAATACTGACGACTGACTATTGACTTCGTTTTATCTTAAGATCGAAACACATCTTAACAGAGCGTGGTGTTTTTCTTGTCTACGATCGATCCCAATCACAACGACTTGGATGAACGATTAGATACGATTTGTCGCGCTTTGTTACGATGCAATAAGATCTGATACGATGATCCCGATGAACAATTGATCGCAGTTTATCGTGTTAATCGAAGATGATTTTTGAAACGTTCAAGATCTGATAAGATCAAGTAAGATCTGATACGATAACTACGATTGGTCCACGCTTAATACCACGATTTCAATGGTGGCGCGAATCGTCATAGTGGGAACCTAGCATTAATGAAATTAAAAGAAAAACTAAAAAAAACAACAACATACAAACAAATATTACAAACCCGTGAGTACCGGTTATATGGTTATATGAAAAATATGCACACACAATTATAAGCTTAAGCTTCTAATCAACAGTAAGTCTTGTTCACACTGGTAAATGCATGGTTCCAACGCGCATTGCTACATGAACCTGCACAGTGAAGACAAACACTAGCTACAGTTCCCGTCTGCATCGCACGTGTCCGTCGGTTTCTGAGAAAATGGCGACTGCTCTGAGTGAGAGGGGCCTTTTTCAATGGCGTCCATGAGTGACGGCAACACCTCGTCCCAGAAAGCGACTTCCTTCGCATACAGATGGTGACCGATGCTATCTTCCCTGTCAATGAAAATGTTCTGCTGCGTTTCTGGGTCAAACTTCGGCCAGAATGCGGGGCCATCACCGTTGGGATCTCTGAAATGATGGCCAACATGATTCGCTTTATGCATTGGCATATATACCTGCCTTAAATAGAAATCACAAACAAACAAAAAAAGTAATATGTCTGAAATCAATGGAAATATTAATAATAAAACATGGGCCAAATTCAATAAAAATTAAACCGTCTGATTTACCACTCAACGGAGTGTTAAAATAAACTTTTGTATATACCCAAATTTAGCGAAGTTTGTCCAATATCCCATAATTCGCTCTGACAGTCCATATTCCCACGAAGGTGGCCTGTAATCTTTAAGACCTGCTAATTTCTCGTAATCAAACGCGTATCCAAATACAGGTGCTAGCTCATCGGCATGGTTAGCCTTCTGTAGCCATTGTGGTGTCTTCAACAGGGGTTTATCAAGTTTTGGCTCGAAACTGTACAGCCAGCTTTTGGCATTCGTGCTGTTAGAATGAACTCTACTAAACTTAAGCGCAGGAACATTGAAATACACATCGCCTGCAAGTTTTGCAAATACTTCATTGGCGTCTTCAGGATGTCGCCAGTCTGTGTATTCATAAGCAACCAGTTGTCTTATCGCTTCAGGGGATTCCCTTCCAGGCATTTCTTGACCTATCATTGCTGGGATCCATGCGGTTTTCATGTCGGTGTCACTGACCCGAATCTCGTCCGGATCTGCGCTGAAGTTACCCGCTGCCAAACCTAGCCACATTACGCCTTCCATTCCATTTATTCCGTTAATAAGTCTGACTTCTCGCAGAAAGTTTACTTCCTCGTTCAACTCGTTTTCAGCTTCACGGAGAGTATCAATAGGATGCTGGCGCCAAAAGTCACCATCAATCGTCGGAAGAAACCGAATTCCCATCTCTTCATTTGGATTATCCAATAACTTATCAGTGAAAAAGTCAATTAGATGATCAGGTGAAACTTCTTGCAGGCATTTGAAAACATCCGAGTCTGCTTTTGATTCACAGCCAAGCTTCTGGGAAATCAACTTTGCAGATAGCTTATTATCCTCTGTTATCCCAAACTTCATGCAAATGGTGCCACTCTCAGCAATTGCGTTCTGGAAAAGCCCTCTGTTCGGCGGATACATGCTCTGCATTGTGACGCTCATAGACCCGGCAGATTCTCCGAAGATGGTCACCCTTGCTGTGTCCCCACCAAACTTTGCTATATTATCATGGACCCACTGCAGGGCCAGCCGTTGATCCCATAAACCTTGATTTCCTTTGGCATTATCTGTGCCCATGTTTAGAAACCCAAACAATCCAAGGCGGTAGTTTATTGTTACAACAATGACATTGCCAAACCAAGCAAGCACCTGCCCCGGTGTCATTTCCCCTGTCCCCAGGATAAATCCACCACCGTGAATGAATACCATCACTGCATGACCTTGTTCTAGATCCTTTTGTGTTTGTGGAACGAATATGTTCAGGAATAGACAGTCCTCCGTTGTTGACCTCACACCTAGGTGTAAGAAATCCGACTGGGGACACGCGGATCCATAGCGAATCGCGTCAAACGGAGACGGCAGATTTCCGAACGGTTCCGGTCTTCTGAATCTTAATTCCCCGATTGGCGGCTTGGCATAAGGTATCCCCAAATATTCATTCACGGCATAGGATTTTCCGTTAAATTCACCTGTCCTCGTGTTTCCATTTATTGTTCCGAGCTTTGTGGTAACTGTCGGACCCGCGGCGTGTGCGACTTCTAAAATACAAACGAGTACAAACGACACTATAACAGAAGTCTTGTTAATTTTTGCCATCTCTATAAATGTGTTAAACCGGCTCATGTACAACACCGAATGATCAACCACTGTTTATATACCACAGAGAGATAACCGCAGTGTAAATATAACATGCGCAAATAGTTGGTATTAAAGAGCGTGTCTACATCTATTAAAAACGCTAATGTCTAACTTGTGTCTGCTATCCAATAAAACGTTACGGGCTCTATCCAATTAAACCAAAGAGGCTATGTCTACGAACAATTGACTGTCTTTAGCTTACTAAATGATACTATTTAGATAAAATCGCATGGTAAGTATACAATGAAGCACAACTTATATAATATCTTGTCTTTATTTTCAAACAAATGTATCGAAAATCATATATGATATATCAAATGTTCACAATTCGGACTTAAAAATGTAAATACAAACATGGCGAAACCATTGGGACCTAAATTGTATTGGGCTTTTTTTTGAGAATACGAACGCTGTTTCTTATTTTTACATTTTTTTCAGAATTAGTTTGTTACATTTGCCACTTGACGCCAATTTCTTAGATACACCCACTTTTAACTGTTTGTATATTTTTTGTATTTACTGTGTTCAGCTTTATTACATAACTTTCCTAAATCAAACACCAATATTTACGAAAATATATTGTATACGGACACTGTATACTGTAAAATGTTTTATGTTTATTTTTGTTTTGTTTATTTTCATTTACTCATAGTATTTAAATTCACAGTGAGATACTGTGTTGGTTATATTCATTACGTCGTTGACACATCTGTTTAACTCTCAATGTTTTAAGTTGAGTCTCTTTTCTTCGAATCTCATGCGGATGTGTTTATACTAGTATTTGAAGTGCAAAATGACTGACGTATTTTGAACGATACCTTTCGGATGAATTTGTAAATTGCAATTATATAACGGTAAAGTAAAAATATACATTTAATGACATATGTCAAAAATAAAATAAAGGCCTTTAAAATACTAAACAACTTGATCAAATGATTATGTGAAATAGCTTATAATATTGCGCACGATTTCAAAAACCAGCATGACGGTCAATCGATACGGCAGCAGTTATATGCTAATATACCATAATTAAATTCCTATCTCTACGTGGACTGTTTGGGCTATTACAAATAAGCGATGTAAACAGTTGCTATTATTTCATAAGACATCAATGTTGTTGTTTTTTGCTGACACCTAGCTTGGCACACATATTCATCGCTCTTTTCAAAACCAGCCATTTAAGAAAATAATGTCAGTTGTTTTACCCAACTCGACTAAATGTGCTTGTGCGCGAATATCAAGTTATTTTTTACTTTACGCAATTGAAATTACATTTGTATTTAAACTGAAAATATGTCAACAATGGCACATTTCATTTCGTAATTAAGTACAAGAATGTCAATAAACGAGCATGGATTGGTCTATCAATGCAAGCCTACAAAGTAAAGTAGCCTTTTACGGTAGATGAAAGTTTACGACGTGACCTCTCTATGATCGTATTGCACTACAAATCAGGTATAGTGTAATTATACTTGTACATTTCATAATTTATTAGTTTATTTTGCATTTCACGCGGTTTAGTGAATCATTTTCGTTTAACATCGTACGTTGGAGTTTATAATTTATTTCCTACGTGTAGTGTAACGCATATGTTAAACCAATCTTGTCGCAGATTTGGCGTAGTGTAACGCATATATTCAACCAATATTTTAGCAGAATTGGCATAGTGTAACGCACATGTTAAACCAATATTGTCGCAGAGTAGAAGTAGTGTTAAACCAATATTGTCGCAGAGTTGGTTTAGTGTAACGCATATGTTAAACAATATTTTCGCAGAGTTGGCGTAGTGTAACGCATATGTTAAACCAATATTTTCGCAGAGTTGGCGTAGTGTACCGGATATGTTAAACAAAATTAATTTACGCAGAGTTGGCATTCCATTCACTTACTAATACCCCTTCAACGAGATGAATGCTAAGATTCTTGACAAAACTGTGTATAACTAACAAGTTAACAGTTCATTTCAGCCAGATTTATTGGCTATAATTAATACTTATCATAATATTGTAAAAAGGCTTTATTACACAAGTAAATGTAGTGAACCGTTGTGTAAGAAAGTGATGTTAAACAACACATTCCCTTCCAACATCGTTAGCAATTATTGTATATCGTTTACTAATACCATAACATTTCATGAAGAAACATGAAACACACGTGTATTATGAATCAAAAACAGTCATGTCATATAAACATATTTTAAAAATATCGATGTTTGCATCACGCAGAATTACTATCAAGTTTGTACGCATGTCCTTTCAAGTGAGGTTTTCCGTTTACACGAAAATTGTTGTGTTATAAGTAAATAAAAATAACTTAACATATCTTACATTGTAAACTTTACGCATACACATTGATAAATTGACGCAACTTTGTACCATATTTCAAATATACTTGTGAGGTGTACTCTGTGGTGATAAAGTTTATTATATAGAACACCGCTGTAGTGTTCAAGGTCACTATTGAGTATGCATTGAAGGCATTGATTAAATATGGTCATGTCCAAAATAGGCGAATTTTTCATACATGCGTGATTGCAGAATTTACAAGAAAAATAAATATACGTACCTTTTTTTGCTTGCCTATTTTTTCATTGCATCATTCATCATTTCACTTTATTAAACAAAATCAAATGCTTGAGTGGCTATTATTAAGAAGCGGGCGCGAGTCCATATCGGCCTTTCATTTAACCGTTTATATAAAAACATTTTGCACTCGTCAGCTGACAACAGAAAATAAACACACTTTTTATGAAATATTGCTCAGGAGGTCATGTTGTTGGCGACTGTATTTATCAATATCATTTTGATAAACTCTTATTGATTATTTGTGAAAACGAATCGGTCAGTATATTATTTCTGTCAAGACGTCTAAATAAATTGTTATGTTTTCCTGAATTATTCATAAGCTAGTTAGTGTTTGGTAAAGCAGCAGCCAGCAAATGGAAATGAAAAAAAAATATAATTTTGAATTTAACGTTCCACATGATATATCAAGTTGGTTAATGTGACAATAACTTTAATAAGTTTATTTATAAATCATTGGATGTTTCTTGATGTGTATGTGTAATCGATTCGCGTAACTCTTAATGTATTATAAATCGTGTTTTTTTAAAGTTGTGGATCCTTATTTTTCTTTCCGATGTCTATTTGCAAAGGGGTGTTGCACAGAAATACAGGAGTTAACCATTCATGAATATTTCAGTTGCTTATATTACATCCAGGACTGGTGTAACCCATCGAACGTTACCTGTTTCAAAATATCCCTGTCATTCCCAATATGAATGGACGTATTATTACACAACTGGCAGCATAAAATATTCATTTTTGAATGAAGAAAATTTACATATTGTTTAACAAAGATAATTGATTTATTTAGATATACATTAGCCATAGAGTCCATGAGAATACATGCAGCAATAACATACACGTCGATAAATGCATCCTTACAGTGGCCATCCGTAAAACAATATATAACATTGTAATTCTCGATTGAAATTAGCATGAATTAAATTATTAAACCTATGTTAACAATGCTTTGAAAACGTCAATATGAGTGAGTATACTCATAAAATATGTAAAACAACACACGAGATGTCAAGTGTGCATAAATTTAATATTAATGGTAATAATTTAAATTCAACTATCTTTCAATAAATACTTTGTGAAAATACATAAATCCGTTTTTGTTAATAATTACACCATTAAATTTCATCATTTCTATAAATGTTGGTTTATTTGGTCTTTTTTCGTAATAAAAAACTTTCATCATACTTTTTATTTGTGCATCAGTATAACATACACGGTATACTATACTATAAAATATACAATGATAAACAGATGTACCAATACCAGCAGCAATATCAAACGCTCGTATTTATTAAAGTAACATATTGGGCGAAACACCGTGGTCTTCTGACATAAGAATATTATGGAACCATTGTTATTGGACCAATAGATCCGAATGTACACTGTTGTGTAAAGTTAGATAGCGCCCACACACCCTGTAAAAAAAGCAAAAGAGAACAACAACACGTAAAAACAAACTAAAAACAAAACAAAATAAAAACAACAAAAACCCACCCCAAAAAAAAAAAAAAATCCGACTATAAACTTTCCCTGACGGGAATTCGAACCTATGCCATCATTTTTCTTTTACAGAACAGAACAGAACTGAACAGAACAGAACTCATACACAATATGGCTTTGAAACATTACATTGGCAATGTTGATGTAAAACGGGAAAAGGGCGAGTATCGAATTAGCCCGGCGGTTCTGCCGACGGTACAACCGAAGTTTTCCCGCCGACAGAGTTCAGGTGCTTTAGGCTCACTTGAATGTGTTTGTTTAACATATTATCCACCGGACCACGGCTCACCCGGTATTGCACAATGTAAATTCCCTATATGAATGTGTATGTCAACAAATATGTGCTGACTATAAATAGAAATAATTTTCGTAACTCTGTCAAATCTTTTTTTCATTGGTTACTTCCCTTTGCTTATTTGATCACGGTATTCTGTCATTCTATCAATAGCGGACGCGTCGCAGATAATATTATTTTGATTGCTTTATACTCGGGCTATTCAAACTAAAATACACTTCGATAATTGGTATTTGAAAAAAACAACTTCGACTAATAATCGTGTTGAAATGTATAACCTTTGATACAACGTGCATTTATCGATCAGCTTGAGGTTAGATCTTCAACTTTGACTTTCATATCAGCTGACTTCATTTGTTACCTGCATGCTACATTTTGACCTTTTCGTGCTACATTTTGAACTACATTAAATCTACAGCGCGCAATGTATTTTAAAGGATGTGTTAATAGTTTTAGCAATTACATTTAACAACCTGAAATGTTTGTCTTAATTGTGTATGTTTTTGAGGAAAATCAACTCTTAATGGTCATGTACCAATCTCATTGCAGAGTGGCGTTCGTTGCTCTCACCATACACCTCTGCAACGGGCTCGATGACAAGAATCTTGCCAAACAGAAACAATGTGTTTAACGCACATTGGAGCAAACTGAATTCCCATCACCTCATTTGGATTCTCAAATAATTTATCAGTGACGTCAATGAGATGTTTTGGTGAAACTTCTTGAAGGCATTTGAAAACATACATGTCTGTTTCTGACTAACAGTCAAGCTTCTGGGACATCAACTTTGCAGAACGCTTAGAATCCTCTGTTAGTCCTAATTTCATGCAAACTGTGCCACTTTAAGCAATTGCGCTCTGGAAAAGCTCTCCGTTCAGCGGATACATACTAGGCATTGTGACGCTCGTTGCCCAGGCTGATTCTCCAAAGATCGTCACACTTTCTGTGTCACCACCAAACCCTGAAATGTTATTATGCACCCACTGTAGGACTAGCCGCTGGTCCCATAGACCTTGATTTCCTTTGGCATTATCTGTACCCATGTTAAGAAACCCGAATAATCAAAGGCGGTGGTTGATCGTTACAACAATGACATTACCATACCAAGCAAGCACGTGGCCCGGGTTAGTTCGCCTGCACCCATGGTAAATCCACCACCGTGAATGAATACCATCACTGCATGACCTTGTTCTAGATCCTTTGATGTTTGTGGAACGAATATGTTCAGGAATAGACAGTCCTCCGTTGTTGACCTCAAACCTACGTGTAAGAAATCCGCCTGGGGACACGCGGATCCATAGCGAGTCGCGTCAAACGGAGACGGCAGATTTCCGAACGGTTCCGGTCTTCTGAATCTTAATTCCCCGTTTGGCGGCTTGGCATAAGGTATCCCCAAATATTCATTCACAGCATATAGTTTTCCGTTAAATTCGCCTGTCCGCGTGTTTCCATTTATTGTTCCGAGCTTTATGGTAACTGTCGGGCTCGTCGCTTGTGTCTCTCTTAATATGTAAAAGAGTACTTGAAACACAAAAACAAACATCTTGTTAATTTTCGACATTCTGACGACTGAATGGAACACAGACAAATCATCCAGCCTATATTATATACCGTAAACCTTAAAAGTACACTTTACCGATAGTCGGTATTAAAGGGAGTTTCTTAAGTTTTAGTCTTTTATAAGATGAAGAATATTCTCTGTGGGTATTTCATTTTGACCTTAAGTTCGTATAATATAATTATCATTATTTCAGAGAGTTTTCATAGTTTTTTGGTATTCAATAACTGTGATATCGGATCGGTAAATGGTTGGCGGAGCCTAATATGCAAGCTGATCGTGCAAGAAGTATCGTGCGCTATATTGACATTTAGTTGTAATTTATACTCACGCTACCCATTGCACTGAGTGGACACAATGCGACAGTGCTAAAGGAAAAGACACGCATGTCGAGCATTTCAGACATCACGTGACACTAGGAACTGCCTATTGGGATCGGCATCGTATAAAAGTGCGATGTGATTGGTAAATATGGTATAAACAACTTTAGCACCCTTTGACCTCAACATGTTAATGATTTAATCTCGCCCTGAGGGCTCGTTAAATAAGTAACATATTTCGGTCAAAGTGTGCTACAACTTTTAGTAAAATGATGATATACTATTGCCAGATATATTGTTATTTTTTAAGCTAAAATATGTAAAAATTATGATAAGCAGACGTACTCTTTGATTCAATTATAATAATTTGTCAATCATAAGTTATCCAATTAGGTTAATACAAAATCTCAACAGGGAAATATACATGAATTCGTTCATATATTTTATGGCAAACAAACTTCTTAAATTGCACTTAATAATGCATTTTCAACTGGTTTTTTTGCTTATGTTTATATATATATATTTATTATAATATTAGTAATTACAGCAGTCATTAAAGCAACAATACGAAGTCAAAATCAAAATTATTACCTTTATGCTCTGTGTGCTTTAAATATAAAGGTTCAGTATAATTAACATAATTTCTAAAATGTTATTGCTATAAACTGTGAAAACAAACTTTAAAAACAATATGCACTGTACAATTCAAAGTAGTTCATAATGTAGCACGAACAGGTCAACATCTAGCACATAGCCGAAAGGTCAAGTCAATAAAGCACTGCACTATTTGTAGGTTTACCATATATGGCAGTCACAAGTTTATGCTAGTTTGAGAAGGTGACATGTCCATATAAGGTAATATTATTCTATAATTACGGGTGATGTAGGGGTTGCTACGCAGACACTACTGAGATCAGTTTACTATTTAAAATAAGAAAGTCGAATATTTGAAATGACTGATTACGCTGTAATTTGTTTCATTATCATATTGTCAGCGACAGGATCGATCTTCAATACTCGACACTCAGCTGAATTCACCTTCTCGACCTACATGCTACATGTAATGTATTTTAAAGGATGTGTTCATAATTTTAGTAATTAAATGTTATCAATCTGAAACAACCTGAAATCAATGTACCGTCACAAATAATGTACGATTTTAGGAAATTTAGACTTGAAAAATACGTTTAAATTATTATATAATAATGCATAAATAAGTTTATCCTATGTGTGTATGCATTTGAGGAGAATCAACTCTAAATGGCCATGTACATATCTGTATACTGTTGTATTAATGAACAGAGTCAAAGATATGGTCTAAGATCTATGCCGATTTTAATATAATAGCTTTGCAATGAAAGAATATGCACATATTACCACGACCGATGCGTTTCTCATGAAAGTTTTCTTTTTGTTTTTGACCCATAATTACAAAAAAAATTATTACATGTCTTAACAGAACTAATGATTACGTCTGTTGCAATAACATTAAATGAATGACATGGTGCTGTGCTGGCAATAGGCAATTGGTCACTTGTCTAAAATTATGATCCTTATGATGTTAATGAGGGTTTATGTCCTGCTAATGCAGCGGCCGTTTTAATATTTTAATTGGTGTTATATTTTCTTTTCCGGAAAGTATAATTTCTAAAAATTGTGGAAGATATTACACTTCGGTAAATATAGAATGAATACAAAGTGAAATAAAGTTCAATGCTTTGATAATTGCTAATGATCCCGCACACACGCCAGTTTTTGCATTTCATTTTGTACGGATAGTTTGTTTATGATTTAATGTAATTATGTATTATTAAACCAAAATAGTTATAATTGATTATACCAGTAGTACTCAGTCCAATTCAAACTAATTGTAAATTGGTTATTTGTGCTAATGATATAACATGCTAATATAACAATAAAAAACCAAACTGTGAAGACAGCCTTAAGCCTGGCATAAACAGCATGTTTACTGAAGTTCATAATACAGCAAGAAAAGGTCAACATCTAGCATATAGAAATGGTTAAGTAAACCGAGTATTGTATGGTAACCATATACGGCAGTCACGCGTTTAGAACCAATTATATTTTGGGCAAGGGCTACAGCCATATATAATAATGAGTCACGTATGGGTTGCCTGTCCGAATTGGATCTGTTTACTAAATAAGAAACTTCGTCGAGAAAGTTTAATAAATGCTAATTTTGTTGTTAATATTTTTAACGTCACATTACATGAAATACTTTAAATAAAGCATTCGAAACGTGTTTAACGAATATGTCAATCTACTCGTTTGAAGTATATGTTTTTATTTCAAGATAAAACTCAGAAATAGCATTGGTAGACAAAGACACTAGAGATTTCAAGATAATATCGTATTTGAAATTAAGATACATCATTACAACATGCATGTATGGACCAGAATTAGGTTAAAATTTGAACTGTCGACTATAATGTGTTTAAATTACACGCAATGCTTTTATTTTTTTAAATGCTCTGTTTACCTCACTTGTTGACATACTTGCTACATTTTGACCTGTTGTGCTATTTTATGAGCTATATTATACCTACAATTTGCAACGTATTTTAAAGGCAGTTTCCATAGTTAAAGTACTTGCACTTCACAAACCTGTTACGTATTCCAAGCGTTTTATATGACAAGCGTAACTATTTAAAAAATGATTTAGCTTTTCTGGAGGTATTTAATGTTATAATTAGATACATACGTTTAATTTAATTCTACATCCCGAGGGGTAAAATTTCTGGAGGATGAAGAATGAAATGTTAAATGTAAATATTCTAACATTTGTCCTCGTCGTTATTTCCTGTATTTATATAAGTAAATAAGGTTATATCGTTTATTGATAAACTATAATAATTTACAATAAATCCAAAAAGGCGAGTATCGAGTCCAGGTGCTTTAGGCTCACATGAAGAGTTAGCAATATCATCCGCCGGACCACGGCTCAACCGAAATTGCACAAAGAAATTGTTAAATATTATTCCAACGCGTATTATTAAGATCACGTTTATTTGTAGATCTGGCAAAATCCCATGTATCTTATTGATTTAAATAACTCCTACAGTTTTAGCTTCCTTTCCAGCCCAGAGTTGTCGGCTTTAAACGGTACGTTGAGGAAATATTGCTTCATTTCTGAAATGTGATTTTAAGTATTTTCAGGATTAGTGAAGACACAACGACGTCATTCTGACTGCCCCTGCTCGCTTAATAACTGACGTAACTTATAATAATTCACAACTAATTTTATGGAATGTGGTATTTGGCTATCAAATATAACATCATATTTACTAAGAACATTACACACAGATACGACGTTATGTTTTAAAGTTAAAGTAACATTGTGCGCACATTTGGTGAGTTAGGTCCATGTTCAGTTTCAGAGCATTTGATTTGAAATCGTACATTGGCGATATAATGGATGCACGCATATATCACTTTGAAAAAATGCCGTGGTTATTGGCATCCTTAAAAGCTACACGCAATCTTAAAGTAGTTAACATGTGTCCTTAACAATCATGCATGAGATATAGATACAACATAATGGAATTTATGGTTTGCATGACTGATAATTATGGCAAAGTATAATATCTGACAGACTCGAGTTTGTATAGATTCTTACTCATTTTCCTGCTCATTTGTTCTATTCTTGTGTATTTTTTATTATAAGAAGACAGTTTCGAATGCCTTAGTGAATGAATGAATAATAGAAAAACTTCAAGAAAGGTGAGTTTCGAGTTGGTCTGGCAGTTCTGCCGACGGTACGATCGAATTTTTCCCGCCGACAGAGTCCAGGTGCTTTAGACTTACATGTATTTTACCCCATGTTAATCCTTTGTTCTGCTAAAAAAAGCGCGTAAATTATGCCGACATGTACAATGTCACGTCATCTGCATGGAAAGCGTGGGTGCATTGATCGCCATAAAACCACTTTGTAGAGCAGAGTACACTGAGATCTTTACTTTGTATAAAAATTTCGTAACGCATAACATCAAAATTGTATTTCTATAAAACATTTGCGCAAAGGCATGATTTTGAACACTCATAATACAATGAGAAAAAGGAACACGAAGATGTTTTTTACTTTTCACAAGTTGATATTTTGAGTAAAGAATTAGCGCCCGCGATGTAGCGCCGAAAATAATACTTCAGTCGGCACTTAATTAACAACAAGGTGTCAGCTTCAAATAACGTGATATTTGTATATATTGTCTCGCCTACATCTGCGACCACTGTTGTCAATTAAGAGCCTAATCCGGTACTAATATATGTGTTTATTGCAATTAACAAGCTGTCACAATAGGACCCTTCATTGGCGTTCTGTATGGTTTTTCGTTTTATTGCATAATAGACACTTATTTTGTGTCAAAACCAATTCTCTCTCTCTTTTTTTTGTCAAAATAGTTGTTGCGCGAATTTAAGACCGCGCGAATATTTCCGAGATCGCAAGTGCGCAAAATTTGTACCCCGCGAATTCAAGTGATTCCACAGTATGTTATTGATTTAAATAACTCCTACTGATTTAGCTTCCTTGCATCACAGAGTTGTCGGTCATTTAAACGGTACGTCGTGGAAATATTTGTTTTTCATGTTTAAAAGTTTTTTTTATAGTATTTTCAGAATTAGTGAAGTCGCAAAGACGACATTCAGACTGCCCTTGCAACCACGTCTTGGAGAAAAGCTGACGTAACTTAGAATGATTCACAAATAATTTTATGGAAATGGTTAATTCGCTATAAAATGTGTAATAGTGTGCACATTTGGAGAGTTAGGTCCATGTTCAGTTTGAGAGCATTTTCTTCGAATCGTACGTTGGCTATATAACGGATGCACGCATACATCACTTTGAACAATACCGTGAATATTGGCATACTTAAAAGCTACACGCAAACGTTGAGTGGTTAACATAATGATGTTCCCAGCTATAATGCGTGTGTGATATAAATGGAGAATTATGGTGTGCATGACTGATAGTTATGGCAACGTATAGTTTCTGGCAGACTTGAATTTGTATATATTCTTACAAATATTTCTGATCCTTTGTTCTATTCTTGTGTATTTGTATAAAATGCCAGTTATTTAATGCCTGGGTGAATGAATTAATAATTAAAACATCAAAAAGGTGAGTATCGAGTTAGCCCGGCGGTTCTGCCGACGGTACAACCGAAGCTTTCCCGCCGACAGAGTCCAGGTGCTTTAGGCTCACTTGAAGATTTTAACATAATCCACCGGACCACGGCTCACCCGATATTGCACAACGAAATTGTTCTATATAATATTAACAGTTTCTACTTACGTTTTAATAATGATTATTTATAGCTCTCATCGATTTAAATAACTCCTACAAAACAGAACAGAACAAACTCCTACAGTTTTAGCTTCCATTTCCTTCCAGGGTTGTCGGCCATTTCTACTATTTGCAATCTTCGATAATGTTTATTGATAGCTTGGTCGGAGATGCATGTATGTCATTGACGTAAATAACTCGTTCTGGTTTAGCTTCGTTTCCATCTCAAAATCATTTTTACTTTTTTTAATGTCTCTAATTTCCAATCGTAGGTCGAGGACATTTTGAAATGTGATTGTACGTGTTTTCACGATCAGTAAAGTCGCAATAACGTCAATTCATACTGTCCCAGTTTTCAATCATGATTTGAGAATAATTGACCTAACTGTGGATGTATCATAAATAATTATATACATATGGTATTTGGCGTTAGTATGTAACATGCTAGGGACTAAAAACCTTTCACACAGATTCGACGTTATATTTTAAAGATAAAGTCAAATTGCGAGCAAATGTGGGAAGTAACTCCATGTTGACCATTGGCCACATGTATTGTGTGTGAGCTATGTTTGAAATTGAACTGGTGATGGACGTCTCTGCTGTGTCAAAGGTCAATATTGAATTTATGCACTGGATCGTTTTTATTTAATCGACCATAGAAAATATTGAATTTTTTCGGCGTAGCTGTTTAACCTAACTTTTGATCTTCCTCAAAATTCAATCAAATGTGAAAAATTCCCACCAGTAGTCCCGAATGAATAAATCCGAACATTGCATCGGCTAGTTTAACAGAAATCGCCACCACGGCCCGTAAAAATTTGGCTCCATTTCTTTTTGGATGTGAATGGAAAAATGAGCCAATGTAGAGAAATCCAGCAATACCCCTTTACTTTGTTAACGTTTTGACTAATTTCCAGTTCTGAGCTCCGTACTCGGAAGTTGCATTGGCTCAATTTTCATTTTCAATTTACATGCCAGTGTTTACAGGCCGTGTAATATGACCTTGGGAAAATCCCCCATTAATATCGCATGTTCGATGATCAATATTCCAAAGAATACACTCGCTGACTAACCTGCGCCAATTAGTAGTATACACGTCAACAACACAGGCTGAATCGTTCTAACAAGCATCCAGAGAACCGTAGACAATAAGATTAATAATGAATGGAAAATTGCATATATTTATAGACTAACCATGCATGTTAATTTGAATAACGGTTGGTAGATATATTTATTAAGAATTATTTAGAATTGCATTTTCTTTAATCTTCTCCTGTAAAGGCTATTCAATGTATACACAGATTTTGCATCTTCCTATAATTAGACACTGGCGTAAGTTTCGGACATCGTAATTTATTTTGATTTAAATTTGGTATTTTTACTTTAAGCCTCAGTCACACATTCCCGATTATGGCTCCCAAAGGCGTCCCGACAGCGCTACGATTCAAACGATAACAAAGTCGGGATTTTCGGGACGCTGTCGGGACGCTGTCTGGAGGTGTCGGAACACTGTCGGTACGCTGTCCTAAGAATCGGGAATTATCGGGATATGTTCGGCGTGATCGGTCAAGCACTCCCGACAGTTAAGGTTTTCCCTTAACATTCGTGAGACTCAGTCGAATTTGTATATAGTCGGGACTCTGTTGGGATAGATTCGGCTGTATCGGTTCAAATCGTGACGGTATCTGGACGTTATCGGGACAATGTCCTGTGGAACGGGATTGATAATGTATTATAAATTATATAGAAATATCATGTCTGTAGTATTGCAGCAGTCACAAATTCACGATTATAGCTCCCGACAGCGTCCCGACAGCCCAACGATACAAATAATCAACAGTCGGGAATGTCGAAACGCTGTCGGGACGCTGTCTTGACGCTGTCGGGAAACTGTCTGATCGCATTCGGGAGAATCGGGACGCTGTCGAGACTCTGTCGAAACGCTGTCTGAACGCTGTAGGGACATATTCGATCTTATGATCAAACATTGAATTTCGAGCCCCGAATCTCAGAATATTGTCCCGACCTTTTACATATTTGAATCGGGACGCTGTCGGCTCAAGAATGGCAGTAAAAATCGGGAATGTGTGTCTGAGGCATTACGAGAGTTTTATGAATGTATTAAATAGTTATATTCAAAAATGCTCGAGACATATTTTCCCAAAATAATATAAATCTCATTTGATTTGCCACTATTTAATATAACTTTACTGTATTATCACAAAATGAAGTTAAATCATTATTTTTTTTATCGCGATGAATGTTTCCTGACGCGTGTTTGGCACACACAGTATAAATGCTTAATCCATTACAAATAGGATCAATGCTCGTGTTCATTCTCGTCCTTATTTACTTGGAAACAATGAAACTTCTCGTAAATTTTGGATTGCCTGACAAATACTGTATACATTATTTAGATTAAAAAATCACTAATGAAAAATGTGAGGCGGTAAGATCAGTTAATGGTACGGACATTATATGATAAAGATATCTTTAACATATGGACTTTTCATAGTTTCACGGCGCCTTATAATGCTCTGCGACATTGTTTTTCTCGTGTAGGGGCTATTCAATCTACACATAGACATTGTTTTTATATATACTATGAATAAATGCATTGTGTACTAAAATAATTTAATAAAAACGCTTAATATATATATATATCTTTGTAATCGTAAAATGCTTAGTTTTTCTTTTTATAGATAAACATATTGACGTTGATGAGCACATGACTGCCTTATTTGGGTTATTCAAATAGTACTGATTTAAAACATGGGATACTTCATCAGTTCATTGCTTTGACAGTAAATAATATTCGTTTTATTTACTTCAAATATAGAAACATTTCATACTATTGTTTTAGGAGCTAGCCACATTAAAATATGAGTTCGCTATTTAATAATGAAAATTTACGTATTTATTTTATTTTAAATATTATCGAAAAACAATATTAAATAGATGTAGAATAACGATCTATGAACAAAATTAATGGACTGTTCGTTTATAAACCAAATCAACATATGTATCCGTTTTAAATATAACGTCTCCGTGGCCTAGTGGTTAGGGCGTTCGCCTACGGAGCGGGAGGTCGAAGGTTCGAGTCCTACACAGGGCGAGTTCTGATATGGCGTGCCTACCCAGCAGCTAGTTAAATCAAGGGGTGACACTAAAATAAACAAACACTTTACTTAGTCGGACGACATCATTCATACTGCCCCGGCTCGCTGTGATGGTTTGAGAATAATTGACGTTACTTAGGATTAAACAACCATTATTTTATTAAATACTGTATTTAGATATCAAATCTAGCATCCCAGTGGCTAAAAACATTCCACACACAGACGAAGTTGGGTTTTAACATTTATTGGGTATATAATGCATACCGGCATTCATCACTTACACTTCCATTACATAAGCAGTAACGTGAACATAGGCTCACAAGAAGCTACACACACGTGTTGCGTGGTAAACCACGTTTCCTCAACAATCATGCATCTTTACTAATAGCATAGATTGTTTGCGGTATTGATAATTAATTCGTTGCTTGTCGGTACGTCTGATCCTTCTGTCTTATTTATTTACATTATTAATTGTTTTCTATTTCACAGATTCAAATTTGACTTAAATTACGTGTAATATACATTTCTTTGAGCACAGAAAATCATCTTTGTTATAACAGTCATGATAACTACAGATATAATAAACAATATGTATAATATCTACATATGATGTGACGACACCTTAGTTCGTTTGATATACCTGTTTTTACAACTTTGTACAACTTTTATTTTTTGTATAACTTTAGCATTACATTATACATCCTATTTAGCAAATTCCGTTTTGTATGAGCGATATGTTTTGATATAGAACATTATTTTGCTAGAACACCACTCAAACCATTATTTAATCGGCCATAGAAAATATTGTTGCATTTGACAATTTCTTCTTACGTTATCGAAATCCAGTTTATTGCACAATATCAGAATATATTAATTTCCATCATTACAAAGCACTTCAAAGAATTATTTCGAAACATTTGAAGAAAATCATGGTAGCGTATACAATTTGACGCACACTATTTTGTGCATATGCATACAGTTTCGTTCTCATCGTTTGTTCTAGTTATGTCATATATGTTTATAAAAAGGCAGTTATATAATGTCTTAAGCGATAAATAAATAAAAAAGATTAGTATTACGTTGGTCCGGTGGTTCTGCCGACGCTACGTCTGAAGTTTTCCCGCCGACAGAGTCCAGGTGCTTAAGGCTCACATGAAAAGTGAGACATAGAATCCACCGGACCACTCCTCCCCCGGTATTGCACAACGAAATTTCTCTATATAAATGTTCATATTTTCTATTGCAAAATCATTATTGTTTTTCGATAATGTTTATTTATAACATTGCTGAAGACTTATGTATGTTATTAATTTAAATACTTATTCTGGTTAAGACACAGTTCAGCCTCATAGTTGTCGGTCCTTTTTTCTAGTTCTAATGTGACCCAGTTGTAGGAACTTCTAGATACAATATTCGCTTACTGGATTCTAGATCATTGTCTTATTTTGCCGATCACTAGGCATTTCCGTCATTATTAAAATTGTTCAATCGATGTTAGATCGAAGAAGACCAAAGCTAATAGATGATCTGTTTTTATCAAATATTTTAAATAATGTTCTGAGTGCTAGTACGAATGTATTTTCATGTAAGTTGAATAAACTTTGATAACTTAATTAAACAGTAAGGCACATTGTCGTCAAATTTCAAAAATCCACTAAAATTCATTTTAATGAAATAAACTTTCGTTTAATTCTTCTTAAATTAAATGTAACTAGATAATTCACGTTATTAGGTATTTGAAGGCAAAATAATTTATTTAAATAAAATATTTTCCAACAATCACACACTCATAATAGGAACTACATTACACAAAACATGCGCTTATATCAATTTAAAATGTAATTAAATAGTGAAATCCTAAACAAAAGTATGACACACTAGTGATATTAACATTTGACTTCGATATACGTAAATGTGTAAAACATTTCTACTTTTCTGCTAGTTGTGGTGATAAATCAAATGAAAGATGTTGAGTTGACGCAAAATGACAAAGCCCGTTTCAGTTTGGACCACGCGTGTCGTTTCCTGCTCGGCGTGAATCCTCACAACAGAACCTGGCTCACCAGGCGACGCAGTTGCCATTTGCCTGTCGGATATGGTCGTTGTCGGTTCCTTGCTCGGATGCCGTCGGATATAGCAGATGACGCCAATAATAATGGCTGTCAAGATGATTATCTCTAGACCAGAGGCAACGCAGTAATTGATGGAGGAACCAATGCTAAACTCTGAGAACTTTATCTTTAGAATGATGCATCCCGTTAGACTGCACAGACCTAAAATGGAATTTGTCACATTTTTTTCTTAGAATTTTTAACTGTTAAGCATCAGTTTCGGATTATCATTGTAAACGACTCGAACATTCATCGATCATCTTTGAAAAATTTATACTCTATGGAATGTCGAGTTTTCTTCATGCTCATTACTAAGAAACATCAGGCCCTGCGTTAAAACAAAGGATTATCTGCAAGATCAAGATCAATCTTAAAAAAAGGATTATCTGCAAGATCAAGATCAATCTTAAAACAAAGGATTATCTGCAAGATCAAGATCAATCTTAAAACAAAGGATTATCTGCAAGATCAAGATCAATCTTAAAACAAAGGATTATCTGCAAGATCAAGATCAATCTTAAAACAAAGGATTATCTGCAAGATCAAGATCAATCTTAGCTAATCATGATCTTCTAGTTCAACTGAGCTGAATCTAAAATATTTTAGTTTCAAAACAACTTTTCTTCGAAGTTAAATTGGCATAATTGTTGTTACATTTTAATTAGAATCTTCTTGTCAGATTAGATAACATACACCGAGAGGAGTTGTTAATCATGTAAAGTATATATTTGGTCCACAAGATGCAGTCATCTCAGTGTTCCCTTTACATACTCCCCTATTAGGATTACAAGGGACTATCTAACATGTGTTAAATAAGCAGATAGGCCCTTCTAATACTAAGGTGGCTATTTATGTTCTATCACTGGGAATGTTACCTGCAACAGGGTATAACACAAACAGAGCTCCACTGCAGATGCCGAGACATCCTATTTCATCTGATTTACTGTTACAACATGCCTCCATCATTCCGACAAAAACCGGCAAGACCAGAATAACCAACGCGGCGAGTTCGAAGTTAGTGGCTGTGCTGTCCAGTTCTATAATAAAAATGTTCGTTATAAGCAAAATGATAAGTGCTGCCTTTATTTCGTATTCTTTTTTTTTAAGATCTGAGTGAAAAACAGACTACTTGTATAGGTTTTTAGAAATACAAACAGAAGACCCTATTGCTTTTATCAAAATAAATGTTTGGTAAATATAGGTCACATTTACAAGGAATAGTTTTCTTCTGGATTTATTTAAAGGTGCCTGTTAACAGATTTCGTATTTTTGAAAAAGAAAATCATTTAATGTGTTAACTCCAAAACCTAAAGCAGTTGGACTAGTTGAAAACAAATATATGATATTATGAAGACAACAAATTACAAGAATTGCCTTTGCTGGGACTTGAACCTACGACCGACGGGATCAAAATTCTGTCTCGCTAACCACTCTGCCATTTTGACAGACAAGCATAGTAGTGAATTTCTAACGCGATGCAAGTAATAGACGCGTTTTCCAAAATGAAAATCGTTAAAACGCTATATATTTTTATCCATTTCAATTTGGTAATTTTTAAATCGACTTTTTGAAGAAAAGGCAAGATATTCTACTCGCCCCGGTGACAGCGTCGACATCCGGGCTAAGTTAAAGTTTCTCGGTACGCTAGTATCTCAGGCATGACTTGAGGGATTTCATTCAAATAAACCTGTAGGCCAGGTTTGGTAACTCTAGTTTAAAATTTGTCAAAATTATGGGCCTTTTTACACTTCGAAATTTTACATTCCCGCGGGTAGGGTAACGGCGTCAACTTTTGCTTTCCGCTCTCTAACTCGAGAATGAGTCTTCATACAAAGATACCCTAAAGCAATAATTTGCTTGTGATTGTGTTTAGTTCAAGGTCACTGTTTCTTAAAATTGAAAAATAGTTTCTGATCAATAACTGGAGGACAAATTTAAATATTTTAATGTGACTCAATTTATAGATTCTGTATAGCGAGGCGTTGCATAATATTGCATATGGCGTGGGAAGGGTCAAGGTCAAGGCCACTGTTTTGAAAAATGATTTCCACTCAGTAACTCGAGAACGAAATTAAATTTGTTTGATTTGCTCGTACTATACAAACAGTGTGTTTTAGAAAAATATGCCAATAACTCTAACACGTACCAGAAAATCAGAGCGCGCTGAGCGCGCTCCGACAGTCATACACGACACTATATTTCCAATATATTTCTTTGTCTTGAGTGTTATTTTGCTTGTCAATATATAATGTATTTTTCATTTTGGGATCTATGACAAAATATTGGAAAATTTGTATATTTTCCAATCTGTGAACGGGTATCTTTAAAAATAAAACCATGAACATATGCCATGTCATTTGTAGTTATAAAACTGAACAACAAAGAACTCTATGCATTGTTATTATATGTAACATAAAACGAGTGTTAGTGTTAAAAATTGAAACCTTAGGCATAAAGTGTATCAAAATAAAATTATAAAATTATACTAAAATAATAATTAGGTCTCGTATTATTTATCTCCAATCGTTAGATCGGTTCCACAATTCGTCGCGTTTGTCTTGTTATACAGACACCAGCACTGTGATCTTTGGTTGACCAGGTCACATGTTGGGTTAAGTACCCAGTCGGTACCAAACATGCCGACGGCTTGAAGGATTAGTGGACTAAGTAAAATTGCCAACACAAAGAGCCCTTTAATGGTATCACTGTCACCCATTTCCGTTTAAACGCTCTATCTGCTAATAAAATACTTTTGTCTACAGTAAATACATTATTATGTTCAAAATTACATATATATTAAGGTCAAAACATAACATTTTATGTATATTTTATGTATATCGTTTGGAAATGTTTAAAATTATACGTTTTACTACAAAAATTATAAAACTATAATATTCGTTTTTACAGAGATGTAATCCAGTTCAAGAACTGACATTTGAACGTAATTATCTTTTTATCAGATATTAAAGAATAAATGATACTTACAAAGTTAATTAAGATAGTTTTAGTGTTTATATACTGTATAAATTATTTCTTCGGAAATAAAATCAGAACAATAGTTTTATTGTAAAAAATATCCCAAACATCATGCGCATTTGCAGTTGATTAAACCTAGTCACTACTAAGCATGCTGCACGTAAGTGTAAATTTCTATTATATTTACATATTTTATAAGCCCAATGGCCTTGTAGCGACTGTCTGCAATCTTATGTCCTATTTAAATAGGTGTAAATCGACCGCTTCTTCGAAGTAAGTATGATTTCGACGCTAAACACCTTCCCGAATGATAACTGAGTTGTAGACTGAGGTCGATAATGTTATCAAATATTTTGATATCAGCAGGAGATATGTACAATTAAAGTTCAGTTGTGTTTTTATGCTGAAAATTATGCGTGCTTAACGGTGTACGTAACAGTTTCATAGTTGTCCTTTAGTTTGCATCCATTCAACTGCATCAAAGTATCTTCAAAGCAAAGTACATATCGCAAAGGTGGTACTTTTTACAAATCGAAGGTTGAAAACCAGAAGGTAATAACTGTCATTAAAATCAATAGCAGTTTGTATTTTCTAGTTCTTTAACCCTCGAAATGTAGTCTGGCATAATCTTTTCACCAACAACTGTCCCTCACCTTGCTGGATTTGAGATTCCTTCTCATTGGTTGGCACGGATTTCTGCGTACTTCCGTCCGTATGCATGAGCTGAACTATCTCAACCTGAACGCTGCTGTTGGTGAAATCGTTTAGCGGAGGGATGTGATTAGTGTCCGAACTTAACCTGAGTTGTTCATTTTGTTTGAAGTATTCTGACTTCTGCTCTTTTTTTAATTCAGATGACATGTTTAGACCGCGGACAGCACGTGCTGCATTTGCTCTTCATGGAAGCCGTCCTTCTTGCGTTCCTCATTCTTTCGTGAACCTTTTGTTTTGATTGACAGTGGCCTGTCATTCACTATTGT
This sequence comes from Congeria kusceri, assembly GCA_027627225.1. Taxonomy (NCBI): domain Eukaryota; kingdom Metazoa; phylum Mollusca; class Bivalvia; order Myida; family Dreissenidae; genus Congeria; species Congeria kusceri. Next base: position 9,759,395 of record CM051027.1, read on the forward strand.
GTATAGTGTGTAAACGATTGTGAAAACATGAAGTCAATTAAATATTTGGGTATAGGGTATAGATTGTTAGTGCTTCGTAGCCAGCCTGGTAAAATGTAGGTTACGCTATTCATTTTCTCGAAATCGCCTAACTAAAGACCTTTGGCTTCCGCCAATAGTATTATATCAAACAAAATAACAATCCTGGCTAAGAAATATATATAGGAAATAACGCGTCGTAAATAAATAATCATCCAATAAAAGGAATTTAAATCTAGTGTATGTCATGCAAAACGATTGAATAAGTGGAATACTTCCATTGTTTTCGATGTTACAAACAGCGTACAGCTTGTACAGGGTGTAACAAATGATTCATACATTTGAACTTTTATTTTAAATTCTAACACGACACGCGGCTACTTTTTCAAAGACGGTAAGGAGTATGGGTGCGTGCTGTCAAATTACTCGTGCTTCAGACGGGTTATTAGACATCGAATTTATGATATAATATTATTTCTTGAATGATGTTAGTAGATTTAATGGCTTTTTTTATATGTTTTGTGAAAATTGGGGCTATTATTTTGCATCGCTTCATTTCTTCTGTTTTTAAGCAGTGTACGTGTTGTTTCAAAACGTATTTATGAAGCAGTTGTCAACATAGATTCTACTGTGTCACACAATGATCTTGAATATAACAGCCATTTTATTAATTTATAACTGTGTTTGGCATGTGATGACGTAACACAAAATAATAAATCTAGTTATCAAGTTACTGCTTTCAATGATCGTTGTTGGTAAATTGGTGAAATAGTCGATGTTTCTTATAGGACTGTTTACTTTATACTAGTAGTTAGTGTGTTGCTCGTTAACTGTTCTGTAATCGATTGGTACGATACAATCGAGGTATTTTCAAACGTATATACATTATCTTAATAACCTGAGCTCATTGATTTTAGACCCCAAATGGCATTGACAGTTTTTTCTTTGTGTGTTACAATTGTATTGATCATGTTGCCGCTGTCGAGTCAAACATATTTATGTTTGTCATTTTCATAGACATAGGTACAACCATAAAGTAACCCTGTTTGTCTATATATTTCAATTTTTTACCAGGTTTAAATAAAATAAAAATGAAGCTTCACATTTTTCATTGTTTAACCATACATGTACCTAGCGTCATTTTCACGCATTGTGGTTGTAACCCTATTCCAACAACACAAATGATCTCCATATATATGTTGGGTTCGTTCACATTTCAATAGGTTTTGATGTTTATATATAGAATAATAGCACGTGGCGGAAACGCATTTTCCATTTAAGTTACAAATGAAAGCGTCGAAGCTGATAAATGAGGAAATATGTTTTCTCATTTGCGAGCAGTGGCCATTTAACTTATGGTCTTAAAATGGTCCAAACTTATGCACTCTACGTTCTGTCGAAACACATCATCAAAAATACCAGATATGTTATATATTTCATCGCACACAAGATCCTTAAGCACATGGTGCTGCATATGCCGTTTACATAGAACATAATAGGTTACTGCCTGGAGGTTTGTATATATCAGCGAGGCTTAAATGATAAAATCAAATTACGTCAATACTAGTAGTATTTCACCGCACCGGTAATGTTTCTGTCGTTTTTTATTAGTATGTCCTTATTTAGAACATTCTCTTGCTTAAGGTAGTGCCATGCCACATATGTAGGAGCACTGATTGGAGAAGCAGTTCCCAGGTTCGAGTCCCGAAATTCTGCTGCAGTTGTTGCTACTGCTGCTACAAAAAGGAAATCGGGACTTATTTATTAAACACTAAGTGCGTGGGATTTATCAACTATGTTATCGTGTCGCTGATTGGTTGACTGACCGCAGATACGCGCACTGATCTGTGATGGCTTTATTTTCTATTCTCGCATAAAGGACTCGCATTTTTTTTAGAAATACGCTTTGCCAACTGTTATACATCGATTCGTAATATATATTTATATCTATTTTTTTTTATAGATCTTCAGTGAGTTTATACTAAAGGTAATACATGTATAAGAATTAAAGTTGCCGACAAATCCAGTAATAAATAGGTTTAATTGTATTCGAATATTTGAATATGTGTACATACTCGTGTGTAGTAATGTACTTACAAAAACGCTTCACCTAATACAAGAATGTGCGTGTATTTTTATCTACCCATTATGTTCTGTATTGGTTACTGTCGTCTGAATATTTTTAAAGCTACTTAATAAAATTAAAGAAATTGAAGAGAACGTGTATTTACTAATAGTGTTACAAAAGTGAAAGAAAATGACAATATGTTACAAATATTACAAATAATGTTAGTTTAATATATAGATGCAATTATAATTAATGTTCGATGGTTGTTAAAATCCAGCAGATTGACAATTCAGTGTTTTTAATTGTTAAGCAGAAGGTCAATTTACATACTTTATTGTACAATTACCACGGAGGCCGATTAACATTTTAAAGTTACTTTTCGTGTATAAACATGTGGAACACGTTTAGTTGTCTTATAAAATATAGTTTGCCCTCGGACGCCACCACGTGCGTTGTTTCTTCAACTTTGGTTACCTCAATGATATTTTCTGGACGAGTACGCGGTGCAATGTCCACTCGAAGGTCCGTAGTTCGATCAGCTACCCTGGAATGTCGTTGTTTGCACCAGATGTATCCGACGACCAGGCCTGACAGTATCAATATATAGAGCCCTGAGGCGAGGCAGTAATCGATGGCAGAACCCAGAGAAAACTTTGCGAACCTTGCCCGGATGATGATGCAACCAATTAAACTACAAAACCCTGAAAGTAGAATGCCACATTAATATATAAAGTTTCATTGTTGAGAGTTTAAAAAGCATGATGGACATTTGCATAATAAATTTTGCTGGCAGTAATAGTAGTAGTAGAAGTAGTAGTACTAGAAGTAGTACTAGTAGTGGTAGTGGGAAGTAGTAGTAGTAGTATTAGTAGTAGAAATAGCAGTAGCAGTAGCAGTAGTAGTTGTAGTAGTGGTAGTGAAGGGCTGGTAGAAGTAGTAGTAGTAGTAGTAGTAATAGTAGTAGAAGTAGTAGTAGTACTAGTAATAGCAGTAGTAACAGTAGTAGTAGCAGCAGCGGCAGTAGTAGTAGTAGTAGTAATAGTAGTAGTAGTAGTAGTAGTAGTAGTAGTAGTAGTAGTAGTAGTAGTAGTAGTAGTAGTAGTAGTAGTAGTTGTAGTAGTAGTAGTAGTAGTAGTAGTAGTAGTAGTAGTAGCAGTAGTAGTAGTAGTAGTAATAGTAGTAGTAGTAGTAGTAGTAGTAGTAGTAGTAGTAGTAGTAGTAGTAGTAGTAGTAGTAGTAGTATGTAATAGTAGTAGTAGTAGTAGTGGTAGTAGTAGTAGTAGTAGTAGTAGTAGTAGTAGTAGTAGTAGTAGTGGTGCTAGCAGTCAAACATATATATTTTTTATTAGTCAAACATATATATTCGTACTGTCCAAATTTAATTGTGTTATATGTACCTCCTAAAGGGTAGCCGATGAACAACATGCCGCTGACAAGACCGCTACAACTTTGTGACTTGGGATCTGAGTCGCAAAACGCCTCAAGGATTCCGTACAACACCGGAAAGGATAGCAATATGAACGAAGCAATCTCAAACCCCAAAGCTACTCTGTCGGCACCTGAAAATTGTTAATGGATTTTCACTTTGTTTACATTCCAATTTCAATTTTGTATACTCATACAAAATCATGTCGAATTTCTGTCAAGTTCGTCCTGATAAAAAATGTGAAAAATAAACTACATTCTGATATCAAAATTCAACTAAACGAAATACCTAAACCGATACTGCTTGGACAGTTTGTGGTGTTGATACAACATGGAGCCGTTTTCCCGAGCACGTCACAGGCCGACCCGTGCACCCAGTCCGTGCTGTAGACCCCGATGCCCTGCAGAATTAGCGGGCTCAGCAGGACCGCCAGGACGACATAACCCCAGCAGTCTAACGAACCCATACCTCTCTGTTCGAAAAGAAATAATTGTTTATCTAAATGTTTAAACTAGTATCATATTTGATCCCATCATCAAGCGTGCTATTTTGTAATAATGCAAGTCTCAAGTCTGTACTTCTACTCATTTTAATGTCTAAATATTAATTACAACAACCGTGACAAAACATCATACAATTATATAAATTTTATATTTGTGGACTGCTAGGTAACTGCACTAACAAGCTGAACTAATTAATTAAAATACCAATATTCAAATAAACTATATAGTTATTATAGCTTACCTCCTGATTCACTCCGGACGATTAGGGCATTGCAAGTGAATTGCAAAATACCATCGCTTCGCGGAATTAGTCGTTATCACCCAGAAAGTTTAATGCCTCATAAGAAAGTGATAACATGTTATGCAACCGTTGCAATCATTCAAATAACAGATAACTTAATTTAGGCAAGTATATAAGTACATGTGTATACAAGTTTCAATGATAAGTAAGTAAATGTTTATTTAAAGTTATAATACAACAACAATACAAATATTGATAAATGGAAATGAGTGCAAGCTCCTTAAGGCAGGCTCGTAGGAGCACGGGACGCAGGAATATTTTGCTGAGCATATTTTGTTTCCGAAAATATTCTTTACTTCAAGAAGATTTCACACTGGTCTGCTGCTGTTTTAAAAAACATGGCTGTAATAGGATTTGGGCCGCGGCTGCAATAGACATAGGGCCGCGATACTCATGAATAAACCAGTACACAACGTGTCCGAACGCTTTCGAGAATCGGCGGATTACTGCAATAAATATAATTATAAAAGTAAAAGGCGTGCAAAATATCATTCTTCCTTAAACGGTCTAGCCGAAATTCGGATCACAAGAATTTCCGATAATAAAAATGTGTCATTGAGTTTACTTGATAAAATATGCTCAAGTTATTTTATTGACATAAACATGCAGCTTTTTTTATTGTTTCTTTCTTAAACCCAAAGTTCATTAAAATGGATGTTCTAAACTGACCTCGAAGTTTTGAATTTCCAAGCTGTCAAGTTCATTTTAGAAAATCTCAGTTTATGATAACATGACATGAGTAAATGAGCAAACTATGAATATTTAATAAAATGTTCATGTATCAAGAAGACAGAGCAGAGATTATGTTCAGTGGTTTGATACATATACTTGTTTAATTGCTATTTGAAAGCGTCTTTATTCCAAGACGAAAAGTCCAGCGAAAGAAACAAAGTGCCGAACGGAAGGCATGACAACGGGTCCCTCTAACGAAAAGACAAAGAGTGCAACGATAGAATAGACAAAGAACCCAACGAAACACAAGACAAAGATCTAAATGAAAGACAAGATAAAGTGTCCAACGAAAGACAAAACGAAGATTCCCATGTTAGACAAAATACAGGGTACAACGAACGACAAGACAAAGGTCCAACGATATACACGATAAAGACTCCAACAAAAGACATAACAAATAGCCTAAGAGAACAAAAATTAAACTAACGGGTTCACAACGAACAAAACGACAAAAAACCAAAGAAATACAAGACCTAGAGCCCATCGAAAGACACGACAAAGTCTCCAACGAAAGTCAAGACGTAAAGTCCAGCGTAAGAAACAACGAAGTGCCGAACGAAAGACAAGACAACGGGCCCCTCTTACGAAAAGACAAACAGTGCAACGAAGGAAAGACAAGGATCCCAACAAAAACAAAAAATGGGTCCAACGAGCAAAAGGACTATAAGCCCAACGAAATACAAGTCAAAAGGGCCAACAAAAGACAAGACTAGGGGTCATACGAAAAACAGGCAAATATCATAACGAAAGAAAAATATAAATTTAAAGGCCCAACGAAAGCCACGAAAAAGGGTCATACGAAAGACAAACTAAAAGGCATCCAATAAACAAAATAAAGAGCCGAACAAAAGACAACAAAAATTGTTAAAAAAATAGAAGACACAGGGTCCAACAAAATTATGACAAAACGCAAATCTAATTGCAGAACAGATGGCCCAACAATGACAAGACAAAATAAAGAGTATAAAGGAAGACAACACAAATGTCCCAGTAAAATACAGTATAAACAGTCGAACGAAAGTAAGATATGAAGCCTAACGAAAAACAGATGGTGCAACGAAAGACAAGACACAGGGTCCTACGGATGAAAAGGCAGAGAGTCCAACATAAGACAAGACAATGATCTTTACGACAGATCAAACACAGAGTTCATTAATGACAGTATAAAGGGTGCCAAGCAATGGAAGGTAATACAACAAGTTTAGTTCGGAAGTATAAAGGGTGCCAAACAATGGAAGGTAATACAACTAGTTTAGTTCGAGAGCATAAAGGGTGCCGAGCAATGTAAGGCAATACAACTAGTTTAGTTCGTAAGTATAAAGGGTGTCAAGCAATGTAAGGTAATACAACTAGTTTAGTTCGTAAGTATAAAGGGTGTCAAGCAATGTAAGGTAATACAACTAGTTTAGTTCGCAAGTTTGAAGGGTGTCAAGCAATGTAAGGTAATACAACTAGTTTAGTTCGTCAGTATAAAGGGTATCAAGCAATGTAAGGTAATACAACAAGTTTAGTTCGCAAGTATAAAGGGTGCCAAACAATGTAAGGTAATACAACTAGTTTAGTTCGCAAGTATGAAGGGTGCCAAGCAATGTAAGGTAATACAACTAGTTTACTTCGCCAGTATAAAGGATGCCAAGCAATGTAAGGTAATACAACTAGTTTAGTTCATAAGTATAAAGGGTATCAATCAATGTAAGGTAATACAACTAGTTTAGTTCGCAAGTATAAAGGGTGGCAAGCAATGTAAGGTAATACAACTAGTTTAGTTCGTAAGTATAAAAGGTGTCAAACAATGTAAGGCAATACAACTAGTTTAGTTCGTAAGAATAAAAGGTGTCAAGCAATGTAAGGTAATACAACTAGTTTAGTTCGTAAGTATAAAAAGTGTCAAGCAATGTAAGGTAATACAACTAGTTTAGTTCGTAAGTATAAAGGGTGGAAAGCAATGTAAGGTAATACAACTAGTTTAGTTCGCAAGTATAAAGGGTGTCAAGCAATGTAAGGTAATACAACTAGTTTAGTTCGCCAGTATAAAGGGTGTCAAGCAATGTAAGGTACTACAACTAGTTTAGTTCGCAAGTATAAAGGGTGCCAAGCAATGTAAGGTAATACAACTAGTTTAGTTCGTAAGTATAAAGGGTGCCAAGCAATGTAAGGTAATACAACTAGTTTAGTTCGTAAGTATAGAGGGTAGCAAGCAATGTAAGGTAATACAACTAGTTTAGTTCGTAAGTATAAAGGGTGTCAAGCAATGTAAGGTAATACAACAAGTTTAGATCGCAAGTATAAAGGGTGCCAAACAATGTAAGGTAGTACAACTAGTTTAGTTCGAGAGTATAAAGGGTGCCGAGCAATGTAAGGCAATACAACTAGTTTAGTTCGCCAGTATAAAGGGTGGCAAGCAATGTAAGGTAATATAACTAGTTTAGTTTGCCAGTATTAAGGGTATCAAGCAATGTAACTTAATACAACTAGTTTAGTTCGCAAGTATAAAGGGTGTCAAGCAATGTAAGGTAATACAACTAGTTTAGTTCGCCAGTATAAAGGGTGTCAAGCAATGAAAGGTAATTCAACTAGTTTAGTTCGCAAGTATAAAGGGTATCAAGCAATGTAAGGTAATACAACTAGTTCAGTTCGCCAGTATAAAGGATGCCAAGCAATGTAAGGTAATACAACTAGTTTAGTTCGTAAGTATAAAGGGTATCAAGCAATGTAAGGTAATACAACTAGTTTAGTTCGCCAGTATAAAGTGTGTCAGGGAATGTAAGGTAATACAACTAGTTTAGTTCGCCAGTATAAAGGGTGTCAAGCAATGTAAGGTAATACAACTAGTTTAGTTCGTAAGTATAAAAGGTGTCAAGTAATGTAAGGCAATACAACTAGTTTAGTTCGTAAGTATAAAGGGTGTCAAGCAATGTAAGGTAATACAACTAGTTTAGTTCGTAAGTATAAAAAGTGTCAAGCAAAATGTAAGATAATACAACTAGTTTAGTTCGCAAGTATAAAGGGTGTCAAGCAATGTAAGGTAATACAACTAGTTTAGTTCGTAAGTATAAATGGTGCCAAGCAATGTAAGTTAATACAACTTGTTTAGTTCGTAAGTATAAAGGGTATCAAGCAATGCAAGGTGATACAACTAGTTTAGTTCGCCAGTATAAAGGGTGCCAAGCAATGTAAGGTAATACAACTAGTTTAGTTCGCCAGTATAAAGGGTGTCAAGCAATGTAAGGTAATACAACTAGTTTAGTTCGCCAGTATAAAGGGTGTCAAGCAATGTAAGGTAATACAACTAGTTTAGTTCGCCAGTATAAAGGGTGTCAAGCAATGTAAGGTAATATAACTAGTTTAGTTCGCCAGTATAAAGGGTACCAAGCAATGTAAGGTAATACAACTAGTTTAGTTCGCCAGTATAAGGGTACCAAGCAATGTAAGGTAATACAACTAGTTTACTTCGCAAAGGCTACCGAGTATACACACAAGTAATAGCATGCACTCGTCCATCCTACACTTTAATTACATGCATATGCACGTTCTTGTTTTAAGTATGATTAATATTTCTACACGTACTTCACTCAAGTTCGCAAAAGGCGATATCGTAAATGCTTAAATACCAACCGTGTGATATAAAAGTAAAGTATTATTTGTCGTTATGCATATGTATTATAAATGTCTTTTATTAACGTGCTATGGAGCAATTTGTTCTTAGCATGAGCTTTATCTAATTAAACCACCGAAAACAGATACATTACAATTGGAGACGTTCTACATTACAAACTATTTTTCATATATAATAACATTCAATCAATATCTATTGATGCGATTGTAAATAGCTTACACGTATGTGCTGCAATCGCAAGTAATCACCTGCGATTACCAAGTTAGTCATGAAAAACTACAAGCTGTCACAACAGTCTAACGTATTTTGAAACGCATTATAAATTTATTAATGTAACGTTTGAAATACAAAGTTTTAATTTCCATCATGACAAACTTGAGCTCAATTTGCTATTTATTATTCAATGTTTAAACGTTAAATTTCAGATTTTTTTTTTAAATTGATAAACATCTGCATTGTGTAGTGGGAATGAATGCCTCAATGCGGGAATTAATGTCTGTGGTGTCATGATTTACCAATCAAATGTGATTTGATCATACATATTAAGGTGAATGTGGTACTGTGAGTTTGCAATTTCAATTTGAATTTATAATTAATTTACTGAATATTTTATGTTATGCTTGTGACGTTATGTTCACTTTCGAGCGATATGCAATCATTTGTATAGTGCGAAAACATTGACCTGATCCTTCTGACCTCTATTTAAATAAAAATGTTGCCGGTTTATTAAAGGGACTAAGTCATCGAAAAGGGCCTCAATGGGGGGGGGGGGGGGGGCAATTTCTTTAATAAAATATGAAATTCAGATATTAATACTGGCATTAATAACGGTCAAAAAGATATATACTGGGAAAAGAATGTACGCATTATGAGATAAAAATCAGTTTATAATATGGGTTGTGTTTGTTTGGCCCTTTTCCTGTTTACATTTTGACGTTCGAGTTTGTATACCCATAGTTTACAAACGACTACTTACCATGCATAATTGCGCAGTTTGTTAAAGGGTCTACTTTCATTTCTTCGTATGGCTCCTAACCGCTTGGGAATTTTCAGGCTTTTTTGCTAATTTGTTTTTATCAAACATCTGATTGTGTATTATATTATTTTAAGTAATTTAATGCACATGTCTTGGTAAAGCGCATTTCTGTCAAATAATATAAATTATTGTGCAATAAGAATCCAATTTTTCGCTGATAATCCCTTTAATTATCTATCATTAGAGTCGGCCCGTTCCGTAAACATATCCACGTGGCCCACTAATTATCCATGTAGTAATAATTGATTTAAGGGTGTTAAATTAGGCGTGGGTGTATCTATTAGTTCTACTGACGCAGTAAGTAACGTCGAAGAGTTGGCTTTGTATTTTGTAACTTTCACAAGTATGTGTGTAGTTCGAAACTCAGGTTATAAACATGGTATTTGATTTTGCTGCATTTTCTTCAAAATTGTATTTATATTTGTTTTGAGCCATCATTGTTTTAATTTTCTATATTTTTTTCAACCAAGCAATATTACATATGAAAATAGCAAACACAATATCACAGAAAATAATGTCGCTGTAACTCCTGCTCACGCTAGTGCATTTTCAAGGAAAGATTAGCTATTCTGGTTTCAAAGCCATTTGGATGTGGTACAGATAATGTCTTTTGCTTTGGACCCTTGCGTTTTTCGCGTCTGTGTCTTTATTGCTTTGAAAGCCAAAACTGAAATAAGATATGTCGGTATATATGTGCACCGTGTTGTAACTTTCGTTTACACATATTTTCATGTAAAAAGCTGGGCCCGAGACTCCAACCCTGGTCGATTGGTTGATAGGTAGGCATGCATAACACCACACAATCGGTTGTTGCTTGAAGCTAGCGGTGACTGATACTATATTCAGTCGTATGTATAATTAAATCTTAAATACATTAGACGAACATATACGAATATACACGAACAGACGTCGAAACATAATTTTGACTTCGTGTTCAGCTCATGACTACCCTTGCATAAAGGTTAGGATCAGGTCAGTGTTTTTGCACTATAATTAATGTTATAATTAGTATGTTTAATTTAATTTAATACTACATCCCGAGGAGTAAAATTTCTGGAGTATGAAGAACAAAATGTTAAATTCAATATTGTGGATATTCTAACATCTGGTCTCGTCGTTATTTCTTATTCCGTGTTTTTATCTATAAATAATGTTATATCGTTTATTTATATAACTATAATTAATAACAATAAATCCAAAAAGGTGAGTATCGAGTTAGTCCGGTGGTTCTGCCGACGGTACGACCGAAGCTTTCCCGCCGACAGAGTCCAGGTGCTTTAGGCTCACTTGAAGAATTAGATATTATTATCCACCGGGCCATGGCTCACCCGAAGTTGCACAACGAAATTGTTCAATATAATTCCAACGTTTGTTATTGAGATCATATTCATTTATAGGTCTGTCAAAACCCCATGTATGTTATTGATGTAAATAACTCCTACAGGTTTAGCTTTCCATCCAGACCAGAGTTGTCGGTCATTAAACGGTACGTTGAGGAAATATTGCTTCATTTCTGAAATGTGATTTTAAGTATTTTCAGGATCATTGAAGGCTCAACGACGTAATTCTGACTGCACCTGCTTGCACTTAAGCTTGGAGAATAACTGACGTAACTTAGAATTATTCAAAAATAATGGTATGGAAATGGGTATTTGGCTATTAACTGTAACATTGTTTCTACTAAAAAAAATTTCACACATATACGACTTTATGATTTTTTCAAGTTCCAGTAAAATTGTGTGAACATTTGGGGAGTAAGGCCCATGTTCAGTTTGAGAGCATGTGTTTCAAATCGTACGTTGGCTGCATAATGGATGCACGCATACATCACTTTGAAAAAATACCGTAAATATTGACACACTTAGAAGCTACACGCAATCGTTAAGTAGTTAACATATATCCTCAACAATAATGCATGAGTGATATAGTTGAAAAATAGGGGAATATATGGTTTGCATGACTGATAATTATGGAAAGTATAATCCCTAACAGACACTATTTGTATATATTCTTACTCATTTGCTGTCCATTTGTTCTATTCTTGAGTATTTTTTTTTACATTAAAAGTCAGTTTTCAATGCCTTAGTGAATGAATAAATAATCAAACAAATCCAAAAGGCGAGTATAGAATTGGTCGGGCGGTTCTGCCGACGGTACGACCGAAATGTTCCCGCCGACAGAGTTTAGGTGCTTTAGACTCACTTGAAGAGCTAGACATACAATCCACCGGACCACGGCACATCCGATATTGCACAACACTATTTTTTTTTAATTGTAACGTTTTTGCTATTGAGGTCATTTGTATTTATAGCTTGTCAAAATCATGTATGTTATTGATTTAAATGACTCCAACTGGTTTAGCTTCCCTTCCATCCCAGAGTTGTCTGTCACTTAAACGGTACGTCGAGGAAATATTTCTCCATTTTTGAAATGTGATATTACGTATTTTTTAGGATTACTGCCGCTGCTCGCAAGAATGATCTGCGAATAGCTGACGTGACTTAGAAGGATTCACAAATACTTTTGTGTAATGTGGTATTTGACTATAAAATGTAACATCCCGGTTACTAAGAACATTTCACAAAGAAGTTTAAGTAAAATTGTGTGCAAAATTGGAGAGTCATGTCCATGTTAAGTATTAGAGCATTTGCTTCGAATCGTACGTGCCAGCTATTTAATGCCTGGTTGAATAAGTTAATAAATAAAACATCAAAACATGGTGAGTATCGAGTTAGCCCGGCGGTTCTTTCGACGTACGACCGAAGTTTTGCCGCCGACAGAGTCCAGGTCTTAAGGCTCACGGCTAATCCGGTAGTTCACAACGAAATTGTTCTATGTAATATTAACTATTCTACTTACGTTTAAATAATGCTTATCTATAGCTCTATTGAAATCACCTTTGTGTAATTGATTTAAATAACTCCGACTGTTTCAGCTTCCTTTCTCTCCCCGAGTTGTCGGCCAATTATACTACTTGAAATATTCGATAATGTTTATTTATAGCTTGGTTGGAGATACATGTATGGCATTGACGTAAGTAACTCCAACTGGCTAAACTTTGTTTCCATCTCAGAGTTGTCGGTCATGTTTGCTATTTGTAATCTCTCTAATTCTCAATAAACAACTTCCATTCATACTGCCCCGTTTTTCAATCATGATTTGAGAATGGTTGACCTAACTAGGATGTAAGACAAATAATTATATACAATATGGTATTTGGCTTTCGAATGTAACGTTCTAGAGAATCAGAACATTTCACATAGATACTATGTTCTATTTTGAAGTTAAAGTGTAAGTGTGTGCAAATGTGGGCAGTAACGTCCATGTTCACTATTGAGCTATAGCGGTATTGTGTGTCAGCCATTTTTAATATCAAACACTGTAGTGGTGAATGCCAATTGCTGTGTCAAAGGTTATTATGTTTATTTAACAAATAATTTGTGCACTGGGTCGTGTTTATTTCATCGACCAGGGGCAATATTGTATTCTTTGTCATTTTCTACATACATTCTCAAAATCCAGTAAATTTATTTCACAATATGTGAATGTATGAGTTTCGATTTTAACCGGTTTTTCGGAAACAATCGAAAATCATGTAACGTATACACTTTGGCGGATACGATTTTGTGCAGATTTATTAAATTGTGTGCCTGTATTAGTTATGTTATTGATGTCAGTTACATAATTAATATACACTAAACAATTTGTATAAGACCTGCGTATTATGTAACGACACCTAAGTTCTTGTTAATATACGTGTTTTTGGCTCACCGGATCACTAAGTGCTCGGTGAGCTACTGGTATAGGACACCTATCCTGCGTCGTCCGTCATCGTCGTCTAGCGTTCGTCGTCAACACTTTTTCGTTCTCACGATATAGACTTCACTTTTAATCCAATCTTGACCAAACTTGATCAGGTTCTGTATGACCATAAAATCGCGAAGGTATCGATAATGTGCCAGATCGGACCAGGAAGAGCAGAGTTATTGCCCCTTTTTAATGAAAAAAAAATCCAATTACACTGATTGTGCTTGAGCTTTATATCTCAGACAAGCCTTAATAAAAGAAACCAGATCAGTACTGAAATACTAGAGCTATAGCCCCCGTTACATAATAAAATGCAAACATTTACTTCCATTGCTTTCCCAAGCAAAAGCTTCATTCCTAAATTACTTTTTCTGCTCTACTGCCTTGCAAGCTAACGGAGAAAACTTGCTTTGGAACCGTTGCTATCTCTAATGGAAAATTTAAATTCACCACCACCATAGCCAGCCCTCAAACGAGGATGGCCATGGGCATTGCATAATCAGATATACACTCCACTGTGGACACTGTAAGCACATACTGACCTTTGGGTAGAGAATACACAACTTCCTGATGATTCAGTGGCACAGTTTACAGCATATTGGATTTCATTGTCCACTGCTCATCTTTTGTTATTCGTTATTGCTTATTAGTACGTTCACTTTATTGTGTTAGAATGATGAAAAATACTATCGGATTTTAAATTCTTGCTAACACAACAGTAATATTAAAAGATGGAAACCAGACTGTAAGTAAATTATGTATTATTTATAACGAATAAATCTCTTTAAATTTTATTTCTTGACCATTATGCCTTTTACACTTCTTCTAGATGAATACGTTTTCCATTTTGCAGAAATGACATACAGGATTGTCTCTTTAGATTAAGAGATTAAGGTCATGATGAGAAAAATATGCATATTGTTTCTACATTTGTTGGGAATTTGCAGAAAATGAATTCAACATAGTGCCAACTACCTATACATCATATTGGTGGAAATTATCACTGAAACATAAGCATACTTCCCAGCAGTTGCTTCCTATACATTAATTGCCCCGAAATAAGCACTTGATATGCAATGTCTAACTACAGCAGGGCCGGTTCCAGAAATGACTGTCCTGGGAAGGGGGGGGGGAGGCGCACAAGTCAGAGGGGATGGGGATACAGTGGATAGCAGCCATTGAACGCATATTCATTCATTCATTCACATACTCACCCATGAATCCATCCATTCTACCACCCAAAATCAATCCAAATCCATCCATTATTTCATTCATCAATTCATCTTTCATGCATATTCGTGGAAATATTGTCAGTCAATAAAATGTAATTCATCCGTTTATACCTGATTACTTTAACAGGCAACAACATGTCATATACGGATACTTTTGTCCAGTATACATGTTTTCTCTTTTCTTTTCATTATCCTTATTATTGTTGGCCCCTTTTTCTTTAACTAAGGAAATTGTAATTGATAATACATGTGGCTCATGTGGAATGCATGGTCAGCATTCTCGCTTTTCGCCTTGTCAACCCATGTTTGATCCATGACCGGCGCATGTGAGTTCAATTGGTGGTTACCACACAGCACCGGTGCATGTCCAATATGCACTCCAGGGCCGGCCCGTATTCACCAACACATTCTGAGACTTAGGAATAAAGAATAGGCTTAGAATCAAGAAATATTGCTTGGGTGTTTGCATATATTTGCATATATGCGGGGTACTGATGTTGCTTATGTTAATAAAAAATCTAAAAAATGAATGCTTTAATTAGCGTTGGTCAATACTAAGTAAAATTCAATTAACAGCATTTTTAAAACAGAAACGTTTTAAAATTATTATTAAATCTAAGTCTAAGAATGCATAGGTGAAAAGGGGTTATGCCCCCCACCCCCTCATTACCAGACCACACACTAATTTAAACACAGATGGTAGGATATATTGCTTTGCTCATGTCTGTCAGTCAGTCTGTTGGTAGACCACTTTCGTTTCCGCTCTGTAAGTCTAACAGCTGATCTTTACCAAACTTGATGAAAATCTTTAAAGGCAAACTATCATGGTCAAGGTTGATAATCAGCCAAATCGCCTCAGGAACTGTAGAGGTATGGCCCTTGAAGTATCTAACGTTAGCCGTTTCCGCTCTCCAAATCCAACAGTTTTCATCTAATCTTCACCAAACTTGATAGAAATGTTTGAGGCTATAATATCTTAACCAAGTTCAATGAGCAACCAATTAGCCCCAGGTACTGCAGAATGTTGCCCCTTGATTTATTCAAAATTGGCTTTATTAACTATTTCTGCTATGATTTGAGGACCATAAGCGAAAACAAGGCACCAGCTCCACCTAGACAGGATAGCACACATCTCACTGCCTGACAGAAGAAATGTAGGCAACCCATCATACCTACTCTGCGTTTACATTTGTATATTCTTCTTCAGATTTCTTCAAGAACACATCAAACATCAGGATAGAGAAAATACTACGGGGTGCAGGTACCTGTCCTTTCTTGATCATGCTTTTATTTGTTTGTTGTACATGCAAGTGTAATCAGACACATTTTAAAGAACTATTATATTTAATCAGCTAGAAGAATGATTTAAGATCTTTGTAGCACACAAGCGTTTAACCACCTTGATTCAAACATGTTGCAATAGTAATGTATATGTCTTTGCGGGGTGGCCCAGGTGATCTCTTGGGCCATCATATCCCTCTTGTTACAACTTAATTAATCGACCATGTGCTATTTTGTTGCATTTGACAATTTCTTCGTACATTCTTGAAATCCAGTTTGTTTATTTCACATTTGTTATATGTGAGTATTGCATTTTCATCATAACAATGCACTTTGACTGGTTATTTTTAAATATTTGAAGTAAATCATGGTAACGTTTACAATTTGACGGACCCGATTTTGTGCCTATGCCTACATTTTTTTCTCGTCGTTTGTTTCAGTTATGTCATTTGTGTTTATATAAAAGACAGTTTTATAATGTCTTAATAAATAAATAAAAATATAAAAAGGTGAGTATCGAGTTGGTCCGGTGGTTCAGCCGACGGTACGACCGAGGTTTTCCCGCCGACATAGTCCAGGTGCTTAAGATTCGAATGAAGAGTTAGACATAGAATCCACCGGACCACGTCTCACCCGATACTGCACAACGTAATTATTCTATAATTATAAATGTTCATATTTGTTATTGCGACATTATTTTAGTTTTTCGATAATGTTTATTAATAACGTTGCTAAGGACTTATGCATGTCATTTATTTAAATACCAAATGCTGGTTAAGACAAATTTCAGCCTCATATTTGTCGATCTTATTTTCTAGCTCTAATGTGACCCAGGTGCAGGAAATTATAGACACTAACATTCGCTTACAGGATTCTAGATTAATTGTCTTATTTTGCCGATCGCTAGAACGATACGGAACGATTAAAGATTAAATCTATGTTCGATTGAATCAGAAGATGATTTGTTCTTATTATCAATTATTAAAACTATTAATCGATCGATTGTGTCAGAGCTCGAGTACATGTGCGTGTTTTATTAAGTTTAAGAAACTTTGATAACTGTATTAAGCAGTTTAGTAATGTGTCTTCAACTAACGAAAATGCAGCGAAAATTAAAGGTAAGTGAATAAAAACTTTCCTAAAATCTCAATAAATTAAACGTTACTAGATCATTCCTGTTATTATTTATTTAAAGGCAAATTAACTATTTTGTCAATAATTAAACGCAATAAATGGACCTATACTGAACCAAAACAGAAACTTTCGCTAAATTTGAGTGTAGATATTTTTAACGTTTGAAAATATTTGACTGAAATCTTTTGTTTGTTGTATACGTGTGTTTTATAACTCTAATGGAATTACCCGGTCGATTTTGCAAAGCAGTACGATTTAACAATAACCACATGAATTTATGCGTAACCGTGACAATTTGGCAAGTACTTTACGAAAGTTTATTTTTTTTGTTTTAGTACACATTACATGCGCTTATAACAAGTATAGTGAATTAATATAGTGACCTCCTAAACAATACTGTAAATCAATACCTAGTGAAATTAGCATTTGATTCCATTCTACGTGCATTTGTAAAACATATCGTCCCTTCTATCTGTGGTGATAAATCAAATGAAAGATATTGAGCCGTCGCAAAATGACCCAGCCTCCTTCGGACTGCACAACATGTGTTGTTTCTTCTTGGGCGTGAATCATAACAAAAGGCCCTGGTTCTACGGGCGAAGCCGTTGCCACTTGCCTGTCGGGTATTGTCGTTGTCGGTTCCGAGCTTGGATGCCGTCGGTAGTAGCAGATGACGGCAATTATGACGGCCGTCAGGATGATGATCTCCAGACCAGATGCAACGCAGTAATTGATTGAGGATCCAATGCTGAACTCAGAGAACTTTATCTTTAGAATGATGCATCCCGTTAGACTGCACAGTCCTAAAATGGAATAATTCGGTATGCAAGTTTGAAATTGCATTAACACATGGATCCACGCTCTACGATTTTTTTGCAACGAATTGCATGTCACGATCATGATAAAAACACGCATCATTAGCTTACGTATGAAGGTTAGTACTGAGTACAGCAGTATTAGCCAGTAACTTTTTCACGTTATATCTACGGTATTGGTTGGATGTTATCTAGCTATGTACATCATAATAGAAATTACCCGCAATAGGGTACAAAAGAAACAGCGCCCCAGCACAAACGCCAAAGCATCCAATATCCTCCGATTTGCTGTTACAATATGCCTCCAATATGCCGACGATAACCGGTAAGATCAGAACACCAAACGCGAAAGTTTCGAAACCACTGGCTGTTCTGTCAAGGTCTGAAAACATAATGTTGTCATAACAATTAAATAATAAGTTTTACCTTACTGTTGTAATACTTTTCAGATTTGATCACGTTTCTATGAATTTAAAAGATGCAACCAGAATAACATAATGCATCAAATTCAATATATAAAATAACTAAAAATCCTTATCGCCGTCTTTTTTAAACTTGTCATAAAACTTATACACTCAGGACAAAAATATTGAACGTCTGACAATACATGTAAATAGTTTTTATATTATCAGTAACGCGTTCGTAGTATTTTAAAAATGTTAGGCAAAACAATTCAACGGTATACAATTTTAACATAAAATAAAACTGTAATAATAATTGAGTGTCAAATTATCTACCTCCAATAGTGAGATCAGCTCCACATTTCGTCGCGGTTGTCGTATTATCCCGACACCAGCACTGTGATTTCTGGCTGACCAGGTCACATGTTGGGTTATGTACCCAGTCGGCTCCAAACATGCCGATGCCTTGTAGGATCAGTGGGCTAAGTAAGAATGCCAACACAGCAAACCCGGTAATAGTATCGCAGTTTCCCATTGCAGAAATTTGTATGAACTCTCTCTCCTCTGCAAGGTAACATAAATCTTATGTGAAACAAATTATGATGTAAGATATTATGTTAACAAGCAAAACATACGAATGTTATAATTTTATAAAATAATACTTTAAATAAATGAATAATACAGTCGACTTCCGATGCCTCAAAAACGCTTGGCACGAATTTCTCGTAGACTCGAAGTGTCTTTGAGATATAACTGCTCGTACATGTATAAGCATTTATTCTCAAACTCCGTTTCGCTCGAAGTTTCGATGGCTTAAAGTTTTTTGTCGGTCCCTGAGACTTCGAGCCACCGGAAGTCGACTGTAGTATTTATTATATTTCTCTTGTAGAACTACATTATTAGTACTAAGATCTAAACTAGGTACATTGATGAGATTTACACACAAATATGTTTATTTATAAGATATTAAATAATAAATTATACTTACGGAATTAAATAAGCTGGCTGCAATTTAATTTTAAAAAATAACCAAAAAGCATGCCCCACTGCAGTAGATTAAACCTTACCGCTTTTAAATTAGTTGGTTATTTTGGAGAGAAGAGATAACTTATCTATACATAACAAATTAGCTCACAATGGGCTTGAAATCAATGTCTGCTATCTGTTGTCCTGTTTAAGTAGGCGTAAATCGGCCGCGTCTCCGAAAGAAACATGCGTTTTACGCGAAACGATTGATAACTGAGTTGTTAACAAAAATATGACAGTTTACGAATGTTATCTAATATAACGAGACGAGCTGTTGATATGGACAAATTGGAATGCATTTGTATTCAAATGTTTCGCTATGAGCCGTTAATATAGATAAATAAAACAATGCATTTTTATGCATGCCTAAACATGTCTTTGATAAATTCTTGACATGACTTCTAAGCTCTGAAATGGTGTTATATTTATCTTTAAGAGTATTTTTTCATTTTGGTCTGAACAGTACCACGCACACGCAAAGTCTTAGATGCAACATAACATGTTTAGACATGGCAGCGAGAGAAAAAACAAACTACGTGCTCTCAATTATCCAATTATTCATCTACAGACACTAG
Organism: Congeria kusceri; assembly: GCA_027627225.1. NCBI lineage: Eukaryota > Metazoa > Mollusca > Bivalvia > Myida > Dreissenidae > Congeria > Congeria kusceri. The sequence goes on from CM051027.1 coordinate 9,779,366, forward strand.
TTATATAACAAACACACTTTTATTAATTGCATAACAGCAAAATAATGTGCGATCGTTTTAATTATGTGCTATTAAAACTACTTCATCTACAAGTATTTGTTATAGTCGCATATAATTAATAAATAATATAACAATATTGTAATACGACGCCGTTTGCAGTTATCAAAAGGTTCTTTCAATGAAACATAAGTACTAAATATGCAAGCCATTTCAGCAAACCGCTCCTGTTGTATCCAAAAAACCGGGAGAACTTTAAAGGCAACGGTTTAAGTCAGTCGACTTTCACATTTACCCTCCCCCCCCCCCCCCCTTCGTTCACTGGGTCCTAAGCCTTCTGGTAAGACTTATTTCAAAAACTGGATGGAGAGATGCAAACGTAGGATATTTTTTGGTCAGAAAAAATCCAATGGTCTGGGTGGAATTTGAACGAGGGATCTCACGAGCCTAAAGCACGCATCCTATTGGACCACAGCTCCTACTTTTCTATAAAACATCATATATATTTACGTGTTAATTCCTCTGTATTGGATTGGCTTACCTTCTGAATATATGCTCTTTTTACACGTTTATACCGTAGAGTACCTGTACTCATATCTACTGCGTGTCACAGGGTGAATTTTAAGTAAAGTTAATAAATGTACATTATTATCAAATTATTGTGTTTGTTTTTATATTTACCCTAAAATATATATTCTACAATTTAAAGTAATACACTTTTATGCATATTTAAATAGTCAGTGCAGTGTTTAGTTATTGTGTCGGTAGTTATGATCAGTTCTTAGTTTAAAGTAGACTGTAACCTTAGTTTTTAGAGTTACTAACATATAGTTGAAATTAACCTATGTTGAACACGTGCACATAATAACCAATCAATCACTTTCCCTCCAATATTCAGATTCACGGCTAAATTGTTTAGAGACAGCCATTACATTTTGACGATTGTCTTTATTTTATTATTTGTGTAGGATAATTGTTATTCCTGCAGGTAAATATTACACTGTAGTTTATGATTGATATCTATGTCTATTGCTTGTATTAATTTCGTATTATTTCGGATTATCACGGTTGTGATTATTAGTTATTATTTGAATAACTTCTTGTCGCTATTATTCACGCCGCCATGCATTATCAATCATTAGTATTTTGTAATGTCATTGAAACTTATTAATATACTTAATTATATATTTATTTATATGTATTAATTGTTTTTCTTTCAGAAAACTAACTTATCGATCGACACATTAAATAACAATATATCTACAATCCACTTGTGTTTATTTGTCGCTCAAACCGAATTGCGCCTACGGGCGTAGCTAAGGCCGGCAACAATGGCGCCCAACGTTACTTCACCGATCGATCAAATAATATAATTTTGACAATCAGTGTACAAAATCCTCCTTGGGGTTCTACACTTGATGGCAACAGTCGACAGTCGCTTTCTACTGGATACCCGGGTTTACACGTTCATAGCATGCTTAGGGCCCTCTTCTAAAACGTTACAACACAGTACCAGGACCAGGGACCATTCGTCGTTGGATGTGTATGAACTGTGAGTTGACTTGTGCATGAACACTGACTTTATAGTGATTCGGTTTCACTACGCATGGCGGTGTGGTGAGCTGTACATTTTATTATTTTAATATTTATTATAATATTTCATGAATGATATAATTTGTATGATTATTTAATCGTGTACTCTATGTTAATTCTATTTTTCAAACGTAGGCCAGAGTTTAAATTAAAAATATTTTTGAGAATCAATGCACTAATTTTAGGTTGCCCCGTTGAACATACGCCCTTGCAATGTGTATAACGATGTTTTCACTAACACTAATCCGTTACCAATAACAATACCGGTACATAAAGTAGTACAGCGCAAAGTAGTTTACACGTAGATAGCTTACGTACCTGGTAGTTCAGAGGTCATAAATTGGGGTTAAATGTTTGGATGCCTGTTTTAAAAATCGATAGATAAACTGACCACTCGATACCAGCCAAACCCAATATAATTCCCAATTTTCTATGGATGTTTCGAAATTTCATAATTTGGAAACAACGTTCACTCCTATTAGTATTTGTATTAATAGGAAATCGTGAAACTAAGCTATTTCTTACTGAAATTAGCCTGATCAACTAATTTCATTGAGAAATATTGATACTGTTGTGCATTAAATCACAACTCATTGCAAGGTGAAATAATCGCGTCGTTTCAGCGTATTTGAACTGGAAAATAAATCGAGATAATTTAAAAGCGTACAGATTCGATTTTTGTACAATGCTTTAAAAATAATCGATGTTGTCGTTAGTGGGATAAAATATACACAGTAATATATTGTGTATATCTGTACATTCTTTGTACGGATAAATACGGTGAGTTCGGTTTTACACCTGGCGCTATAGACTAGTGGCTAGTGTATCTCATTTGAACCGGATGTAACGGGTTCGAATCTGTTCCAAAAAAAAAATATATATACGTAGTGATTGCTTTGTATTATATTGTACAATTCAATCGTTGCGTGCGCGCATGTGTATGTTTGTGTGTATGTGCGTGTTTATTTGTAAATATTTTAATTAACTTATATTGTTTAAATCAATTTAAATAAAGTAATTGAGTTCATTAAATTAAATTAATTTCTTTTAAATACATGTTTGGAAATTTCAAAATTTTAATTGTAATACAAGATTAAACATTCATATTTCGATCCAAATTGTAATTTAAATCGTACAGTTTGCTCAATAAGGGTTTATTGAAATATATATATAATTGTTTTGTGATTAAATAAATGGATGAATGATTGTTTGATGTTATGTTGTATTATATATGACATGTGTTGCATTTACTGATGTATATTATAATGTACTATAGTTATTATTGAATTTGATTAGCGATACACTACTGAAGTAAACTTGTATCATCTTATGATGTGATATATGTGAATTGAATTGCAAAGATGACTGAATGGAAAGTTTGTGCACCAAGTATATTTGAAATGAAATTCATGTATATTTGAAATAAAAACTGGTAAAGTACAATGTGCACATACACGTAAAGTATTGTGGCATTTGTGCGCTATTGTATTGAAGCATTGTTGAATATTGTGAATTGAATTAAAGACAAGTGTTGTGAAACGGAAGTATAGTGAACCGGAAGTGTGGTGAATTTGTAACTTACTATAATATATAGTGCTGTACAATTGACACTTAATGTGAATAATATTGAAGTGAAATTGACACTTGTTGAAAACTAGTGAGGTCAGGCTGAGACTTAATGCAGTGAAATAGACGCTTAGAGATAGTGAAAAATAGTGAAGTTAACACATTGACATATAGTAACTGAAGTGAATTGATTTGTGGTATTTGGAAGTCATTTGAAATGAATGAATACTGAGTAAATATTGGTGTTGAAATAATTTAGTAGTGGTGAATTGTTAAGTGTGAAGTGCATTTCACAGTGAAGTGAATTATATAAAAGGCAGTGATACTTACATAGTGTTTTGAACTGTTTAGTACATAGGAACTGAACATTAAGTGAGGAGTGAAATTAAAGTGATATTACAGCTTCACCAAGAATGGATACAGATAGAGAATTGAGGAGACAAAGAAGGGAAAAACAGAAAGAAGAACAAACATCAAAAGAGATGGAATTAAAAAGGAACAAGGATATTGAAAAACTGAATAAAATCAAAGAAAGAGACGCAAAGATTCTTGAAATTCAGAGACAGAGATATGCATTAATAAGGACTAGATTAGAGAACAAAACAGAACAACAAAGGGATATGAATCAACCAAAGGACTTTGGAAATAAACATCAACCAAGAAGAGAGACAGTTGGGGAAAGATTGGAGCAAAAATGTAGAGAAGTGGACCAGGAAATCAGGACTGAACTCGACTATAATGATGATGTTGAAGGTGCGGAAGGATACACGGCGGAGGACTACCATATACAAAATGAAGACAATGAACAAAATGACAAGGATTCTATTGACGAAGAATTACAATGGTTAAACAAGAAGATGGAGGAAACATTCCAATGGAGGAAACATTCCAAATTCATGCGGAATCTGAGGACAGAATATTAAAAGAGGGGGTGAGATGTAGCACAGAAACAATAGGGAAATCTGACATTGACAATGATGAAAATGATTACAATGGTGAAAATGATGAAAGGTTTACTGAGGATGATAACGATACAGAGAAGGTGTTAGAAGATGAGATCAAAGAAATGAAGTTAAAACACATGAAATTGAAAGAAGAATTACAACGAAAAGAAACACTTAAGCAAATAAGGGACCAGGAATTATTACGTGAAGTCCGGCGGAAACAGAAAGATGAAAGAATACAGAAATTAAAACGAGCAAAACAAGAGCTAGAACAAGATATGATGGAAATACAGAGCACTATTACGTCATTAGATGAAGAATTAGAACCTGAAGACAGTGATTACAAACACATACGTCGGAGAAATACGGATGTGATAGCTCCACAAAGTCAACCATTAATATTAAAGCCAAGTGTTCCGAAGTTTTCGGACCCATCGCAATTTACAGAATGGCGATTGGAAATCGAAAGTATGATTCGGTCAAATATTTACCAGAAAGATATACTAAAGCAATGTGTTAGATATGCCATCTCAGGACAACCGAGGAAAGTTTTAACGACGTTAAAACCAACAGCAACGTTAGAAGATATATTGTCAACTATGGAAAGCAATTTTGGCGATATTAAAAGTGGACAGAGTATTATGGAAGAGTTTTACCAGGCTAGACAGGACAAGGATGAGGACATAGCTTCATGGGGTATACGGATTGAAGAAATGATCCAAAGAGCTATCGCGAAAGTTGAGATCCAGGAAAACAAGAAAATGTTGAGAACAAAGTTCTGGAAGTACTTGAGAAATACTGAATTGAAAAATGCTACCAGAGTATTTTTTGAAAACAGTGTTACATTTGAGGAGTTGAGAAAAAGAGTTAGAAGGGAGGAACAGGAAATGAAAGTATCGCAAGACAGACAAGAACGAATCAAACAGATTAACACAGTACACAATGACCAACAGTTAAGTATATTGAAAGTCCTAACAGAGCAAATGCAAAGAATGAAGAAGCAACTAGATACACTGACCAAAGAAAAAGAAACTTGGAGAGACAACAGAAGTGAAAGTGCGACTAGAGAAAACAGACGTTATGATAACCAACCACAGTACGGATACAGAAGGACTTTTACACGAGGAAGAGAATATTCAGGAAATAGAGGTCAACGTAGAAGCAGACAACCTTACAGACAAACTACATATGAAAGAAGCAGAGAATCCCAGCAGCATTTAAACGTCAACGAGCTGTAATCGATGGGGTCGATGAGAGCTCTGAAACTTACACAATCCCCAAACAGAACCCATTCGAAACTGTTTTTAGTAGAATGGTGGGTAAGGCTAATCTATCTACTGTTACTATCAACGGAAATGAAGCAACCGCTCTTATTGACAGCGGGTCTCAAGTCAGTATAGTCACTGAACAGTTTTACAATGAAATGACACCGAAGCCAGAACTTATGTCAATGAACGAATTCAATCTGGAAATAAAAGCAGCTAATGGCACACACATTCCATATTCTGGATATATACAGACAGCTATAGGAACACATTTTACTCAAGAGCCAATAGAGACCATTCTTCTAGTTGCACCTGTTAACGAGTACCCCATGATAACGCTCACATCATACTTGGTACCAATGCTATCAGAATTGTGAATGATATGTGTCACAATGAATGCTCAGATGCGGGATGGAATGCAGCTTTATTGGCGATAGAATCGAACATTGGTCACGTACTTGCTGCCAAAGACATAACGTTATATCCAAATGAAACCAGAACCGTGGTAGGTTTCCTGCGAAAACGTCGAAATACTGACGCAGCTGTTACGGAACAATGCCAGTTTGATAGTCACGGGGCATTAGTATGTCCAAGAGTTGTATCTATCAACACACGGGGCAAAAATGCGAGAATACCTGTGAAATTGTGCAACATATCTGCAAGACCTGTGAAAATAAGAGCAAAACGCGAACTTTGTGAACTACAGGAAGTACAAGTTCTGCGAGCAGCTTCGATACTGCAACCGCTAAGCGCCACCGTATCTACAGAAGATGCTGCACCTGAAACAGAAAACAAAAACAGTTATGAAAACATGAAAAGTGAATGTGATGTGGATCTCGAAGGAACTGACTTAAGTCCAGAACACAAGCAGCAGGTTTACAAATTGTTTAGAAAATGGGATACAGTGTTTCCGAAATCGAAACTTGACATAGGACACACAACTGCAGTCAAACATTCTATCAAATTGATCAATTCAGAACCGTTTAAAGAGCCATACAGGCGCGTACCTCCTGCTCTATTCAATGAAATACGAGAACATCTCAAAGAAATGCTAGAAATAGGAGCAATACGTGAATCTCAGAGCCCATGGTCATCTAACTGTGTAATCGTCAGGAAAAAGGATGGAACTATACGATTCTGTATTGATTTCCGAAAGCTGAATGCCCATACGAAAAAGGACAGTTATGCAATTCCAAAAGTTGAAGACACTTTACATCTTCTTGCAGGATCACGGTACTTTTCGAAATTAGATCTTAAATCTGGATATTGGCAAGTTGAATTAGAGGAAGATGATAAGGAAAAGACTGCGTTTCAAGTGGGAGGTCTAGGTTTTTATGAAGTAACAGTCTCCCATTCGGCCTCTGCAATGCACCTGCTACATTTCATCGATTAATGGAACGATGTATGGGAGATTTAAACCTAAGAGTTTGCCTGATATACTTGGATGACATCATTATTTTCTCAAGAGACGTGAATTCAATGATTTCAAGGCTAGATCAAGTATTTTCTCGGTTGGCAGAGTACAATTTGAAAATCAAACCATCGAAATGTGAATTTTTCAAAACGAAAACCACTTACCTTGGTCACGTGGTATCCGCAGATGGCATAGAAGCAGATCCCGTCAAGATAGAAGCAGTTAAAAATTGGCCCACTCCGAAATCTGTGAAAGATGTTCGTAAATTTCTCGGCTTTGTTGGCTACTATCGCCGATTCATTAAAGGGTTTGCGAACATAACGAGACCGTTGAATAACCTGCTTATAGGCCATCATACTAAACAGAACAAACAAAGCAAATCAAAAGCAACCAAGCCAGTACCATTTAAATGGGGATCCGAGCAACAAACTGCTTTCGATGAACTGAAGAAACAGTTGATAAATCCGCCAATCTTAGCCTATGTTGATTATAGTTTACCGTTTATTCTGCATACAGACGCCTCATCGAACGGATTAGGAGCTGTGCTGTATCAACGTCAAGACGGACAGGAACAAGTCATAGCTTATGCAAGCCGATCACGCAAACCATCAGAGAAGCATTACCCGGCACACAAGTTGGAGTTTTTGGCGCTTAAATGGTCCATAACTGAAAAATTGCACGATTACCTTTACGGTACTGAATTTGAAGTCATCACGGACAACAATCCACTTGTTTACGTACTTACAACGGCGAAGTTGGACGCTACAGGACAACGCTGGCTTGCCGCATTAGCCAACTACAACTTCACACCGCGATATCGAGCTGGTAAAAACAACGCCGATGCAGATGGATTAAGCAGGCTGACAATACAACCGGAAACATTAGCTGCGATAACAACTGCTGTGACAGCAGATATTGAACAGGTACCTTACTGTTTCAGTACATCTGTACCAGACAATTCACCGCCTGAGTCATGTGAAAACGTACCCGAAGATGTTCTCCAGACATATGCCTTGACTTCCCACAACTCGCGAAAATCACAACTTGACGATCCAGTAATTTCCAAAGTAATATGTCATTTACAAGAAGGCACAAGACCGTCTGTATCACAGAAAACAGACCCCTGTAATGGTGTCTTGAAATATAAAAGACATTGGTCTACTCTCGAATTGAAGGAGGGAGTTGTGTTTAGAAGAACAACAATATATGGACAAGAATACAGACATATAGTTTTGCCGGAAGCATTACGTCAAATAGTTTTTCACAGCCTACACGATGACCTCGGTCACCAAGGGCGCGATCGGACATTATCATTATTCAAACAAAGGTTCTTTTGGCCAGGAATGTAGACTTTTATTAAAGACATGATCAATAAGTGTTATCAGAAGTAAAACACCGGCCGAAATTAGTTCACTTGTGAATATTTCAACGTCATCGCCAATGGAGCTTGCCTGCATTGACTTTTTAAGTTTGGAGAAATCAAAAGGTGGATACGAACATATTTTAGTAGTAACCGATCACTTCACGCGCTACGCACAGGCCTTTCCTACGACAAATCAGACGGCAAGAACTACTGCGAATATACTGGTTGAAAAGTTTTTTGTTCACTATGGGTTCCCTGAACGCCTACACAGTGATCAGGGTGCAAACTTTATGTCTGGACTTATCAGCGAATTTTGCAAATTAGCTGGTATCGAACAATCCAGAACTACGCCTTATCACCCTATGGGTAATGGGATGACTGAACGCTTTAACCAGACACTATTGCAGATGCTCACAACATTAGATGAAGAAAATAATTCGGATTGGAAGTCATACGTAGCACCAATGGTCCGTGCGTACAACAGAACCTTACATAGTAGCACTGGCTATTCGCCGCACTACCTTATGTTCGGACGTCGCTTCGAGAGTGACTTGCGAAAGCATATAGCCTCGCGAAAGAGAATGCATTACAAAATGCAGAGAAAAGTAAGCGCATATACGACAAGAAAGCAAGAGCCGTAAAAATAACACCAGGTGATTTAGTGCTAATGAGAAATGTGACCCTACGTGGAAAGCAGAACATTGCTGACAAATGGGAAGATGTACCATATGTCGTTATTGCCCATCCAAATGTCGACATTCCCGTATACGACGTCAAGAAGGACCACCCGAAATCTAAACGTTTACGTCGACTTCACAGAAACTTGTTTCTACCTTTAGGGTTCACAGAAGAGTCGAAACCAAAACAGCAGGACATACCAAAATACGTTATTCCACAACGACGATCGGAATCACGGAATTATTCTTCTGACGATCAAAGCGTTCATGTGTGCGTCGCTCAAACCGTCAACGTAAAACGCCGAATTAGTACGTTGCGGGTTCGTGAATAAAATCTGTAAAAACAGTGATAGTGACAGTATGAGAAGTGTGTGTTTATGGACATAATGATAAATTAATAACGTTTGTCTATTGTGTTGTTTCTTAAAATTTGGAAGTTTTTATACAATGTCAGTATATGTGGGTAGTTATGATCAGTTCTTAGTTTAAAGTAGACTGTAACCTTAGTTTTTAGAGTTACTAACATATAGTTGAAATTAACCTATGTTGAACACGTGCACATAATAACCAATCAATCACTTTCCCTCCAATATTCAGATTCACGGCTAAATTGTTTAGAGACAGCCATTACATTTTGACGATTGTCTTTATTTTATTATTTGTGTAGGATAATTGTTATTCCTGCAGGTAAATATTACACTGATTGATATCTATGTCTATTGCTTGCATTAATTTCGTATTATTTCGGATTATCACGGTTGTGATTATTAGTTATTATTTGAATAACTTCTTGTCGCTATTATTCACGCCGCCATGCATTATCAATCATTAGTATTTTGTAATGTCATTGAAACTTATTAATATATTTAATTATATATTTATTTATATGTATTAATTGTTTTTCTTTCAGAAAACTAACTTATCGATCGACACATTAAACCACAATATATCTACAATCCACTTGTGTTTATTTGTCGCTCAAACCGAATTGCGCCTACGGGCGTAGCTAAGGCCGGCAACATGCGGTGAACTGTCCTGGCGATGAAAGAATACCCCGGCTGAAGAGAAAACCTATGTATGAGATGGCATAACCATGAGCAGAGTACACGATGTAAAAAAGTTTTCAAAATGAAAATAAAATTGTGTGCATTTACACTTTGTTTTTTTTCTACGTATCTTTCACCTCAACGAATACTTATTGCTAAGAGAAGATTACCATGTTGACACCACCACAATAGAAACAGGTACGTTAACATCAAGGCCACCAAGATTCGCAAGGTACAATTTATGACAGAACATAAGAGATAATGTTATTGGTAAGACATTGGTACAGAAAATACATATAGTAAATTATAGTGCAACAGAAAATGTTGTAATACGCTTTAGACGGATAATATAATGCATTTTATAGCACACGGTCTGGCGTACCGCACACATCTAGTCAGACCTGCGCGGAAAATTGACAATATTTATATGTTTGAATGTTTTTCAATTGATGCATGACGTCGAATACGTCTTCTTGTCCAATAATATGCAATTTCCCCTGGGACGCCACCGCGTGCGTTATTTCTTCCGCTCTGGTGACCTCAAGGATATTTTCTGGACAACCGCTCGCTGCTGTTTCAACTTGAAGGTCAGTAGCTCGGTCAGCTACAACCCTGGAATTTTGGTTTTTGTACAAGACGTAGCCGACGACGAGGTAGCAGTAATCGATGGCTGAACCAATAAGAAACTGCGAACCTTGTTCGAATGATGATTCAACCGATTAAGCTACAAAGTCCTGAAGTAGAATGTCACACTGATATAATAGAATTGAGCGTGACTCAGTAGTAGTAGTAGTATTAGTAGTAGTAATATTAGTAGTAGTAGTAGTAGTAGTAGTAGTAGTAGTAGTAGTAGTAGTAGTAGTAGTAGTAGTAGTAGTAGTAGTAGTAGTAGTAGTAGTAGTAGTAGTAGTAGTAGTAGTAGTAGTAGTAAACACTGACAAGACCGGTACATCTTTGTGACTCAGGGTCAGAGTCGCAAAAAGCCTCTGCGATTCCGTTCACAACCATCTATTGATGTATGAAATTTGAAGTTGCTATCTAAAACGGTTTGATGGTTATGCTCCTGACAAAAAACCGACATCCAGACAGACGACGGACGGACAGACGGAAAGACAGACTAACTGATTCCAGTTTACCCTCATTACAACTTTGTTATGCGAGGGGGGGGGGGGATTGTATGTTACCGAAGTGTATAAAACAAGAACACGGCACAATTTCGCTCCAGAAGAAGTCTAGTTTACTTGGTATGTGGTTAGACTAGAGTTTCGGATCACAAATTCCTAATGGGTAATATTTTATAGGAACAAGACGCAATATTATTCAATGCTATGTAGCATGTATGTTTGATATATGGTCCTTAATAAGGCAAGACAAAAAGCCAAAAAAGACAGAGAGAAAGTGGTAAAACAAAAGACAGGACAAAGTGCCCAATGAGAGACAAGCACAATTGTTCAACGAAAGACAAGACAAAGAGCCCTCCAAAGACACAATAAATGTCAAAAGACAAGAAAAAAAAGCACAACAAAAAACAAGTCAAATGTCAAAAGACAAGGCAGAGAGCCGAACACAAGACAAGACAAGGAGTCCAACAAAAGACAGGACAAAGAGCCCAAGAATACAAAAGACAAATGTCAAATGACAAGACAAAGAGCCCAACAAACGACAAGACAAAGAGCCCAACAAAAAACAAGACAAAAAGTCTAACAAAAGACAGGAGAAAGAGCCCAACAAACGACAAGACAAATGCCAAAAGACAAGATAAAGAGCCCATTAAAAGACAGGACAAAGAGCCCAACAAATGCAAGACAAATGTCAAAAGGTTAGATAAAGAGCCATTACAGACAGGACAAAGAGCCCAACAAACGACAAGACAAATGCCAAAAAACAAGACAAAGAACCCAACCAATGACAAGATGAAGAGTCCATTAAAAGACAGGACAAACAGCCCAACAAATGCAAGACACATGTCAAAAGACAAGACAAAAAGTCCAACAAAAGAAAAAAAAGAGGCCAACAGTCGACAAAAAGAGAGCCCAACAAAAGACAATACATATGCCAAAAGACAAGACAAAGAGCCCAACAAGCGACAAGACAAAGAGCCCAACAAGCGACAAGACAAAGAGCCCAACAAAAGACAGAACAAAGAGCCCAACAAGTGCAAGACAAATGTCAAAAGATAAGACAAAGAGTCCAAAAAAAAGACAATACATAGAGTCCAACGAAAGACGAGACATATAGAGCCCAACAAATAACAAGACATATAGCCCAGCAAACAACAAGGCAAAGAACCCCACACAAACACAAGATAAATAATAACCGACAAATGGACTAAACTAAAGGGCCCAAAACAAAGAGAAGATAAATGACAATAAACAAGATATAGAGCTCAACAAAAGATAAGACAAAACGCAAAAATACATGACAAAGAACCAAACGAAGGGCAAGACAAAAGGTCCAACAAAAGAGACGCGAAAGAGCCAAACATTCGACAAGAAAAAGAACCCAACAAAAGCAAGACAAAAAACCCGACAAAAGGCAAGATAAATTGCCCAGTAAAAGACAAGGCAAAGGCCAAACAAACCAAGACAAAGTGCCAAACGAACGAGATGACAAAGAGCCCAACAAAAGACAAGACATAGAGCCAAAAGAAAGACAAGCCAACAATCCCATCAACAGGCAGGACATACAGCCAATAGAAAGACAAGCCAGAGAGGCCAACAAAACAGAACACACAGAGTAAAACAAACGATAAGAAAAAGAGCCCAACAATAGCCAAGACAAAGAACCTAACACAAGCCAAGACAAACAGAACAACACAAGACGCGCCAAAGGGTCCAGCGGAAGACAAGAAAACGAGCACAATGAATTATTAGACAATATCCCGATGAAAGCCAAATAACCCAACGAAATACAATACAAAGGGTCTAACGAATGACAAGACACATAGCCCTACGAAAAAAAATGCAAAGACGGTATAAATGGTTTAAAGTAACACAGGGTAATAAAAAGAGTTTATTGTGCAAAGCCAACCGACTGTACATACATTAAACAACACACAATCGCATACAATTCAATTTCATGTATAAGCTAATAACACGTTGAAGTTAAATAATATGGCACAAACCATTTCAAAAATATAAAAGTGCATTGTTTGTCGTTAAAAACTATAAATGTATTTAGTAAACGTTCTTACTGAACCATTTGTATGTAGTATGAGACGTTCTTTAACTTAACCATATAAAAATAACCACATCACTCAATCGTCGTTTTATATAACATTCTATTCTTCATATATAGTGGCATTGATATGTTTGTCTGCTAGGTATACCTGGGAGAGATGTACATCATCGAGAGCGTCAAGTTTTAAAAATCGACTGGACTGCTGTTGTAAGTAAGGAGTTCATAAAAAGTGTCGATATGTTACTATTGAAAGAGGAAGTCAGTTGATACAGTTAAAATGTTTATTGTTCTTATTCATAATGTGAAAACTCAAATCTCGCTTGCAACCTAATTTACTCTGACATTTCAAGACTTCGAAATGAAGATTTACATGTTGGGGAGACACAAAATTACGACAGAGCCCGTGTTGGATTCTGTTCTGGTGTGGTCGGCTCAACCTTCACGTTTGTGTTCGAATCGTTCATTTACGGAAAAAAAAGAAACCCACCATTTGAGCATCTTACTCTCTGCGAAGTACAGGTGGAAAAGACGTTGAGGTGGCCCGGCAAAAGTAAACGTTTTCATATCGTCTTTCCTATGCAGTAGATGCGTTCTGTGCAAACAATGAAGTTATTTAATACATGTATCTGGTTTTAGCTTTTTCTGAGCAAATCGGCGTTATAGTTCATCGATTATTTATTATAACATACTGAGCATTTCTTTCTTTCTATATTTTTCTATAGAAAATACATTGTAAGATGTGTATATGTATTTTATTGATTGGACATGTAATAACTGATGACTAGTTCTTACTTTGTCATTTAGTGTAAAATATTCTCTTACGAGTTTACATCGTCAAAATGCGTTGTTTGTCTTTAACATTAACTGCATTGACTGGGCATGCAATAACAAATAATGAATGGTCATTGCAGTACCAAGTTTAGCAGTTTACATCATCGTTCAAGGATACGTCCATGCAGGTGTGGCGACCAGTAAAGCAGAGAATGTTACGACGATCATCCAGTGCATGTTTCTATGTTCAAAGGCACACAAATGTATTGGCGCACAGTTCAATCTACGGCAGCGTTCGTGCAAAGCGTTTGACGTCATGATAGTTCAGCGTATCGAGGGAGGAGGTGACGTGATAGGGGTGATGCTACGCGAGAGTGCATATTCGATCAAAAATTGAAATTACTTGTTAAACTTTAGTAAGTGTACATTAACAAGTTCGTACGCACATTGTTGACCGGCAGTTTGGCATACACAGCGAGCGTAAACAGGCTCGTCTCCCTTTTTATTAACAATCCACTGCAACGTTCTTGCAAACGTGCGAAAAGATCAGAGTCAGCGTACTGATAAAGTCATCATCGTTCACCGTTACTGCTCAGGAGCCTTCTACATTTAAAGTCAACAAAAGAACATTTAAATATTTGTATTATATGTTGCTATATTTTGTAAATCGGTTACCATTTGATTTGCAGTTCTTATTGAAATGTAACATACCGACAAAATACATTCACTGCCTAATCGAAAAACGGTCAGCAACTTTCTGGATCCGAATTGCCCGATAATCATTTCTGTTCAAATCAGTCAATGATATTTTTTTTCATGAGTAATTGTTAATTAACACTACGTCAACCTCACTCTATTAGTTTCCAATCACATGGATACATTTGGAATGCCAAAATGTGTTTGATAAATAAATATGAGAATATGAGCGAGGCTAGTGATTTTGAATAATTATTTTCAAAGTTGTTTATACAGACATGTAGATTAGAACCTACATGAGTGGCAATTCATTTTTCGTGTATCAAATAAGCAATTTTTACTAGAGCAACTGTTCTTTGATGTTACGATTGAATTTAAACTTGTTTTTAGTTTTGCTGTGAATTATTGCTATTTTATAATGTGAAAGGACACACCAGAGAACCTGCTCACGGTGGGTCGTGTGAAATGATACAGTCTGATCATTTTAGTATAGATTATAAGTTTTTTTGCACTTATGCTGTGTGAAATAATGGGATTTGTCCACTTAAAAAGTACTTAAATGCACACAAAAAAGTAGTGGATATTTACTATAGACTGTTATCTTGTCTGTTTTTCTGCAAACAAGTTTATAAACGCAACATTGAGTGACGACGACGTAATAAATTATGGCCGTTTTAGTTGTTGCTGCAAGTAAAAATAAACTGTACTATTCAAGTCTTTGATTACGTCCGAGTAAAAAAATTAGGACTTTTCAACGTAGTTTGCGCCTAGCGAGGAACCATACAGCAAAATTAATGTCGATTGTTTAAAGTAATATGATTGTTAACACAATATGTTTTCGATAATCCTATACTGCAAAAAATAAGTATTATCTTTGGCTCCCATAAATAAATATTGTTTCGTAATGTCATACAAGATCTGGTTTGTCAGATAACATTAAATGGTATTTGTTTTTAATGCCATCAGCTTCGTCGATAAGTTGCCACTAACTGCATACTTGTTTTGACGTTCTTGGGTCCACAAATTATTTACAAACTATCATTCATTTTATTATTATTGATATAACAACTAACACAAAGCTATGATTTTTTTTTCAATAAAAGTAAATAACTGAGGAAATAATATCTAGAGTTATAGTCAATAAACATTGTTTCATTATTTTATTATGTTCACATGTTTGTTTTTTCTTTGCATCTGTAAGAACCACACATTGCGAATGACAAAGAACGGCGTCCACAATTTACTGATCGTTAAAAAAACATGTAAAATATAAACATGACTTGCATCAATTATTAAATAGTGTATCTGCGGATGCTAGAACAGTATTAAGTTGAACAAAAAAGAGATAATACAGGGTGCATGCAATTCGGAAAAACGTGCATTACCTATCTGCACAACAGAATATTGAATTGCATTTAGCAATGACTACGAGTTTAAAATATTCAATATCTAAATAAACACTCGCACCTGTGTTAGCATTGATTTACATTAAGCAGTAATGCAGTGATTAATGGATCATTCCAGTCTTCCTCTATGAATTATCAAATGGAAGATGTTGAGCTGCGTTACAAGACGCCAGCCCCCTTCGGACTGCTCTTCAAGTGTTGTCGTCCGTTCCTGTATTTGGATCTCGACCGGTCCTGGCTCAATGGGCGATGCGGTTTCTGAATTCTTATTGAATGTCACTGGCAATGAGGCCGATTGGCTACTTTGCTTCTTTCGATAAACACATATGACAACCAACATGGTGATGGTAGCAAATAAAATGTACGCGCTAGATAGGAAACAGAAGACGATAGAAGATCCGAGAATCGATATGGAGAATTTCACGACTATGAAAATGCATCCTGCAAAACTGCACAAACCTGTTAATTAAAAACAACTAGTTACACAATATGACATACATATTTGATGTGTTTTAAACACCTGAAGATCCTTATCTGATCTTAGAATTGTATTCCTTTTATTCTAGACTAACCATTTAACGTGTAGCGATGGGAAAACAACTTCTAATGTTGGTTTATGGATTGAAGTGCATAAAACGGTAGTATTTTTTCTTAAATTATTGTCCGTGAAGAAAGCCCCGAAAGCCATTGACTGTAACTTCGCTAGACAAACGAATTGAATATTCACTGACATAGCTCTTTCTGTTCATTTACAACAATGCCACTATATTATTATTTAATTGCAAGACTGAAATTCCTACCACCCAACGGGTACAGGAGAAACAAGATTCCACTGCATTTACCACAACATGTTACTTCGTTCGTTTTACTGTTAATGCATGCCTCAAATACTCCAAATATCACCGGCAACAGCAGAATAACGAATGAGACGACTTCTAATGAATATGCTGTACTGTCGAGGTCTGCAAAATACAACCCCATTTACATATGGTAAATAAATGAACAATTATGTACAACCAAGTACATAACTGACATATCATTAAACGCATCGACAAAAAGCTAGTTTGTATTTCCGTAGGCTGTGAAAATCTCATGTTAGACGCTGATAAAGAAAGTAAGGTACTGTATATATCAATAACGCAGTTTGGGTTTTATATAAGTTAATAATTACTTATCGTGGAGTGTTTGACCTGAGTTCTCAATCCAGTCTGATCCAAACGTGCCTTTGCCTTGCAGAATGAGGGGACTAAGTAAGATAGCCAAGACGACGCAAGCTATAAGGCACTCCCCCATTTCTTTTATAAACACAAACCTTACTTCTTATATAGACACCTTTGTATATAACCAGAAGCTGTAGTTCAATTATGATTTAAATAGATTAAAATGATTGCACACACCAGTTGTTAATATTAAAGTCAGGTTTGTAATCAGTTCTTCTTAGAATGTGTTTACGCTAAATCGCACATACTTCCTCGAAGATATCCTATCCCAAGGTCAGTGAATAAGATTGTCAGTATGTTATGCGTTATCTAGACGATATTATGATATTTAGCCTATAATGTACTAGTATACGTATCGTGGAACTCAGTAGAGCATGTGCGCGTGTGTTCTTCGGTGCGTGCGTAGATTTCTGACATCGACATATTGATTTATCTACAGTATTGCGCCTTTTCATTTGTAACTTTGTTAAAGGGAATATGTTTCTTGGAACAACTAACTTGCAATTATGTAAAAGAATTAAACCAATTAGATCGCACGCAACACCTATCATGAACATGTGTAAAAAATCCATTACTAATATGTTTGCATTTTCTGATTGCAAAAAAGCAGTAGACGATATTAAAGCAAGGTCGAAACAATCAAGACGATGACTCATTGATAGTAAGTGCATTTGTATGGTTTCGATTATGATGGATTCCAGCAACATTTAATCTCACCAATTTAACGTATTTTTAATCTTAACCGCAGTAAAAAGCTTAATAGTATTGTAAATTGATAATTGTTTGATTTATTATAATAACTTAATTTGACATTTGATTAAGGTATTTTAAGCACTTACCGTTATTAAAATCTTGGGGGAGTTTTACATATTTTTCCAGGTACAAATTGTTGCAAATGTGTTTAGAGGAATAATCAGTTTTAATAGGGCAGTTGGCATAAAAGTGGCTACCATGGAAACCAAGATAACGTCTAAAGAAAGTTTTAAGTCACACATATTGTCTTATTGTTATAAATGATCATGTCCAATATTTTGGTGAGTGAATGTGTATTAAAATAATTGTACACGTGAGGGGCTTTGGAATAATATTTGATCAATGTAAAAAAAACTCAATGTTAAGTCAAGGAAATAACATATGCATGAATGTGTTATCAATTTCTGTAATAATAATGCTATGTTGAACTTCTGAAAAAGTTATGGTCAAATTGTAAATCACTTGGATTGTCCAGGCAATTATTAGACAGATAGGGATTTTAGACAAGTTGTCTCATAAATAACAAGAAATATCTTTAAAAAGATATTCGGCGTCTGTGAGAATTTTGCAAAAAAGGAATGTAAATTCAATCACAATAAATACTTAAAACTTGGCATGATTTTTTTTCAAATATAATTAACCTATTCTGTCGCATGCCCAACTAGATCCAATGGCACAAAATACTCCAATACCAAATCAAACGTTACGCCTCTTTTTATATACCATTATTATATTATATTTTACGTGACTACGGTGTGTTTCTTTGTAAACATTTAAATAATTACTAATGTTCTGTGGTTAATAATGGATTATCTAATAGAAGCAAAACAATATACCGATATGTAGCAACACGGATACAAAATATGATGCATATAATGTAATGTATGCATCAAGTAATCGATACATACACGACAAGAAACATAATTAAATAGTCGTTTTTGTGCGAAGTATACATACGTATTACAACGTACAACGTTTTACATTATTTATGGCTAGATTAAAGAGAGATTAACCTAACAATCACCTACAGACGCTGTCCTGGTGGTGGAAACATCGTCTACTTATAAAGTGCCTAATGTGTACGAATATACAAAGGAACTCGAAAGTAGTTACGTATACTAGTGTTGGTGACCCCAGATTTATTCATGTGCGTTTTGTGTTTGTTATGTGTTTTGTGTTTTGCTATGTCGTTTTTTGGCAATTGGTCACTTGCCATAAATAAAGAAACTCGTGCTGCTAATAAAAGTTCTTTCCTGCTGATACAGCTAGAGTGTAACTATGTTTAAAATGTAATATTAATAGTACTATGCGTCTTCTACATTCATTCTTGGGCAATGCTGATGTCACAAGGACAGTTTGTCTGTATCTGTTTTATGTGTGTTGTGTGGCCCATTTTCATTAATTTCACCAAATCGACAATCACCCATCACTTCACTAACTCGTTTTCCTCGTGCACATTTTCACACGATTTCGCCAGAAAGAGATTGACATTCAAAGAGTCAACACGTTACCGTGTCTTTGTGTTTTGTGTTTTTCTCATTACTGCGCCCTATTTTTACCAGGTTAGTAAATCTATTTTCTGCATCAGTTTATCTCATTTAATCTCATTTCATATATCATGCGTATATGTATTTGTCTTTTAAGATGTTGTATTTTGTATTTCCATTTATGAGTAAGAGATTGACATTCAAAGAGTCAACACGTTGCTGTGTCTTTGTGTTTTTCTCATTATTGCGCCCTATTTTTACCAGAGTCACCTGCGACACTGACATATGGGAAGGAATCGAATTCACAAAGAACCTTAAGTAATTTCTTAAATATTTAAACATAAGTGCAAACTTTGAATGTATTGTATTTCTTAACTAAATAACCATATATGCATGTGTTGCTGATTTTGCTAAAATAACATTGTAATACTGATGTTATTTTACAATTAAACTTATGGTTTAACTGTTTCTGTATGGAATGATACAGTTGAGGAAATTTCCAGAGTTAAGAATAAGGAAGAAATTTAACTTAAGATGCTTTGTGAATACCACCCCTGATTCCAAACATAAGACGTTTATGAAGCTTCATCAGTGGGATGGTTTATTTTGTTACAACAACCCAAAGTGTTAACATAATTTGTTGAATGGTTTCAGTAGTGGTGTCACTGTTAATAAGTAAATATTAATTAGTTGCGAAGGTAGAACTACCCAAACATAAATAGTTTTTTTTCAATACAATGGTAACAACTGTGACAGAATGCAGACAGCCACTGTGCTTGGATTGTGGCGTTTACTTTCCAACAACTTCGAAGCCACTGCGCTCAAACCTGTAACACACTATAATTATGTGTAAGACAGCACATTACATTTTAATTATAAAAAACATGCATGGTACGGAAATTTTGATACATATTTTAGGAATTGAGAATTATAAGGCAATTTTGATACGGCTATTTTAGAAATAGCGAATTATAAGGCAATAATATCAAATTTCCGCAATATACGTACAGTATAACAAGTTCAATTGCACAGTTATATTGAACACTATATATGCTCTACTTACTGCCAAAGTATATTGTTTGCAGTTTGCACAAGCAATTAAAGAATAAGAATAATGTACATACAATTATATTGATATTGCAATTTAAAATATACAGGATCGTCTTCACTACTTACGGAACTTCGCATATAAATCCTTCAAGAAGATTGCACGGGGCGTCGTTCCATTTGTATTGCAGATTGTCGTACAGGCCTAGGCAGTTCTCACGGGTTCCACCATTTGGCTCGCCTGGGGCCCAGTTTTGAAATCCGTTTCTAACGTACTCGTTTTTCTTCACCCAGACCCATGTGCCGTCATTGACAAGATCGTATGCCCCGAGCCAAAAGTCTTTCAACACAGTACCAGGAGCTACAATATGTGGAATGTGTGTTATTCGAGCTAAAACAAACTAAACTTTTGTGCAATAATCGTTCTCGGTCTGAAACAAAGACTTTCTATTCAGAATCAAAGCGTTGATATTTTTTTGTCGAATTTTACGAGCATAATCATTCATAGCGTTACTATTATTGTATTTTTAGTGCAATGTTTGGAAACTTACGGAATCTTGTTATCAGCTCATTTTCCAGGAACCTTTGCTCTTCGGCTGTCTCTACTGTAGCTAGCGTGCCTTCACCGAAACCATACATTCCACAGAAGGACTGCAATTAAATTATACGGGTAAGTACATATGTTGTTTTGTATATTTGTATGACAAGTACTGACATATGCTTTGTACGTATTAATTGTATTGCAGTTATGGTTATATTGTATCATACAAGGTCCATTAGTTATGAATACAAAAACACAAGAAAAAACGCTGCTATTTATTTATTGAAAAAAAAACAACACAAAAAACATTAACAGCTGTATCTTTATAAGTGCTTCGTACTTCTTGCCCAATCAGCAACATATTAGGTTAGAAAGTCTTTAATGGTAAAAATTTGAATATCTTAAAGACGCATATCAGCGACGGTGTTTTTTTTTTAAAATTGTTAATAAAACATTGGCATGTAAGGCGAAGTTTTTGTGTCCATAGCATGCGCAACTAACAGCTGGTAGTTCAATGAGGCGTCTTACCATGGCATCCCACCAGGATAACTCCGGCGTGGCGAAGACATGGTAGCATGAGTCGCCATGCTGCATGAAGTCAATAGGACAGGCCACACTCACTTGGCTGTAAGCTGACGGCGAGGTAGGATGACAGGATCGAAAATGCAATAGATATAATCATGGCATTATCCATGCAAAATACCTATTATAACGCAAACATATTTACATGTTGAAATATATCACGTCTTAAATTCACCTTCACCTGCATATAAACTTCAGAAAAATATAGCATGGTAGAAGTAATAATTGAAAAAGTATTAATTATCTGAAAAAAAAACACCATCAAATACAAACCTTGTCCACAACACACAAGAAGTAAAAATGTGTACGTCCAATGTTCCATGTTATTCAAAATTAATGAAGAAATACTTTATTTCACCTTATCTTGTTCTAAAACCTTCCCTCGCACTAAGTGAAACTACTCTAAGCAATCTGTAAACGGTGATAAGAATGCAGGATCCACGCGAAACAAAGTTACTTATAATAATGGTCGTTTCCATCGTGTTTATCGGGAGACAATTCAGTAATTAATTAACACTATTATTCAGGTGGGTATATACCTGATTACCAGCTTGTGGTTGACGTTTGGAAGCGATCAATGGCAATGCATCTTCTGACCATAGTTTGGAAAAACACTAGGAATACGAAACGACAGACCTCTTATAACGGTCAACTTACAGTTATACAGCTACAATTTCGTGCTCGAGCTTTTATTATCTGTATGTTTTTTGCATTCTCCCATAAACCCTTGTCAAACTATTACACTCACTGAAACAGCATGTGTTCGCAATATTATAACGTATTGAACTGAAATTATCTCCAAGACCGGTTATGACCGGTTGTGCACATAAATACGAAAAGCCATCTGTCCCTAACGTGGATAAATTTCTTCGAAATAGACAGACATATAAAACATATCCTCACTGTCGAATTAAAAGTCATATTTCTCATACAGCAAATCGGACAGAAAACCTCCTGAAACAAAATTATGAAATCCGTCTCGTACTACTGTTGTAACGATTAAAATCGTAACTGAAGATAAAAGTGGAATTTGCTAAACGTAGCCAGATAATTTCTACCGATGGTACATGCATAAGTTAAACCAGATCACAACACACTTTTTCAATCAAATATATTCTTCTCGTTTTTTTATATTTAGTTTATATCCACCTTGTTAGTCATTTCACAGTTCTTAAATGTAATACAATCGTCGACGGTACGTCTGTTATTACAATGCATTTGGGTTTAAGGAAAACACGTTCTGAAACTCCCTACCCACAAAAACTAGAAAATGTCTTGTAAAATTCACATATAGAGCTATTTATTTACGAACACAATGTAGAAAATGTTGAAACAGACTTTACCAGATTTATGACATTGATCATTGTTTATAGCGATTCCTTATTTGCAATTTGTTTGAAACCTGTTTGAAAGAAAAAGTTTTGCAGATCATACACTGTTTCAACAATATTAGTGTGTTTCGTTTTGTTTCTGGTCGTGTGAATTGCGAGAGTGTTTATTATTTGTGATTTGACAATTCATGTGAATATTAGAATAAGTATTAGTTACGAGGAAATAACGTGTCTGAGTATACAAAATGTCAATAGTTTTTTTTTTGAAAATCCACACAAATCGTGAACGTGTGCTGAGCTTTTAATTTTGATATTAAGACATAATCTAATAGTTTAGTCACGTACACACATTAGAACTATTCGGTGGTTCCGTGAGAACAATCCATCGATAACATAAGTGGTGAACACACGTAATAATTTAATTAAATAAACGTCATCACTGTTTTCCACTTTAAATGTTATTTACACAGATGAGCTAGTGAGCAATTGTTAAAAAAACACATTATTTTCAGATGCGCCAGTTTTAAAAAAATATTTAGATGAAGTTTTATTTCCCCAACTTATGTCTAACTTTATACATAAATAATTGCACCTGGATGTGTTGTATTTATTCATATAGGCAAGTTTATTATGTGAATGTTTCAAACATTTTCGAATATATAGATTTTATTAATATCAACATATTGCATTTGATACTTGTTTCGAATAGCGTATATGCTTATTTCTTATTTAAGATAAAGATTTTAAAGAAAATCGCAGACATTATTAATACGGTTAGCTTTATTTATTAAGTATAATTGTTCGTGCGTTTATGTAACAATATAAGACAAAGGAGTAGAAATTCATGTAAAGGAAAACATGCTGTATGGAACACAGTCAGTTAAGGTGTGTTTGTTTGTTTATTTGGGTTGTACGGCAACTCAACACATTATGGTCATATCGTGCCGTTTACGTATGCCGACCCCAACACAGATTAGGAAATGTAAACTAAATTTTGATATATGTGTTTATCTCTTTTAAGTACTGGATTAATGTATAATATGGCACTGTTTGGAAAAGTTCTTTTAATGAATTTACTTGGAAATATCTTTCACGAATATCACCGAGGTCTGTGCAATTAATAAGCATATGTTTCACAGTAAAATTTTGGTCGCAAGGTATACAATGAGGTGCTTCTTCGCTTTTTAAAAGGTACGGATGTTAATCTGGTATGCCCTATTCTGCAGCGAGTTAAAACAATTTGATCATGTCGGTCAGAAAGAGTAAAAGGTGTTGCTGAATCAAGACTTGGCTTAATCTCGTGTAATGTGTTAAAGGTTGCCTCGTTCCAAATTGCTTGGCATTGTGATTGTATTAGTTTATTAATTGCTGGTTTAAAATCACTATTGGGTAATTGAACATTGACAATCTGGAGACTAAGAGATTGTTTTGCTAACGTATCAGCTTTCTCATTGCACGTATCCCAATATGGCTTGGTATCGAACAAAAGGTGACTGTTTTGGTTTGTAAAATATCATGTAATTTTAACAATAGTATTTTAATCAGAATATTATCTAGTTTGCTGTTTTTGATACATAATATCACAGAAAGTGAATCGGAGAATATAACGAACTTATCACTAGCGTGATTTGAAATGTAAGACAGAGCTAAGTCAATGGCTGTGGCTTCAGCAGAAAATATAGATGCTTTGTCTGGAAGTCTCATTTTACTTGAAAAATTGTTTGAAAAAGTAGCACAACCAACACGGTCTCCGTCCTTCGACTTGTCGGTGTATAAATGGATAAAATCATTGTGTTCTTCTAAAAAATTAGCTAATATTGCTTTGAAAATTTCAGTACTATCAGAGGATTTGTTTAACCTAGACAAACATATATTAACTTTTGGAGAGTTGTAAGTCCATGGAGGGATATTGTCCACGATATTTTGAAAAACAGATTGAGGATTAATATTTAACTGTTCCAAGTTATTTTTCAAACGAAAGCCGATAGGTTTTATTTCTTTCTGTTTCTTTTGCAAATTCTTCGGCAAAATTTGGTTTGAAGATAATTTCACAGGCAGGATATCTTTTATCGGCAGCGATCCTTGCTGCATATTGAATTGAAAGCTTTTTTCGACGTAGATTTAAAGATGATTCACCTGCTTAAACGTAAATACTTTCAACTGGCGATGATCGGAAAGCGCCAAGGGCTATACGTAGACCCTGGTTGTGAATAGTATCACGCATATGCAAGTAGGATTTACGTGCAGATCCGTAAACAATTGAACCATAATCTAACTTTGAGCGAACACGGCTCCTATACAATTTTAGTAAAGTAATAGTATCAGATCCCCAATTCGTATGAGAAAGAACTTCCAATAAATTTAGTGCATTAAGACACTTGGTTTTCAGTTGTTTAATGTGTGGAACAAAAGTTAGTTTTTTTATCAAATGTTACTCCTAGGAACTTTGCTTCATTAACTACAGGTATTTTTGAGCCGGAAATATAAAGCTTAGGGTTTTCGTGAAATTTGCTTAAGCGACAGAAATAAACATATTGAGTTTTTGACTTTGAAAATTTAAAGTCATTTTCATTTGCCCACTTTAGAATTTTATCCAAGTTTTGTTGTAGTTGGCGTTCAATAGTTCGCATACTTTTTTAACGATAACAAATCAACAAATCATTAACATACAAAGAACAATCAACACCTAGTTTGAGAACTTTAAAAATATTATTTATCTTAAGACCGAAGAAGTGTAACTGAACGGATACTTCCCTGAGGCACACCTTGCTCTTGCTGGTGGCTCTCAGAGAGAGTAAAACCTACTCTAACTTGAAAGTTTCTATCCGAAAGGAAATTGGAAATAAACATGGGAAGTCTTCCATTTAACCCTGCATCTTTCAAATCTTTCATTATACCATATTTCCAGGTAGTATCGTACGCTATTTCAAGATCAAAGTAAACATTAACTAAATGTTGTTTGTTAACAAAAGCTTCCCTTATGAAGGTCTCAAGACGAACTAGGTGATCGTTTGTACTTCGTTGTTTGCGAAAACCAGATTGAAAAGTAGTTATAATACATTTTGATTCTAAATACCAAACAAGTCGTTTATTTATCATCCGTTCAAAGGTTTTACAAATACAGCTGGTTAGAGAAATTGGCCTATAATTATAAGGATCCGTTTGATCTTTTCCAGGTTTTGGTATAGGAATGATTAATGCCTCTTTCCAAATATCAGACACTTCACCAGACAACCAAATACTATTAAAAATATCAAGAAGTAGATCAAGTGATTCAGATGGAAGATGTTTCAACAATTGATAGTATATTTAATCTGGACCTGCAGCAGTGTCCTTTGCATGTTTAATTTAATCAATTAAATCATCAATAGTAAATAAACTGTTATACGGCTCTTCGTTTTTAGACTGACAATCTATTTTTTGTTTTTCAGCTTTATCTTTAAAACTTTGAAATTGGTTAGTAGAAGAATTATGCGCGAATGCATCAGCCAAAGTGTCTGCTATATCTTTTGGAGTTTTTGCATTGCTAGAGTAACTGCGCTTCAAGTGAATTATTGGGTTCTTTCTATGTTTTCCACCTATTTTTCGGATTGCATCCCAAACATTTTTAATAGGTGTATTTGAATTTATTTTAGATACATATGATTTCCAAGATATATGTTTTGATTGTTTAATCGTCCGTCTGGCTTGTGCCCGAAAAATTCTATATTTGTTAAGATTTTCAGTTGTAGGGCATATATTAAATTTTTTAAGTGATGCTTTTCGTTTTCGAACAGCTTTTTTACACTCGTAATTGAACCACGGTTTATCAATTTTACCCATAGGATTAATCTTAGATTTTGGAATACAATCATTTGCTATCTGAGAAAGTACTGATGCAAAGTGATTAGCTTTATTTTGATAATCAGAAAAAGAAGGAAGCGTTAAGTCTTCAGAACACAATTGCTTAAATGTTGTCCAATCAGCTTTTGAAAATTTATAGTACGAATTGTTATCAACTGGAACAGAATCGTTTGATTTTAACAACAATGGAAAGTGGTCACTTCCGTACTGCTCATCCAAAACAGACCAGTCGAAGTCCAAGTATAATAATGGATGTGTTAATGAAAGATCTATGCACGAAAAGTTGCCTGTGGCTGGGTGTAAATATGTTGATGACTTGTCATTTAATAGACACAGTTGTAAGTTATCTATAAGCTTTTCAGTGGCGTTACCCTTATTATTAGTAGATGAACTACCCCACAAGGATTATGAGCATTAAAATCACCAAGCAAAAGAAACGGTTCTGGAAGTTGTCTTACTAAACATTCTAAATCTTCAACAGGGACGGTCAAGCAAGGCGGGAGATACAATGAACAACCCGTTATAGGTTTATGTAAAGTTATTTCAACAGCCACAGCTTGTAAATGGGTTTGTAACTGAAGATGCTTTTGGTTAGCGACTGCTATTATTGATCCCCCTGACGCCCTTGCAGTGTATGTTCGAATGTTATTATATAGTGCATAATTTTTAAGAGTTAAATTATCACTTGTTGATAAAAGTGTTTCCTGAAGGCACACGACCTTAGGAGAATACATGGATATTAATAGAAGAAGATCATTATAATTTGATTTGAGACCACGACAATTCCACTGAAGTATAGTGTGACTCATATTTCGACAGAATAAAAATGAAAACAAAAGATCACTTAGGAAATTTAATAGGGCTTCTACCCCGAGTCGAAGCACGGGGAGTAGAATGATCAAAATCTTCATCCTCCATCGAAGAGACATCTTCTGCAAGAGAGTCGTATCGATTAGAGGTTTGGACCGGGTTCCTGATGGCCTTTGGGATCCGGTCTGTCAAAACAATTCGCTTTTTGGGCGACTGCTTTTTTTGGCTGCTTCTCTGGAGAAGGTCAGTTTCTTTGTTGAAGATGTAGCCTCTTTTGGCGAAGAACCTCGAGATGTATTTGATGTGCGTGTTGGCGAAGTACTTTGAGAAGTTGATTTTTGTTGAGTTTGGACGGCAATTGAATGAAGTGAACTGCAACTGCACAGGTTTACTTGTACACCGCAGTCGACAAGCTTAACCCGTGGCTTGGCTGCTGAAGCATATGACTGAGCTTGTGGCTTTGAAGTAGCCTCTACAATCTTGCGGGCCTCAGGAAAGGGAAGAAATTGCGTGTACTTGACTCGCAACACCTCCTTCTCCCTATGCCAGAAGGTGCAGGACCTGGAGGTGGCAAAATGCTCCTCACCACAGTTGGCACAATGCATTTTGTCCATCTCTTCAAGACTGGTCCCGCACCTTCTGCAGATTGCATTCTTCACACACTTTGATTCGTGATGCCCGTAATTGAAACATTTATAACATTGCATAGTGTTGGGAATGTACATTTCAACACGGAGTTGAGGTATCCAACCCTAACGGATGGCGGCAATACAGGTGTAGCAAAATAAACAATATATGTGTGCGTAGGTGTGAATTTTCCATTTCGCGTAACAAAATACCCTTTACGGAAGAAACATGTTGTGAGCCTAACTCCTTGGCAATGTCATCATCTGACGTGCCATCAAGGTCTGGGCACCTGATGACTCCCTTGCACGAGTTGAGACTTTTGTGTACCAAACATTGTACATCAAGGTCAAAAATTTCTCAATTGAAAGCAATGTCTCTACCTGTTTTGGGCGGAGAACCTGAACCAAGAGGCCGCCCTTTCGCAATGTTTTGACACTTTTTGTGGAGCCAACCAGTCCGTCAGTTGTTTTTCGACAATGAAAGGGCTTAGCTCAATCATTTTGTTTGCCTCGAGAGATTCAATTACCACGAAACGTGGGAATGAATCCACGGGGTCTGCGGAGGCCTGTAGCATGTCGCCAGATAACTTGCGTTTCTTCTGTTCTGAGGAATCCATAATTGATTCAATAGCAATTCATCCTCCGAGCTCCCCAGCCGCCACGGACTCCAACAAGGGGAGGTGAATACGAGGCGAAAATCCAGCCCCGCACCCCAAGGATACCCGGAAGATATACTCGTATAAAGTCAAATTTAAAAAAAACAAATTGGCTTTAAACGATTAACCCATGAGCCATCGCCTTCATGGATAGTAAGAAAACAATGTGTCAGTGAGCAATACACAAAGTGTCAAAGGAATTTTATCTACGGTATGCGTTGCTGTATGGTGTTGAGATTTAAATTGATCTACGATACAGTTTCATAAGTGAGCAATACCAAATATGTTACAAAATAATGTTATCAAAAGTAAGCGTTGCTGTAGGTGTTCAGATTATACACTGATAAAATTCAATAAATTATTAATTATTTGTGTCCGACAAGGATGTTAGCTACGCCCTATCCTTTTTTAATGCAACTATCCAGAGGCAAGGCATGACCAGCCGATTGACCAAGCTGGGCCCACTTGGCCACCCGTCTACCCTGAATCAGAGGCCAAAGCAGTGTGTTGGAAAGACTGGAGATCCGTGGGTCTCCCTCAACTGCCAGGACCCTCCTTTCCAGTATACGGGACGCTGCCTACGGCAAACGGGCAGGTTGGGTGTTTGCCATATGCCCATCAGACAGGCAAACTTATGTACCTGTCCAAGTGGCACATGTTTCTCCTCCTCACCACGGAGTTGGGGCAGTTAAGGTGTTATAAACGCTATATCTATGTAACCATTTTACAATATTTATATACGTAATGGTTATATAAGGAGTTATTTTCCAAAACAGGCAAACACAACAATACAACAATCGATTCGTCAACGTTTGATTGCAAAATGTTTAATTATGCAAATGTTTTGTAAGATATTGGTTATTGTCCTGAATAATTAAATGCGTTTTGTGTGTAATAATCCCGTATACTTACGTATTGTGTCAATAAATTTTTATAACAATAATTAGACTTTTATAGATTTCAAAATGTGAGCGCTAATATAAGTGTTTGCTTGTTCATTGTTGAACATTAAGCTTAATCTTCGTTTTCAGTGTTTTAAACCTTGCATTATTATTTTATTATGTACAATTGTTAATGCATTATGATGTTTATTAAACGCACATAGCTTAACCTATAAATACAGTTGATATGGAACAGCTTAACCTATAAATACAGTTGATATGGAACAACATTTTGATGACAATTTTGTCCACAACTCAATGAACCGTTACACAACTCGAAACATGCAAACATACATGGTTAGCATTGTTTATTAAAAAGATCCGCATGCTAAGACAATAATAAGCTAAATGAAAACACGTAATAAACACATTTCTGAACAATGCTGAAATTACATACTAAACCGCATAATTGCACATTAAAATGTATTTAAAAATGACGACATGTTGAAAAAATGGAATGTTTACCTAACAAACTTATGTAACAACTTCGCACCTTTTTTAACATCGAATTGCCACCAGTTGTATTGGATTGCAAAGTTTTATGGCTATTTCTAGTCTCTATGGATTATCAAATGGAAGATGTTGAGCTGCGTTACAAGGCCCCAGCCCCCTTTGGACCGCTCTTCAAGGGTTGTCGTCCGTTCCTGTATCTGGATCTCGACCGGTCCTGGCTCAATGGGTGATGCGGTTTCTAAGCTCTTATCCAGTGACATCGGCTTTGAAGTTGGTTTGCGTTCTGTTTTTTCTCGACAAAGACAAATGGCAACCAGTATGATGATGGTCACGAGGAGAATGTACAAGCTAGATGCGAGGCAGTAGTCGATGGAGGATCCAAGAGTAGAGTTAGAGAACTTCACTTTTATGATAATGTATCCTGCTAAGCTGCACAGACCTGAATATATTAAAGTATAGTTAAACAATATAGCAAAATAATGATAGAACAAAGATCTACAAGTTTATAATAATGTGCAATAATTTGATGTTGTTCTAGAAGTACCAAAGCAAAACGTTAAATGAATATCAACGGAAACCGAACGTATGCCTTTAAATATAACCACGAAAAACATGTCAAGTTGATTTGTTTATGTGTTCGTTGATATTATGTTGATAAAGAGGCCCCTTTATAATATTGGCTTGATTATATTACCATGAAGTCTAGCAACATCATTGATTTTTACGTAGTTAACTTTAAAAGCAACGGTAGAAAATGTACATAAACTGATATTGACTCAGCACTACCCTACTATTCACTATGTATACTTTTACAAGAATATAAGTAAATGATGATTTCAATGGCCTACCTCCTAAAGGATACAGGAGAAACAAGATTCCACTGCATTTACCACAGCAAGTTACTTCGTTCGTTTTACTGTTAATGCATGCCTCAAATGCTCCAAATATCACCGGCAACAACACAATAACGAATGACTTCTAATAAATAAGCTGTTCTGTCGAGGTCTCATTTTATGTATGATAAACATAAACACAATGATATTGTAATATACAATTAATGTGTTACCAAATGCATCATTAACCGGACTTGTTTAACATCAAGATTGTTTTTATAACGTTTGCATTGTAAGAAACAAATGTTTGCGGGTAAGTATTTCGGTATTTTTTTTTCAATGGAATATTTGTAAAATTTACTTATTCACCTGTGACCGTCCTGTGTGCGTGACTGTTAGCAATTTGTCTGAAATTTCTATAAAAATACATAAACAGACAAAATTATCACTGTAGTAGTGTTAATTCAATTTGAATTAATCTGTTTGATACAAAAACTAATCGAATTCAAGATGAAATTTAACGGCAAACAACAGTCAAAATACGACTATATTATTGCCGCCGTCTTGGAATCACCGTCCTATTTTCGTAATAGAAGGTGAAGGTCAATATTTTGCATAACTTTGTGAAATGTTTTTTACTTAATTTTAAATGGCTAAATCTGAAAACTCTTAATCAGCAAATGAGGCATGGAATATGTCCGAAAATCATGAAACATTGTTTTTTACTTCTTTAATCCGACCTTAGTGTCATGAAAACCGAAAATGTGAAATTTCGCCTAATCAAATAATAGTGGGTCAGCTGACGATCACGTAACATGCTAAAGCGGGAATCGACTGTGGTCTCTAGGGCATTTTTCAGTTATGAATACACTTAATAATTACGACCTAAGTTTATGACGTCATAGTAACTTCCTGTCTCACACAACATTGTAAAGAAGAAACATGCCAAAAATATGACTACAACGAAAACAGGTCGGTCAACGATCTCACAATTAAAACCGGTCGATAAAAAACGCTGATGGAAAATGTATGATATCCTTAGCCCAGTGTGCATTTATTTGTAATATTTACTTACCAGTGAGTTCAGGCCATAGCCCTGAATCCAGTCTGATCCGAACGTGCCTTTACCTTGCAGGACAAGTGGGCTAAGTAAGAATGCCAATACCACACAAACTACTAGCCACTCTCCCATTTCTTTAATAAACACAAACCTTAGTCCTGAAAGTGCAATTATGATTAAAATTTTGGATTAAAATGATTGCACATGGCAGTTGTTAATATGAAATTAAGGTTTGTAATCAGTTCTTCTTCGAATGTGTTACGCCGAAAGACACATACTTCCTCAATGATATACACTATCACAAGGTCAGCGAATAAGATTGTGGGTCTACTTGTATTATCTACACTGTGTTCCGTCAACAAACATTCCCACTGAGACTTTAACCGTTTATGGCATACGTATGAATCTCCAGCGGCATCAGAGAATCATGTATAAATATATACAGTGTATTTATGTTTACATTTAAATGTTTTAAAATAGTAAATATTGCTTGCATTTTTAGTGGTTCACCCTTTTGTTAACAGTAGTTGTCGGGTTTCAAATAGAAATCTTGATCCAAAATGTTCACTAAAGTACGACTAAAGTTAAGATTTCCTTTATAAGCTTTAAATTTAAATTCGGCCTTAAGTAAAACAATAATAGTATTTATTTCTTGACAACTGTTTCTTATCTAACCGAATAAATGTACTAAGACATTTAATTATGATATTTAAATTGTATAACGTTACTCAAGTCACTGGAAAAGTTTTACATATTTTGTTCAGGTACAAATCATTGCATATTCGTTGAGGAATGCCAAAAGTGGTGGACAGTTGGCACACTGTGATTACCATGGAAACCAAGATATGAGTCTACAGGAAGTTCTGGTCACAAATTGTTTTATTGTTATTTTAATGAATAATCACGTCCAATACTTTGGTGGGTCAATGCTCATTAAAATAAATATTCACTTAGACGGCTTTGATTTCGATCAACGATAACTATGTTCAGATTTAACAAGAATTTTCTTTAGAAAGTTATTCGGTGTCTGTGGTCATAACTTCTGATTGCAAAGAAGTAATTTAAATGTTGTTCAAAAATTGTTAAACCTGGTGACGTTGTAGATGTCTATTTTCTTAGTTAATTTAAATGTCACTTAATACTTAAAATTATTTATAAAAAATCTATATTTTGTTTAAAATAATACAAAAGATGAGTACAAGTGCTCTCTATTGAATAATTTGTTAACTTGTCACCGAACGTTAATTTAACCGAGTATTAGCGGGAACTGTCAACATAAAATAATTCAATATGCATGTTGAAGTAAATAAAAGAGCGAACCCATGTTACTACGTGACAATAGCTCTGTGTGTAACACACTTGTATAAAAAGTTCCTATGTTTGAAGTTAATAAATATTCTTTTTTAATACTAAGGCCTAATTCCCGAACAATGAGCTGATAAAATGTTGTTTTTTATCATTCTTATCATATGTTTTGCGTTATGATTAACGTTCTGCAGTAATTGTTTATTCAACGTTAATACAAAATTTATCTATAACATAATACTTTTCGCACACTTACAAATAATGTGGTTTGCTGGTTTAGTAAAAAAATGTATCCCGATAAAAGCAATCATGAGGTCACTTTTTAAATAATGCGGACGTCAAATTTTGTTGACACAATCATAAAATTTAATAAAATGATGATTTGAAAATGTACGTATTTATTGTGTAAAAACTGTTTGACGTGTTTCTGAAAATGAAATAAAAGTAAAACGTATAAAAAATTCGATGCATGAATCGTTCTGCATAGTCTTTTTACAGAAAGACGATACGTCTATTAATTTATTGAACCTGATTATTTTGTAGAAAGGCCGCAAAGGCGTCCTTCTAAAATATTGTATTATTATATTGTTTGAGACTGTTATCTACAGTGGCGTAAAAACAGGTAGGCCTTGTAGGTCCGGGCCTACAACTTTTTCTCAAAGTTGACAACAATAAATGGCCATAACATGCAATAAAACTTGAACGCTAAGGGGGGTTAAGTGTCGAACAATTTAATTCCTCATTAAGAGATCGATTAAAAGATGATCTAAATACAAAACATTTTATTTACGGAATTTACCTTCTGACCAAAATAGAAATAGACTCAAGCGGATTATTAAGCGTTGCCGGATTATTAAAGCTTCTGCTAACTGTTCCAGCAACATCGGTAGTTAAGTTGTACGATGAGGCTCAAAACTTATCTGCGGTCAATCATGACAACAGACAGGCTTCCCAGCCTTCAGTGATGCATATACACAGAGAAAAAGCTGTTTACATCGAAAAAGTCGTACATACATTCGCGGCCGTCAAAAGTCGTAAAATGGAGTTCTGTTAAAAAGTGCTG
The DNA here is from genome assembly GCA_027627225.1 of Congeria kusceri. Lineage (NCBI taxonomy): Eukaryota > Metazoa > Mollusca > Bivalvia > Myida > Dreissenidae > Congeria > Congeria kusceri. The sequence goes on from CM051027.1 coordinate 9,813,835, forward strand.
ACAGCCATAATTGACACTTTAAGCAACGGACGTGACGGCATTATAGTTAAGGCCCAGGTTATACGCACTACATCATAACATGTATATATGTTTGTTTATAACTATTTTGTTTGAAGGACCTGTAAACTAAATGAATTTGCTGAAGGCTATTAAGTAAGCAGAGCATGAACTTGTTGTTTTATATTTATCTGTTTATACTTTACATTTATCCGCATAATTCATAGTCATAATTATAAAGTTAAAGCATTGTCTTCGACAAACATTTTACTTCGTATCTTGACCTTATGACCGTGCCTACAACACGAAAATGGCCTAGCTACGACACTGGTTATCTATGCAATGATCCTGATTGAATATTCTTTAACTAAGGGCATATTCAGACGCTTCAGGCTTTAAATGGACTTCGAAAGCATTTACAATTGCTGCCATTTTGTTTTCGGCTATATTTACGCGATACTACCTAAAATAGATTGCGTTACTTTAAACATTCAAAACTTGATACTTATTAATCCTCTATAGTTTTGGAATGTTTCACCTCGACTATTATGACCAGTTAGCCGAAACATTACTAGGATATAATCAATATGGACATTCTTCTCATTTTTAATAAATAAACTGGTCAGTTTTGTCCAATATTCATTCAGTTAATGCAAATGCCTCCAAAGACAAGACTTAATAATCTGTGTTTGAAAATAATTATTTATTCAATGACGATAATTATATTATATCGCAAATAATGGACTGAAATGCATGAGCTGGCATGCACAATCCTCATATCTCAATATCATACTATATTAAAACAAAGTTACAAAGTCAAGTGTTTTGATATTAAACTATCCGAATATCTGAACAACAAAATTTTATGCATCTATCAGTATATTCATTATTTAAAGCTTGTATTCAACAATTCTAAGGATAATTAAAATGTTATTCGTCTGAAGGGACATATTAATAAATACTGAGGAATGAGTTTCCTATTAATTACCCGTTGATTTTGTAATATACTTGTTTTATAACCTGCATCAATAAAATTGAAAGTCAAAATGGCAGCCATTGTGACGAATATTTTTGGCCACCTTCTGTAGGATTCAGTAAATATTGTCTGTGCAATCCGACTTACTTTCTTTTATCTTATTTTAACTAAGTTAAAATATCAATCGAAGAATAAGTTTCCCAATTTAAGAATTTAAAAGTTTTGTTTTCAAAGTTTAAACACCATATTTATAACCGAATACAAGTTTTATCATTTTATAATGCAATTAGATACCTGTACGCATTATGTGCGAATATTAAAAATCCATACTCTAACTAATTGTAATTTATTTATTCCTTAATGTATTCAATCAAATATGTACCTTTAATATAAAGTAGTAATATCTTCGAAAACATTTTGATGTATTACATTTGGAAAATTCGGATATCCAAACATGAAATAATACATTTGCAGCATCCAACCAACACTATTGATGTTTAATTTAAAACATATAGAAGTTTATTAAATTGGAATCCTGTTCATAGATACATGTTCCAGAACACACAATTAAAACACTACAATTGTCTTACATATGTGCTTTATTACAATAACGATATATAAGCACTACACTTATATACATGCAACAGTGTTATGTCCTGGTCATCACGATCGATCTCAACCAATTCATTATTTGATCCGCAAAGTCCATCAGCTTAGTCGTTATGATGGCTGAAAGCAGACACCATTCGGACAACATTCATTTTTCGAACAAGCAGAAAGAGGTTCCCCGTTTCAGGGTCATGTACAACAGCTCTGTGTTCTACGGTTGCCTCTTGGACCCGGATATCCCCAGCGTGGTAACTGCAGGGCGGCACAGCAATTCTTTGAGCTCGTCCAAGGATACGTGTTTCTTCGTCAGTGTCACGGTTCCCGCGCACAAGACAACATAGCCCACAACACAGGAGAAAAGTGACCAGCAGTGTAAAACAGGCGGACGTCAGGCACAGGATAAAGGAATATCCAAGTTGACTGGAGCTGTACTTCGGAACAATTAACATACATCCGATGAAACCGAAGAGTCCTGAAGAAACGTCATCGTGCAAATGCCTATTCGCTAACACATGTAATACATATACACATCAGTATGTAAGTATTTCTTTATAAATTATAACTTAAAATGAAAACTTGTTTTCATAGTATTTCAGCTCCTACCTTTGTTTTTGAAATGCTTCCTGTAACCACCTACGTTGTTACATATATAACTGAGGTCATGAATACATGTAAAGGTATGCTAATAAGAACAAGAAAATTACTAACGTGTGTAATTGATCATACAGAGGTGCAGGCCAAACGTTATATATGAAATCTATCCTGTGTGTGATATTTTTGCGTTGTACACATAAATCATTTTATGTTCTGTTGTTGTCAGCATTTTCCTGCTGGGTTTTTTTAAGATTGTAAAACGTTTTAAAGACTCAATTACCCGCAACGGGATATAGAATGAAGCAACATCGACCAATGGTTCCACAGATCCCAGTATTGCCATCTTCATTCTCATCTCTTTTGTGGCAATACATTTCGCAACACATGCAAAGTATCGTCATAAACATCACCGCAAAGGCCGTACAATGCAGTCCCAGTGCCCGCACGTCCAATCCTGGGAGTGTAATGATACGGGTTTATTCTGACTGACCGTTTTATTGTAATGTCAAGTTGGTTGTTAGGCTTATTTCATTGAATGACAAGAAATATTCGAAGCAAATGTTTTGAGTAATAACTGGTTATGCTAAACAGAAGTAAAGTAGTGTCCGCAATTAATAATTGTTGTTTCAACTGAAATAAGTAATCCATGCTTGATTCAAAATACATACGTATTGCAAAGAATCTATACAAACAAGAAAGGATAACTGCGACTTACCATCGCCAGTATTTTTTTCACACGTGGAATTGTTTTCTCCTGTACAACAGCTGTAAATAATACCAAATGAAGGGCATGTTTCCGTGGAGACCCATCTTGGAGTGAAAAGACCGACGCCTTGGAGGATCATCGGCGCATATAACACACACAACAGGCAAACTGCACGTGCTTCCATTCTGGTGTCCTGGTATGAAATTTTTTTTAAGCAATCGTAATATTTCACAATCACATTGTACATTCTGCGGTGACCCTTAAAGGTATGTCCACGGAAAAGTGGTTTCCTTCAGCTATATAAATGATACTATATTTTAGCAATGCATAATACCAAGCCATTTAAATGAAATAAGAATAATACATTATTACATAATAAGAATATGGCATTAAACTGAATGCTATTTTATAAACTCATGTGCTATTTTGTGCTATTGAAGTGAAACTTATGTGGAAAGAACACAAGAAGAAAAAAGTGTCATGCACAAGGCCCATAACTCAGGCATTATTTTGCAAAAGTATTGCCTTCTCATATATACTTGTCCTAGAAATAGCTTCCCTATCAATGTTGTTAAACAAACCTACTCATATGGAAATAGCACAGCAGGAAGGCATGCCCTGCAAAAGTTACATAACTCTGGCATCAATATTTTAATTATTCCCCATATAATTAAAAACATTATTCTACTAAAGTGAATTAAATGAAACTTCTCATTTGGATGTGTAGGTGTTCTACATACGATACACTGGTAGTCTTTATACATGCTTCTGTTACTGTCTACAAGACCGGATAATGAGACGTTTGAGCCACACATTGTTTGGCAGACTGGACCTGGAAGTAGCTATTTGTCAATAGCTTCGGTAGTTTTAACTAAACAAGCGAATTCCCATTTTATATTAAAAATAATGTCAATAGATCTTTGTTACAAATTGACTTTGACATATCGTGCAACAAATAATTGTGTTTAAATCGCTTGTTTTACTTCGGGTCTTATCGAGTGTAACGGTATTGATTCTGATGTGCCAGGTCAATCTTGCCAGACAACACGTTTATGCTTATATACATATATCTGAAGAACTAAGTTGATTCTACGTTATCGTTTTTTTTTATTTTCATGACTTTTAAAGAAATCACGTCCTTCGTGTGATATAAAAATAAACAAATGAAGTATGTAACCTAAAATCATTGCACTAAAACACGACCTATTGTTCTGTATCATCTATCGTTTCGAAGTCACTCACATGCGGCACATTTGTATATGAAGATAATCACTCGTTTTAGTACAGGAACATATGAGTATACACCATGATTCAGATCATTGCTGCCGGACTATATATTTACTGTTGACACAAATGCGATCCATGAAAATGAGAAAAAATATCATACGCATCATATTTTTATCAGCAAACATGTATTTATTAAACACTTATGAATGATACCAATACAGTATGCTTAATTATGTGGTATTGTTCCAACGTGCAGAAAATTGAAAAGTCAAAAGGAAACAAAACTGACATCAGATATACTGTATGTATGTGCGCCAGGTGTCAGGCTGCTTACTCTGAAGCTCTGGATTAAATTGGATTTATAGTGTTAAATACTGTGTGCAGTAATTTCATTTTTGGCAGAGAGGCTTATGAACATACACCAATCGTGCAAATGGATCTTATTGTCAACATTTTAATTGCATTTGTGTGTTTGAAACAATTGATAAACAACAAAAAGGATTGTGTTCCAACTCAGTAAACACATTAGTGGGCATAATGGAAAACCCCAGCAGTCAGTGTACAGTTATCAAGTATATTGTTGACGAGCTGGTAAGATTTCGCTCAGTTCCCAGACAATGGATTATACCCGATAATGAGGTATTACCAATATTAAAATACATGGGAATACTTAATTACAGAAAAAAACGATCTGGTAGCCCCAGGGCTCGAAAACCAACCGGAGTAAATTTCACCAATCTTGTATATCCAAATCTATGCAATACATTGAATATAGTAAATTAAAGGGTGATATGTTTATCATTAAACTGCCGTTCCCTAGTTAATAAAAGTGATCTCATTGGTCAAATAATACGAGAAGAGAAGACTGATTTCGCTCTACTCACAGAGACATGATTTTCAGATAACAAACAGCAGCAATTTGAAACTTCTGACTTAAACCAAAACGGCTATAAAATTAGTGTTGCAAACAGAAAGAACAAAATAGGCGGAGGCATCGCAGTGACATGTCGTACAGAAATGAATATGCGCAGACTGTCTTCGGGAACAACTCAAACATTCGAATATGGTATTTGGCAACTTATTCTGAAAAGTATTACAGTTCATGTGGTTGACATATACAGATCCCGTCTGTTTCTACTCCTGCTCAGTTCATTCCTGACTTTTTCAAGTTTGCAGAGGACATACGTCCTCTATACTCAAATATTCTCATAATGGGTTACTTCAATCTACACATCGTTGAAGATAACAGTACAATTTCCGAATTCAAAAACTCGTTATGTGCAATGGGCCTAGAGCAACATGTCAACTTTTCGACACACATAGCTGGCCAACGCCTGGATCTGGTAATTACTGAAGCAGTAAACGGGATTGAAATTCTATCCTGTGAACCTGGAGCATTTGTGTCTAACCATTGTGTTGTAAAAACTGTTCTTAATGTTCAGAATGAAAGCATAACTAGCAAAACAGTAGAATGTCCTAACTTGAAACAGATTGTCCACAGTGAATTTGCAAAAGATCTAACTGAAATTTCTGTGCTATGCGCAGATGTGAATTCTGTGGAGCAATTTGAAACAGAAATAGAGACGGTTCTTAATAAGCACGCACCCGTGACACAGAAAACAAAGATATGTCAACCCCCTAAACCATGGTTCACTGCAGATATACTCCATCTTAAGAGATCACTAAGGAAGGCTGAACGATTATGGGTTAGGAACAAGCAAGCACACCAACTTGATACTGTAAAAAGAATACGTTACAAGTACCATCACCCAATCCGTCGCGAGAAAAGATTAGTACTTAGAGACAAAGTACTAAGTTCCAAGGCAATTCCAAACAGTTGTACAAGTTGGTATCAGAACGTACTGGGACAAAGGCTGATAATCCCATGCCAAAAGAAGGAAGCAAAATTGCATTGGTAGAAAAATTTGCTGATTATGTTATGACTAAAACTGATAATATTCGCAAATCTTTAATACATCATCAACACTGTGTTCCAAAAACTAAGGATGTCCCTAGCTTTGAATCCATTCAAAATCTGAGCGAAACACAAGTGAGGACGTTAATAACAAATCTTCAAACAAAATCAGGTGAACTAGATAAACTACCCACAAGTGTACTGAAATCGTATATTGACGAATTGTTACCTTTTTAAACCCAACTAGTAAACATGTCATTACAACAAGGACTTTTTCCTTCTAAGTGGAAACATGCCATAGTAAGACCGTTGTTAAAGAAAGTCGGCCTTGAACTCGAGTACTCCAACTATCGCCCAGTGAGCAACCTGCCATTTTTATCAAAATTGATCGAGAAAGCTGCTGTTTGCAGATTAAATGAACATGTAAGTGACCCCGACTTCCTTCCAAAGAATCAGTCAGCATACAGACGTTTTCACTCCTGCGAAACAGCACTACTCAGATTAGCGAATGACATACTAGACGGCATGGAAAACCAGGAGGTCAGTGCTTTGATTGCTTTAGATCTGAGCGCTGCACTTGACACGGTGGACCACGACATTCTGCTGGAAATGTTAAAAAATCAGAATGGATTGTGCGGCACAGCTCTAAACTGGGTTGATCCCTACTTGAGACCACGAAGCTGTAGTGTTAGTGTCGAATCAACCGTCTCGTCTCTACGTCCGTTACACTGTAGTGTCCCATAGGGTAGCTGTTTAGGTCCCTGGCTCTATCCAGGTGCGCAGGCACCTTATTTGATGTCATTCCGCAGTCGATATCCGTCTATGGTTTTGCTGATGACATACAGCCATCAAACGTTTTCGACCAACATCAAATGAAAACGAGGTACAAGCAATCCATGCACTGGAATCATGTGCAGTAACAATAAACGAATGGATGAAACAGAATAAATTAAAAATGAATACTTCCAAAACGGAATTTATTCTGTTTGGTAGCAGGCAGCAGCTTGATAAATTATCTATAAAAGAAATAGACATTGCCGGTGATAAGATTCAGTCCACAAAAGGTATACGATATTTAGGTGCTTTTCTTGACGAAAATCTCAACTTAAAAAATCATGTTAAAAGAAAATGTCAAACAGCTATGCTGAATTATTTTAGGGTAAAAAGCATACGAAAATATATCAGCAAAGACGCTACAGAAATACTTGTATTTTCTCTAGTAATCTCACATCTTGATTACTGCAATGTTATTTTATATGGAATTGCAAAATGCGAATTGCAAACATTGCAAACAATTCAAAACATGTGTGCTAAACTGGTTTTAAGACGCATAAAGTGTGATAGCTCAAAACAAGCTCTGTTGCAATTGTACTGGCTTAAAAAATGCTCACATTCATGTACAATTGTTCCATTGCCCCTGCTTACTTAACAGAACTGTGGTCGGAACAAGAACCAAGACACAGATTAAGATCATTTAGCACAAGTGCAGGTTGCTATACCGTACCTTTCAACAAACGTAAAACATTCAGTGACAGAAGCTTTAAAACATTTGGACCAAAACTATGGAATAAACTACCATTACATGTGAGAAATTCTAAATCTATTGATGTATTCAAAAACAGTCTCAAACTGTATTTTTCAGAAATATCGATTCATATTTCAAAGTTATAATTCAATGGACTTTAAAAGCGGGCGAATTTTTCTAGGGAACTGTGAAAACAAATGAAAAAAATATTATTCCATTGATATCTTTTATTTTCCATATGCAGTTATGAGTTTATACGTCATGTGTCATTTGAATGTCTTATGACCGTGTTTTAACGTAACTAAATCATACGATCGATCTTCATATGATATATAATGATGCAATCTCTCTCTCTCTCTGATCATGAATGTATATAAATGTGTGTATGTATTTATGTTTGTATGTATATAATGTAATGTTTTGTTTTGTAGTTTATGTACAACGCCATTGAATATGCTTTTGTGTAGAAATAGGCGTGTAAGCAAATTAAACAGTTTCAGTTTCAGATAAGCACAACTATGTAGACTATATTTATCATTGTGCTAATACTAATAATTAAACATATTTCTTAATTACTTACCGTTTAATGTTATTTCGCAACACAAGATGCATAAAGTGCATAAGTGTTAATAATACGTATTCATCTGCTTGTTGAATTATCCCTTTTTCTTCCTTGTATTGTGAACAGTAAATAACTTCCGTATTTTAGTCTTTTCAACATTAAAGATACAGTAACCCTTCTAGTTCATAATATAATTTCAAAATGAATAATAATACTATTCACACATAGTTTTATCTATATTGATTGAATATATAAATGAAAACTGGAATATAAATGGAATACTTAGATATCGTAAACAACAGTTGTAATAACTACATGCATAATGTGGACACCTAAAACGTACGATCGCTGCTGTAACGTTTGTTTACATTTTCTAAACAATACAATGCGAGTTGTTCCACTATACCAAGGTATTTTGACTTTATAATATACAATAATAATTCTTAAGAATCTATTAGCTACTTTGTATCCATTTCCTGTCGTCATTTATTTATGGTGTTGAGAGTAATGACCCTTTATGTTAACTCCCATTTGCAGATTATACATTGCTTTCTGTTTCGAATATAGTGCATTGTTAGCTTTCAGAGCGTATGCTAGCTATTACTGCACACAATGGTTGCTGCAGCTGCATCAGCAGGAGAGAACTCTTATAAGCAGCACACGGTCCATTTTTAGAAGAATTTTGATAAGTTCATTTTGACATGTTTCACTTTCATTTTGATTTTCGATAATTTTATTTTGACATGCTTTACCTTCAGTTTGATTTTCGGGCAAACAGTGGGACGATTTACCAGTTTCTGCTGTTACCGTAGATGTCGGCGATGAACACCAATGCAGTAAGTAACGCTTTTGTTTAGCTTAAATGAGATGTTGAATCGTCATAATACTATGCAGTGGTACACTTGATCCCGTCATCGTATCTGTAGTCCATGATTTTACTTCTTAATCGTAAACACTAAATTACATTTGTGTTTTAAATGTTGTAGGCGACCATATTGCCGAACATATTACCTTCTGGTTCTTCATAAGTTTACATATATTCGCTGAAAATATTGGCTATTATTAGTAAGTATTTAGGACAAAAACATGTTTGCAAACTAACACAATAATGTTAACATATTAAAGATGTAAGTATATCCCATACCAGTGATTGATTTGGGCAATTTATACTACCGAATAACGGCAGTTTCCCCTTCTCAAAAGACATCAATTTTTCCCCTCAAATTACATTTTTTTCCCCAAAATAAAAAAATTCCACTGAAACTGGAAAGGAATTTCTTTCAAAAATTGAAAAAAAAACTTTAGTGCATATTTGACACACGACACTATGTTGCAAATAGACCGCAAATCAGCATTCGAAACATCGATAAAACAGTACCTATACTTCTCCGGATTCTACACGCGTCGATTTATCTGGGTCAATTCGGACTGAAATCGGCCTGGTCTACTAACTCGGTCCACTAACATTATTCGGCATATTGTCACTTTTAACGATCTTGAGTAAATTCCTATAATTACTTTCTTATAACATACTAACTTACAGTTTAAACAAGATCTAAGATTTAGTGGTATTCGCAACTTTTGTGCTGTCCATAGCGCTTTAAACTTAGTACGAAAAGCATATCTCTTTCATCTTTTTATTACTAGACCACATTCACTTTCGGGCAGAATCGACCGGTTAGACGCTTGCGTTGTTAATTGTAATTATTTATAAATCGTCAAACTCCTCGCAGCGGTCACCTCCCCTATCGGATAACGGTAACCACTGCCATCACAAGTGAAATCTTTCCAGATCTGGAACGATTACGTGTTTGTAACTTTTACTTATTTAATGCAACTCAGTGCAATTTTCTACATAATTTGACTTTTTATATTTCGTTTGCAGTCAATAATGAAAACAAAACAAAAAATAACTGATTAAAACCATAAATAATTTCTAGAAGATTCAAATAGATCATCATCATGTGGTTTGATATGACGGCAGAGATTTGATTAGAACTATGTTCGGAACCAGTCAAATCTCTGCGTCTGCGTTTGACTCTGCAAAATATGAAGAACAATACAAATAGCTTTATTATTTTCAATCTAAGAAAGGTTATATATGTAAGCATTGTGAAATGTTTGGTACTACAACTGGTGAATACAGAGCTTTTGCTAAAAGTGGGGTTGAGTTTCACGGACACCCAACTCGTAAACTGGAGTCGCATGCAAGAAGTGATTATGACAGATTTTCTGTGGAAAGGTTCACATTGGCCAAGTCTACTGTTAATGTGTATCGCCAAATGCAAATTAAAGATGTACATCAGAAGGTAAGTAATAGGTCAGCTCTCAAAACCATGTTTAAGTGCTTAGACTTTATAATCAAACAAAAATGGGCCGTAGCTGAGAATGCAGAACAATTCATTAAATTTGTCGCTAATCTCGGTGTGGCTGATCTCCAAGCGCACTTGTCCTACAGCTCCAAAGTGAAATATCTGTCATCAACCAGTATTACGGAAATGGTAATGTGTCTGTCAGATTACATTGAAAGACTGGTATTGAATCAGATACAAGGCAAAGAATTTTCTATATTGGCCGATGAAAGCACTGACATCAGCAGTATAAGCCAAATGAGCATTATGACAAGATGTGTGGATGGAGAGGCATTTGTAAAGACATTCTTTATGGGGTTTGTGAATCTAGAAAGGGCCACTGCTGAATACATCACAAGTTCTCTTGAGGCATACCTTTTGGGAAAGAACATTGATGTGGCATGCATCCGGTTTTCAGGCTTTGATGGGTGCAACACCATGGCTGGTGTGCAAAAAAGTAATTTGAATTTTATAGTAAATATACTAAAATTGACTTTTGTAAAGAAGTTAACAAGTGTTTCTATTAATTAATTAATTTTTTACAAAACAATAGTGTATATTGTATCCCTGCAAAGGCTGTTGGTAGTTAAAATTATGAAACTAGTTACTAGTAAAATATTGCTGACTATCTTAGTCTAAACTCTTGTAAATTTAGCCTTTATCTATGCTATTAAAAGTAATTCATCATGTTTTAATAAGTTGTGAATGTCTTAACAGAAATCTTTGTCATGTAATGAATCCAGCAGGACTATAAAGCTTAATTAAAATACAACGATTCATATTCATACAGTTCAGGTGTACAACGAAGGGTTCAGCATGCCAGTCCTTTCTTGTTGTATATCAATTGTAGAAATCACCGATTGGCTTTGTGTCTCGAACATCTCATCAAGCGATTCCCCATCCTGCAGGATGTTAATGCGACACTACTTACTCTGTGGAAGATGTTTGAATACTCCCCACAGAAATTGGCTGTTTTCAAGCATATCCAGAATGTTTATGGGGAGAAACCACTCACCATTACTAGGGCCGCAGCAACTAGGTGGCTGTCCCACCTTGAGGCATCAGCACGATTCGTTTCAAGGTATTGAGATGAGTATTTATCGTAACCACGTACAGAATACTTAATTTTCTTTGGTTTAGCCGGGTCAGGTGCTGGCCTTGCATTATTCGACGGAAGCTCTGCCAGTAGCAGATCCAGTCAATAAAATAATTCTTTCAAAATAAACATAAAATAATAAAATGTTTGTATAAAATGATTTATGAGAGAACAGTACTCGTTAATGTAAATTTGTTACATTTAACATTAATTTACTGACCCTGTATCACACCGTAAGGGGTCAGTAAAAAGCTATGTAACATATTAATATTATTTATTGAAGATTTTATCAAGATCCTTTGTTGCAGTTATACGTGCTCATGGCAAAGATAAAGTTTTAAAATGTCTTGTTTCCAAATGATGTTCAAGTATAAATGAATTCTTTAAAGAAAATCGAAAACAAGTACTTTTTCCTCAAATCTGATGTTTATTATATTTTATTTTAGAGATGTCTGCATAATTGATGCACTCGATGCAATATACAGTGAAAAGAGGGATCCTGAAGTCGCTGGAATTCGGCAAAATGTGACTGACAAGAGGATTGTAGCAACAGTCCTGCTCTTGTGTGACATCTTGAAACCAGTCAACATACTATCACTATACCTCCAGGAGGAGCATGTCAATTTCACAGCCCTACCAATACATGTCAGGGTCACAATTGATTCTCTAATGTCCCTGGTAGAAGTCTATCGTCAGCATTCTGGCAATCTTGACAAGAGTGAAACAGAGTTTGCCAAGTGTGGAAAGTTGTTCGTGGAAGTAGATATACGAACAGTCCTTGGAAGGCGGACGAGGCAGAACAACCAGGAACTTACACCTGAGGCATTTCTTGAAGAGACCGGTATATAATTTCAATTACACTTACAAAACACAAGTCAATACCATAATATTGCTACACTTTGTCTTAAGACATGATGAAATATACATGATAACATATACAATGATTTAACTAATCTTAAATTATACATTAAATGATCAGATGACTATTCATGATCTTAATTAACAAAGAATGGTCTTAAAGTTGACCTGATCTTGTCAATAATTCATGTTGACAGGTATTCCACTTGTACAAGACCTAGTGCAGGAGATTGAAGACGCCTTCAACCATGGAGATCCTGTATTGAATGCTTTTGGGTTTCTCAACCCACAGAACCTTCCAAAGAATGTGACCGACCTGCCTGAGTATTGGAATGTAAGTTAATATCTGAATTGAAAAAAAAAATTGAATGTTTTCAAACTCTGTCTCAGATGCATTCCATAGTTATGTTTGTTGTTCTTGTACATTTTTAAATTATGATCAATACATGTATTCAGATTAATATTTAGAGTTCAACAGTTTAAACGTGTATATCTAGAAACATGTTCAACGGTATTCAGGAATCCATTCAGAAGTTAGTTGATTTCTATGGATCGCCAAAGATCGATACCTTCAATGGCCACACCATCAATGTGTCAGCCCTGATGGACCCAGTCTAATTGGAGACAGAGCTGAACAGTGTTAAAGTACAGCTGTAACTGCTTAGGTACCCAAACTAAATGTTGTGGTTATTGGTTTATGGTTCACTTTTGGAAGTTGTTTGACAAGTCAAGTGTGACTGGTAGACTAAGTATCATTGATTCCATTTGCAGAAATATATCCTTTTCATTTGTTAACTTGCCATTGAACGTCCATAATTGCATTTTTATTATTTTACAAAGAATTTAGCCATAAAAACTTATTTTAAAACTAAAATAGAATCAGAATGATTATTTGTTAATTTAGAATTAATCATATTATGGCTATTTTTTAATATTATAATCATTCACTCTAAGTCTTGACATCATGATTCTGTTTGAAAACAAGTTAATAGTGCACTGTGGTTAATGTTACAGTATTGTTTGTAAGTTATGCATTTTGTTGTTTTCAAGTTTATATCATTATGTTCAAGTTAAATGATTATGTTTCGTTTTCCTTTCAGCTTTATATAATTGAAGATATTCAAAATGTTAACACATCATACATTACCAAACCAGGTTTACAGGTCAGTTACTAAGTATTGAAATTCTTAGGAAGTTTAAATATAAAGATCATTTAGAGTAAATAGTTCACCCAACACTCTCAAACTAGTTGTTCCAGTTTTCTTAAGTTTCTACTTGAAATTTACTATTGTTTAGAGTAAACTAAAAACTTGAAGTTTAAATTTGAGCATTTATAATCCTGTATGTTACTTTCTGAACCTAAACAAACTGAAATATTGAACTTATTGTCTATGTTGTTTGGTCCTGAGTGTTACATAATGTTGGGTTTCATTATGTTTGCCTATTTCGGTGTCTCACATCAAACTAAAAGAAAATCATTAATTGTTTTGATTACAGGCAAAATGGCAATGCCACCCTGCAGTCAGTGTATGAATCGTTCAGAAATGATGCAGTTTTGAGAGAATGCTTCCCTTACACCACGCGACTACTCTACTTCTGCATGATCATGCCTTCCTCAACTGCAGTCGTGGAGAGAAGTTTCTCTTTAATGGCCAACATACATACCAAGAAGCGAAACAGGCTGACCTAGAGTATCTAGATGCCACTATGAGGATTTGCCACCTCAACAGGCCCCTCACAGACAAAGATCTTGATTTATTTATCGAAAAATTCAAGGGACATAAAAATAGCAAGCTAGCATTGTGAATTAACAATTTAACAACTGCATCCCCCCCTTAAGTCTGAATGACTTCTGTGTAAATCATTCAATGTAACTAAATGAACATTTTAGGGACAATAAAGTTAAGTTTATCTTTTGTATTACATTAAAAGAATTATCTAACTTTATAAAGTTTAGGAATTATTTCATCGTGTGTTATTTACAACTGGTGTGTACACTTCAGTAATTGTATGAATAAAAAAAAATGTATATCAATAGTAAAATATAAAATATAAGCCGAAAATATTAAATATTCACTGACTCTGTTGACAATTATGAATAAAAACAAACTTTACTATTTTCCCCATTTTGAGATTTATCGCGCTAAAATTTCCCTAGGTCAAAGGCACAGGTAGTTGTAAAAATTGAAAAAAAAAATCACTGCATACGTGTAGCTGTATTCGGTTCTAAGCACTCAACATATGGACGTTCGTTCCACAGAACTATTAAAAGTAAAGCATTCAATGCTGTTTATCGAAATCTACAGGACGTTATTTCTTTCGGCACTTGGCATATAATATTATATTCTTCTGCAAGATTTGCGTCGTTCCATTTCGCTCAATGATTGCTGTACAACTATAGCCAGCTTTCATAGGCCTGGTTTCCCTGAAGCAAAGATCAGGAGTCGGTTGCCAACGTATTCTTTTTTTTTACCCACATCCATTGACAATGCCCCAAACCAAAAGTCCACTAATACAGTGCATGGAGCTTGAATGTATGGAATGCGAACCAAAATAATTTCGTAATTAATGCTCTCGGTCTGAAACAATAATTTTCGGATCAGGATTGACGATTTAATTTAGTTTGGCGAACTTAAGTTCATAAAAGTTATAATTCATAACATAACTATTTTTATCCCATCCTCACGCATACATTGACGAAATAACACCCCATGGAATAAACTTTGCTTTATTTAAACACTGTGGTGATAAAGCTGTCACGCGCATCGGACTACTTTTTATATGACGTCATTTGCCACGGTTCAGAAACTCGCCATTGTTTACCTTTTGTATCGCATTTGCTTGACAGTAAGTGTCTAAAAATCAACTACATACAACAGAAAAAATATTGTTCTGCTTTTATTTGTAACAAATCGTGCCAAAATAAATAATAAAACATAAAAAATGTGTTCACTTATTTTTGTTTGTCTCATTTCAATTGTTATAGACCGTTTTCACGACGAGGTATAATTTTACCGAAACACCGGTTGGCGGCCATATTGGAGGTATTCCCCAGACTATCTAAATATAATTATATGACTCAACAAGAAAAATGCTGATGTTTTCTGAAGCGTAAAATGACTAAAAATAACCGATAGATATCCTACAAGTGTGTTCATATTCTGACTGTGTATACACACGACGATCAGAAAAACTATACAAGTTTTGATGCTGTGAATAACGTTGAATGTGGATGGACATCAGGCGTTTAGTTGTTATTGACAAGAAACATGTGGTTAGCCTCATTTAATAGGGAAACAGTAAGTGTGTGCCTATGAAATATCTGTTTTGTAATTTATTGGTAGTTGGTACTTAAATTTCAAACCAGTGTTTTTGACAATGATATGTTACTTTATTTAGCATTTGTAAATTGTATGTGAATTACATGCACCTGTTGGCAGTCAGTGAGTCACTCCTTTCATGTTGATTTAGTACAATAAGGGACATGGTTAGTGAGGTCTATAAATTATAATACAAAATGCTAAAACTATGTATTTAAAATGTACATGTAATATTATTTTATTTAAGGTGATCAACTCCCAGCCTGACAAAGCCCTAAACCCCGGGATCATCGCAGAGAAGATAGGCGTATTCTAAGCCATCCACTGCGACTGCACGGTTGTGGCGAAACGTGTACACATGTAGCAGCTTTTATGTTTTCGGTGTTGGCCACCATTAAACTTTAATGATTACGTCTTGCTTAATTAAATTTATTAATGCATTTTGGAATATTTTATTTTGTTTAACTGTCAGATCTCCAATGTTGTTATGTACAGTATTTATAAATTTAAGATTTCTCTAATTATTGGTATTAATTATTTTAATGTGTATTATATTAATAATATTGTATACAAAATAATACCTAAAGTAAACAATGAAATATTGGTATTATTAATTTTAATGTGGCCGGGCCGGCTAGCTCAGTTGGTAGAGCGCTGGACTACAAATCAGAGGATCGCGGGTTCGATTCCCAGCCCTGCCACATAACTTGTGTAGGGATTGGTCGTGAAAAATCTAAACAAACAAACAAACATTTTAATGTGTATTATATTATTAACAAAATTTCAGATTCAGTAACCCCCAAACCTCAAGAATGTAGAATACAAAGACAGATGCCATGTTTTTGATGGATTGTTTTATTGTTATCAACCTGTATTTTTCTTTTAATATGTAGGGTTTCTTAATAAAATAGTTGATCACTTTAGACTGCATGTCATTGTGTTTATATTTTCTTTTCTTGAAAAGCAATAAAAAAGTAGACAATTTTAATTTGTGTAATTAATTTTACTTACCCTATTCCTCACTAAGCAGTGAGAAAATAGTTAATTTGTCTTTGTTTAGTAATAATATCATTACAATTACCAAATTATAAGATCATGCTCAAATCAATACCATATTTATATATATCAAAAACACCAATTCAAACAATTTATTTATGATCACACAATCATTATCAATAACAACACACAAACACCTGAAATGTGTTATTCATTATTAAACAAAGTGGTGGCTTGATTCTCGGTTTGTCCATCCATGGGTCTATTCTCCTATTTATCAAAAGCGAGCTTCTGGATGGTCCCTGGCGAGTAATTTCGACATCTTTTCTAAAAAATAAAATGACACAATAAATTAATAATTAAGCAAACTGCATACATGAAAAGATTTATGATCGCCATTTAAACTGCTAGTTGTTATGCTATTGGAAAACATCCAAATATTCTGTGATTGTGAAGAATGTAGTTAAATATGTATTTAGGCTAGTTTTTAAATAGGGACACAGTGTCCTGAAATTATCACCCACATTTACAGATTGACAATGACACTTCGATTTATAACTACATATTATTTATAATAACTGTCAACATACTTTAGCTAATGTGGTAAGAACATATTCCAGTGTTCTTTAAACGTTTCCCACTCAGGAGATGGAGATTGACACTGACAGCCATGCAAGCCTTTTTCTTCCAACAATTCACGATTTTTTTTACACTTGTAGTTATTATATCTGGTATTCTGTATGACTGACCCGTATTTCTCTCTATTTGAACGATTGTGGCCGCCAATTATAGGACTAAAATTATATATTTTGTGAATGTATCTGAAATCGGTAACGGTTGTTACTGTACACAGAGGAAGAAATACCTCCAAGATGGCCGCCGCACACGCTCGCTAAGAGTGAAAACGGTCTATACAAAATGTCAGCAGCAAAAATGGTTGTCTGCAACAGTCAAGATATCAAATTTAAGGGGAAAAAAAGAACAAAACACATAAAAAAAATAAAATAAAACTAGAGCCAAAATTATTATTGAAATCTGCTTTTGACCACAATGTCTGATAATGATACAGTGAATTTTGATGTTATTTGGGATGGTTTGTATTCAAATGACAATATTCAAGATGTTGTTGAAATGAGTTTTGAAGAATTTGAGCAGAAATATGGCATTAATGCACAACTATTTGATGAAGAATTGAATGATTCAACAGCCCAACAAACAAGTTTTGCTGACCAAACTAGTACTAATCTGACAACAGTACAAAATGATCCCCAATCTCTGGCTGAGCCAATTCCAAATGAATTCAAGAACATTCAACTCTCTGACGTTCAACAGTACATCAAAAATGAAGAAAACAAAAACACTGCCAGAAAAACATTAAATGACACTAAAAAATTCAAGAGGTTTCTAGTTTCCAAGGGAGAGACCAGGGAGATGCATCACTTGAAGGTTAATCTCTTGGATGAGCACCTCGCCATGTTCATCCTGTCCCTCCAACGGCACGACGGCAGTGAATATGAGCCATCTAGTATCCGTGCCATCATAAGTAGCATTGACCGGAAACTGAAAAGGCATAAATATCCTTTTAGCATCATGAATAAAAAAGGGCCACAATTTTCTCTGACAAGAGATACCTACAATGCTAAAAAGAAAACTTAAAAAAGCAGGTAAAGCAGGAGTATAAATATTAATAAACAGTTAACATATAAATTATCATTAATTAAAATAATGGCATTGCATAAATAAGTATATTACATTTGTAATTTACCAAATAGCATCTATGTAATCGCTACTAATAGCCAAAATAGCCCCATTGTCTACTAAATTTCTAAATGTCACATTTTCCGAGGAAACAGTTTTCTTAATAATAGGTATCTTTGCAAAATAAAACAATTTTTGGCTACTAATTTGAATTTCTAAGTGCCAACCTGATAATCTTTATGATTTATTGATGGATAAAAAAAAACAACAAAAATTAATATTAAACCAGTATTTACAATCATCCATTTATTGTATTTTGACAAACGTGTACTATTTAGGGAAAAGGAAACCGTCCGTGTGAGGTGCAAGTACTCACTGACAATGAGATAGATGTCATGTGGCATAAGGGTGTCCTTGGCGCTCACAATCCTACGGCTCTAGTCAACACCTTGTGGCTGAACAACGGCTTGCACTTCGGTTTGCGGGGCACCAAGGAACAGTACACTCGAAGGTATAAAGTCGCATTATGCAATCTGAAAATACATGATAAAAACACAATTTGTACATTTTAATTGCATGAATGAGTACATACTGTTAGCTAGAGGTTAAACATTTATTTAAAATTAAATTTTCACAGTTTTTTTTCGGCCAAATAATTAAAGAAGTAGATAATTCATTCGAGAATTTTTTTTTTTTAAATTAAATACAATTTTAAAATGTATCAAGTTATTAAATTATTTAATAAATAAATTTTAACAGATGGGGAGACATCAAACTGCAAATTGCGTCCGATGGGACAGAGTTTTTGGAGCTGAATGAACGCCAGACGAAAACAAGAACGAGCGAAAACTTGAGCGATGTGAGGAAAGTTACCCCAAAAATGTTTGCCACAAGTGAAGATGACCCCAGAAATCCAGTCGCTATGTACAAAATGTATGCTCAAAAACGCCCTTCAATTTTTTGCGACGACAATGACCCATTTTACCTAGCTCCAAACACCGCAATGATCAAACAAGATGCTCAGGAGAAAAAGGTACATCCAAAAGAATGGTGTCAGTGGTTTATTCGAAAAAAAATTGGAATGAATAAATTGAGCAAAATGCTTAAAATGATGGCAACTGATGCGGGTCTACCAGCAGACAAACGCCTTACATCATTCTACTCGCAAGCACCTCGTTCAAAAACTAAGAGAACATAACATTCCAGCAACAGAAATAATGTCTGTCACTGGCCATAAGAACGTCCAGTCAATTAGTAATTACTCAAATGTCAGCGAAGATCAACAAAAAAAGTGTTCTAACATACTTGCCTCACACTGTCACATAACTGAGTCTCTGGAAATCAAAACGCACACCGCATCAAGCACCGTCACATCTGCATCTACCCTGTCGACTAGCCAGTCAGACCAACACCAGACAGATGTCGATTTTCCATCTGAAGCGCCTCTTCCCCACCCATAATTCAGCTTCCAACAGTCGTTGACCAGCTCCTTCAAATCTCAGTTCTTCGGCGCAACATTCAACATCCAGAATTTTCATGTACACAATAACTGATCCACAACTATGGACATAACACTGAATGCCATTATTGGCATTAAAAACAAATTAAATCCATCAGAAAGCATTATTTTCTTCTTTACACACTTCGGCGACTCACACGTGTCTATCGCCAGCTTTCAGTTTTTAAAATGGACATGTACATGACCTGACCAACAAATTGTATCTTTACATTGCTATAATAGAAAGTGATTGTTGTATATTTCTTTATCAATTTGTTTAAGTTTTCGTTGCTTACGGATCGTAAATCGTTATCTAAGAAATAAATAATTATTTGATTATCTTATTGTTTTATTGTATAACTACTGGCACTACTTTTTACCCGGACCTTTTTACCGCCAAGTTAGTAAACAAAGACAGAATATAAATAACTTTGGGAATTCCAGTTAAAATTCTTATTTTATTAAAAAAGGAATACATATTGAAAAAAAATGATGGGATAAATATAATACTAGGTAGGTGTTGAATAAAGAGAAGTTTATCTTGTTCGGCCCGAAAACCTGCACCGCTCGCCAAGGTTCGCGGTTCCGGTTTTCTAAGCCTCGCAAGATAAACTTCTCTTTATTCAACACCAACCTAGTATTCTCTATTTGCATGTTTAGTAGAACGTCTTTGTATTCAATTTGTAGGAATTGTTGTTCGCCGCGGTCTCTACTGTAGCTTTGCCTTGACCAAAACAATAAATTCCACGCAATGAAAGCAATGTAATCGTGACAGTCTAAACATATCTATTTTTGTATATAATTATAAGAACGTAAACATTTTGTTACCGTTATTGTTGTACGTTATTAGCTAACGAGTTTTGAACAAGACGAAAACAATAGCAAAAAAATCATTTCGTTTAATTTGGACATGTATTTGTGGAAAATACAGTAACGCATAATGCTGCAAATACAATGCAGCATCCAGCCTTGACATCCCACCAGGGTAACGAAAAGAAGTGCTCAGTGAGATCTATATAACTTACCACACGACTACACGATAAACGCTGTGTATATTTGAACTGAGAAATGAACTTTGAAATGAGTTTTTTAAATACCAAAACATATTTTGTTTAGTAGACCTTTCAGTTTTAATTTTCATATATTACATCATATTCTTAAATAAATGCAACCAAATGGTGTGTATTTGTTCCAATTTTGTCATCTTCATCTAGGTTGTTTTAAACAGAATAATTAGAATTTGAGGACCATTCTGGTTCCCGATCTTAACTTTCTTTGTAGTAAAGGTCAGGCATCCCTTATATATTGGATAGTAACTACTAAGTAGTTCAAGTGGCAATTAAACTAGTTCAAAATCAAGTACTTCTTCGGTTTTCACTGTAATGGCATTTCAAATTTCATTAAAACTTTATTTTGTATTCTTGGTATGCTCATCATAGCAATGTCATTTGTAGCTTTGTTCAAATGAATACCCTGACACTAACTTGTTTTTCAATTAATTTAATAATTGTTTGGGAAGCAGTGTATGCTTACCAGTTATTTGGCATAGAATAAGTTTCTTATAATGCTGTATGTCAAGTTTTTTTCTTCTGCTCATGCAGCTGGAGTTTCATAATGTTTATATTGAAATAAAAAAACAGTATAAAATTAAAAGTCAGTGTGTATTTCATCTTATATATCGCACGGCCACCAAACGCTCCTGCGTGCCACCAGCCGGTGGCTCGGAGAAATATCGCATGAGAGTTTCCGCTTCCGTTTTCAAAACCACAACAGCGAGGTAAGTTTGGTTTTTATTCATGTTTTAAGGAATTTTATGAAAAATCTGAAACGGTCGTTCGACCTTAAATTTAAGTTGACCTTAACCTTAAACAAATCACGAAGCTTATCATTTCAAAGTGTTGTTCGGTGTAATAAAAGAAATAACACATGTCTGAGAGTGTGATATAAATAATATTAACCCTTGAAAAGTCAAATCAACATCGGCTACCGCCTCGGTTGATATAACATTTCTCGGGTTGATATTATTTTAGATTACCCTCTCAGCCATGTGTTATTTATATAATACACTTTACAATACAATTAAAATCAGATAGTGCAAAGTAGTTAATGCAAGTAAAATTGTATAATTGTGATCCAAGTTGTTTGTTTAGTGTTACTCTGTATAATTTCAGGCTGCTTATTAAGTTGGTCGATCCTTAATCTTCACTACGAGCGAATCATAATGGATAATAGTGTTGATGACGCTTATTGTTTGATAATTTAGCAATTCAGACGACGAGATATGCAGAAGAAAAACATGTGTAATGTCACATACCTCTTATTCGTGCACGGCTGGAAAACAGCATTGACCAATAAAACAAACTTGACATTAATTGTTAAGTAAAGTTAAAGTAAAATGTGTGTATTGTTATGCAAGTGTAGTTTTATAAAGAGGTTTCATCATGTTTAGTATTGATATGCACACACCATACACGTATACACAATAGAAATCAAGATTATTCAAATTAAATGAAAAAGAAGGGCATGCCTTACACAGTCACTAAACGATTACACCATATTTCAATGAAATACACAGTCGCCATGACACCAAAAACAGGCACATAAAATTAAGAAAATAATGTTTACTATATGAAATACCGTTAACCACCATCTTGAATTGTCTAAACGTGTACCGTAATGACTTGGTTGCGGTCAGACTAGCCTTACACTTGAGACAGCTATTGTTTCAACCAACGACTGTCACACATTGGCTACCATTAGGATTAATAAATTCTTTTCGTAAATTAAATTATATTACTGGACTGACCAGTCAGCGAATTTAGAGTGACACTCGTGGAAATGACATCGAAATAAGTAACAGTAACAGTTGGCATTACGTTCTAAAAAAACTGTTAAGTTCAATGATTGAAACAACAAAGTATTTAACATTAAATACATATACATTTTATATATTCAATTTTACTGCTACACAAATACATGATATGTGTACAGTAGATAAAATTCTTTTCGTCCAAGTAATTTTATGTAGAAACTATAAATATTGAAACTGTCAGGTATTTTATACTTTTTGTCGAATTAATGAAATTCCATGTTCACATAATTCGTACTTCAAAAAACAAAGTAGAATACTCTGCAGCATCAAATTAACACTATCGTTTTTTTTGTTTAAATTTATTAACGTACCTTAAATACATAATTATTATAATACGTTTAGTGCGTACATTTCCATTGGTTACAAACAATATACAATCGTATGTCATATATGCGTTACTATAATCAAGGTAACAAGGGTATATAACGATCGAAAATGACAAATGGCTTGTTTAATATGCAAAGTCCGTCTGCTCAATCGTTATGGTGGCTGAACGCGGACACCATTCGGACAACATTCATCTTTCGAACCATCAGAAAGATGCTCACCGTTTCAGGATCATGCACGACAGCTCTTTGTTCTACAGTTGCCGCTTGGACACGGACTGCCCCAACAACACCATCATACGGAGCAGCAGCCTCCGATCCTATGTAGAGCTGCAGAGCACTGTTGGAGTTTCCTCCGGTGTTGTTTCCGTCTTCTTCGCTGTCGTGGTTCCCGCACACAAGGCAACATAGTCCACAACACAGGAGAAAAGTGACCAGCAGTGTAAAACAGGCAGACGTGAGGCACAGAATAAAGGAATACCCCAGTTGACTGGAGCTGTACTTCGGGACAATGAACATGCATCCGATGAAACTGAAAAGTCCTGAAAAAAGTCTTAGCATAGATGCGTATTCGCAAATCAGAAATTATAGCACATTGGTTTAAGTATGTAAGTAATTGTATAATTGGTTTATATATATTAAAATCTTAAATACGTCTTTGTTTTCATTAACAGTGTATCAACGGGTACCTAATTTTTGGTATTTTTCTTTATTTCAGGACTCACGTGGTTGTATATATCACTGAACAACAATGCATGGTACGATACACTAACCAGAAACCGGAAATTACTTGATATGCTTTATTGATCATACGAAAAAACGCGTAAAATATGACACATTGCGTGTGCTCTGTATTTGCTGTTTTCATCTGGTGTTTCCATTGTCCTGCTCCTTTTCATTTTTACGGATTTAACATATAGATTAATGTATTAATGAAATGAATACCCGCAACTGGATACAAAATGGAGCAACATCCTCCAATGGTCCCCGTGCAATGCAGTCCCAGTGCCCGTACGTCCAATCCTGGGAGTGTAATGATACTGGTTTAAACTCGATTTACTGTTAAATTCTCATATTTACATGTGCAGGTTGTTAGTACTATAGCACTACATTTTGAATCGAAATATTACATTTTCGTAGGTAATGCGTTAGTTAATATTATGTGCACTAGATTATATTCATTGTACAGCCATACAATAATTATCTAATTGATCAATATGAATTGTAATAAAGAAAATGAATCTTTATAAACATCTAATGAATAATTACCATCACCCTCATTTTTTGCACACGTTGAATTGTTCTCCCCTGAACAACAGCTGTAAATAATCCCAATTGAATGGCAGGTGTCTGTCGACACCCACTTGGAAGTGAAAAGACCAACGCCTTGAAGGATCATCGGTGAACTTAAAACACACAACAGACAAACGGCCTCTGCTTGCATTGTAGACTCCTGATAGAAACAAGAGGATGTGTTACTTTCGTTTACCACGCACACCATACAACTAAATATAAATGTGATTAATATATAAATATATTAATACCTAATTCTAATAATACTTTAGCATTACACATAATCAAATCTTTAAACAATAAAACAAATACAGGATTTTAAAGTATGCAGTTCAAATAATAATTGCAGATAAATTTGAAGTGATAGAAAACAAAGTCTGATGGGCACAACTATGTGACCTCTATTTTTAAGAATTAAAAAGGAATATGCATAAATGTATTACTTACTTACTGTAAATGTAATTTCGCAACACTATTTCACAACTAAAAAATAATTGCTACTTTATATATCATAATATTTTGATAATCCCTTTGTCTAGGTTAAATCATTAAATCTATTCTTTATAAGCAGTGCGAGGTTTAATATTTCAAATATCTTTAATTGCTCGTCCCTGCGTTATCATCGATCACTGGGCATGCATTTAAAACTGCGCACAATGGTAATTAATTCTCTGAAAACTCATCATCTTTTTTCTGAAAACGGCATAATTAATGTACAAAGGTAAATATTAACATATCTACACGTGCCATAAGTGTTGGAATGCCTTAATTAACTGTTTCTAAAAATGCTTAAATATTAATGTATATGCAATGCCATTCATAATAAGATACAGCTTAAATGTTTATAAAAGTATTATACTGCAAAACGATTAATAATCGTGGGGCACTAATTTTCGTGGATTTCGAGGTTGGAACGATCCACTAATTTAAGTTTCCAACGAATAATTATTCGGCTAGTTTTTTTATTAATAAAATTGAAAATCCACAAATTTAATAGCCCACAAAATTGTCATTAAAACAAAACACGAAATTTCATGCCGACGAGTATAAATGCTTTTTCAGTAGTTCACAAGAATATATTCCACATAACACATTCATGCGAGGTGAAAAATTAAAGCTGCTACTCCACAGATTATTAGACAGATTATTAGACATATGTAACTGAGGCCAGAAAAGTTGTTTGTAATGTAAACAATATGATACCCATCAAATGCAGTAAATAAAGCATCACTTAATAATATAATAATAATACAAATGATAGCGGTCTGAACGACTCTTTTGAAAAAGCCCTTCTAAAATGAGACTAAGACTATTCGGTGTGTGATATTGAGTAATTAATTGTAATTTCGGGTCGTTTATGAACATGCCCGATGCGATTCCAATAGCTTATTAAAATGAAAGATTATACAGTATTTTAAATGATTTTATTAATTTACGTTTATTGATAGATTTCTGTATTACCTGAAATATATTGGAGACATGTCGTGCAAAGAAAGCTTACTTCTAACACTATTGAAATAAAAACAAAACAGAACACATGCGAGGGATTGAACCAGGCGTGAGAGGCAGATCCTCTAACCGCGCCGCTAAGGTCATTTGCTGCGCTTCGTGTAATATCGGACATATGTTTGTAAACCACGGCACTTCGGAAGTGAAATTGATTGGCTGTTTGAACCACGTGGTAATTTTACAACAACAACCTAAGAGTTATAAATGGTTGTAAAGCGTCTTGAGACGCTTTTGAAATCGGGTTGTAATGATTAATCCAGTGTGCCTGGAACTTTTGTTAATCTGTCAGCCATGCTATTTCAGTTTGTTCTGTTTAATAATATCTTGTTTTACGAGATTTGAAACCATTTTTATTCATTTTTGTCATGTTCACAATCTGTGACGTAGCAGCTTTTATTGTAACTTGAATATTACTATGCACTAGTGGTTCTGGGTTGGGAATTATTAGAATGTAATGTCATGAAAACTATCTGCAACTGCAGCTGAGACCATCATTTTAACAACTCGTGTTTCTTTTCTTTGATCAACTGACCATTCACGGCGCTAACAAAAAGCACATGAAGCATAGAACAAACATAAAAACATTGTTAAAATTGCGGTGTCCGCCTTGAAATAAAATCAGTTCAATAAATCTCAGGGTTTCAATAATTTGTTTGATCATAATGCTAATGAACTCCCTGTGTTTGTTGGCAAACCGATGATTACTATTGTATTGATTATTTGTTAGTTTAAAGGCAAACGTGATAAATCAAAGCAGCAGGTATAGACTACCATCTTCCCTTCTTTGCGCCTAAAGTCAGTGGTCTAGATTTTACTTCCTAAATCATAAACGCTCCCTTCAGTATTGATAGTACCATGCGTCTTCTACGTTCATTCTTGGACATCTGATATCTGTGTAAGAATAGTATCAGGCGAATCCCCTGTTAAAGTGGACTTCATGAGATCAAGAATTTTTCATGCCATTAAGCATTATTCATGAAGTCTTCTTGAAAACCTCTAATAACAAACTTCACGAAGTTTTATGCATGAAGTGATTTAAGGTACACTTCATTAAGGTGTCATGCATTACTGAAATTCTAGAATCGTTCATGAAGCTTTAAAAAGAATAGATTAAGATTTGTTTATGAATACCACCCTTAGCTCAGATTTCCGAATTGCATTTCAAGAAGCGGAGAAAATGCTGAATAGATGCGGAAATGTTGTGGAAATCATCAGTTTCCGCAGATTCTCCACATATTTTCCGCAAAAATGATTTTGACTTTGCGGAGAAATTTCTTATATGCCGAGAACATGCGGAGAGTATGCAGAATATTGACACTTAGAAATTTTACAGTTGCGGAAATTCTTTTAGACATTTTCATGATACTTTGAAAAAATCACAAGCTTGTTAATCTATTTATTAAAACAAGAGCTGTTTGTAAAACATATATGCCTCCTCTAGGTCAAAAACAATATTTAATATCAATTTGGTGAGAATTGTTGAACATACACTCATGAAACCACAATCTGAATTCTGTCTAATCTATTCTGAATAAATACTGAATACAGTCTGAGGACATAAGCTGGGACATAACCTGAACATCTATGTGAAAAAAGGGGCATATATCTGTCAAAATACAAAACAGAGTTATGGGGAATGTAGAACTTGAAGCTTGAGTTGAGGACAAAGGTATATTCTAATTTTCAAGTGAATAGCTTATGTAATGTTGTATTTACAAAAGTTTTAATTATAAACTTTAACCTGAAAATCAATGTGAAAAAGGGACATAACTATGTCAAAATATAAAACTGTAAAACTGAGATATTGGGAATGTGGCACTTGATGGAGTTTATGACATTTAAGGTATATTCTAAATTTCAAGTGAATAACTTTTGTAGGTTTGAAGTTACAGAAGTTTTTAATATAAACTTTAACCTGAAAATCTATGTGAAAAAGGGGCATAACTATGTCAAAATAGAAAACTGAGTTATGGGGAATGTGGAATTGATATTATAGTTGATGATACAGGTATATTCCAAGTTTCAAGAATATAACTTATGTAAATTTGAACTTACAAAAGGGCATAAATAATGCAATTTTATGACATTTTACAGTACACCATACCATGCAATGCTACGCAGGATATGATGTCATTTATGATGTCATCAGTTGACTTTCATTGCTCAAGTCTGATATGATTTAAACATGATTGTGCTTTTAAAACAGAAATATCTATGAATACTGAACACTTGGAACCTGTGTCTGTAAGTGTTATTTCATTTAAGTTACAAACAAGTCAATAAACTATAACTGATTTTGCAAATTTTAAAGGGTTTGACATTGTTAAGCAATGGTAATACATTTTCGCGACCATATGCCCAGAGGCTTAAGCTGCATGTCTACTTACTACTCACAGTTATGTTCCTTTAAACAACAATCATTTGACTTATTATTATTGTTTTCCTTACAATATAATCCTTCCATCAATGTTCTATTATATAATAAGTTTGCAAAATGGAAAATCAGTACTTTATCATTTGTCTGTATTTTAATGGTAACTATGGAAGCACAATTGTAACATAACATTGTGAAAAGTTGCATAATCATTATACTGTTTACTGTTCCTAACCACATTGTACTTTAAGAAGATTTCTAGACATAATAAACTGGAAAATGGAAGATAATGTATCTGTTATACTTGTCTGCACAAAAATATTTTGTTTTGTTGATTTATATTAGCACAATTGTACTGTATCCTGAAAAAAGTTGCATTATAATCATTTCCAGTTGGATGTTTATAATATTCACATATTATTTAATGTCTGACAAACCATTTTAGAGGAGTAAACCATTGAACTTTAATAAATATCAAGTGCCACCTGAGTACTTAGTGTAAAGGTCATAATAATTACTGTATCTGTGGTTATAGTCTGAATGAAGTCTGAATAACTTGTCTGAATAGCCCTTTGAATATTGTCTGGACTCTTATGAATTTTGTCAGAATTGTTCCATTTTAAGTCTTTTCAGCAATGTCAGAAATAATAGACGCATCCACAATTGTCAATTACATTTAAATTAATCTGCAATATTATCCAATCATCGCACTTGGACATCATGTGTTTGGCGATTGAAATATTTGATACAAAAGAGCAAGTGCACAATATTTGTGATATTCAAATGAGCACATGGCAATGTTTATGATTTTTGATGAATGGAAATTTATTCTTTAACAATAGCTGGGGTATACTTTTAACTATTTATGGAAAAATCCAGATCAGTCTATTAAAAGATAATTCCGACTCAATTCAGACACTACTTTTGCATGAGGGTAGAGAGTGGGAACAACTTAAAAGGACAATTTTACATAAATTTACCCTTTACCAAATTGATCAATACCATTCTGCACCACTGAACAAAATGGCCACCAGAGCCAAAAAAATAGAAAAATCCAACGGAGGATCACCCAATTATTAATCGAGTGCCAATTTTCTGTGGATTATTTCCACCTGTTTAAAAACAAATGCATTAATTTTCCGCAGAAGTTAGGCATATATAGAAATAGAAATGTCCGCACTGAAAGCGGAACAAATGATGATACTATGTCCACTTTTTTGATAGCTCTAATAGTTTTAGAAGTCTTCATGATTTTTGGAATTCTTCATGAATGTTGAAGCAAAGCACAACCAATTTATTCTTGAAATTACCAAAATTTTGTTCATGAAGTATTCATGAATATCCGTGAACTATAAATGAGACATTAGAATAAAGAACAAAATTATTCATGAAATCTTCATGAAATATTTTTTCATGAAGTCGTGCATGAAGTCTTCATGAAGTGCATAGTTCATGAAGTTTTTATGAACAAACCCATTCTTTATTTCATGCATTTTTCTGCATGTGAAAATGCATCAATTATTCATGAAGCTATGTTTTATCAATGTTTCATGCATTTGTCTCATTTATAGTTCACTTCTTTTCCATGAAGTCTTCATGAAGCCACTGCATGAAGTATTCACAAAGATTTTAAGAAGAATTCATGAAGTATGCCTAAACATTTCACAGGGGATGTAACCGATATTGGTCAATAAATAAACCGTTTAAAAAATATCAAATGTTGAAAATTAATTTGTTTTAAAATTACATGTTTTGTTTGTATACATAGTTTTGGAATACATATATATACTCACACTCTATTGTTTATTGTTTTATATATATTACCCTTATTAATGTATATAAAATCGGCATACATTTGCCAAAATAGTTGCGTTATATCGTGTCGCTATTTTTGTTTAATGTATTTGCATTGTGCGATACATTACAATGTGATATCGAAAGCTTATTCTAGAAAAGATTCTCAAACATTACAGCGCTATGTACAACATGTTAACGATTTAATTTACAAAGGTAAATTTCTTACAAATGCACAAACAATACAATACAAAAGAAAGTTATTTTTCGGAAAACTATTGAAAGTCAAGAAAGTATATATTTCAGTCATTTTGTTAAGTTTCGCTATTATCCGGCATTGGTTCCAACAACAATAGTAGAGCTTTATTGTCGAAGTGTTTTATTTTTCTTCGACCAACTAATATTGTCAGATGGTTTTCTTATTGCTGCAAAGGTAGAATTGTCTAAAAAATAAATGCAGACACGAGGCATGAATTATGGTGCATTAGTTTCCAACCATATTAGAGCCACATCGCTCAAAACTTGTAACAAACATATAATCATGACAATTAGCTGTTTGTTAAGTACGTGGTACCACCATTTGGATATGCTGATCTTATGTTGATTGTGGTGTGCATAAATAATAACAGTGAGGGTCGTTCCATTTGTATTGCAGACCGTCGTACAGCCCTAGACAGTTCTAATGGGTGCCGCTATTTGGCTCGCCTGGAGCCCAATTCTGAAGCCGTTCCAAACTTATACGCTTTCTTTTTCCCACACCCATGTACCTTCATTGACAAGATCGTGTGACCCGAGCCAGAAGTATTTCGATACTGTGCCAGATGCTAGAATGCATAAACAAGGGGGGCAGATGAGTATGAAGATGTGAGCCTTGTGGTTTCAGAGGAGCAGACTTTTCAAGCCAAACACCCTAGGACGTGCGGGTTTAGAGACGATGATTTTTAAGCCACCTAGCTATATAAGTCTATTGAAACCATATGACCTCAAGGTGCGTGGCCAATTTCACCACTCTGGCATAATTTTAACAATCTTTGCAGAGGACCACTCTACCATGTTACATACCAAATATGAAACCGATGGGCCTTGCGGTTTCAGAGAAGATTGTTAAACCCACTTGCCATATAAGCCCATTGAAATCATATGACCCCAGGGCGTGGTCACTTTTTACCCCAGGAACATAAATTGAAAATCTGTGTAGAGAACCACCATATTGGTCTTGCGGTTTCAGAGGAGTAGATTTTGTATAGTCATTGTGCTATTTAAGTGTACATAAACTATGCGATCCCGGGGCAAAGCCACTTTGTAGAGGATCACTTCACGATGTTTCACACCAAATTCGAAACCTCTGGGCTTTGCGATTTCAGATGAGAACTGTTTTAATGTCATTTTGCTATTTAAGTCCATATAAACCATGTGATCCCGGGGCGTAGCAACTTTTTACCACGGGGCCACAATTTGAACAATCTTTGTAGAGGACCACTATACAATGTTTCATACCAAACATGAAACCTTTGGGCCTTGCCGTTTCAGAGGAGATTTTTAAAAGTGTTTTTGCTTATTAATTCTATATTAAACACATGACTCCCAGGGCTCGGTCACTTTTCACCCCAGGGTTATAATTTGAACAATCTGTGTAGAGGACCATTATACCATGTTACATACCCTCTGGGCCTTGCGGTTTCAGAGGAGACGATTTTTAAAGACATTTTTCCATTTAAATCTATATAAACCATGTGACCCACTGGGCGTGGCCAGGTTTGAACCCAGATATGAAACCTCTGGGCCTTGCGGTTTCATAGGAGAAGATTTTTAAAGAAATTTTGCTATTTATATCTATATAAACCATGTGACCCCCTGGGTGTGGCCAGGTTTGACCCCATGGAATAATTTGAACAAAATTTGTAGAGGACCACTAGGGGATGTCACAAACCAGATATGAAAGATCTCAGCGGTTTCAGATAAGATTTGTAAAGCTTTTACTTGTTTTAATCTATTTTAGCTCTGATGACCTACTTATACAGCGGATCGGAAAGATTTTCACACTAATTACTTTGCAAGAGGGTCACTCAAGAATCGTTCCTGTGAAGTTTGGTTAAAGTCTGCCAAACAATTCAGGAGATGTTGTTGGAATGAACATGTTGACACACGACGCTCGACACACGTTTGTTTATGAAATAATAAATTTATAATGCTTATATGATCAATATTTTGATCAATTAAAACGATTAAAAGAAAGTGCTTGCGAAAATGTGTTGGATCGAAAGTGCCGTTCAGAGCGGGATAACTCTTTATTTCGGGCATTCCCAAGGATCCGGGAGATAAGGCATTTCGAAACCGAAACCCAGTTGTTACTGCGGTGATTCCCCATGTGTAGCTTCCGAAGACGTCTATACGCCAACTTCGTATGCTGCTGTTATGAACATGAGCTCTACGGTCTGTTTTATGAAAACTGCATAACTGTTTTGCAAAACCGTGCTACATATTGAACAACCTGAACAGTGCATACGATAAGCAGAGCTAACTGAGCCATTCGTACTTTCAAGGAGAAAACCGCCATATTGTTGCCAAATTTGTAGACACATAATCAAAATTGATTGTTAAGGACTCGCTAAAACGCACGAAACCGAATGCCAGCTGCCCCAATGTTACCGATCAATACACACCGAAAGTTAACTAAGTCGTCGTCGCCATATACCTGTCATGCAGCAAGCAAGACAAAAGCTTACATTAACAACACGCTATATGAACCATTATCACAGCAACATATAATCTCGGCAAGTGGCGTTTTTGCTTCCACGGCGCGACCTAAAGCGGCAGTTGCATTAAAAAAACCGCTGGTTGCAACGGGCCATCACAATGTGACTGCGCCTTCGGCGGGTATGGTCCCCAAACCGGCGGGTTCGCCAAGGTCTCCCGCCAAGTTGCTTTAAGGCATTAAATTGCTTGACTTGTGTTTATCTAGTCATCTAAAATATTTAATGGCAGTTGTGGTACTGACGCTAATGTGGAGGATTATACGTATTTGTCCAATCTTGGTAATAGTGTTATTGTTACCTGGTGGAGTTGGGATATTTATTTCCGTTAGTTAAATATTGTACTGTTCATAATTTGTACAGATTCTCTTATCATGTTCCAAAATCATTTGTGTTGCGAATGGATATGAATCAGAAGCTAGCTCGTAGTAATAATGGTACATCATATATACAATTTATGGAGTAGCGATAATATAGAATATTTAAGTTATATAGTCATGTCAAGATTATTTTATCAATGTAATGACATAAAATTACCATCACTATTGGATTCCTAAACTCCATTATATTACTTACAAAAGTCGTCTTATAGCAAGTTCAGTTTCATGCACCAGAACAACAAATATCGGTTTATCTAACTTCATGTCTGAGTGTTATTAGAACTCATATTACTAAATAATGTAATAAGGTTGATGAAAATACTATTATCAAATTATTTTGGTCAATAAAAAAAATGTTCTGAAGTTGTTAATTAAATTGAAAACAACGATTACAAAGCGTCCCATATTAGCACATATGTTATTTATACAAATTATACAGCACTGCCTCACAATCTTATTAAAGATAAACTTGTTTCACTTATTGAAAAAAAAAATTTGCAAGAGAAAAATGTTCGTACTTAGCTTTCTACTACGAGCAATTCAGCATTTTTGATTATCAGATATTATCAATACGAAAACGTGCATAATAATTTAATGTAAAAACATCTTCTTGAATATTGAATATTGAAATGACTATAAATAAATTACAATAATTCTAGTATATAAATACAAATATTAGCAATGCTATCAAAACAGAGAAAAAATGTCAACATGAATGTGTATCATTATACAAACCAACATACGGAGTGATAGGTCAATTGTGCATATGTTTGATATTAATCATAAAACTATGTATACCGGTTTCCGATTGCACCATTTCTACAAAAATTTTGGTAAATTTGGTATTTTCCAGTTATACGGCTTAACATATAATTTTCAAACTTATTTTAACACAAAATCGATTCCGTCTTCTATTACATAGCACAGTTCACATTTTTGTTCATCGAAAGGTATGGGTTCAGACTTACGTTATGAACTTGATTCGACTTCAAGC
The DNA here is from genome assembly GCA_027627225.1 of Congeria kusceri. Classification (NCBI taxonomy): domain Eukaryota; kingdom Metazoa; phylum Mollusca; class Bivalvia; order Myida; family Dreissenidae; genus Congeria; species Congeria kusceri. The sequence goes on from CM051027.1 coordinate 9,848,058, forward strand.
TTATGCGGAGAAACTCGCAAATTACCAAGATCAAATCTTAATTTACTAATGCTGACATGTTCTAGATTTAGTTGAAATTCTAGTTTACAAAATATATTATAACATGGTTCTCGTTATTTGGTTCTGACATGCAGTTTTGTTTAAATGCATTAGCTATTACAGACTTTACTGAAGACAATAACAATTTCTATCCTGTACGCCTTGGAGTAGCCATGCATAATGTAACCATAACGATTGCAACAATGTGCATGCAAATTTTGTCAATTAATTAGTATTTGGTTTACATAGTAAATAGCTTCACACTGAACATAGTTTTGCTCTTCCTACTGAACAATTGTGCAGGAATCCTATCACATTAACATCTATGTTGGTTATCAATGATGCTCTACCGATTTCTCCATCAACAATATTATTTTGGGGTTGGATTTTCACACATAATACTTTTTTTTTCAAAAATGTAAATGGACTCTCTATAATGTCAACGGCTAATCTGTTTCCATATCTAACTTACTTCGTAGTAAAGGTCGGGCATCACTAACATATTTGGTATTAAACACTGGCCAGTTCATGGTGGCAAATGTACGTTATGGTATCTAAGCAATTTCAAATAAGTTTAAAAATCAAGTCCGTCTTTTGTTGTCATTGGAATAACGCTTCGTATTTCATTAACATATTTTTGTCTTCTAATTGGTATGCTTGTCCTTTGTTATTTTGTTTAAAAACACAATTATTTATTTGATGTGTTGTTGAGGTTTTAAAGATAATGAGGGCAATTTAGGAATGGGCTTACTGGTATATATTTTACTAAGAATAACGCTCGAACAATGTTGCTAAACGGCTCTCTGCTGATAATGCAGTTAGAGTTTCATATGTTTAATATCTAAAGCTCGATTATAATATTTGAAGATTTTTGCATTTAAACAAAATCTTGATAAAACTATAAATTCGTTGTGTATATCATACAAATAACTTATTTATATAGACTGAATCCAGTTGGAAATGAATAAAAAATGCAAAGTGAAAGTGAAACTGTGCATGTATTATAATTATGCAATGTTAATGATTGTTGTATCCCTTTTCTGCTGATTCAGTTTGCAATTGATTCCTATTTACACTACTGATTCATAATAATGAAAAAATTGCTGTACAGCGCTTTTTGTTCTAAGACATAATGAGCAAAAAAGTGGAATTCCATTTGTAAAAATATCAGATAACTGGGTTTATTTGTGTGCATTTCTGGCAAACTGCTTTGTAAAGTTGTAAAGTAAAGTTAAACCTTATTTTGTGAATTGTTATTAGTTTTGTAGTTTTATATTATATTTCATCATTTCTAATATTTATTATTAACACATCATACACCTATACTCAAAATATTTATTGGTAAATGGAAAACGTAGGCATGCCTTACAAAGGCACTAAAATATCACAACATATGTTAATGAAATACAATGGGTTGTCAGCACCATACTAAAACAAGCATATACAATTTGGAAAATAATGTTTTATTATATGAAATACCATTGGTCCAGAATCTAGGATTGTCATATGTATAAAGTAAATTAAAACATAAATACAATAAATAAATTGTATACATTTCCATTTCTGTTATCGATAGGAAGTTCTGCAGCGCGTTAGTATAAATCAGTTTCAAACATAGCTAAACACGGATGCAAGTTTTCGAATGACACACATAATGGAATAGAATACAAACAGTTAATTAAAAGTGTTTCCATAATCAGAACAAATATGCATTAGTGATGTAATATGCAAACAAAGTTGACAGTGACAGTGTGAACAGAAACCAGTTTTCCCTCCTGACTCAAACGATTGTTATGTGTACTGTTGTTGTGTGTTATATTGCAATGCTGGAAACGGAACAAACCGTTCATCGGGAAATTATAAAATTATTTTCGAAGGAAATATTCATAATCAGATACAGGATTGGAGGTAAAATACGCAGTTGACACAAATAATATGTTCTGACCAGTTATGGCGATTTTGAGGAAACATATCGCGTTTCTGGTAAGCAAGTGTTAGACTTCACTAAATAAATAAAAATACAGCTTTGTGGATAATAAATTGACATGCTATTTGCTGGATTAAATATTTCCAATCAGAGCAAACAAAATATACACTTCTCAAACAATATCAGTTAGCGACGACGCCCCAAACTGTAAGGCACTATTTTTCCACAATAAAAGTCACTGACAACTACAGAATCATTAATGACGTCACTTGTGACGTCTACAATACACAAATTGTGACGTTTTAGCTCGCGCAAGTTAATTAATAAAAAATGTGTTTCTTACAGTTTGAGATCGTGTTTTTTTCATTTATGGTTATAGAAAATTGCATCATTGTTATTATGACTTGGTCAAAAATGATTTTGTTCCATATCACAGCATATTTCATAGACAGCCAAAAAGTAAATTCTTGTATGCTGTAGGACGGTCATGTTGTAAGAATGAGGAAGATGATTTAAGGATAAAAGTAGGTATACAAGTATATGTTGTATATGTACAATTCCAATAGATATAGACCCAGCCAGCAAAATATATGGGACCCACATGGGTCCCATATGGGTACCCATGTGGGTCCCACATGGGTTTTGCAACCGGGAACCATGTGGGACCCATATGGGCAGCCAATATGGGCTAAATATGGGTCCTATATGGGCTGCCCATATGGGACCCACATGGTTCCCGGTTGCAAAACCCATATGGGCCCAATATGGGCAGCCCATATATGATCCTTTTTTCATCCTATATGGTAGGTATACTGCAATATTCTGTAAGTCATACCTGTCAGAGGAAAACAAAACACGTACGTTATCGATAAGATACAGTTGTAATCATTTAAAAACATTTACACTTGAATCTGACAATCATATCATGGTCAGCATATTTTAATAATTGTACATGTAACAAAAGCGTGCAAAATTAGTAAATACAACAAAGAAACCAGGGAAATGTCAATATAAAAATATGTTATTCTTAAACAAAATATTTCGTTATTTTAAACACGAAATGAATATCGGTATTTTGTTTTTAGATATTTAAATTAGCTGAAGAGACACACAGATATGATATATAAATCATACATCTGATGCTTAAAAAACCCTTTAATATCAATACAGGAAATGTGCTTATCTACCAGGTATATAATTTTATCAGGCATGCACATTTGAACAGGATGCATTAGAAATCACTTAAAAGTCAATTATTACATGAAAAATATTAAACAACATGAAACACATTATGTTCAAGTGCAACAAAAAAATACCCAACTTTAATGATGTTTCTCTTTATATAGAGTAATCACAATCAATTATTGTATGTACTCACTTATTATATATGCATGCATATCTTGTTGCATAAAAGACAACCGATTACATGCAATGTAGATGGTTAGCATAAGCAGTAAATAAAATCTCTAGAGAAACACTTTCAACTGAATACTTGAGACTAAAAAAACTTACAAACATTACATTGCCACATAATTGAAATACTTTATTGTTATTGTAATTGATAAAACAGCCAAGTTATTTCACAAAAGAAGGTAAACTATTAATGTAAATGATTAACACAAAATGTCACATATGAACGGTTTTTCTGTCGATCACAATGGTCACCAAATCGTGAAAGTGGCGACAGTTTTTTTCAATGTGGCGAATTTCATAACTCAAAGTCAGTGCAAAACACTCTCAATGCTCAAGACTAGAACGCTCGTGTTCAATTGTAAATCACTACCGATAACATTGTTTTATGTAACGATGGACATTATAGACCTTCTTAGTTTCCACCCGCCACCACAATCACTTGCTTTAGTCTGTTATTTGTTTGTTGAATCTTCCATAGCCTTGTCGTTGCAGCCCCAGGAGTCGAGTGTTAAGCCTTGAAGCCATCTTTCATGACCTCCATCATGGTGAAGATTCTTAGGTCTCGAGCTTTTAAGGAAAAATAATAATTTATTCATTTAAAACGTTGATTGTGAATTGAAACATAAACATGATAAAATACACATACTTTACAGAAAACAAAAGTTATTATTATTGGATCAAAGTGATTCAAAGATTCTAGTGTATCTTTCCGACTACCTGAACACGCTATCGGTTTAAAACAAATAAATAGTTTTCATACTTTTTTGATGATGTTAATACTTTTATTTCTTTTTATTGAAGATTTCCTGTGTTTTGGCATGCATAAACATTACATTTTACTGCTATCTGAAAGGCTTTTTGGGGCCGCGTTTACACACCACGAAATGTCGTAATAAGTATTTGTTGATTTATTCAATACGTTAATGTTTTATTTATTTTGCATGTAATTTTGATTGCAATTTATTTTGAAAACGTAAATAACTTGTTAATATAAAATGTTTTATTTTTGTGCCTTCCTGGTGGCTTTCGGTAAGTTTCTATGCGCTATCGGTTAATCTAGTGACCCATACCATTCTGTTCTTTGGTACGTGTGCTGATCCATCCATATTAACTATTGGGGATGTAGTTGACCTTGAAGTAGCATATTTAGAACAGGCTGGTGGTACATGCAACATTTGTGGTAGAATTTTTGGCTGCCTCATCACGGTCCACAAGTCTTCGTGGTATGCTTCAAAATTGATATGTACATATAAATAAACAATAGGTAAAAACTATCAGTTACAAAATCGATAATAAGTCGCGGTATAGATGTTTTAGACAGAATATATCGAAATTTCAATTACTTCCATTGTGTTTTTGCAAACAATTTGACCAGGCTTGTTATTTCTATGCCCTGTGAAGAATAAGCTTTGACGACTACCCTGGTCCATTTTCACTACCTGGGTACCCAATGACTTGCGAATGAAATAAAAAAAAATACACATATATTCTCAACAAACATTTGAATCAACATTATGATTATGCACCACAACTATACATTGCATGTTATCAAATATAAAACTTTAAAATATCAAGTCTATGCAGTGGCGGTCGTGTCCTTTATACATTTATAAATGCAACTAATCTGTTCCTACAAAAAAACAGAAGGAACTTAGGTTTTTACTAAAACAGTTTCAAAATGTCCAGTGGTGATTCGACCAGCAAATAGCATGCTCTTGAAGTGCCAATGTTGCACAAGTGCAAATATGTAATTGCTAATCTCATTATCCACATGTTGACTTGTACAGTAGTTCTATATTCAAGTTTCATTAAGTTTACTACCACATAAAAATGAGTGTATAGATCTAGGGGAAGCCCATAGGTATTCAAAAGTTGATTACGTACATTTACTCAAACCTTTGTGATGTTCATTTTATGATTTATCTTTTAGAAACTATATTAGAAGTTTAATATACCAGTACTACTCGTACGATATTTTTCTTTCATGTATGTGCATTTATGCATGTTTAATTTAGTAAAATGAAATAGAATGATATGCTGTAATATGCTTTTGTTTATGAACATTTTGTTATGTTCCGATTGAAAAAATAAAGGTTTTTTACTAGACTTGGCCCGTGTTATTGTTTTGCTAAAAAATGCGTTAACAGCTGATTACGATAACAAACTGCAATCATTAACGAGGCGTCAAACCACATCAATTACAATTAGCACACATTGTCTTTGTTACAAACACCGAATTAAAGGTGTTCAACAGTTGAACTAATAGCAGAACTTTACTAGTGTGGCGAATTGTTATGAACCTATGGTGAATCGTTATGTGACGAATCGTTAATGTGGCAAATCTCTATAATACCCCCTCTGAATTGCTCAACATAACATTTTCGTCTTTGGCAAAAATATTCTTTGTCAAGTGTTGATTATTGGATAGCTGCTTTAATGTTTTTGGATGACAAAAAAGTCACATGTAAGAAAATATATATCGTATTGCCTGTATCACATTATACTAGAACATTGTATCATTTATGTATCTTTTTGGACATCTACATGCCATTACTATTAATAAAACTACAATTCAAAGCTGAAAGACCGCACATTTCCCTTTAGCACCTTCATATTGAATTGCCTCGCCAGCTGGTATAATACAACCTCCTTGTCAACTGTCTGCCAACCAAACATGTAAACTCACCTTGAATAAAAAAAACTTTTTTATTAATATAGAATCATAATGAATTTTTAAACTTGACAGTTACAGTTCGACCGTGCAGCAAATGTTCTGTATACCCAGCAATATTTGTTTGTTTGATGTGCGTCCTTCTCAGTCGTTTTGGTGGTTAAATACGGACATCACTCGGACAACAATAATCTTGCAAAACATCAGAAAGAAGCCCCCCGTTTCAGGATCATGTACGACAGCTCTTTGATATACGGTTGCCGCTTGGATCCGGACTGCCTCAATATCGCCATCGTAAGGTGCAACAGCCCCGAACCTTATCTGAGGCTGCATGGCACTGCTAGTAGCTCTTTCGGGGTTGTTTCCTACTTCGTTGCTTCCCTATGCAAGGCAGCAGCATCCACAACACAAAAGGATGCTAACAAGAATGTAAAACAGGCAGACGTTAGGCACATGATAAACGAATACCCCAGTTCACTGGAGCTGTACTGTGGCACAGTGAGCATGCATCCGATGAAACCAACAAGTCCTGAAGAAAAGTCATAGAATAAATGCTTTTTCAACATCTTATAAATTAGGACTTAGTAGATTCTAGAATTCGACTAGCGCCAGAGCGGACATTATTATACATTGTTTTTGCAAGCGCTCCTTTTCCACCATCGTCTACTGTTTCGATCATATATGCTCTTACTGCATTTTATAAAAACATATTTTGAATCGAAGACAGGATCAAGTCAACGATTTCTGCGGTTGTCCTTTCTTAGCTGTAGACATAATTATACCATAAGACACTTGGAAACATTATGACAAAAACAGAATGATCCCAGAACGCTTACGAGTGTGTTTTTTTTAGCGCACCTGAGCACAACGTGCTCATGGTGAGGATCGCCTTTTGTCCGTCGTGAGTCGTGCGTCGTGCATCGTGTTTCAACATTTTCATTCAAAGAACATCTCCACCTTAACCACTGGCAGATTTTCACCAAACTTCACAGAAATGATCCTTGGGTGACCCTCTTTCAAAACTTTTCGAATCGTTCCGGTCCGCTGCATATGTAGGTCACCAGAGCTAAAAATAGATTTAAAAACTGAATACTTTCAAAATCTTCTTCTCTCAAACTACAAGGCTTGGAGCGTTCATATTTGATATGTGACATCCTCTTGTGGTCCTCTACAAATATTGTTCAAATGATGCCCCTGGGGTCAAAACTGGCCACGTCCCGGGTGTTACATGGTTTATATAGACTTGTATAGCAAAATGACTAAAAATCTCTTCTCTGAAACCGTAAAGCCTAGAGGTTTTATATTTGGTATGTAACATTGTATAGTGGTCGTCTACAAAGATTGTTCAAATGATGCCCCTGGGATCAAAACTGGCCTCGTCCCGGGTGTCACATGGTTTATATAGACTTAAATAGCATAATCACTTTGCAAATACTCTCCTCTTAAACCGCAAGACCCAGAGGTTTCATATTTGGTATGTAACATTGTATAGTGGTCGTCTACTAAGATTGTTCAAATGATGCCCCTGGGGTCAAAACTGTCCACACTCCGTGACTCACATGGTTTATATAGACTTAAATATCATAATGACTTTAAAATCTTCTACTCTGAAACTGCAAGGCCCAGAGGTTTTGTATTTGGTATGTAACATTGTATAGTGGTTGTCTACAAAAATTGTTCAAATGATGTCCCTGGGGTCAAAACTGGCCACGCCCCGGGGGTCACATGGTTTATATAGACTTGTATAGCATAATGACTTTAAAAATCTTCTTCTCTGAAACCGTAACGCCTACAGGTTTTATATTTGGTATATAACATATTATAGTAGTTGTCTACAAAGATTGTTCAAATGATGCCATGGGATCAAAACTGGCCACACCCCGGGGGTCACATGGTTTATATAGACTTAAATAGCATAATAGCTTTGAAAATCTTCTCCTCTGATACCGCAAGGCCCAGAGGTTTCATATTTGGTATGTAACATTGTATAGTGGTCGTCTACTAAGATTCTTCAAATGATGCCCCTGGGGTCAAAACTGGCCACATCCCGTGGTTCACATGGTTTATATAGACTTAAATAATAAAATGACTTTAAAAATCGTCTACTCTCAAACTGCAAGACATAGAGGTTTTGTATTTGGTATGTAACATTGTATGGTGGTCCTCTACATAGATTGTTTAAATGATGCCCATGGGATCAAAACTGGCCACACCCCGTGAGTCACAATGATTATATAGACTTAAATTGCAAAAATGTCTTTTAAAAATCTTCTTTTCTGAAACCGCAAGGCCCAAATTTGGTATGTAACGATGTATAGTGGTCCTCTACAAAGAGTGTTCAAATGATGCCCATGGGGTCAAAACTGGCCACACCCCTGGGCCAACATGGTTTATTTAGACGTAAATGGCAAAATGATTTTAAAAATCTCCTCCTCTGAAACCATGAGGCCCAGAGGTTTCATATTTGGTTTGAAACATTTGTCTTGTGGTTCTCTACAAAGATTGTTAAAATGATGCCCCTGGGATCAAAAATGGCCACACCCCGGGGCTCACATGGTTTATATAGACTTAAAGAGCAATTTGACTTTAAAAACCTTCTGCTCTAAAACTGCAAGGCCTAGAGGTTTCATATTTGATATGTGACATGCTGTAGTAGTCCTCTACAAAGATTGTTCAGATGATGCCCCGGGGATCAAAACTGGCTACACTCCGTGGCTCACATGGCTTATATAGAGTTTAATAGCAAAATGACTTTAAAAATCGTCTTCTCTGAAACCGCAAGGCCCAGAGGTTTTGTATTTGGTATGTAACATTGTATAGTGGTCTTCCACATGGATTGGTCAAATGATGCCCCTTGGTTAAAAACTGGCCACACCCCGGAGCTCACATTGTTTGTATAGACTTAAATAGCAATATGGCTTTAAAAATCTTCTCTGAAACCGCAAGGCACAGAGGTTTGATATTTGGTATGTAACATTGTATAGTGGTCCCCTACAAAGATTGTTCAAAAGATGCCCATGGGGTCATAACTGGCCACTCTCCGAGGGTTTGTACAAACTTTAATAGCAAAATGACTTAATTCTTCTCTTCTGAAACCGCAAGACCCAGTGTTTTGTTAACCAAATTGTTTGAAGAAAAATTTCGGTTATAAATTTCGCGTATGTCATTGGCGGGCGCGTGGGTGTCCGGTCGTCCGGGAGTAGCAGTTTTCGTTTCCGCTCTCTAACTCGAGAACGGATTGCGCTATTGTTATGAAACTTCATACATAGATACCTTATGGCGAGACTTCGATTGTGGTTGCATATGGGGTGGCTAGAGTCGAAGTCAAGGTCACTGTTACTAAAAATTGAAAAACGGTTTCTGCTCAATAACTTGAGAACACATTGAGATATTTTAATGAAACTTAATACATGGATACCTTATATTGAGACCTCGATTGGGATTGCAAACGGGATGGGTGGGGTCAAGGTCACTGTTACTAAAAACAGAAAAATGGTTTCCGCTCAATAACTTGAGAAACGCATTGCGATATTTTAATGAAACTTAATACACATATCTTATATCGAGACTTCACTTGGGTTTGCTTATAAGGTGGGTGGGGTCACGGTCAAGGTCACTGTTACTAACAAACGAAAAACGTTTTACGCTCATTAACTTGAGAACGCATGGAGATATTTTAATGGAACTTCATACGTAGATACCTTATAGCAAGACCTCGCATGGGATTGCATATCGGGTGGGTGGGGTCAAGGTCACCTTTACTAAATATTGGCAAAAAAGATGTGTGCTGACTTTAATGCATTTCGTTCCAAAAATTGTGTTTTCGTGGAATTTCCACGTTTCTTGTAATTGGTATGTAATATTCTATAGTGATCCTCGAATAAGATTGTTCAAATGATGCCTCTTAGGTAGAAAATGGCCACGCCCTGTGGGTCACATAGTTTATATAGATTTAAATAGCAAAATGACTTCTCCTCTGAAACCGCAAGGCCCAGTGGTTTCATACTTGGCATGTAACATTGTATAGTGGTCCTCTACAAATATTGGTCAAATTATACCCCTGGGGTAGAAGGTGGCCACGCCCTGTGGGTCACATAGTTTATATAAACTATAACAAATCTTCTCCTGAAACTGCAAGGCACAGATCTTTATACTCAGGTAAGTGCTTTAGTGCAATTTGGCCCTCTTGTTATAAGCCATTATGATGCCTTTAACTCAGGTGAGCGACCGAGGGCCATCGTGGCCATCTTGTTTGTTCAAGTTGTTTGCTTTACATTTACAACCAGATATGTTTTACTGTGTAGAAAGAATTGTCTTGAACTAATATTTATTAACGGAAGAATTTAAATACTCCAGATTTACCTGCATGTTTCAAGCAAACATTTTTACTCAGGATATAACATCTCGGACGAACATACAGTGATTTATTATATGCTTTTCATTGAAATATCGAATTTTATTGGTGAAATAAAATTCTATGTTTTCACTGTTGGATGAATCATCATGTTTGGTTTATGATTACATTTTCATGAAATCTGATTTTCGTCTGCCAAAACATACAAAAAAGAGCAAGTTCTAATTCGTCTTTTTACACATATGCTAGCCCAAGTCCTAAACACGGTATGTCTTGACAGATCTGCTCAGACATATATGCAAAAGCAGATGGTGTAAACTGGGCTTAAGGAAGTCATATGCGACTTAAGAGAAAAATATATGACAGCGAATTTTACAAGTTATACGGTAATAATTATAAACGTCTATGTTCAATACACAACAGAATCTTCTACGTAACATGTAAGGGTGCTTCCAATCTAAACTTAGAATACTAGTTTAGTGTATTTCGGACCTTCTCCTCTTGTACACAGAAATATGCATTTCAGTTTTAATCATTTCAATTACAAAAGGTATCACTTCCACGTCTGTACTAAGTACCTGTTGTCTATTTCCTACATCTTGATGTCCGTTTTGTGGGCAAATCTGACACAAAATTTGGGGTGGTATTCACAAAGTTTTTAAGTTAAATTTTATCCTTATCCTTAAATGTGAAATTTTTCTCAACTATATAATTCCATACAGAAACAGTTTTTCACTAACTTATACTTGAAAATAATATCATAATGAAAATGTTATTGTAGGAATATCAACAACATAATAATATGTTTATTAAGTCGAATAATATAATACATTCAAATTTTGCACTTAAGTGAAAATATTTAAGAAATTACTTAAGATGCTTTGTGAATACCAGCCATGTCCATTTCTATTAGTATAGATTTCCAACGTTTGACGAGTTTGATTCCAATTCAGTTTAATGAAAATCACTAGTACTGTCTCAAAACGATATTATCAAAACAAAGGCGAAGCAATAACTTTTTAAGCGATATATGTTACACTTGATACATTTGTCCCATTGATATATTTAATCCAACGTGTCTTCTAAATTATTTGGGAGTGGTGAAATCACTCAGTGACCTAGCAAAACACTTTAATTTTTATACAACATGTTGTATGTCGGGTAAGATCTTTTGAAAGAGGTAAAACTCACAACACTATTTCTCGTGTATAATATATATCAATTTATATCATCATATAAGCTTTAACTGGCGTAACCGCTATATGGAATTGGCATTCTAAGCATTGTCATTATTCATACTATAGTTGAGTTCATGCCTATATATTATTTCAAAGCGTGTTGAATAAATAAATGGAAGGTAAGAAAGACGGTACCACACATCGCCGAACTATGCCCAGTCGTTCCGTGAAATGAAGAGATAAAAAATTAATAATCACAACGGTTGTAATTGCATTAACTACGTTCATACTAAAAATAAAAGATATACAATTTTGAAATGCTACGCACATGCGCGTTGTTTATGTTTCACATAATTATGTGGAAGTCATGTAACACGAAGTCGTATTATGTTATGTTTTAAATTACTGACGGTAATTTTTTTTTTTTTTATAAACCTCAACATAGAAAAATAATTGCATTAAATCAGTGAATCACATGTTACTTAAACGCTGAAAGCGTAGAAAGACTGGTGGCGAGAAAAAAAATCTAAGGAAATAGCGAGCAAACATTTTCTAACGGAATGAACACATTTGTTTGAATGAAATTGAATTCTTTCTGCAATGCCATTTTTACACTTTAAACATCTTTGTAAGTATATAGGTTTGTATGCAAACTACTTTATGCAAACGCAATAATATCATATTCATAACAGTCAACGTGTCGACGTATTATGAACGGACCAAAAAGCTTATGGAGCGTATCGACTGGTAGTGCTTTGTAGCCTTCAAAGTAAAAAGTAAGTAACACCATTAAATCTAATATAATGTATGTTGTAATCAAGTTGATGCAATTTAGATTTTGGATCTGAACAGGTGTAATTATTATTTTTATTTTTTTAGTATTATCATTATTATTATTATCATTATTATGATTTGTAAAATCAAAATTTGTTATTGACCATATGTACAAAAACGAGATTGAGACAACCCCGAATTGTGCATACAACTTTATCGGTTTTCGTTTTCAACATCGGATTCGGACAATGTTTGAAATCTCTACTAAGTCTTGTGTTTATAAACATCATATAAACTACGGTAATGTCGTCTAAATTTACTTATGGAGGAGTCCAGTAGTAAGCCAGTAAGAGTTATCTCTAGCCAGCCCCTGCTAAATTAGAGGTATACCTGTCTGCTGCTGGCTAGTGAAAAGCACCACAATCTTATAGTAATCTATAAACTTGTGCAATTTGCATAAACAGAGGATATACATGATGTGAAACAAAAAAAATTATCAGAACCTATTTTTTGCAAAAATATTTTGAAATAGTGAGAAATTGATGAGCTTCAATATAATGTGGGTTTAAACATCAAAGAAATAAGAAACAAATAGGTTACAGGGAAAATGTGGGTCTAGTCAATTTGTCTGCCATACATGTTTCATATACATGAATTTACGTTAAAAGCATGTTTTTAACTTTAGTAAAAAGATAATTATTATCCATTCTGGCCATTGGTTTTAAATTCAAGTGTGATATAACAAAGAGGAATTTACATGCTGTAATTAATGCTTATCATTTAAAATTACTGCACCACACATTTTGCCACTAGAATAAATGTAATAATATTTGCTGATAACGACGTATTTAGATTGTAATATTATGAAAACTTCAAAATATATCCACGGTCTTGTTTGTATTTCAGAAAAGTGTTTTTTGGACAAGCGACATAAATGGTGGCCTAGCATAGTCTGTCATAGCTATATTTCTTTTACATTTCCATATCTATTTAGTTCTTCAGTGCTCCAGTAACAAATTGTATTCTCATTTAACTTAGCAAATGGTTTAATAACTACAGCATTTTGCATTTTATAAGATAAAACATCATAGTTGGTGCATGATCCTATTCAAATATTTGATGTTCATGAACTGGAATTTGCTTAATTCAGATCCAAAGAGACATTTTTTTTTCTTCCACGTAACATCAATTTATTTCGTTTACTTACCGGTATACATATTGTTATAGTTTGAATTTAAACAGCACAAAGACAAACATCGAATTTCAATTTTGTACGAATAACAAATGTGTATTAAAATATGTATACTCTTTAAATATTTAAATAAAGTAATTGCTTTAGAACTTTTTTTCCCTCTTAGTACATAACAATCAATTCACACAACAAAAAGTACTAATAAATTAAAAATTATCATTTTCATATCCTACACCAGTGTTATACTTTAAACCCATATGCTGATTATTTTTAAAATTTATTTCATTTTTTTGGAAAGGTTGTATTTTTTTATAAACACTTAAGATATAAAACTTTATTTTTTATTTGAAGTTTTGATAATGTTATACCATTTTGTACATTATGAAATTAAATGTATTTTATTTTATTGGCCATAGTCTCAAAATATTCATACCAGATATACTTAAAGAAAACCACCTTCCCTGATTACTGTATTCACAGTCAATTGGTTATTTCTGTTTGTTTAATGTATAACCAAAATAATACACAAGATTTATATTACAATTATCATTGGTGGTGTAGATTAACATTCAAGTGGAAAAAACTATCCTTCAATTGCTTATTGTCCATCCAGAATATCAACAATATTTCATAATTTCTCTGTTAAACCACTATGTTTAGACTACAGCAGGTTCACTTCTATACCTCTTATTTTCTACTTTCGCTTATCAGAAGCCTGACTGGACTGCCCGATTGTTACCACTTGGTAGTAGTATATATGGAACATTATGCGCGCTTCTTGAAGAAAGCTATGTGCTGAAAACTAGTGCTATTTGCCTTTAACTATTTTAGTTTCATTTATTTTTCAAACAAAGGATAAGTCCCCAAAAAACTGTTTAAAATGCTGAAAGAACGCCAATCATTATTATAACAATATGAAAAAATAATGCGCGGCATTCGTGGACCTTGTAATAATGCTTATCGCTTGGCAAAAATATATGACGTTTAGCATTAATGTTCTTCTTATTAATTATGCAAGTTCAAAAAAGCAAGATAATTATGACCGACGGAATGATCTGAGGTTGTTGTCGCAGTTCTAAATCTCGTTGAGATATATTTAGTTACATAACTTTGTTTTAACTACGTGTGCTGTGTATAAAAGGCCTATGGAAAATGCCAACATCATTGAAACATCAAAGTTCTTGCACTTTGTTCATGCAGCAAATGATGTGTTGTAGTTTTTTTGACACGTGATTACACGTTTTAATGAAATACATACCCGCAACTGGATATAAATGAGGCAACATGCTGCAATCGATCCGCAGGGACCATAGCTGTCATCTTCATCGTCACATTTCGAAGCACATGCAAACTGTCGCCATAAAAATCAACGCAAAAGCCGTACAATGCAGTCCTAGTGCTGCTACGTCCGGTCATGAGAGTGTAATAAAATTGGTTTAAACCGATTGACCGTTACATAGACATATTCAAACTAGCAGGTAGTTAATTTAAACGTACGAAGGTTTGGAAAGAAACATCACAGTCATGGTTAGGTAATCGGTAAGTACTGATAAAAAAAACCTAATGCAAAATATTGTTTGCACTTTATCATAGTCGTTTGTACAACAATGACGTTTTGTCGCTATATTACGGTGGCATAGATGTGCATGTTTTTATTTATGTCGTTCTAACGATATTTTAAGTCGTGGGAACGAGATCATACCTCGTGGGAACGAGATCATACCTCGTGGGAACGAGATCATACCTCGTGGGAACGAGATCATACCTCGTGGGAACGAGATCATATCTCGTGGGAACGAGATCTTTTCTCGTGGGAACGACACAAATAACTCGTGGGAACGACATATAAAGTCGTGGGAACGAGATAATTAACTCGTGGTAACGACATATTAAGTCGTGGGAACGAGACCTTTAAGTGTTTAGGGAGAAAGTCCATTTGCAAACATCACAACGTGTTTCCAACATGTCAAACATTTAATGTATAAAGGCATAATGTTTCTTTGACATATAGAAGAACAATATTTTGTCAATAAAGTTCATTTTTCAGGACACTAGTGAAAGTAAAGAAAGTACATAGCAATCATTTTGTTAATTTTTGCAATCCTCCAACTCAAAACAACAAAATGCACTAGAGCTTAAGAGACTAGAGATTAAACTCAACAGTAGTTAGAACTTAGCGATGAAAATATAGAGTTAACTAAACAATATTTGTATCGATATAATGAAACAACTGGAGATATAATGCACATTACAGTGCTTGACATTTGGTATTATTTTCCAACTTGGAAACCACTTCGCTCAGACCTGAAACCAAACATTATAATGTATTAATACACATTACAATCCTCATAAAAGCAGCATGTTCAAACAATTTCAACACATGTAAACAATAGAACAATAGCTAAGTGTAGGGACAAAATCAGATTTCCGCAGTATGCATTAAGTTGATAGCAAGTTCATTTGGTTCAGTCTATGCTACAATTACTTACAAACTACTCCAAATTTAGCAACAAATATTGCTGTCATGAGAAATAGAATGTAAGAACACTGTACAATGACATAATTAATCAAAATTTGCATTTTTCAGGGAAAGTCGTTATTACTTACGGTACTTCGCATATAAATCCTTCCGCAAGATTGCATGGGGCGTCGTTCCATTTGTATTGCAGTCCGGCGTAAAGCCCTAGACAGTTCTCATGGGTGCCGCTATTTGGCTCGCCTGGAGCCCAGTTCTGAAAGCCGTTCCTAACGTATTCGTTTTTCTTTACCCACACCCATGTACCTTCATTGACAAGATCGTATGCCCCGAGCCAAAAGTCTTTTGATGCTGTGCCAGGCGCTGGAAGAAAAATATTTATAGCACGTGTATACATAATATCATTCGAAGAAACTGTCGGGTATTAAACTTTCATGATTAAAAAAATAACTTTAAACGAAATCAGCGATTTTATTGTATTTATTGAATAAAAATTCATAGCGCTTCTGTGAATATGAGTACATGTTAAGGTAGCGTCTGTAAACGTACGGAATCTCGTTTTAAGCTCGCTTTCCAGGAACAGCTGCTCGTCCGCGGTCTCTACTGTAGCTAGCATGCCTTCACCAAAGCCATACATGCCACAGAAGGCCTGCAATGGAAATGTGTGAGTAAATTCATATTTTCAATCATAAAGGATAAATTAGTTATAAGAACAACAACAAGAACCAACTGCTTTTATTCATTCATTTACAATCCATAAAAATACATTCACATTGTATTTTTATATGTTCTTCTAACCCAATCAGCAAAATTTAGGTAGGAAAGTATTTAATGGTAAAAAATACTAAAAATGTACTCTCTTTAAAACGCATATCTGCGATGTATTGTTAATAAACATTGGCATGTAATGTAACTTTTTAAGCGTATAACTTTGGCGACTAACAGCTTGTACTTCAATGAGGCGTCTTACCATGGCATCCCACCAGGTTAACTCAGGCGTGGCGAAGAAATGGTAGCACGATTCGCCATGCTGCATGAAGTCAATAGGACATCCCACACTCCCTTGGCTGTAAGCTGACGAAATCAGAAAATATATTTGACAGAAGAGTCAATATAGTTTGAATTTCAAGGTTTTGAAAAAATACAATATATAGGCAGTATGTATGTCTGTTTTCAGTAAAAATGCTTGAGAACCCTTTCTTTTGTAACTATGTGAAAATGTTTAAATATAATAATAATAATAACAATAATAATAACAACTTTATTTTATGAAGATATAACATTAAGAAACAACATTTCTTTTCTACAATGTGGTAAAAATAAACATGCATTATATGAATATTAGCTTATCCAAGATCATGCATACTTAAAAACATATTAGCCAGTAAACAACAACAACAACCATACTAATACTACTACTACTAATAATAATAATAATAATAATGATAATAATAATATACTACATAGTTGTTACATTTTTTCAAAACAACAGACAATCACAATGCAAATGTAAACTGTAAAAAAAAATAAAAATAAAAAAAATAAAAAAATATGTGAATACATAAAACATTATTGATTTGTTATTATGTATTGTTTTAAGTTCCGTTTGAAAGTATTAATTGTAGATGCTTGTCTAATATTAATCGGAATTAAGTTCCATACATTTCTTGCATAATAAGCGAAAGTTCGTTTTCCATAGTTGGTTTTAAATGCAACAGATGAAAAATCGTTGTGGGTGGTGGATCTGAGAGTGTATGCACTGTTATTTGGCAAGGTAATTACGTCATTGAAATAAGAAGGCATTGAACCGTGTAGAAAATTATATACGATAGTTCCAAAAAGAAAAGTACACCTGTTGTAAAATGACAACCAATCAAGTTCATTAAATATAGGAATTGACGGAGATAAAAACGGTTTATTCATTATTATTTTTGCAGCCTGTTTCTGTATAGAAATTCATTTCTTTAAGTTTGATCTTTTTGCTGAACACCATAATGTACAACAATAGTCCATAGATGTTAATATGTATGAGTTGTAAAATAATTTCTTTTTTTCATAATTAAGGAAGCCGTTAATTCTTTTCAATAAGGCTAGTTTAGAATTGAGTGTACGACAGAGGTTATTTATATGCGATATCCAAGTGAGATGCTTGTCAACAGTTATTCCGAGTAAATTGATATCATTTACTTGTTCAAGAACAATGCTTTTAATATTAAGTGTGAGATTATTTGCAGATTTATTAGCATTTGATAATACGATGCATTTAGTTTTGTTCGGATGTATGGACATATTGTTGAAAGCACATCAAGTAGATATTATGTCCAAGTCATTTTGCAATGAACGCTGTATAGTTTGAATGTTAAAGTCAGATATGTGTATAGTGGAGTCATCAGCATAAAAATCAGTAGTTGAATTTTGAAGAAAAAATGGAATATCGTTTATGTATATCAGAAATAGTAGCGGGCCAAGGATAGACCCCTGTGGTACTCCGGCCTTAATATTTTGAATAGATGACTTATTTGATCCCACCTTAACGCATTGTCTTCTATTAGATAGGTAAGACTGCATCAAGGGGGTAAGCGCACTTTCAGAGAAATGGTACATACAAAGTTTCTCAAGTAAAATGTCATGATCTACTTAGTCAAATGCTTTTCGGAGATCAAGGAATACCGAACCCACGATTCGCCCAGAATCAATTTTCTTTAACCATGAATCTACAAGTCGAATCAATGAAGACTGACATGAATGATTTTGACGAAAACCAGACTGGAAACTGTGCACTAATTGGTGTTTCTCAAGAAATGATTTAATTTGATTTGCAATATGTATCTCAAATATCTTTGAAATGGTTGGGAATATGGATATTAATCTATAGTTGTTAAGATCGCTTTTATCTGAACCTTTATGCAAAGGTAAAATGTAGGCATCCTTAAGGTGGTCAGGAAATATTGATTTTTGTATGCTCTTATTAATAATGGAAGTATCACTACAATGATTGAGTATTTTAGGGCCAATATTATCAAGTCCTGATGCTTTTCTATTCTTCAGAGAGTCGATTATTTTCCGGACATCGAATATAGTTATTGGTGCAATGTCAAATGTATGAGTGTTAAGTTTATCATTAAGATGCTTTAAATGTGTGATAATTGCTTGGTTCAAATTTTGTCTTAGATATTATATCGGAAATGTTAGTGAAATGTGTGTTGAATGCTTCTAAGATGTCATAAACATAGTCAACAGTTTCGTTATTTACTTTAATTATTGTAGGAAGAGTTAGGGAAGTTGTTGGTTGTGTGAGGGAATTGAGGGTTTTCCATAAATGTTTAGTTGACATATTTTCCTTAACTGATTTGTTATAGAAATGTTGTTTGTTTTTCCTAATAAGAAAAGTTACATGATTTCTTTGTTTCTTGTACTCATCTATTTTGTGATACTTTTTTAACCAGTCACGAATTTTAATTGCATTTCTTATTTCGTCTGAACACCAGCCGGGTAAATTTTCTAATTTTATTCTCTTTGTTTTTAAAGGTGCATGGATGTTTAACGTTGTGTTTATTACATTGAGTAAATAATTGAGACCTGTTTTAGGATCTGCGAATGTTTCAATGATGTCTAAGTTGGCCATTGATAAATCATTTTGAAAATTCAATTTTGTAAAACGTTTGAATTGCCTATTTTCTTTTGATAAATGTTTGTTCTTAGTTAGCTTCTTATTATTTGCCTTGTAAAACATACTGGAAAATGGTCACTAACACTGTAAGATGAAACGAAAACGTCTGTGATTCGATCGGGTCGATTTGAATACAAATGATCTATTATGCTAGTTGATGTCTTTGAAATCCTAGTTGGTTCCTTCACCATCTGTTTAAGACCATTTGACATTACGAACGAAGACCAACGAGTGTTATTAAACGTATCCTTATCAGAAAGAAAGTTTATATTAAAATCTCCCAAGATATAAAATTCTTTACTCTCTTTAAAAAGTGTTTATGCACCACGGCGTCATCAATGCTAAACAGCGATTATATAACATGGACATATTTACATGTGGAAAGATATGACGCGTTCACCTGCACATGTATGTCAGAGAATTTACCATGGTATCATAAATAATGTAAAACTTATTATTCATCTGAAGAAATAATATGAAAAAAGCATGCAACAGAAAACAAACCTTGTCCACAACTCACAAGCAGTAATAATATGTACGTCAAATGATCCATCTTGTGCAACACTGATGAAATAAGGATGTGCTTCACCTTATCTTGTTCTACGACCTTTATTAGTACGAAGCGGAACTACTATCAGCAATTTGTAAACGGTGATAAGAATGCACGATCCTTGACAAGCAAAGTTACTGATTAAAATGGACGTTTCCACAAGTGTCTATAGTGGGGCAATTATACTTGATATTCAGATTATTACATTTTAACCAAAATTACCGCATACGAGGTGATGCACGTGGTGTACATTTGGAAGCGGCAAATGGCAATGCATCTTCTTACTATAGATAGGAATAAACTAGGAATAAGAACCAACCGTCCTCTGATAACGGGCAAATTACAACTCAAATGTCGGCTTTTAATGCGTGAGCATTTTTTATCTGCATATTTTTGTATTCTTCCATAAACCCTTATCGAACTATTTCACTTACTGATCCACCACATGCGCTCCCCAATGTGTGCACGTGTTTAACTAAAACTATCTCAAAGACAAGTTCATACAGGTTTTGCAGACCAATTGGTAAAGGCTTTCCTGTCACGTACGAGAAATGCCCTCGTCATATACAGAAAACATATGACGAATACAACCCATATGGTGTATGTATCAAATACAACGAATGGGACTCATGTTACATTTACAACGCAAGGTCTCTTTTACCAAATTTATTGAAGCCGTCGTGTAATACTGTTGACAAACATGAAATTGTTCTAAGCATTAAGATCTAAACTGAAGATAAACGGGGGCATTTGCAGGCATAATGTAAACCGGATTCACAACAATAATATAACATTTTAGAAGTCTATATTTATTTTCACCTTGTAAGCAATTTCGGAGTCTCTTAAATATGATTCAAACAGAGTGCATAGTTTATTACAAAATATATTTTTATGATAGTAACACGTTCAGAAACACTCCATCCACAAACAAAGGAAACACTATAAAACGTATTGTACAGTATAGGGCTCGGTTTTAAGAAACATAACGTAAAAACAAAGTGTTTAAACATATCTGTGTTTGAAAAATACCGAAGTTGGCTTCAGAAAGAAAACAGTTTTGGGGATCATACAATGGTTCACTACATTATTATGTTTCTTTTTGTTTGAATCATGTAAATAACATTACTAAATTCGTGTATTTGAGTGCACAACCGATCAATTATTCAATTTACATACGTTAATATATTTCGACTATTTGGTGGTTAACGCGAAGAAAATCTATGAATAAATCAGCTATGAACAAACGTATGAATTTCATTCAATAAACTATATCACTGTTTTCCACAAACATATTTTGTGTAAGTTTTTCCCCAAGTTACCGTTATCATTATACATAAATAAGTTCACTTGATCTGTTGTGTTCAATTTTATTATGTGAATGTGTCGAATATATTTTATTATAAATGTAATATTATATTGCATTTATTGAATAACAAGTAACTTCATTTTTTTGTAAAGTTTGTAAAGATAATCAAAATTAATCGATATATATGGGATTACCTTTATTAAGTACAATTGTTCCCTTCTATACCTCCTACCATGACTCTAGAAGGTTTCGGAGCGCCTGTGGCAGCAACGCAGTTCGATTCTTGGGACTGAGCTATTGAACGACGACGTTTATAGCAGAATAGAGCGACGCACAGCGCTGACAGGAACACTAGGTACAGGCCTGAGCCGAGGCAATAAAAGGAGGAGGAACCTGGCCGAAACGCTACGAACATTTTGTAACTTTAGCACTAAAATACACGTTAAACTCAGTACGTTTTTTTAAGTTGTATTCATTATTTTTCTTATATTATTATGTTCAATACTTCGCGTCAATGATTTTTAATATGTTCCTAAGATCGTTTCTAATTAACTAACTTTTGACTCTTCACTCTTCACTGACTAGCTTTTTAATGGTGGCCCTTTTATATTACACTGGACGAGCGACCGATGTCCAAAATATCAACACGCCAGGTGTTAATAAATGATGTGTTTTGCTTTAAGTGTGAGAATACATTGACAATTTATAAATATTAAGATACTTTATCATATTAGTTTGCCAAAGGACATGAACAGGTATACAGTTTGACGTATTGTGTTAAAAATGCTGATGTCTTTTTTTCTGAATACCAAGAAACTTTTCTTTGCAATCATTGGCATTCTATACGTGGATGATTATAGGCAAGCGAGACAAAATACTTTTAAGATGGACAACATGCATAAAAGATGCCATCATACAACGACTATTATTTAACTAATAATTAATTAGTAACCGTAGTACTCACACTTCCCCTAATCAGTCAATTAATTATCTTTTTAAAGGAATGCAGTTCTTTAACTAATAAGATATATTGAAACACACATAAACATACATGTAAACAATTAAAATAATATGAATTCATCTATAATTACAATTGATGTGTATATAATTACAATACATGAAAATAATTCAACACAATCGAATGCAACAGTATTTAATTACCCAATGTCAAAACATGCGATTTAAATTGCTACTGGTATTAATCTAAATGGTTTTCTTTCAATTTTGTTCTGAATAAAGGCTTCTTCACCCCAGATCACTTTTATTATTTTGTTATTCTGGAAACTGCGCTCATTGAATGTGTTGCAGTATGTTCGTTTTGTATGTCAACATGTTTAATTATTTATTTTATACATTATGAAAGTACAGTGTACACTTTTAATTAATCAATTATAACAAATTCAAAAACAACATAGTTTCAGTGTTATACGACACATGAATAAGAACAGATAAATACATGTAATAGAAATTGCACAAAGAGAGGTGAGAGAGTAAGAGACATATTATGGGCAAAACTGATATTAGACTACAAGACCAAAAAAGACATATATGGAATAAAAATTAACTCAAATCAACTATTTAACAAAGACAATGACTGTTTGGAAAAAATAGACCAATAATAAGATACCAGCAGTGTTTGTGAAATGTGAGTAAATTATATAACTATTTAAGCATATTTACACATAAATATAACTATTTAAGAATAATTACACGATGTTCATATGTGCATAAAATAACAACACCATAAGTGCGTTTGAGCATAGGACAAACAGTGAAGCAGAAGTAAACATAAAAAATAAATAAATAAAATTTGAATTGCTTGTAAATTTGGCTTTGAATAATACAGCATTCTTAACTGCAGTAGATATTTGAAATTAATACACTTGAAAGAAATTGTTGTAAATATATTGCATGAATTTCTTTTGGACTTTCATTTCCATACTTAATGCTATGGATGCATAAAACATTTCTCATAAGCGAAACGAGGACATTAGTTGATGATCGGTTTAAAAGGAGGGCATCATTAACCTTAAGCTTTGTAAGGGAAAGAGCTTTTTATCAATACGTAAATATGGGAAGGTATTATTAAACAACTAAAGCTCCGGTTTAAGATATGCAGTGTTTTGTTGTTGTTTTGTGTTGTTGGTTTTCAAGAATATATTTCTATACTGATTTAAAGCTGTCAATATTGTTTTATGAAAAGGCTGCAGTACTTTTATGTTCATATTGGTTCGTTCATTCATTCTATTCATGCCTGATCGTATAGAACACATTGAGTTGCACCACCATATACAAAAATGTTCCCTCATCATCATGCTTGTCTGCTGATTTTCGACGTTTGTACATGATAATAGCCATAAACAGGACGGTTAGAAAAAGAATATACAGGCCGGCTGCGAGGCAGTAATAGAAGGAATGTCCCAAAGGTAAATCTGGCCTTTTGGCTCGTACGATGATGCATACTATCAGACTGCCGAGCCCTGAAAAGGAACAATATACATCAAACCTTTGATAATTCCTCTTATAAAGAAATATTATTGATGCGATAACTATTATCAGGTTATTTAACAACGTTCTGTATAGTATCGTGAACTATTTGGACGAATACACAGCAGCAGAAAAACAATTAACAATTTCAATGTGAGTACGATTCAAAATGTATAACCTGGTACACAGCGCTGTTGAATTATTTGCCTACAAGTCCATACTACGTACTGTGTTTGTTAAAATATATGCTCAGTCGCGTTGATATCATGATTGTATGACGTCGTGTTACTCGCAAAACACATTAACTATCTTTTCTCGGTAAAAGAGGCATTGAACAGCTATTTAGAACGTTATGCAAATATGACTAATAAGAGTGGCGCCGTATTACATTCACAATGTAATCACGCATTTGCCGTTTTGTCCATACTGTATCGTGAACTGAATTTCCATCTGGAACACTTTCGAAGTACTGGAATATTATCGTATGTTAACCTCGGATCGTTCAATATGGAAAGTTGAGCGTCGACTACGGTATAATACATGGTACGAATGGCGATAACGAGATATATTTATCACATAAAACGAAACTCATATATTGTATTTACCTCCAATCGGGTAAAGGCCAGACGATAAGCCGCCGATGACTTGGGTACAGTTTATGCTGTCTTATTTCCTGCAACAGCAGGCCACTGTACAGCCGCAAAACACCGGGATGAAAAGCAGAGCATATGTAACAAATTGAATCCAGGAGGCTGTAAGATCGATGTCTGCAACAAAGCAATAAGTTGCTTTCAGATATACGTTTCGTTATTGACCTGAATTTGTGCATTACCGAAGGCATATATCGAAAGTGGTATCTGCCAGCGTCTGAGTGTAATTGTAATTTGAATAAATATTTGAATCATACTATATGTTTGTTCTCATTGAGGACTCCCCATTAAGCCATTCGGTTTGATAATCTTGTTAAGCGTCCGCGTTCGTCTACGTTTTAAGCTCTGTCAGCCGCAAAAAAAAATACATTTTATTAAGTAAAAAAGCTGGAAATTGTCGATTTCCGATAATTTTATGAAAAACGACAACGATATTTTACGAGACGATGCTGCCAAGAGAATACTAAGTCGGACAAGTGCTGGATATCTATTAAAATTTGCTTAAGAACGAGTGTCTAGTCACTCTGATCATAAGTGTTTACTTTGGTACCACGACATAGCATAGCGTGCTTTTTTTGTTCATGCACTATAAAATATCGTCAGAAGGTGTTATCAGCCTTTGTACTTCCTTCCGATATACAAGTTTTCGAAAGTGTAAGCCTTATGAACCGTGAACGATTTTGTTTGGGCGTACACCCAAAACAATAGATGCGACCAGACAATGGGTCCAATATTAATATGTTGTTTTTCCTTTATAAATTTTAGATTTCTAAACAGTTTCAGTTTCTCAGATGTCTAAACAATACTTGTTATGTCGTTGTTTTCATGCTGCATTTCAGATATTTGCGGTTGCTTGCTCAATTAGTTTTAGAAAGGAATTCGACTACCAATTCTTCAAGTTCTTTAATTTTGTTTGCCCTTAGTTTAAAGTTGCTATTGTGACGAGAGGAATAGAAACTAATTTATTCTAATCCAAAAAATACTTACCTATTAAACTGAAGCTGTTACAGTGTGTACTGTTATCAGTGCATCACTTGGACGTTTCCCCATGAACGTCGCATGGTGAACCCTTTACCCAATCGTCGCTGCCCATCGCCATGTATTGAAGTATAAATGGACTCAACATGACAAAAAACAGTACGGTTCCACAGCAATCAATTGCTGCCATACCTGGATTTGACGAGCGGTAAATACATTCAATGTATAGCCTTTCAGCACTCTTATATTTGATGTTATCGTTTAGTATAGTATAATTTAAAGGAACTTAATCACAGATCGACTAACTGGCTATTTCCAAACTTTTTGTCACATATTGGTAAAGCCTGTTGTTTTCGTTGAACCTGGTGAACACACGCGAATTATTCAAATAAAGTAAAAATATATACGAGCATATATTTAAATCAGAGTGGCCGAGTGGTTAGCGCAGCAGACTTTTCATCCGATCCGGAAACTCTGTGAAAAAGTCCCTGTAAACATTTATTTATTAACCAGTACTTGGTTTTGTCTACAACCTTGTCCTTTAATAAATAAATGCAATATTAATATTGCTCAAAACCCACCATTTCGCATTTTGAAATCTTTAACTAAATCATATACACTACAGTAATATTTATTGTTATCGTCTGGTTTTGATAGATAAATATTATTTTGACCATTTCGTGCTTTTATCTTCAGCATTGTGAAATAATTTAATTTGGAAGAAAGCAATTTAAAACATTGCTAAAAACCCAACACATTGCAGTTAAAAATATCTGAAATCTCTGACAATATAATATACTAATTTATATCTACCTTTTTTATTCTATAATTTACTTTGAAAACGCCTCTGCTGTTCAATTTAACGCTGGAGTGAAGCGATTAAATGTTAAACAAGCTGATAATAATTATATCACCATATCGAGATCCGTTGCCTTGCAGAGACCACTTCTGTTTGTTGATCGCTCTGATAAAACTAAAATAGTTCAATATGAAAGGCACTAGGTTCGCTTGAATTAACGCTAATTCGAAAAAAACTGCAATTTCAATGGTATTCAGAATTGAAATATGTGAAAATAAAACATATAAACAAATACCTGGCCGTTCTGTAAAACAATTTTATAAGTAAAGTAAAGTGTAAGTAAAGTGTTTGTTTATTGTAGTGTCAACCCTCGCGATTAAAGGCCAACCAGTTTTGACTTATGAGACACATTGACTAGTGAACATCTTTACTCCCGATTCCTAGCCTATATGCCGGGCACTTGGCAGGAAGGCAATCGGTACCCTTCGATTTAAAACTGCCTGATGTGCAGGCAACCGGCCATATCAGAACAAGCCCTTGCGAGACTCGAACCTTTGACCTCCCGCTCCGTAGGCTCTAATCACGAGTCCACGGAGTTTACCTTTCCTGACAATGTATATTTATCGATATGTGAATGCCCTTGACACTGAATTCAAATTTCCATTGGTGGAAACTAGTCGAATATGTTGGTTTTGTAGCATTAGTACGCATAATAGATTCCTCATCAAACCTTACACGCTATGCAAAACAGCACGTATTACACATGTTTTCTGACATTTTAGCATGGTTTAATACTATTCAGATATGTGAATTGCAGACTCAGTGTTGATTTTTTTCTCGGATTAACAAAACGTTATTACATATATTGTTGTATGTAATAGTGTTACAGTCAATAACATTGTTTTTTGGATTGTTTAATTTCTACAAAGAAACATATTTTATGCCTGAAGCGGATTTAGAGGCTTTAAAGCAATTTGGATATAAAACACTCTGATAATTTATTTGAGAGCTGTTGTCTTAATGTGTTAAATTTATTATTTTATAAGAGTGCATTGTCATCCACTGATTAACCAGTTTTAAAGAAGGCCCCTGAAGGGTTATGTAACTGTCCTTAAAGATAGTCCCTATAGAAAGTCGATTATTGATTTAGGATTTATGGACCCATTGTGTAACATAGCAATAAAGTTTTGTTTGCCGTTGTATATAAATGTATTATAAAAATTAACGTTTTATGGAACAGTTTATATTCAGGTTCGGGATAACCGATACATCGGATATTTTCAGTGAAAGATTACTCTAGTTTACGTCATAAGCGGTCGTGGGAAATATATTTTCATAAGTCGCACAGTCACAAAATATGTCACGTATTTTCGAGTATAATGTGGTGAATTACGGGTAAGTAATAATGCAAAGTTGGGTGAATTTCACTATCAAAAGTATTTCAAGTGGACCTACATAAACAAGACCCTCTTCAAATAGTATTCGGAAATTCAACTGATTTTAATTTTAGGATAATGAAGGTATACATAAATTACTAGATTATTGTTGAATAAAGGCTTGCTGTTCAATACTTGTAAGCCTTGCAATATACATTGTTGTTGTTTTTTAAACTACACTTCTAAATGCAACAAGTCAAAACATGTGCACAAGTACATTTCAAAACAAAAATGCAATACAGGAAAAGATAAACACATGTGGAATAGGGTTTTTCCCTAATTCATAGTCGCTTGTGCAAATTACTGTTTCAATGTGCTATGTAATATGTAATCGCCCTCAGTTTTGCACAAGTTGATTTGTTCCGAGTATGTTAATAACCCCATTCTTGGTATTGTGGACCATAAATAACATCCGCTTTGCTATTAGGTCACGGTAACAATAATCAGTCTCTTGTAATAGTGCAAAGTTCGATGTTCTGAATATCTTTAAATTGCATAAATAGTGCATTGTTTTCAATTATAGTGTACGCGTGTTATCTATGACTGCAAATACTTTTACTCAACTGAATCGTGTTGATCTGAAACCTGTATAATATACTTAGTATACTTAATAACCCATGTCCTTGACTTAATAAATCGCGGCCACGAAATAGTAAGCCGTGGCCATGACTTAGTAACTCGTTAAGATGACTTAATGGAGATGTTAAGTCTATGGCACGAGATAGTAAGTCGTGGCAACGAGTTATTTAGTCGTGGCCACAAATAAAAAACAGATACGCATGTCACCTCTACGCCAACATCAATTCCCGCAATATACATTCATTTGATAGCAAGTTTAATTGGCCGGGTATGTACAACAGTACTTAAACTATATTTTAAATTCGAACAAAATTATTAGAACTAAGTTCTCACAAGAAATGGAATGTGATTAGGATCTTGCACTGACATGATTATTCAAATGTTTGGATATAAACAAAATAAAACTGCAGCTGCGACAGAATTAGCAGCCCGAGGTTCTTTATTTATGGCAAGTGATCAATTGCCAAAAACAACACAGCACATCACAAAAACACATAGCTAACACAAAGCACACATGAATAAAACTGAGGTAACCGGTAACCCAGTGAACCTATTACTGAAAGTTAATGTTGTGTGTGTGTTTTGAAATCCGATGGAAGAAATCACTACGATTTTAACTCATTTATTATTACGCGAGAATAAGAAGTGCCTTTTTGAATATCATGAACGTTTCCCAAATGCATTCATTGTTTTGATGAAGAATGTGATTATAACATAATATGTTTAAAACAAACTAAACAAAAGTCGGGTAATTCACAGCTTTCAGTATAGGATAACATTTTGAGACTAAAAATCGCGGAAGAAAGTATTCCAATATGCAGCCTTCGAAGTCAATGATAAATGGTTTAATTTGGTCACGAGCCAAGTAGAATCATGGACAAATTATAAACCTAACATATTCACCTGATTTGACGATGCCTTATTTCGACGCCATTTTTTTTTCTCATTATCACTACACAAGCGACGTCCGCTAACGTCATTTTACTATCAATCGTAGTAAACACGCACTTACTATCGCTTGCAAAAAAATGTGGAAAGTAAGAGATGCAAAGGTAAGAACACATACATTCTATCTAATTCAATGTATTTTTGAATGTTTTTACTAATGCAAATATAATTGTCACTTTAATTTTAGTTTTATTGCTTAAAATCAGCCTGGGAAATATGACCGGTGTTCGTCTGCAAGGACTATTTGTTCCATTCATAGACCACGGGACTGTCATGTGTTGGCATACATCGATTAAGTCATGTTAAGCCAGTTTGTAAGATGTACGCGTTATATGAATAACAATGCACGCTCTTCATAATTAGCATTTAATTGGGATTTACAATATAGATGAGAAAGGCCTGTCCACCTCACATACTCCACCGTCAGTAATTACAAGTGCATTCAAAGTTCAAGCAGTGACTTCTTCATCCAGGACGCTCGTAATTGTAATTGGGTGCGGAAATGCCCTGGAGTATAGTGTGACGCATTAGTCCCACATAAACCTTGGTTTAATTGACTGGGCAAGAAAACAAATTTTGTTTATACTGCCGGCACATACAAGCCATCTGCTAAACCCTTTGGATGTGATTTGCTTCGGGCATTTAGAACGTGTGTATAACACTGTATGCCATCAGTTTATGCGTTAAAGCTGTACGTATATAGTATAAATAAATAGTATAACCCGATACAATGTTTGTGGTCTGGGGTGTCAGGCATATTCGAAGCCGTTGTCTGCTAGAAACTTACAAGCATCTTTCAGAAAAACAGGTATATACCCCTACAACCCATTAGTCGTTGACCAACTTCAAGCCATCTGAGGTCCTGCAGCCTAGTCCCGATATTCCAGCCCACAGAGTGGGTCTGTAGAGCCTTCATCTAACGAGTTCTTTACTAGCAAAGCAGCTGCCCTCAAGACAAATAACAGCTCAACCAAAAAAATGATGTATCTCAGCACTGTGGTCAGTGGCAGGGCTATCACCGAAGAACAGACAATTTAACACATAAGGGACCATGAACAATCCAAGGGCCAAAAAACTCCAAAGGCAAAGACCCAGCAACATCCTCAACCTGGACCGTCTGGATCCTCCAGTCACTAGAAGGCTGCTGACAGTGCTCTGTCGGATTGTGACATCGAGGACTCGGACACGGATGTCCGCTGTGTGTGTAATTTGTTCACACCTCTCGAATTACACCACAGTACAACTGTAGTGTTTGTCAAATGGGTGCAGTGCAAAAAATGTGAACACTGTGTCCTTTTAATGTTTTGCACGAAAGTGAGGGTTGTCAGAAGGGGTGATCAGTTTTTGTGGCCCCGCTGTGTATCTGAAGAATGAACATATGTCAAATGAAATGAAAAACATGCATAGTATGCAATAAATATAATTGTTACTGGTAAATAATGCAATACATTTGAAACATTTAATTTTGTTTATTAATTGTATATCCGGGTTGGTTACTTCAGTCTGGCAAGGTAAGTACAATTTTCAGCGTACGTTCTTCCACAGAGTGCTGTTGACACTTCAGGTTACTCCCAGAAAACATGGCGGCCTCCAAAGGGTGACAAAAATTTAATCTGGTAAAGTTTATTTGTCACTGAATGTTCACTTGGTGTCTAAAACGAACTGAGGATACATAAAAGAAGAAACCAATTGCAGTTTGATTAATGTTGAAGTTATCATACAAACAATAATTTGTTAATCTGCATATATGCGTCAAAATAGGTCACTCGAGAATATATTCAAAGATATGCGACTGCCATTGACACTGGATTCAAATTTCCATTGGTGGAAACTACTCGAATATGTTCAAATATTTACACGCTATGCAACACAACAGATGCAAATTGTAGACTCCGTGTTGACAAACAGTTGTTAAATATATATTGTTGTATGTAATAGTGTTACAGTCAGTAACTTTCTGTGTTTGATTGTTTAATTTCTACATTTTATGCCAACGGCGGGTTTAGAGGTTTTAAAGCAATTGGTAACGACACACTCTGATAATGCGTACGATAAATATGCAAAAATGTCACCGATTGTCCCAAACTGGCCTGGATATTAAACCTTTGTTACGCCTGCCTAGAATGCGTGTGTGATAGAATATAGTTTGTGTTTTGTAGTTAAGTATAAGAACATATTCAATCACTATTTTTGCTGTACTATTATTATTTATATATTTTAATTCCAAGTTAGTTGAAGGTCAAGGTCAAAGTGAGATTGGGTGACATGGGTGGATTGGGAATGGTCATAAGAAACGACTTTGAAAGTACATGTATCCAAGTGTTGTAGTAAGCGGTGTTGTTGCTAGACGAAACGGTAAAATCTACTTAACCAAGAAATAGCCCATTTGAATTATAATAAATCAAAAATAGGATAAGGTCAAGGTCAAAGTGAGGTATGGTGATATGCGTGGAATAGGAATGGTTATACGCAACAGATGTGTAAGTATCCAAGTGTTGTAGTAAGCGGTGTTGGTGCTAGACGAAACGGTAATTCTAGTAATACCTCGTAAGGACGGAATCACGTACGGAATCACGCACGAACAGACAGGACAATCATTATATGCCACCCGCATTCAGATTCCGGGAGCGTAAAAACCTTGTTTTCTTTAATTTCTCTTATGTGCAGTGACAATATATAGGTAACCAATTATGAATTTATGGTTCTGCTGCTGTCGTAACCAGTTCATCGAAATTTAGGTGGGGGGAAATAAATATAAACATCGTTGATGTGCTCATTTTAACAAACAACATAGGAAATTACCAGCTGCTATTGCACAC
Source organism: Congeria kusceri (assembly GCA_027627225.1). NCBI lineage: Eukaryota > Metazoa > Mollusca > Bivalvia > Myida > Dreissenidae > Congeria > Congeria kusceri. Next base: position 9,880,304 of record CM051027.1, read on the forward strand.
AAGTAGTAAAAATGTGAACGTGCAATGATCCATGTTATGCTACGTTAATGAAGAAGTACTTTATTTTAGCTTATCTTGTTCCAAAACCTTCTCGCACAAGAAGTGGAACTACTATTAGCAACCTGTTAACGGCGAATGCACGATCATTGACAAGCAAAGTTACTGATTAAATGCCTAGTTTGTCTAGTTTATGGTGTCAAATTTTATTTTGCATTCATTTTCATCTTATTATTGGCATTGGACCGTATGGGCCAAAAGGGTGACATTTACACAGGGTTTATATATCAAAGCATTAACATTGTTTAGATATTGGAAAATTAATCGATTACGCAATCATACATGTACGTAACAATTTATTTATGATGCTCGCAATATTTACAATGTATAACTATTTTAACAAACGTGCTTATTATTTTATTGTTTTAATTGTTGACTTTTAGCTTTATTACATATTTTAAGTATGGAAGCGTCCTAGTGCCACAGTCTAAATTATTTTTGTATCTCCTAATTATGAGATATCATCTCCATATTAGGAAATATTATCTCGTAATTGTGACTTTCTATCTCGTAATTAGGACTTACTATCTCCTAATTATGACTTAGTTTCTCCTAATTAAGACTTACTATATCCTAATTAGGACTTAATTTCTCCTAATTAGGACACAGTATCGCCTAATAAGGACTTATTATCTGCTAATTATGAGAAAATGGAATACAACAATAATATAGACTGTGGCACTAGGACGCTTCCATATTTAAGCCACATAAATACTGATTTGAAAAAGTATGCAAGTTGGATTTTTATATTTTCAATGTATTTAACAAGAGTAAAATATAAAGTGCTTTCAAATATTTTTAATCAATCATTCAAACTTGAGTATTCATCCATTTATCTCATTACTGCAGCAGTGTATTGATCTCAGATGGTAAGGGTCACCACACTGTGACCACAGCAGGGGGGATGGGTCAAATAACGAAGAGTTAAAATAGGTATGTAAAATAAACGTTACCACAAGTGCCTGTGACAATTAAGTTTATTTATGTATCCAGTCATTTACTTGGTATTCGGCTGATAACATGTTAGCATAGTATTCACAAACGAGGCAATTCTTGTCGTGTACGTTGGAAGCGGCAAATGTCAATGCATCTTCTTACAATAGTTTGAAACAAACTTGGAATAAGGAACGACATACCTCTGATTACGTGCAACTTGCAGCAAATGCTTCGGCGTCTGTAATCCATTCGTGAGCATTTAATTCGGTACTTTTTTCCTCGTCCATCATTCCTTATAAAACAATTACACTCACTGAACCACGGAATGCGTCTCCAATGTGTGTACGTGTTTAACTGAACTATCCCCAAGACAAGAACGAGTACATACAGTTTAATTTCCTCCTAAACATTACTTCTGACTGCCATGTAAACTATAACATTTTCATATATATTTCTAAGATATGTTCGAAATACGTCAACCTCATTTGATCTGACTGTGGATTGTAAAGAAACTGGAAGGACACTATTTTTATATTATTACGCGTAAGGTTAAGGAAAATATTTACAAGCACTAGAACATATTCCACTGTTTGTACACTTATGGAATATTTGACCATCACACGTGTACAGAGTCACAAAATGTTTTAAGTAATAAGTTCACATGACGTATGTGAACCGAGCGAAATTATATACACGCCCTTATTGTTTAAGTCATTGACTGAGCGTGTTGTACATGTTGTTCAACTAGTAGGAGTAGATCTAAAACAAAATATAATAAAAGTCGCAAGGGGCATTTATACTAGGGATGTAAAACGGTTGGTTGCTGCGTATATTGCTCAGATTTAGTGCAGTTGTTGATAAACAGTTTAGGTTGGGTTAATTGTTACTAACGGGTAAAATGAACTCACCATTGGAGAAAAGTTTCGTTTTACATAACTGTAGTCGTTTCAGGTCATTTCGCAAAATTGTATTATATTTAAAACGATATAAATATACATATTGTTATTATGTCAACCACCATTTTATGAAGCTTTACATGCATTATTATTATAATAATTATGACACAATTAAAAGAAAATTAAATCAACTCAGGTAGAACACGCATAAATAAAACTTCTACACAATGTATGTAAGATGCGGCAAAAGCAAATTAAAGCGACCTTTTATACAGTCAAGTCGCATAAGCAAACACAACAAATGGTTTAAACTGTCTCCTCAAATATTGAAAAAATTAGACAATTATGAACAAAAGATATCTCTGGTAGTTATGCTGTATTCCAATGCAGTTAAAAGAGCGATTTCACAGTTCTGGGTTGGAAAAACTTTTCTCTTAAACTGGAATTTCAAAACACGATATTGTGGAATCTATCGAAACGTTTTTTCTGCTTTGCCTTTGTGGCACAAAACATAATCACGCTGATATTTGTTATGCCCTTTTAAGTTAAAAATTACTATGGTATGTCTACCAAGTAGCAAAATTTTCTCGAAAACAATAACAGATATTTGTCAAAAGTTTCAATTTGCAAAAACTATGTGCTTTTCAAACCTTGAAATATAAACAATAAATGTTTTATAGAACAGGTTAAAGCCATTTTTAGACAAAATATTTTTCCCAACCAAAATCTGGGAAACTGTCCCTTTAAAAGTACGGCGGTGTCTAGTCCCAGACGTAGTTATTGTGAAACAAGATAATTGTAACAATATCCACAACACGCAATAACACTGGCCATTAGGTTTATAGTGGCAGAAACTATGCATATCATAAATGAATACCCCACATCAATGTGCTTGATCTCATGGTTAATCATTATGCAACCGGCGAAGCTGAAGATTCCTGAAAAAAAATTAAAGTGAAAGCATGTACTGTACTGGAAGAATACACGTTCATAAAAGCAAATTGCTTGCACGATGCAATTGATCATGTACACGAAAGTTATAAAATTCAGTAAAAAAAAAAACACGCGTTCATATCTGTTACATGTATAACATTCGCTTTTCTTTAAATCACTTCTTGTGACCAAATATGGTATAAAAAAAATATAACGTAAACGCAATGCATATTACGACTCGAGCAGCATTAGCAAGAATTTATATCGACAGGTTATGCAAAGATAAAGCTGTACATACATTGTATTATAAATAGAATAAAACGCTGAATCCTTTATTTGCCATCTTTGCCAAATTTTCATCTCAAATACTATTGCACTGATATATATATTGATGATAACATTTGCAATATAAGTGTGCTTCTTTGTTTTAAATAATTCGTGTTCTTGTGAAATTAATACCCGCTATTGGATACAGAATGTAGCCACATGTAGTAAATGTTCTGCAAATTGCAGCAGAGTCTTCGTCGTTATCTCTGCGGTTATACAGTTCGAGAGACTTGCACAAAATTGTCAAAAACATCACTGCAAATGCCGTGCAATGTAGCCCCAGCGCCCTTGAGTCCAATGCTGTGTTTGCAATGATAATAGTTAAACATTAGCCGTTATATGTTCATATTTTAAAATTAAATTCGGTCACTCATACAAGTAAATACAAATGTTGTAAAATAAACATTAAAATCTTAAATGTGTCGTTAAGGTTAGTGGATAGCAACTGAAAATTAAATCATAATATATTCACCTAAATACTAGTATAATCCTGTGTAGACACAATTGTTATTCGATGTTTTATGCATGTCGAGTTTGTTATACAAAGTGTCAAAGTCATCACTAAAAGAACATCAGCTTACCGTTACCATCATTCAATGTACACGTTGCATTGTTCGGGCCTGAACAACAGCTGTATATTATACCAACTGAATCGCACGATTCCGTAGACAGCCATTTTGGACTGAAAAGTCCTACGCCTTGAAGGATCACAAAGGCGCTTGAGAAAAAATGCAGACACCAATCACTTGCTTCCATTACTATTATGAAATAAATAAATAATAAAATAAAATTATATTATATATACCTTGTGTTGTTCGCCCTATAAACATTGTTGCAGCATGTTGAATTTATGTTAAATATGTTTGTTTAAATAATGATTGGGTAAAAAAATAATGAGAAGAATAAAGTTAAAGTTTCTAAAAGATAAATAGATATTTCATATTCTTTTCGAGAGTACAATTACATTACGATAATATTTTGTTTCTTACCGTTGTATGTTACTCCGCAAAACTTTATAAAGCGTTTAAATTTTGCCTTAAATATCGTAGTAAATGATTACAATCCTATATTCTTGGTATTATGAAAAGCAAACAACATCCGCATTGCTATCATTTCAAGGTTAATCGTGTGATTATGATAGCTGATCTATCAAATATTACATATGTTTGTGTTCTAAATATCTTACACAGCATTACAGTGTAAAATAACGAATACGGTCTACTTAATATTTACACAATTTCATCGATCCCGTTTTTCTTAGTCTTTCGTCCAATCTAGTTTAATTAGAGCATGCACTAGTCATAGGTATTATCCATACTTAATCTGTATCAGCAAAAAGTTGTATGTATTTATTTTACCATAACATAATTTCATATTAATATAATATAATATAATATAATATAATATAATATAATATAATATAATATAATTAGGCTCGTGGTTTAGGATTTCTAAGCTTCGCTAAATAAACATATCTGTATTTAATACTAACCTAGTATTCTTTATGGTTTCTATCAAGTATGGCTGTCTCGATGTGTTGGAAACAATGATATATTTTTAAAAAATTTTAAACAAAGATGCAACGATACCTTCGAACCGCGCTGGCACGCTTTAGAAGATCGTCACATAGTCTAGATACTGAAAGAGGTCGATGGCATTGTAATGCCGCATATGCACGTCGCCGCAAAAACGTGAGCAAACGCGTTTATACGGTGATTTTTAACAAAAAAACGTAGGCACGTGTATGCGGCAAAGGCACACTTGTGCCGATTAGACAAAACACATGTGAGTACCAATGAGTTGAACTGTAACGACTTCCTCGCACACTGTAATACAATTTAGGGAAGGAGAATACCACAAACAACATCATCTCTCATCCGTTTACAGACGTGTGACTGCCCACACTCCAAAGGGATGCCATTTGGAAACTTGTCACACAGCTATGGGTCTTTTTTATTATTTGCTAATATTTACACAATCTGAAGACTTTAAGAAAACCCTGGTCCATCGTCGATGAACATTCAAAGCAGTTATCAATAGCAAATATAGTTGTTATTACTTTTAAGTTGAGTAATTACAATTAATTTCACAGAGTTTTGAGTATTTTCTTTATTATTATTCTTTGCATATATGCACAAGCGGTTAATCGAAAATCATTAGAAAAAAATGAGTATATGTGTAAATTGCAAACCGATTTTAATTTTTGATTTTTCTTGTACAACGCTATGTTCTTTTTTAGTTAACTATAGTTGCAAATATATCATACAATTTAAAAAGTTTTGCACGTTGTTTCTTTTTTCAACAAAAAAAAATCGCCGATATTATGAAACAAAAACTTCAACTTTGATATTACCGGTAGAGAATATTAGGTTAGTGTCTTTTTGAACTTGGATTTATCCGACGGGTTGACGAAAGGTTTACACGGCGAGGCTAGCCTCGCCGTGTTGGCCTTTCGAAGTCGAGTCGGCTGAATATACCTTAATATGCTATTTATCCTACTAGATTTTTATATTTCATTTTGTTAAACAAACAAAATATGATTGTTTAATTATTAACAACAATATTCAAAATGTATGTAATTTACTGAATGCAACCTTGAGTAGTTTATTCGTGATGATTTTCGCCACTTAAAATAGTCGCGACCAATTCGACACAAAACGCGGCGTAATCAAATAAAATATCGCAATATGCTTCGAATCAAATGTAATAATCATTCCAAATGCTGCGTACTAGAGTAACTAAAAGAAGGTTTTATTCGAACAGTTACAGAATATCGTGTTTCGACCAAAATTGGCCAGCACAAAAGACCAAAATGGCTCGCGATTTAAACTGTCTAAATTGTGCATGCAGGATTGATCTTCGAGATGTTGACTTAAAATATAATTGAAAGCACACATTACCGTGTGATAACGATCGGATTATTATGTATTATTTAACAATGGATTACTCTTATAAATCTGAAGATACGGTGCGATTTTTTGAAGCTTTCAGTGTGATAAAGTGCGATGTATCAGTCCAACAATGGGTGGGGGACAGCTCATGTTTTGTCAGATAACCACGTGTTGTGGAAGAACTTTACCTTGTCATACATTATTGTGTTGTGTATGGTGTCATCGGGGCATGACTCATTTGTCTAATTGCAGAATCCACAAATGTTTCCACATTCAAATAATGGATTAACTGCTTACACTATGTATTCACAACCGCTTTTGTCACTCGTGTAAAATCACTGTGTTAGTATCTACCATTTCTTACTATGTATAGTCTAAAGTGACAGATACGTGCATGACAATAATACCACAGATATGTTGTTGTAAATATGTTGTTATATTTCTATCACTCAGATACATGATTAAGTAATGTTTCTAATACTCAGATAATTATATTATTATATGAAGACGCCCTAACCAACCTGAAAGAGAGGGCGTCATAGCAGCGTATGTTCAATAACGTGTATATTCTTGGACCAATATCGAGTCAGTCGTCCGGGTCGAGGGTTGAGTCAGTAATCCGGGTCGAGGGTTCAGTCAGTAATCCGAGTCGAGGGTTGAGTCAGTTATCCAGTTCAATGGTTGAGTCAGTAATCCGGGTCGAGGGTTGTTTGAGTACTCGGGGTGGAGGGTTGAGTCAGTAATCCGGGTCGATTGTTGAGTCAGTAATCCGGGTCGAGGGTTCAGTAAGTACTCCGAGTCGAGGGTTGATCATAAGTCAGTACTCCGAGTCGAGGGTTGAATCAGTAATCTAGGTCGAGGTTTGAATCAGTAATCTAGGTCGAGGGTTGTTGAATCAGTAACCCGGGTTGAGGATTGAGACCATATTCCGAGTCGAGGGTTGAGTCAGTAATCTAGGTCGACTGTTGAATCAGTAATTCGGGTCGAGGGTTGAGTCAGTAATCCGGTTCGAGGAGTGACTCAGTAATCCAGGTGGAAGGTTCAATCAGTCATCCAGATCGAGGAGTTACTCAGTAATCCAGGTCGGTGGTTGAGTCAGTAGTAAAGGTCGAGGGTTAAGTTTGTAATCCGGGTCGAGGGTTGAGTAAGTAATCAGGGTCGAAGGTTGAGTCAGTACTCCTGGTGGAGAGTTGTATCAGTAATCAGACTCGAGGGTTGAGTCAGTACTCCGGGTGGAGGGTTGAATCAGTAATCCGGGTCAAGGGTTGAATCAGTAATCCGGATCGAGGGTTGAGTCAGTACTCCAGGTCGAGGGTTGAGTCAGTAGTCCGGGTCGAGGGTTCAGTCAGTTCTTCGGGTGGAGTGTTGAGTCAGTACTTCAGGTCGAGGGTTGAATCAGTTATCCAGGTCAATGGTTGAGTTAGTAATCCGGGTCGAAGGTTGATTGAGTACTCGGGGTAGAGTGTTGAGTAAGTACTCCGGGCTGAGTGTTGTGTCAGTAATCCGGGTCGAGGGTTGGATCAGTAATCAGGGTCGAGGGTTTAATCAGTAATCCAGGTGTATGGTTCAATCTGTAATAGCGGTCGAGGCTTTAGTCAGTACTCGGGCTGGAGAGTTGAGTCAGTACTCTGGGCGGAGGGTTGTGTCAGTATTTCGGGTAGAGGGTTTAATCAGTACTCCGGGTGGAGTGTTTAGTCAGTACTCCGGGTGGAGTGTTGAGTCAGTACTCCGGGTGGAAGGTTAAATCAATAATCTGGAGGGTTGAATCAGTAATCCGGGTCGAGGTTTGAGTCAGTGCTCCGGATGGAGGGTTGATCAGTAATCCGTGTCGAGGGTTAAATCAGTAATCCAGGTCGAGGGTTGAATCAGAAATCCGGGTCGAGGGTTGAATCAGTAATCCAGGTCGAACGTTGAGTTAGTAATCCGGATCAAGGGTTGAGTCAATACTCCGGATGGACGGTTGAGTCAGTACTTCAGGTCGAGGGTTGAATCAGTAATCCAGGTCGGTGGCTGAGTCAGTAATCCGGTCGAGGTTTGAGTCAGTACTCGGGTGGAGGGTTGAGTCAGTACTACGGGTGGAGGGTTGTGTCAGTATTTCGTGTCGAGGGTTGAATCAGTTCTCCGGGTAAAGTGTTGAGTCAGTACTCCGGGTTGAGGGTTGAGTCAGTTCTCCGGGTGGAGGGTTGAATCAGTAATACATGTCAAGGGTTGAATCAGTAATCCGGGTGGAGGGTTGAGTAAGTACTCCGGGTGGAGGGTTGAGTCCGTCGTATGGAATGAGGGTTGAGTCAGTACTCTGGTTTAAGGGTTGACAAACATGGATGAATAAACGGAGTTTCTGTCTTGCATACGCACGAGTTGTAAGGATAAACATCACTAATAGTAATAAGCAATGTTCAATACTTATGTCGTGAAATTTTCTTGTAAACTCTGGTCATACACACGCGTGGTCAGAGTTTGGTAGAAAAATGAAATATTTATCAAGCTTCTGATTTTTCTGTTATAATCTTCACATAATCAAAGTCGTCCAAATTCATATGGTTAAACACAGCGAGTATGGTCGTGATTGGATGAAAAATGACGCCCTGTCGCAAGAACGGTTTATTTGATTTTAGACACACGACCCAGTTTAAAATTGTAAAAGTAATGAACATGATGCTTATAGATACTAATTATATTTTTGTTTTGCATTTAGTAAGTCTTAAATAACACCTAACAAAAAATATTTCAACTTTTTTCTCAAAACTGAATGAAGCTTTCTTTATTTAAGAAATAATGTTCGATTAAGAGTTGTTTATAGGCCAATATACAAATATTTGGAGTTCGGATGCGTATGAATTAAATCAAAAGGGCGTTAGCTGTTTTACCACATCAGAACGACAAATCGTTGTTTATTAGATGATACGAAAATTATTTCGATTCTAATATGGTCTGTCAACATTTTCTGCAATTGCAATTGAATGCAAACTATAAACGTTACAGTTTCGGAACTTTTTTCTCGGATTGTTTATTGGTAGTTTAACAACGGTGTGATTTGTTCTTTGTCTATAGAAAACTCTACGCGTGTCAGAATGCATATTTTACAACAAAAATTTAATAATTAATTTGTCGAATAATCTTCCGAAACAAATATCCAGGCAAAATATCCAGTTAATAAATGCAGGAAGTACAACATTAAATTATTCACCATCATTCCCCATTTTGAACTCTGTAAAATGGTGAGCAGTTTTCTTTGTGTCACCTTTGAACAGACGAGTGTAATTTACCAATGTAATTGAGCCGCAATTAAGTAAAAACTGAAACGTAAGAATCCACCATAATCCAAACCAGGGAATCCGTACCTTATTAGGTTGTATTGCATGTCATTGTAACGTTGACTCTTATGAAATGTTCAATTGAATAATATGCATACCAGCTTTTGTCCGATAAGATTGTACAAGCCAGGAAATAAATATACATAAGAGGCGCGTCGTTGAAAAACGGGTCTCAAAGACTTTCGCAACAATGTCCTTCTTTTTTTTTTCCAAAGACAGATTTTCTTAAAACTTGGCACAAACATGCATCAATGTATCCTAAAATTAAAACAGTCTTAAAAAATAGGGGTCACCGGCCTTTTTCCGGAAATATTGAATTTTCAATACGATACCTGTCGAAGCCTTTTTTTTTAGTTTTTGTTACTTAGAATGTTGAATTATATAAAGCGTTTATATTCAAACAAATAGTGAGATTTTTAAATGCATCTTTTTATAAATGTTTCGTTTGGTAATATACAAGTGCAGTTTAATGATAAAACGAGCTTTATCTACAGTTATCATTTACCAAATGACTTGTAATGGAACGAGGTGAATTTTGCATTAAATTTGCATGTGAAAACATTAATAATTTATCAAATATACGAATATATCTTGTTCCAAACGACATATTTTGTTAAAAGATTCACATACATGCGTCATTGTATACTGAAACTAATAGGGGTCACCGGCCTTGTTCCGGAAGTATGGGTTTTGAATACGGTACCTGTCGAAGCCCCTTTTTCAGTTTTGGATTTTTATCAATGTTCTAACTATATAGGATAGTTATTTTTCAAACAAGGTTATGGTTCTTTCAACTGATATGTTTGTACATGCTTTGTTTGGCAATATACATGTGTATGTTGATAATAAAAACGTTTTACCTACATTTACTGCTTAAATAATGAATTTGCCATGACATTTAAGTGTGTCAATGGGAACTAATAATGCTCTCTGAAACTTCATTTTAACAAATGCATATTTTGTTCCAAACGACAGATTTTCTTAAAATTTCACACAGACATGCACCAGGCAACCAGCCAACCAGTCCCATCAGTTGTTTTTCGACAATGAAATGGCTTAGCTCTATCATTTTCTTTGCCCCTTGAGATTCACGAAACGTGGGAATGAATCCACAGGGTCTGCGGAGGCCTGTAGCATGTCGCCAGATAACTTGCGTTTCTTCTGTTCTGAGGAATCCATAATTGATTAAATAGCAATTCATCCTCCGAGCTCCCCAGCCGCCACGGACTCCAACAAGGGGAGGTGCATACGAGGCGGAAATCCAGCCCCGCACCCCAAGGATACCCGGAAGATATACTCGTATAAAGTCAAATTAAAAAAACAAATCGGCTTTAAACGATTAACCCATGAGCCATCGCCTTCATGGATAATAAGAAAACAATGTGTCAGTGAGCAATACACAAAGTGTCAAAGAAATTTTATCTAAGGTATCCGTTGCTGTATGGTGTTGAGATTTTAAATTGATCTACGATACAGTTTCATAAGGAGCAATACAAAATATGTTACAAAATAATGTTATCAAAGGTAAGCGTTGCTGTATGGTGTTCAGATTATACACTAATAGACGATACAATTCAATAAATTATTAATTATTTGTATCCGACAAGGATGTTAGCTACGCCCTATCCTTTTTAATGCAACTATCCAGAGGCAAGTCATGACCAGCCGATTGACCAAGCTGGGCCCACTTGGCCACCCGTCTACCCTGAATCAGAGGCCAAATCAGTGTGTTGGAAAGACTGGAGATCCCTGGGTCTCCCTCAACTGCCATGATCCTCCTTTCCAGTATACGGGACGCTGTTTACGGCAAACGGGCAGGTTGGGTGTTTGCCATGTGCCCATCAGATAGGCTAACTTATGTACCTGTCCAAGGGGCACATCTTTCTCCCCCTCACTACGGAGAGGTCCCCAACATCGAGGGGGCAGTTAAGGTGTAATAAACTCTATATCTATGTAACCATTTTACAATATTTGTATACGTAATGGTTATATAAGAAGTTATTTTCCAAAACAGTCAAACACAACAATACAACAATCGATTCATCAACGTTTGATTGCAAAATGTGTAATTATGCAAATGTTTTGTAAGATATTGGTTATTGTCCTGAATAATTAAATGTGTTTTGTGTGTAATAATCCCGTATACTTACGTATTGTGTCAATACATTTTTATAACAATAATTAGACTTTTATAGATTTATAAATGTGATCGCTAATATAAGTGTTTGTTTGCTCATTGTTGAACATTAAGCTTAATCTTCGTTTTCAGTGTTTTAAACCTTGCATTATTATTTTATTATGTACAATTGTTAATGCATTATGATGTTTTATACATGCACATTGCTAACCCTATAAATACAGTTGATATGGAACAACATTTTGATGACAATTTTGTCCACAACTCAATGAACCGTTACACAACTCGAAACATGCAAGTATACATGGTGATCATTGTTTATTAAAAAGATCCGCATGCTAAGGCAATAATAAGCTAAATGAAAACACATAATACACACATTTCTGAACAATGCTGAAATTACATACTAAACCGCATAACTGCACATTAAAATGTATTTAAAAATGACGACATGTTTTAAAAAATTGAATGTTTACGTTACAAACTTATGTAACAACTTCGCACCTTTGTTAACATCGAATTGCGACCAGTTGTATTGGATTGCACAGTTTTATGGGTATTTCTAGTCTCTATGGATTATCAAATGGAAGATGTTGAGCTGCGTTACAAGGCCCCAGCCCCCTTCGGACCGCTCTTCAAGGGTTGTCGTCCGTTCCTGTATCTGGATCTCGACCGGTCCTGGCTCAATGGGTGATGCGGTTTCTAAGCTCTTATCCAGTGACATCGGCTTTGAAGTTGGTTTGCGTTCTGTTCTTTCTCGACAAAGACAAATGGCAACCAGTATGATGATGGTCACGAGGAGAATGTACAAGCTAGATGCGAGGCAGTAGTCGATGGAGGATCCAAGAGTAGAGTTAGAGAACTTCACTTTTATGATAATGTATCCTGCTAAGCTGCACAGACCTGAATATATTAAAGTATAGTTAAACAATATAGCAAAATAATGATAGAACAAAGATCTACAAGTTTATAATAATGTCCAATAATTTGATGTTGTTCTAGAAGTACCAAAGCAAAACGTTAAATGAATATCAACGGAAACCGAACGTATGCCTTTAAATATAATCACGAAAAACAAGTAAAGTTGATTTGTTTAGGTGTTCGTTGATATTAGTCTAGCAACGTCATTGATTTTTACATAATTAACTTTAAAAGAAAGGTAGAACATGTTCTGACACAGTTAATGTGATACCTTGTAACTGTTCAGCACGAATAAGTTTATCTGCTCGATACAATAACTGAACTTTGCTAAGCCTTTCTACATAAACTGATATTGACTTAGCACTACCCTACTATTCACTATAGATACTTTTACAATAATATAAATAAATGATGATTTCAATGGCCTACCTCCTAAAGGATACAGGAGAAACAAGATTCCACTGCATTTACCACAGCAAGTTACTTCGTTCGTTTTACTGTTAATGCATGCCTCAAATGCTCCAAATATCACCGGCAACAACAAAATAACGAATGAGATGACTTCTAATAAATAAGCTGTTCTGTCGAGGTCTGTAAAACATTCAACTCATTTTATGTATGATAAACATAAACACAATGATATTGTAATATATAATTAATGTGTTACCAAATGCATCATGAACCGGACTTGTTTAACATCAAGATTTTGTTTATAACGTTTTCATCGTAAGAAACAAATGTTTGCGGGTAAGTATTTCGTTAATTTTTTTTCAATGGGATATTTTTAAAATTTACTTTATTCACCTGTGACCGTCCTGTTTTCGTGACTGTTAGCAATTTGTCTAAAATTTTTATAAAAATACATTAACAGACAAAATTATCACTGTAGTACTGTTAATTCAATTTTAATTATTCTGTTTGATACAAAATCTAATCGAATTCCAGATTAAATTTAACGGCAAACAACAGTGAAAATACGACTATATTATTGCCGCCGTCTTGGAATCACCGTCCTATTTTCGTAATAGAAGGTGAAGGTCAATTTTTTGCAGAACTTTGTGAAATATTTTTTACTTAATTTTAAATGGCTAAACCTGAAAACTCTTAATCAGCAAATGAGGCATGCAGTATGTCCGAAAATCATGAAACATTGTTTTTTACTTCTTTAATCCGACCTTAGTGTCATGAAAACCGAAAATGTGAAAATTCGCCTAATCAAATAATAGTGGGTCAGCTGACGATCACGTAACATGCTAAAGCGGGAATCAACTGCGGTCTCTAGGGCATTTTTCAGTTATGAATACACTAAATAATTACAACCTAAGTTTATGACGTCATAGTAACTTCCTGTCTCACACAACATTGTAAAGAAGAAACATGCCAAAAATATTACTACAACGAAAACAGTTCGGTCAACGATCCCACAATTAAAACCGGTCGATAAAATACGCTGATGGAAAATGTATGATATCGTTAGCCCAGTGTGCATTTATTTGTAATATTTACTTACCAGTGAGTTTCAGGCCATAGCCCTGAATCCAGTCTGATCCGAACGTGCCTTTACCTTGCAGGACAAGTGGGCTAAGTAAGAATGCCAATACCACGCAAACTACTAGCCACTCTCCCATTTCTTTAATAAACACACACCTTAGTCCTGAAAGTGCAATTATGATTAAAATTTTGGATTAAACTGATTGCACATGGGAGTTGTTAATTTGAAATTAAGGTTTGTAATCAGTTCTTCTTCGAATGTGATTACGCCGAAAGACACATACTTCCTCAATGATATACACTATCACAAGGCCAACGAATAAGATTGTGGGTCTACTTGTATTATCTACACTGTGTTCCGTCAACAAACATTCCCACTGAGAGTTTAACCGTTTATTGCATACGTATGAATCTCCAGCGGCATCAGAGAATCATGTATAAATATATACAGTGTAGTTATTTTTACATTTAAATGTTTTAAAATAGTAAATATTGCTTGCATGTTTAGTGGTTCACCCTTTTGTTAACAGTATTTGTCGGATTTCAAATAGAAATTTTGATCCAAAATGTTCACTAAAGTACGACTAAAGTTAAGATTTCCTTTATAAGCTTTAAATTTGAATTCGGCCTTAAGAAAGAGCATAATAGTATTTATTTCTTGACAACTGTTTGTGATCTAACCGAATAAATGAACCATGACCTTTAATTATGATATTTAAATTGTATAACGTTACTCAAGTCACTGGAAAAGTTCAACATATTTTGTTCAGGTACAAATCATTGCATATTCGTTGAGGAATGCCAAAAGTGGTGGACAGTTGGCACACTGGTGATTACCATGGAAACCAAGATTGCGTCTAAAGGAAGTTCTGGTCACAAATTGTCTTATTGTTATTTTAATTAATAATCACGTCTAATAGTTTGGAGGGTCAATGCTCATTAAAATAAATGTTCACTTAGAGGGCTTTGATTTCGATCAACGATAACTATGTTCAGATTTAACGAGAATTTTCTTTATAGAAGTTATTCGGTGTCTGTGGTCATAACTTTTAATTGCAAAGATGTAATTTAAATGTTGTTCAACAATTGTTCAACCTGGTGACGTTGTAGATGTCTTTTTTCTGAGTTAATCTAAATGTCACTTAATACGTAATATTATATATAAAAAATCTATATGTTGTTGAAAATAAAATAAAAATGAGTACACGTGCTCTCTATTGAATACTTTGTTAACTTGTCACCGAAACGTTAATTTAACCGAGTATAAGCGGGAAATGTCAACATAAAATACTTCAATATGCATGTTGAAGTAATTAATAGAGCGAACCCATGTTACTACGTGACAATAGCTCTGTGTGTAACACACTTGTATAAAAAGTACTTATGTTTGAAGTTAATAAAGATTCTTTTTTAATACTAAGGCATAATTCCCGAACAATTAGCTGATAAAATGCTGTTTTTTATCATTCTTATCATATGTTTCGCATTATAATTAACGTTCTGCAGTTATTGTTTATTCAACGTTAATACAAAAGTTATCTAAAACATAATACTTTTCGCACACTTACAAATAATGTGGTTTGCTGGTTTAGTAAAAAATGTCTCCCGATAAAAGCAATCATCAGGTCACTTTTTAAATAATGCGGACGTCAAATTTTGTTGACACAATTATAAAATTTAATAAAATGATGATTTGAAAATGTACGTATTTATTGTGTAAAAACTGTTTGACGTGTTTCTGAAAATATTTGTCTCAGTACACAACGCGTTTGTGCTACGCACATTAAATAAATGTAAAACGTATAAAAAATTCTATGCATGAATCGTTCTGTATAGTCTTTTTACAGAAAGACGATACGTCTATTAATATATTGAACCTGATTATTTTGTAGAAAGGCCGCAAAGGCGTCCTTCTAAAATATTGTATTATTACATTGTTTGAGACTGTTATCTACAGTGGCGTAGCTACATGTAGGCCTTGGAGGCCCGGGCCTACAACTTTTTCTCAAAGGTGACAACAATAAATGGCCAAATGCAATAAAACTGCAAGGCTAAGGGGGGTTAAGGGTCGAACAATTTAATTCCTCATTTAATCGAGATCGATTAAAAGATGATCTTAATATAAAACATTTTATTTACGGAATTTACCTTCTGACAAAAATAGAAATAGACTCAAGCGGATTATTAAGCGTTGCCGGATTATTAAAGCTTCTGCTAACTATTCCAACAACATCGGTAGTTAAGTTGTACGAAGAGGCTGAAAACTTATCTGCGGTCTATCATGGCAACAGACAGGCTGCCCAGCCTTCAATGATGCATATACACAGAGAGAAAGCTGTTGACATTGAAAAAGTCGTAAATACATTCGCGGCCGTCAAAAGTCGTAAAATGGAGTTCTATTAAAAAGTGCTGACAGCCATAATTTACACTTTAAGAAACGGACGTGACGGCATTATAGTTAAGGCCCAGGTTATACGAACTACATCATAACATGTATATATGTTTGTTTATAACTATTTTGTTTGAAGGACCTGTAAACTAAATGATTTTGATGAAGTATATTAAGTAAGCAGAGCATGAACTTGTTGTTTTATATTTATCTGTTTATACTTTACTTTTATCCGCATAATTCTTAGTCATATATATAAATCTTGACCGTATGACCGTGCCAAAAACACGAAAATGGCCTAGCTACGCCACTGGTTATATATGGAATGATCCTGATTGAATATTCTTTAACCAAGGGCATATTCAGACACTTCAGGCTTTAACTGGACGTCGAAAGCGTTTACAATTGCTGCCATTTTGTTTTTGGCTATATTTACGCGATACTACCTAAAATAGATTGCGTTACTTTAAACATTCAAAACTTGATACTTATTAATCCTCTATAGTTTTGGAATGTTTCACCTCTTCTATTATGATCAGTTAGCCGATACATTATTAGGATACAATCAATATGGACCATCTTCTCATTTTCAACAAATAAACTGGTCAGTTTTGTCAAATATTCATTCAATGAATGCAAATGCATCCAAAGACAATACTTACTAATCTGTGTTTTAAAATAATTATTTATTCAATGACGATAATTATATTTTATCGCAAATAATGGACTGAAATGCATGAGCTGGCATGCACAATCCTCATATCTCAATATCATACTATATTAAAACAAAATTAAAAAGTCAATTGTTTGATATTAAAATATCCGAATATCTGAACAACAAAATTGTCTGCATCTATCAGTATATTCATTATTTAAAGCTTGTATTCAACAATTCTAAGGATAATTAAAATGTTATTCGTCTGAAGGGACATATTAATAAATACTGAGGTATGAGTTTCCTATTAATTACCTGTTGATTTTGTAATATACTTGTTTTACAATCTGCATCAAGGAAATTCAAAGTCAAAATGGCAGCCATTGTGACGATCAATTTTTGCCACCTTCTGTAAGAGTCTGTAAATATTATCTGTGCAATCCGACTTACTTTATTTTATTTTATTTTAACTAAGTTAAAATATCAATCGAAGATTAAGTTTCACAATTTAAGAATTAAAAAGTTTTGTTTTCAAAGTTTAAACACCATATTTATAACCGAATACAAGTTTTATCATTTTATAATGCAATTAGATACCTCTACGCACTTTGTGCGAATATTAAAAACCCATACTCTAACTAATTGTAATTTATTTATTCCTTAATGTATTCAATCATGTATATACCTTTAATATAAAGTAGGTTAATATCTTCGAAAACATTTTGATGTATTACATTTGGAAAATTCGGATAACCAAACATGAAATAATACATTTGCAGCATCCAACCAACACTATTGATGTTTTTAATTTAAAACATATAGAAGTTTATTAAATTGGAATCCTCCTCATAGATACATGTTCCAGAACACACAATTAATATCTACAAGTGTCTTACATATGTGCTTTATTACAATAACGATATATAAGCACTACACTTATATACATGCAACAGTGTTATGTCCTGGTCATCACGATCGCTCTCAAACAAAAAAAAAATTCATTATTTGATCCGCAAAGTCCATCAGCTCATTCGTTATGATGGCTGAAAGCAGACACCATTCGGACAACATTCATTTTTCGAACAAGCAGAAAGAGGTTCCCCGTTTCAGGGTCATGTACAACAGCTCTGTGTTCTACGGTTGCCTCTTGGACCCGGATATCCCCAGCGTGGTAACTGCAGGGCTGCACAACACTTCTTTGAGCTCGCCCAAGGATACGTGTTTCTTCGTCAGTGTCACAGTTCCCGCGCACAAGGCAACATAGTCCACAACACAGGATAAAAGTGACCAGCAGTGTAAAACAGGCGGACGTCAGGCACAGGATAAAGGAATATCCAAGTTGACTGGAGCTGTACTTCGGAACAATAAACATACATTCGATGAAACTAAAGACTCCTGAAGAAACGTCATGGTGCAAATGCCTATTCGCTAAGACATGCAATACATATACAAATCAGTATGTAAGTATTTCTTTATAAATTATAACTTAAAATAAAAACTTGTTTTCATAGTATTTCAGCTCCTACCTTCGTTTTTAAATGCTTCCTGTAACCACCTACGTTGTTACATATATGACTGAAATCATGCAATACATGTAAAGATATGCTAATCAGAACAAGAAAATTACTAAGATGTTTTATTGATCATACAGTGGTGCAGGCCAAACCTTATATATGAAATCTATCCTGTGTGTGATATGTTTGCGTTGTACACATAAATCATTTATTTAATGTTCTGATTTTGTCAGCATTTCCGGCTGTTTTTTTGTAAGATTGTAAAATGTTGTAAAGAATCAATTACCCGCAACGGGATACAAAATGAAGCAACATCGACCAAGGGTTCCACAGATCCCAGTATTGCCATCTTCATTCCCATCGCTTTTGTGGCAATACATTTCGCAACACATGCAACGTATCGTCATAAACATCACCGCAAATGCCGTACAATGCAGTCCCAGTGCCCGCACGTCCAATCCTGGGAGTGTAATGATACGGGTTTAATCCGACTGACCGTTTTATTGTAATGTCTAAATGTCAAGTTGGTTGTTACGCTTATTTCATTGAATGACAAAAAACCTTCGAAGCAAATGTATTGAGTAATAACTGGTTATGCTAAACAGAAGTAAAATAGTGTCCGCAATTAATAAATGTTGTTTCAACTGAAATAAGTAACCCATGCTTGATTCAAAATGCATATGCATTGCAAAGAATGTATACAAACAAGAACGGATAACTGCGACTTACCATCGTCAGTATTTTTTGCACACGTGGAATTGTTTTCTCCTGTACAACAGCTGTAAATAATACAGAATGAAGGGCATGTTTCCGTGGAGACCCATCTTGGAGTGAAACAGCCGACGCCTTGGAGGATCATCGGCGCATATAACACACACAACAGGCAAACTGCACGTGCTTCCATTCTGGTGTCCTGGTATTAAATTTTTTTTTAAGCAATCGTAACACTTCACAATCACATTGTACATTCTGCGGTGACCCTTAAAGGTATGTCCACGGAAAAGTGGTTTCCTTCAGCTATATAAATGATACTATATTTTAGCAATGCATAATACCAAGCCATTTAAATGAAATAAGAATATTAAATTATTACATAATAAGAATATGGCATTAAACTGAATGCTATTTTATAAACTCATGTGTTATTTTGTGCTATTGAAATGAAACTTATGTGGAAAGAACACAAACAGAAAAAAAGTGTCATGCACAAGGCCCATAACTCAGGCATTATTTTGCAAAAGTATTGCCTTCTCATATATACTTGTCCTAGAAATAGCTTCCCTATCAATGTTGTTAAACAAACCTACTCATATGGAAATAGCACAGTAGGAAGGCATGCCCTGCAAAAGTTTCATTACTCTGGCATCAATATTTCAATTATTCCCCATATAATTAAAAACATTATTCTACTAAATTGAATTAAATGAAACTTCTCATTTGGATATGTGGGTGTTCTACATACGATACACTGGTAGTCTTTATACATGCTTCTGTTACTGTCTACAAAACCGGATAATGAGACGTTTGAGCCACATATTGTTTGGCAAACTGGACCTGGAAGTAGCTATTTGTCAATAGCTTCGGTAGTTTTAACTAAACAAGCGAATTCCCATTTTACATTAAAAATAATGTCAATAGTTCTTTGTTACAAACTGACTTTGACATATCGTGCAACAAATAATTGTGTTTAAATCGCTCGTTTTACTTCGGGTCTTATCGAGTGTAACGGTATTGATTCTGATGTGCCAGGTCAATTTTGCCAGACAACACGTTTATGCTTATATACATATATCAGAAGAACTAAGTTGATTGTACGTCATCGTTTTTTTATTTTCATGACTTTTAAAGAAATCACGTCCATTGTGTGATATAAAAATAAACAAATGAAGTATGTAACCTCAAACCATTGCGCTAAAACACGACCTATTGTTCTGTATCATCTGTCGTTTCGAAGTCACTCACATGCAGCACATTTGTATATGAAGATACATCACTCGTTCTAGTACAGGAACAATCGAGTATACACCATGATTCAGATCATTGCTGCCGGACTATATATTTACTGTTGACACAAATGCGATCCATGAAAATGAGAAAAAATATCATACGCATCATATTTTTATCAGCAAACATGTATTTATTAAACACGTATGAATGATACCAATACAGTATGCTTAATTATGTGGTATTGTTCCAACGTGCAGAAAATTAAAAAGTAAAAAGGAAAAAAAATTGACATAAGATATATTGTATGTATGTATGTGCGCCAGGTGTCATGTTGCTTACTCTGAAGCTCTGGATTAAATTGGATTTATTGTGTGAAATACTGTGTGCAGTAATTTCATTTTTGGCAGAGAGGCTTATGAACATACACCAATCGTGCAAATGGATCTTATTGTCAACATTTTAATTGCATTTGTGTGTTTCAAACAATTGATAAACAACAAAGGATTGTGTTCCAACCCAGTAAACACATTAGTGGGCATCATGGAAAACCCGAGCAGTCAGTATATAGTTATCAAGTATAGTGTTGACGAGCTGGTAAGATTTCGCTCAGTTCCCAGACAATGGTTATACCCGATAATGAGGTATTAACAAGATAAAAATACCTTGGAATACTAAATTACAGAAGAAAACGATCTGGTCGCCCCAGGGCTCGAAAACCAACCGGAGTAAATTTCACCAATCTTGTATATCCAAAAATATGCAATACATTGAATATAGTAAATGAAACGGTGATATGTTTATCCTTAAAATGCCGTTCCCTAGTTAATAAAAGTGATCTCATTGGTCTAATAATACGAGAAGAGAAGACTGATTTCGCTCTACGCACAGAGACATGGTTTTCAGATAACAACATCAATTTGAAACTTCTGACTTAAACCAAAACGGCTATAAAAATAGTGTTGCAAACAGAATAGGCGGAGGCATCACAGTGACATGTCGTACAGAAATGAATATGCGCAGACTGTCTTCGGGAACAACTCAAACATTCGATTATGGTATTGGGCAACTTATTCTGAAAAGTATTACAGTTCATGTGGTTGACATATACAGATCCCCGTCTGTTTCTACTCCTGCTCAGTTCATTCCTGACTTTTTCAAGTTTGCAGAAGACATACGTCCTCTATACTCAAATATTCTCATAATGGGTTACTTCAATCTACACATCGTTGAAGATAACAGTACAATTTCCGAATTCAAAAACTCGTTATGTGCAATGGGTCTAGAGCAACATGTCAACTTATCGACACACATAGCTGGCCAACGGCTGGATCTGGTAATTACTGAAGCAGTAAACGGGATTGAAATTCTATCCTGTGAACCTGGAGCATTTGTGTCTGACCATTGTATTGTAAAAACGGTTCTTAATGTTCATAATGAAAGCATAACTAGCAAAACAGTAGAATTTCGTAACTTGAAACAAATTCTCCACAGTGAATATGCAAAAGATCTAACTGAAATTTCTGTGGTAGGCGCAGATGTGAATTATTTTGTGGAGCATTTTGAAACAGAAATTGAGACGGTTCTTAATAAGCACGCACCTGTGACACAGAAAACAAAGATCTGTCGACCCCCTAAACCATGGTTCACTGCAGATATACTCCATCTTTACGGAAGGCTGAACGATTATGGGTGAGGAACAAGCAAGCACATCAACTTGATACTGCAAAAAGAATACGTTACAAGTACCATCACGCAATCCGTCGCGAGAAAAGATTAGTTCTTAGAGACAAAGTACTAAGTTCCAAAGGCAATTCGAAACAGTTGTACAAGTTTGCATCAAAACGTACTGGGACAAAGGCTGATAATCCCATGCCAAAAGAAGGAAGCAAAATTGCATTGGTAGAAACATTTGCTGATTATGTTATGACTAAAACTGATAATATTCGCGAATCTTAAATATATCATCAACACTATGTTCCAAAAACTAAGGATGTCCCTAGCTTTGAATCCTTTAAAAATCTGAGTGAAACACAGGTGAGGACGTTAATAACAAATCTTCAAACAAAATCCTGTGAACTAGATAAACTACCACAAGTGTACTGAAATCGTATATTGACGAATTATTACCTTTTTAAACCCAACTAGTAAACATGTCATTACAACAAGGACTTTTTCCTTCGAAGTGGAAACATGCCATAGTAAGACCATTGTTAAATTAAGTCGGCCTTGAAATCGAGTACTCCAACTATCGCCCAGTGAGCAACCTGCCATTTTTATCAAAATTGATCGAGAAAGCTGCTCTTTTGAGATTAAATGAACATGTAAGTGACCCCGATTTCCTTCCAAAAACAGTCAGCATACCGACGTTTTCACTCCTGCGAAACAGCGAATGACATACTAGACGGCATGGAAAATCAGGAGGTCAGTGCTTTGATTGCTTTAGATCTGAGCGCTGCATTTGACACGGTGGACCACGACATTCTGCTGGACATGTTAAAAAATCAGAATGGATTGTGCGGCACAGCTCTAAACTGGGTTGATTTCTACTTGAGACCACGAAGCTGTAGTGTTAGTGTCTAATCAACCGTCTCGTCTCTACGTCCGTTACACTGTAGTGTCCCACAGGGTAGCTGTTTAGGTCCCTGGCTCTGTCTTACATACGCAGGCACCATATTTGATGTCATCCCGCAGTCGATATTCGTCTATGGTTTTGCTGATGACCATACACCATCAAACGTTTTCGACCAACATCAATTCAAAACGAGGTACAAGCAATCCATGCACTGGAATCATGTGCAGTAACAATAAACGAATGGATGAAACAGAATAAATTAAAAATGAATACTTCCAAAACGGAATTTATTCTGTTTGGTAGCAGGCAGCAGCTTGATAAATGTTCTATAACAGAAATAGACATTGCCGTTGATAAGATTCAGTCGACAAAATGTATACGATATTTAGGTGCTTTTCTTGGCGAAAATCTCAACTTAAAAGATCATGTTAAAAGAAAATGTCAAAGAGCTATGCTGAATTATTTTAGGGTCAAAAGCATAAGAAAATATCTCTGCAAAGACGCTACAGAAATACTTGTATTGTCTCTAGTAATCTCACATTTTGATTACTGCAATGTTATTTTATATTGAATTGCAAAATGCGAATTGCAAAAATTGCAAACAATTCAAAACATGTGTGCTAAACTGGTTTTAAGACGCATTAAGTTTGATAGCTCAAAACAAGCTCTGTTACAATTGTACTGGCTTCCCATCAAAGCTAGAATTGAGTTTAAAATGCTCACATTCATGTACAATTGTTCAATTGGTCATGCCCCTGCTTACTTAACAGAACTGTTGTCGGAACAAGAACCAAGACGCAGATTAAGATCATTTAGCACAAGTGCAGGTTGTTATACCGTACCTTTAAAACAAACGTAAAACATTCAGTGACAGAAGCTTTAAAACATTTGGACCAAAACTATGGAATAAACTACCGTTCACGTGAGAAATTCTCAATCTATTGATGTATTAAAAAACAGTCTCAAACTGTATTTTTCAGAACTATCGATTCATATTTCAAAGCTATCATTCAATGGACTTTAAAAGCGGCCGAATTTTTTCTAGAGAACTGTGAAAACAAATGAAGATAATATTGTTCCATTTATATCTTTTATTTTCCATATGCAGTTATGGGTTTATACGTCATGTGTCATTTGAATGTCTTATGACCGTGTTTTAACGTAACTAAATCATACGATCGAACTTCATATGATATGTAATGATGCTATCTCTCTCTCTCTCTGATCATGAATGTATATAAATGTGTGTATGTATTTATGTTTGTATGTAGATATAATGTAATGTTTTGTTTTGTAGTTTATGTACAACGCCATTGAATATGCTTTTGTGTAGAAATAGACGTGTAAGCAAATTAAATAGTTTCAGTTTCAGTTTCAGATACGCACAACTATGTAGACTATATTTATCACTGTGCTAATGCTAATAATTAAACATATTTCTTAATTACTTACCGTTTAATGTTATTGCGCAACACAAGATGCATAAAGTGCATAAGTGTTAATAATACGAATACATCTGCCTGTTGAATTATCCCTTTTTCTTCCTTGTATTGTGAACAGTAAATAACTTCCGTATTTTAATCTTTTCAACATTAAAGATACAGTAACCGTTCTAGTTCATAATATAATTTCAAAATGAATAATAATACTATTCACAATAGTGTAATCTATATTGATTGAATATATAAATGAAAACTGGAATATAAATGGAATGCTTAGATATCGTAAACAATAGTTGTAATAATTACATGCATAATGTGGACACCTAACACGTAGGATAGCTGATGTAACGTTTGTTTACATTTTCTAAACAATACAATGCGAGATGTTCTACTATATCAAGGTATTTTGACTTTATAATACACAATAATAATTCTTTAGAATCTGTTAGCTATTTTGTATTCATTTTCTGTCGTCATTTATTTATGGTTTTGAGAGTTATGACCCTTTAAGTTAACTCCCATTTGCAGATTATACATTGCTTTCTGTTTCGAATACAGTGCATTGTTAGTTTTAAGAGCGCATGCTTGCTATTACTGCACACAATGGTTGCTGAAGCTGCATCAGCAGGAGAAAACTCTTATAAGCAGCACAAGGTCCTTTATTTACGGCAAGTGGCCAATAGCCAAAATAACACAGCACAATACACAAAAGAAAAAAAAAACGTAAAGGAAACAACAACACAAAAACAAATTTTAAAAACCGAATAATCTCTCTCTGAAACCCATATGATGTACACAATATTACACAATATACATAATCAAAGCCACCGCGTTTTTAAAGCCTTCTAAATGTCTTAGGTGTCGAAATTGCTTTAAGATGCGATTTTTTTCTGAAAATACTTAATTTAATAGCAATATGTCCTTCATCTTACTTAATTTATTTTAAATTATTTAGTCCTTCGTTACATACTGATAAGTAGTGACAAATAGAGTGTACAATTAATGTACGTTGAAGGTCATCAGCCAGGAATCATGTGAATATGACGTTGGGGTCATGATGCGAAATAATAGATGTAAAATATTAGAAAACTTCTGGCTCCCCAGCTGCAACTGGTGGAATGTGATATATATTTATGTGTATACCAATTGTCCATTCAACTCGCTTACTGCACATCGAACACGCACAATTATAAAGCATAGAAAAATGACTGAAACTGCGAAGACAACATTAAAAGGGTCAATCCAACAACTATTGAGGTTCAGCTTAGATATTGAATATAATTTTGATCAGCTATCTCAATTTGATAGCAAAGGAAACACGTGACTGACGCATCGATGGTTTGGTAGGTGCTCATCTTGCGCTTAAAGGCGAAGTTGATACCCCAATGCGGTAAGTAACGTTTTTGTTTAGCTTACATGAGATGTTGAATCGTCATAATACTCTGCAGTGGTTCGAGTTCATCGCCGACATCTACGGCAACAGCAGAAACTGGTCCCACTGTTTGGCCGAAAATCAAGCTGAAGGTAAAACATGTCAAAATAAAATTATCGAAAATCAAAATGAAAGTGAAACGTGTCAAAATGAAATTATCAAAAATTCTTCTAAACATGATTATCTGTCCATACCAGTAACTGAAACTACTAAGTCCAAATCAATAGCCCCTGATGCCCATCTGGTTCCTGTTAATATAAAATTTGACTCTGCAAAATATGAAGAACAATACAAATGGCTTTATTATTTTCAAGCTAAGAAAGGTTATATATGTAAGCATTGTGAAATGTTTGGTACTACAACTGGTGAATACAGAGCTTTTGCTAAAAGTGGGGTTGAGATTCTCGGACACCCAACTCGTAAACTGGAGTCGCATGCAAAAAGTGATTATCACAGATTTTCTGTGGAAAGGTTATCATTGGCCAAGTCAACTGTTAATGTGTATCGTCAAATGCAAATTAAAGATGTACATCAGAAGGCAAGTAATAGGTCAGCTCTCAAAACCATGTTTAAGTGCTTAGACTTTATTATCAAACAAAAATGGGCCGTAAATGAGAATGCAGGAAAATTAATTAAATTTGTCGCTAATCTCAGTGTGGCTGATCTCCAAGCACACTTGTTTAACAGCTCCAAAGTGAAATATCTGTCCTCAACCAGTATTACGGAAATGTGTATGTCAGATTACATTGAAAGACTGGTATTGAATCAGATACAAGGCAAAGAATTTTCAATATTGGCCGATGAAAGCACTGACATCAGCAGTAGGAGCCAAATGAGCATTATGACAAGATATGTGGATGGAGAGGCATGTGTAAAGACATTCTTTATGGGGTTTGTGAATCTAGAAAGGGCCACTGCTGAATACATCACAAGTTCTCTTGAGGCATACCTGTTGGGAAAGAACATTGATGTGGCATGCATCCGGTTTTCAGGCTTTGATGGGTGCAACACCATGGCTGGTGTGCAAAATAGTAATTTGAATTTTATAGTAAAAAAACTAAAATTGACATTTGTAAAGAAGTTAACAAGTGTTTATATTAATTTATTTATTTTTTTACAAAACAATAGTGTATATTGTATCCCTGCAAAGGCTGTTGGTAGTTAAAATTATGAAACTAGTTACTAGTAGAATATTGCTGACTGTCTTAGTCTAAACTCTTGTAAATTTAGCCTTTATCTATGCTATTAAAAGTAACTCATCATGTTTTAATAAGTTGTGAATGTCTTAACATAAAACTTTGTCATGTAATGAATCCAGTAGGACTATAAAGCTTAATTAAAATACAACGATTCATATTCATACAGTTCAGGTGTACAACTAAGAGTTCAGCATGCCAGTCCTTTCTCGTTGTGTATCAATTGTAGAAATCACCGACTGGCTCTGTGTCTCGTACATCTCATCAAGCGATTCCCCATCCTGCAGGATGTTGATGCGACACTACTTACTCTGTGGAAGATGTTTGAATACTCCCCACATAAATTGGCTGTTTTCAAGCTTATCCAGAATGTTTATGGGGAGAAACCACTCACCATTACTAGGGCCGCAGCAACTATGTGGCTGTTCCACCTTGAGGCATCAGCACGATTCGTTTCAAGGTATTGAGTTGAGTATTTATCGTAACCTCGTACAGAATACTTAATTTTCTTTGGTTTAGCCGGGTCAGGTGCTGGCCTTGCATTATTCGACGGAAGCTATGCCTGTAGCAGATCCAGTCAATAAAATAATTGTTTCAAAATAAACATAAAATAATAAAATGTTTGTATAAAATTATTAATGAGAGAACAGTACTCGTTAAGGTAAATGTTTTACATTTAACATTAATTTACTGACCCTGTATCACACCGTAAGGGGTCAGTAAAAAGCTATGTAACATATTAATATTATTTATTTAAGATTTTATCAAGATTCATTGTTGCAGTTATACCTGCTCATGGCAAAGATAAAGTTTTTAAATGTCTTGTTTCCAAATGATGTTCAAGTATAATTGAATTCTTTAAAACAAATTGAAACAAGTACTTTTTCCTCAAATCTGATGTTTATTCTATTTTATTTGAGATATGTCTGCATCATTGATGCACTCGATGCAATCTACAGTGAAAAGAGGGATCCTGAAGTCACTGAAATTCGGCAAAATGTGACTGATAAGAGGATTGTAGCAACAGTCCTGCTCTTCTGCGACATCTTAAAACCAGTCAACATACTATCACTATACCTCCAGGAGGAGCATGTCAATTTCACAACCCTACCAATACATGTCAGGGTCACAACTGATTATCTAATGTCCTTGGTAGAAGTCTATCGTCAGCATTCTGGCAATCTTGACAAGAGTGAAACAGAGTTTGCCAAGTGTGGAAAGTTGTTCTTGGAAGTAGATATACGAACAGTCCTTGGAAGCCGGACGAGGCAGAACTACCAGGAACTTACACCTGAGGCATTTCTTGAAGAGACTGGTATATAATTTCACTTAAACTTACAAAAAACAAGTCAATACCATAATATTGCTACACTTTGTCTTAAGACATGATTCAATATACATGGTAACATATACAATGATTTAACTAATCTTAAGTTATACATTAAATGATCAGATGACTATTCATGATCTCAATTAACAAAGAATGGTCTTCAAGTTGACCTGATCTTGTCAATAATTCGTGTTGACAGGTATTCCACTTGTGGTTTTTCAACCCACAGAATCTTCCACAAAATATGACCGACCTGCCTGAGTATCAAATGTAAGTTAATAACTGAATTGAAAAAAACATTATTTAATGTTTTCAAACACTTTCTCAGATGCATTCCATAGTTAAGTTTTTTGTTCTTGTACATTTTTAAATTATTTTCAATACATGTATCAGATTACAAAAAAGTAGCTGTTAATATTTAGAGTTCAACAGTTTAAACGTGTATATCTAGAAACATGTTCAACGGTATTCAGGAATCCATTCAGAAGTTAGTTGATTTCTATGGATCGCCAAAGATCGATACCTTCAATGGCCACACCATAAAAACTTATTTTAAAACTAAACTGGAATCATGATGAGTATTTGTTAATTTAGAATTAATCATCTTATGGCTATTTTTTAATATTATAATCATTCATTCTAAGTCTTGACATCATGATTCTGTTTGAAAACAAGTTTATATTGCACTGTGGTTAATGTTACAGTATTGTTTGTAAGTTATGCATTGTGCTGTTTTTAAGTTTATATCATTATGTTCAAGTTAAATGATTATGTTTCGTGTTCGTTTCAGCTTTATATAATTGAAGATCTTCAAAATGTTAACACATCATACATTACCAAGCCAGGTTTACAGGTCAGTTACTAAGTATTGAAATTCTTTGGAAATTTAAATATAAAGATAATTTAGAGTAAATAGTTCACCCAACACTCTCAAACTAATTGTTCCAGTTTTCTTAAGTTTCTACTTGAAATTTACTATTTTTTAGAGTTAACTAAAAACTTGAAGTTTAAATTTGAGCATTTATAACCCTGTATGATACGTTCTGAACCTAAACAAACTGAAATATTGAACTTATTGTCTAAGTTGTTTGGCCCTGTGTGTTACATAATGTTGGGTTTCATTATGTTTGCCTATTTCGGTATCTCACATCGAACTAAAAGAAAATCATTAATTGTTTTAATTACAGGCGAAATGGCAATGCTACCCTGCAGTCAGTGTATGAATCGTTCAGAAATGATGCAGTTTGAGAGAATGCTTCCCTTGCACCATGCGACTACTCTACTTCTGCATGATCATGCCTTCCTTAACTGCAGTCGTGGAGAGAAGTTTCTCTTTAATGGCCAACATACATACCAAGAAGCGAAACAGGCTGACCTAGAGTCATTAAGATGCCACTATGAGGATTTGCCACCTCAACAGGACCCTCACAGACAAAGATCTCGATGTATTGATTAACAAATTCAAGGGACATAAAAATATGAAGCTAGCATTGTGAATTAACAAATTAACAACTGCATCTGCCCTTAAATCTGAATGACTTCTGTATAAATCATTCAATATAACTAAATGAACATTTTAGGGACAATAAAGTTGAACTGTAATTGTGATCAGTGTTTATCTTTTGTATTACTTTAAAGAATTATCTAACTTTTATAAAGTTTAGGAATTATTTCATCATGTGTTATTTCCAACTGGTGTGTACACTGCAGTAATTGTATGCATAAAAAGAAATTTATCAGTAGAAAAAAACAATAAGGCGAAAATATTAGATGTTCACTGACCCTGTTGACAATTTAGAATAAAAACAAACATTACTATTTTCCCCATTTCGAGATTTATCGCGCTAAAATTGCCCTAGTTCAAAGGCACAGGTAGTTGCAAATATTGCAAAAAAAATCACTACATACGTGTAGCTGTATTTGGTTCTAAGCACTTAACATCATGGACGTTCACTGCAATGCTGCAAATGCAGCAACAAGCCTTGACATCCCACCAGGGTAACGAAAAGAAGTGCTCAGTGAGGTCTATATAACTTGCCACACGACTACACGATAAATGCTGTCTATATTTGAACTGAGAAATGAACTTTGAAATGAGTTTTTGAAATACCAAAACATATTTTGTTTAGTAGACCGTTCAGTTTTAATTTTCATATATTACATCATATTCTTAAATAAATGCAACCAAATGGTGTGTATTTGTTCTAATTGTGTCATCTTCATCTAGGTTGTTTTAAACAGAATAATTAGAATTTGAGGACCATTTTGGTTCCCGATCTTAACTTTCTTTGTAGTAAAGGTCAGGCATCTCTTATATCTTGGATAGTAACTACTAAGCAGTTCAAGTTGCTATTAAAGTACCTCAAAAATCAAGTACTTCTTCGGTTTTCACTGTAATGACATTTCGAATTTCATTAAAACTTTATTTTGTATTCTTGGTATGCTCATCTTAGCAGTGTCATTTGTAGCTTTGTTCAAATGAATACGCAGACATTAACTTGTTTTTCAATTAATTTAATAATTGTTTGGGAAGCAGTGTATGCTTATCGGTTATTTGGCATAGAATAAGTTTCTTATAATGCTGTATGTAAAGTTTTTTTCTTCTGCTCATGCAGCTGGAGTTTCATAATGTTTATATTGATATTTAAAAAAAACAGTATGAAATAAAAAGTCAGTGTGTAGTTCATCTTATATACGGCACGGCCACCAAACGCTCCTGCGTACCACCAGCCGGTGGCTCGGAGAAATCTCGCATGACCGTTTGCGCTTCCGTTTTCAAACCACAACAGCGAGGTAAGTTTGGTTTTTATTCATGTTTTAAGGCATTTTTTATGAAAAATCTGAAACGGTCGTTCGACCTTAAATTTAAGTTGTGGTTTTGAAAACGAAAGCGGAAACGCTCGTGAGAGATTTCTCCGAGCCACTGGCTGGTGGCACGCAGGAGCGTTTGGTGGTCGTGTATCAGTGTTTATTGGTTAATATAAAAGTATTATTATACCTCACGTGAGCACTCTTTGTATTTTGTCCATATACCAAAAGTTATATAACAGGGTAATATTTTCTTTATATCATCCTCGCGTGGAGCTAAAAATAGAACAGCGATTTTTTCCAAAACAAAACAATATTAAACGACTATGATAATCTTACATCCAAAGTGCTGACGTCGATTCACGGCATTTTGCAACAAATATCCAGCTATAAGCATTTGCAATTCCTTTTTGTGGTGTCCACGAAGCTTAACATTGTATATTTCAATTCTTCAAGTGAACCGTACTAACCAGAAACGCAATGTGTTTTCGAAAACGCCATGACTGATAATAACGTATCTTTAAATTCGTATTTTGTCTCCAAACCTGTATCCGATTATCAATATTGGCGTCCAGAATAATTCTAGATACCGATGCTTTGTTTCTTTAATTGTTTGTTTAAACACGACACAACACAACTCTATGTAATAATATCAGTCCATTGAAAACTGGTGGTGTCGTCACGCACAATTTGTTTAAAGATTATGCCACACATTTATCCGTTATATGATCTTAATATCCATTAAACACTTTCCATCAACTGTAGAGTATTGCTTTTTCAATCACACGATAACGTTCGCCCGTATTTCGCCATGTTTATAACCGATTTAATCTAACGCGCTGTAGAAACTTCAAATCGATCAAGCTATCTTTAAAATTGACACGTCTAAAGATATCCGTACTGTACACACTCAATGGTCATGCCGGTAAAAGGTTACGGTCATGTTTGCGAAGCATTGGAAAGTACGGTAGGCTGATTTTGCAAAATAACTAGATAACTTTTGTATTGTGAAATAGTAATGTCATGCCTCGACTTACGTAGCATTTATTACTAGAGTCTACATTAAAGTAATGGTGAAACAAGTCACGAAGCTTGTCATTTCAAATTGTTATACGGATTGGTCGGTGTAATAAAGAAATAACACATAGCTGAGAGGGTGATATAAATAATATTAACCCTTGAAAAGTCAAATCAACCTCGGCTACCGCCTCGGTTGATATAACATTTATTGGGTTGATATTATTTTATATTACACTCTCAGCCATGTGTTATTTATATAATACACTTTACAATACAATTAAAATCAGGTAGTTGAGATAGTGCAAAGTAGTTAATGCAAGTAAAGTTGTATAATTGTGATCCAAGTTTTTTGTTTAGTGTTTCTCTGTATAATTTCAGGCTGCTTATTAAGTTGGCTTATCGATCCTTTATCTTCACTACGAGCGAATCATAATGGATAATACTGTTCTTGACGCTTATTGTTTGATAATTTAGCATTTCGGACGACGAGATTTGCAGAGGAATAACATGTTTAATGTCGCATACCTCTTATTCGTGCACGGCTGGAAAACAGCATTGACCAATAAAACAAACTTGACATTAATTGTTAAGTAAAGGTAAAGTAAAATGTGTGTATTGTTATGCAAGTGTAGTTTTATATTTAGTTTTCATCATTTTTAGAATTGATATGCACACACCATGCACGTATACACAATAGAAATCAATATTATTCAAATTAAATGAAAAAGAATGGCATGCCTTACACAGTCACTAAAAGATTACACCATATTTCAATGAAATACACAGTCGCCATGACACCAAAAACAGGCACATAAAATTAAGAAAATAATGTTTACTATATGAAATACCGTTAACCACCATCTTGAATTGTCTAAACGTGTACCGTCATGACTTGGTTGCGGTCAGACTAGCCTTACACTTGAGACAGCTATTGTTTCAACCAACGACTGTCACACATTGGCTACCATTAGGATTAATAAATTCTTTTCGTAAATTAAATTATATTACTGGACTGACCACTCGTGGAAGTGACATCGAAATAAGTAACAGTTGGCATTACGTTCTAAAAAACTGTTAAGTTCAATGATTGAAAAACAAAGTATTTAACATTAAATACATATACATTTTATATATTCAATTTTACTGCTACACAAATACATGATATGTGTACAGTAGATAAAATTATTTTCGTCCAAGTAATTTTATGTAGAAACTATAAATATTGAAACTGTCAGGTATTTTATACTTTTTGTCGAATTAATGGAATTCCATGATCAAATAATTCGTACTTCTAAAAACAAAGTAGAACACTCTGCAGCATCAAATTAACACTATCGCTTTTTTATGTTTAAATTTATTGACGTACCTTAAATACAGAATTATTATATTACGTTTAGTGTGTACATTTACATTGGTTACAAACAATATACAATCGTATTGCATATATGCGTTACTATAATCAAGGTAACACTGGTATTTAACGATCGAAAATGAAATATTGTTTGTTTAATATACATAGTCCTTCTGCTCAATCGTTATGGTGGCTGAACGCGGACACCATTCGGACAACATTCATCTTTCGAACCATCAGAAAGAAGCTCCCCGTTTCAGGATCATGCAAGATAGCTCTTTGTTCTACAGTTGCCGCTTGGACACGGACTGCCCCAACACCACCATCATAAGGAGCAGCAGCCCCCGATCCTATGTAGGGCTGCAGAGCACTGTTGGAGATTCCTCCGGTGTTGTTTCCGTCTTCTTCGCTGTCGCGGTTCCCGCACACAAGGCAACATAGTAAACAACACAGGATAAAAGTGACCAGCAGTGTAAAACAGGCAGACGTGAGGCACAGAATAAAGGAATACCCCAGTTGACTGGAGCTGTACTTCGGGACAATGAACATGCATCCGATGAAACTGAAAAGTCCTGAAAAAAGTCTTAGCATAGATGCGTATTCGCAAATCAGAAATTATAGCACATTGGTTTAAGTATGTAAGTAATTGTATAATTGGTTTATATATATTAAAATCTTAAATACGTCTTTGTTTTCATTAACAGTGTATGAACGGGTACCTAATATTTTTGTATTTTTCTTCATTTCAGCACTAACGTGGTTGTATATATCACTGAATTACAATGCATGGTACGATTCACTAACCAGTAATAGAAAATTACTTGATATGCTTTATTGATCATAGGAAAAAACGCGTAAAATATGACACATTGCGTGTGTTCTGTATTTGCTGTTTTCATCTGGTGTTTCCATTGTCCTGCTCCTTTTCTTTTTTACGGATTTACCATATAGATTAATGTATAAATGAAATGAATACCCGCAACTGGATACAAAATTGAGCAACATCCTCCAATGGTCCCGCAAATTCCGGTGCTGTCATCTTCATCGTCGTCGTCGCTTTGGTGGCAATACATTTCGAAACACATGCAAAATATCGCCATAAACATCACCGCAAAAGCCGTGCAATGCAGTCCCAGTGCCCGTACGTCCAATCCTGGGAGTGTAATGATACTGGTTTAAACCCGATTTACTGTTAAATTCTCATATTTACATGTGCAGGTGGTTAGTACTATACCATTAAATTTTGAAACGAAATATTACATTTTCGTAGGTAATGCGTTAGTTAATATTATGTGCACTAGACTATATTCATTGTACAGCCATACAATAATTCTCCAATTTATCAATATGGATTGTAATAAACAAAATGAATCTTAATAAACATCTAATGAATAATTACCATCACCCTCATTTTTTGCACACGTTGAATTGTTCTCCCCTGAACAACAGCTGTAAATAATCCCCATTGAATGGCAGGTGTCTGTCGACACCCACTTGGGAGTGAAAAGACCAACGCCTTGAAGGATCATCGGTGAACTTAAAACACACAACAGACAAACGGCCCCTGCTTGCATTGTGGACTCCTGATAGAAACAAGAGGATGTGTTACTTTCGTTTACCACGCACACCACACAACTAAATATAAATGTGACTAATATATAAATGTATTAATACCTAATTCTAATAATACTTTAGCATTACACATAATCAAATCTTTAAACAATAAAACAAATACATGATTTTAAAGTATGCAGTTCAAATAATAATTGCAGACAAATGTAAAGTGAAAGAAAAACAAAGTATGATGGGCACAAATATGTGACCTCTATTTTTAAGAATTAAAACGGAATATGCATAAATGTATTACTTACTAACTGTAAATGTAATTTCGCAAAACTATTTCACAACTTATAATTGCTACTTTATATATCAGAATATTTTAATAATCCCTTTGTCTAGGTTAAATCATTAAATCTATTCTGTGTAAGCAGTGCGAGGATTAATATTTCAAATATCTTTAATTGCTCGTCCGTGCATTATTATCGATCACTGGGCATGCATTTAAAACTGCGCACAATGGTAATGCATTCTCTGAAAACTGAATCATCTTTTTTTCACGAACGTCGCATGGTGAACCCGTTACCCAATCGTCGCTGCCCACCGCCATGTATTGAAGTATGAATGGACACAACATGACAAAAACCAGTACGGTTCCACAGCAATCAATTGCAGCCACACCTGGATTTGACGAGCGGTAAATGCATTCAATGTATAGCCATTCAGCAACTCTTATATTTGATGTTATCGTTTAGTATAGTATAGTATAATTAAAGGGACTAAAGCACAGATCGACTAATTGGCAATTTCCAAACTTTGTGTCCCAGTTTGGTAAAGCCTGTTGTTTTCGTTGCAACTGGTGAACACACGCGAATTATTCAAATAGAGTAAAACTATACACGAGCATGATTTAAATCTGAGTGGCCGAGTGGTTAGCGCATCATAATTTTCATCCGATCCGGAAACTCTGTGAAGAAGTCCCTGTAAACATTTATTTATTAACCACTACTTGGTTTTGTCTACAACATAGTCATTTAATAAATAAATGCAATATTAATATTGCTCGAAACTCACCATTTCGCATTTTGAAATCTTTAACTAAATCATATACAATACAGTAATATTTATTGTTATCGTCTGGTTTTGATAGATAAATATTATTTTGACCATTTCGTGGTTTTATCTGCAGCATTGTAAAATAATTTAATTAGTAGGAAAGCAATTTAAAACCTTGCTTAAAACCGAACACATTGCAGTTAAAAATATATCAAATCTCTGACAATATAATATACTTATTCATACCTACCTTTTTGATTATATAATTTACTTTGCAAACGCCTCTGCTGTCCAATTTTAACGCTGCAGTGAAGTTACAAATATATGAAATCTCTGACAATATAATATTTACTTTGCAACCGCCTCTGCTGTCCAATTTTAACGCTGGAATGAAGCGATTAAATGTTAAACAACCTGATAATAATGATATCGCCATATCGAGATCCGTTGCTGTGCAGCGACCTCTTCAATTTGTTTATCGCTCTGATAAAACTAAAATAGTTCAATATTAAAGGCACTAGGTTCGCTTGAATTAACACTAATTCGAAAAAAACTGCAATTTCAATAGTATTCGGAATTAAAATATGTGAAAATAAAACATATAAACCAATACCTGGCCGTTCTGTAATACAATGTTATAAGTAAAGTGTAAGTAAAGTGTTTGTTTATTATATCCGGCCATATCAGAACAAGCCCTGTGTAGGACTCGAACCTTTGACCTCCCGCTCTGTAGGCTCTAACCACGAGTCCACGGAGTTTACCTTTTCTAAAAATGTATATTTATCGATATGTGAATGCCCTTGACACGGAATTCAAATTTCCACTGGTGGAAACTAGTCGAAGATGTTGGTTTTGTAGCATTAGTACGCATAATAGATTACTCATCAAACCTTACACGCTAGGCAACACAGCACGTATTTCACATGTTTTCTGACATTTTAGCACGGTATAATACTATTGAAGTATGTGAATTGCAGACTCAGTGTTGATTTTTTTATTCGAATTAACAAAACGTTATTAAATACATTGTTGTATGTAGTAATGTTACAGTCAGTAACATTGTTTTTTGGGTTGTTTAATTTCTACAAAGAAACATATTTTATGCCTGAAGCGGATTTAGAGGCTTTAAGGCAATTTGGATATAAAACACTCTGATAATTTATTTGAGAGCTGTTGTCTTAATGTGTTAAATTTATTCTTTTATAAGAGTGCATTGTCATCCACTGATTAACCAGTTTTAAAGAAGGCCCCTGAAGGGTTATGTAACTGTCCTTAAAGATAGTCCCTATAGAAAGTCGATTATTGATTTAGGATTTATGGACCCATTGTGTAACATAGCAATAAAGTTTTGTTTGCCGTTGTATATAAATGTATTATAAAAATTAACGTTTTATGGAACAGTTTATATTCAGGTTCGGGATGACCGATACATCGGATATTTTCAGTGAAAGATTACTCTAGTTTACGTCATAAGCGGTCGTGGGAAATATATTTTCATAAGTCGCACAGTCACAAAATATGTCACGTATTTTCGAGTATAATGTGGTGAATTACGGGTAAGTAATAATGCAAAGTTGGGTGAATTTCACTATAAAAAGTATTTCAAGTGGACCTACATAAACAAGACCCTCTTCAAATAGTAATCGGAAATTCAACTGATTTTAATTTTAGGACAATGATGGTATACATAAATTACTAGATTATTGTTGAATAAAGGCTTGCTGTTCAATACTTGTAAGCCTCGCAATATACATTGTTGTTGTTTTTTAAACTACACTTCTAAATACAACAAATCAAAACATGTGCACAAGTACATTTCAAAACAAAAATACAATACTGGAAAAGATTAACACATGTGGAATAGGGTTTTCCCTAATTCATAGTCGCTTGTGCAAATTACTGTTTCCATGTGCTATGTAATATGTAATCGCCCACAGTGTTGCACAAGTTGATTTGTTCCGAGTATGTTAATAACCCCTTTCCTGGTATTGTGGACCATAAATAACATCCGCTTTGCTATCAGGTCACGGTAACAATAATCAGTCTCTTGTAATAGTGCAAAGTTCGCTGTTCTGAATATCTATAAATTGCATAAATAGTGCATTGTTATCAATTATGGTGTACGCGTGTTATCTGTGACTGCACATACTTTTACTCAACTAAATCGTGTTGATCTGAAACCTGCATAATATACTTAGTCTACTTAATAACCCATGGCCTTAACTTAACAACTCGTGGCAACCAAATAGTAAGTCGTGGCCATGACTTAGTAACTCGTTAAGATGACTTAATGGAGATGTTAGGTCTTTGGCACGAGATATTAAGTCGTGTCAACGAGTTATTTAGTCGTGGCCTCAAATAAAAAACAGATACACATTTCACCTCTACGCCAACATCAATTCCCGCAATATACATTCATTTGATAGCAAGTTTAATTGGCCGAGAATGTACAACAGTACTTAAACTATATTCTAAATTCGAACAATATTGTTAGAACTAAGTTCTCACAAGAAATGGAATGTGATTAGGATCTTGCACTGACGACATGATTATTCAAATGTTTGGATATAAACAAAATAAAACTGCAGCTGCGACAGAATTAGCAGCCCGAGGCAAGTGATCAACACATAACTAACACATAGCACACATGAATAAAACTGAGGTAACCGGTAACCCAGTGAACCCATTACTAAAAGTTAATGTTGTGTGTGTGATTTGTGTTGTTGTTTTTAGTTGTTCGCAGAACAACTATATGTATCGCTTCTGAAATCCGATGGAAGAAATCACTATGATTTTAACTCATTTATTATTACGCGAGAGTAAGAAGTGCCTTTTTGAATATCATGAACGTTTCCCAAATGCATTCATCGTTTTGATGAAGAATGTGATTAGAACATAATATGTTTAAAACAAACTAAACAAAATACGGGTAATTCACAGCTTTCAGTGTAGGATAAAATTTTAAGACTAAAAATCACGGAAGAAACTATTCCACTACGAAGCTTTCGAAGTCAATGATAACTGGTTTAATTTGGTCACGAGCCAAGTAGAATCATGGACAAATTATAAACCTAA
This sequence comes from Congeria kusceri, assembly GCA_027627225.1. NCBI lineage: Eukaryota > Metazoa > Mollusca > Bivalvia > Myida > Dreissenidae > Congeria > Congeria kusceri. Next base: position 9,919,551 of record CM051027.1, read on the forward strand.
CATGTTCACCTGATTTGACGCTGCCTTATTTCGACGCCATTTTTGTTTCTCGTTATCACTACACATTCGACTTCCGCTGACGTCAGTAAACACGCACTTACTCTCGCTTGCAAAAAATTTGGAAAGTTGGAGATGCAAAGGTAAGAACTCATACATTCTCTAATTCAATGTATTTTTGAATATTTTCACTAGTGCAAAAATAATTGTCACTTTAATTTTAGTGTTACTGCCTAAAATCAGCGTGGGAAATATGACCGGTGTTCGTCTGCAAGGACTATTTGTTCCATGCATAGGTCACGGGACTGTCATGTGTTGGCATACATCGATTAAGTTATTTTAAGCCAGTTTGTAAGATGTACGCGTTATATGAACAACAATGCACGCTCTTCATAATTAGCATTTAATTGGGATTTACGGCACATTTATCTGCATTAGTATTGTAACAATATATGTTATCAATGTTTTATTTAGTTTATGTTGTGGTGAGTAATAATTTAAATAAAATGTAAACTGTATTTACAGGGTCCACAAAGGAAGTATAGGTGCTATTCCTCCAAATCTATAAATGCTGCCTATGATAAGATCCGACAGACTGGGGCTCAGATAAGAACGACTGCTAGAGAGCTTGGGGTACAAAAGCCTCCCTTAGACATAGACTGAGTGGCAGAGTGAACCCTGAATGCAACCATTCCGGTCCACAACCAAGGTTTCCATCGAGGAGGCCCATTTTGCGAAACATATAAAAGCCATGGCAGATTGTGGGTATGGTTATGGGCGTGCTGAAGTTGTGAACATGGCAACGGAATATGCCCTCGACCTAGGTAAACGGGACCAGGACCATCCTCTATCAATAAAATGGTTTCGCGGCTTTATGTCCCGCTGGCCGGAACTTAAAGTCTTGAAACCGCGTGGCTTACAATTACAACGAGCTAAGGCCACCAACGTGGAATCTGTGATAAAGTTCTATGTAGAACTAGGATCCATCGTAGACAAGTATTGTTTGAAGAGCAAGCCAGAACGTATTTACAATATAGATGAGAAAGGCCTGTCCACCTCACATACTCCACCGTCAGTAATTACAAGTGCATTCAAAGTTCAAGCAGTGACTTCATCCAGGACGCTCGTAATTGTAATTGGGTGCGGAAATGCCCTGCAGTATAGTGTGACGCATTAGTCCCACATAAACCTTGGTTTAATTGACTGGGCAAGAAAACAAAACATCATTTTGTTTACACTGCCGGTACATACAAGCCATCTGCTAAACCCAGTGGATGCGATCTGCTTCGGGCATTTAGAACGTGTGTATAACACTGTATGCCATCAGTTTATGCGTTAAAGCTGAAGGTATGTAGTATAAATAAATAGTATAACCCAATACAATGTTTGTGGTCTGGGGTGTCAGGCATATTCGAAGCCGTTGTCTGCTAGCAACGTACAAGCATCTTTCAGAAAAACAGGTATATACCCCTACAACCCATTAGTCGTTGACCAACTTCAAGCCATCTGAGGTCCTGCAGCCTAGTCCCGATATTCCAGCCCCACAGAGTGGGTCTGTAGAGCCTTCATCTAAGGAATTCTTTACTAGCAAAGCAGCTGCCCTCAAGACAAATAACAGCTCAACCCAAAAAAGGCAGTATCGCAGCACTGTGGTCAGTGGCAGGGCTATCACTGAAGAACAGACAATTTAACACATAGGCGACCATGAACAATCCAAGGGCCAAAAAACTCCAAAGATAAAGACCCAGCAACATCCTCAACCTGGACCGTCTGGATCCTCCAGTCACTAGAAGGCTGCTGACAGTACTATGTCAGATTGTGACATCGAGGACTTGGACACGGATGTCCGCTGCGTGTGTAATTTTTTATCACCTCTCGATTTACACCACAGTACAACTGTAGTGTTTGTCAAATGCGTGCAGTGCTAAAAATGTGAACATTTTGTCCTTTTAATGTTTTGCACGAAAGTGAGGGTTGTCAGAAGGGGTGATTAGTTTTTGTGTCCCCACTGATATCTGAAGAATGAAAATATGTCAAATGAAATGAAAAACATAAAAATGCAATAAATATAATTGTTACTGGTAAATAATGCAATACATTTGAAACATTTAATTTTGTTTATTAATTGTATATCCTGTTTTGTTACTTCAGTCTGGCAAGGTAAGTACAATTTTCAGCGTACATTCTTCCACAGAGTGCTGTTGACACTTCAGGTCACTCCCAGAAATCATGGCGGCTTCCAAAGGGTAACAAAATTTTAATCTGGTAAAGTTTATTTGTCACTGAATGTTCACTTGGTGTCTATAACGAACTGAGGATACATAAAAGAAGAAACCAATTGCAGTTTGATTAATGTTGAAGTTATCATACAAAAAATAATTTGTAAATCTGCATATATGCGTCACAATAGGTCACTCGAGAATATATTCAAAGATACGTGAATGCCCTTGACACTGGATTCAAATTTCCATTGGTGGAAACTACTCGAATATGTTCAAATTTTTACACGCTATACAACACAACATATGCAAATTGTAGACTCCGTGTTGACAAACAGTTGTTAAATATATATTGTTGTATGTAATAGTGTTACAGTCAGTAACATTCTGTATTTGATTGTTTAAAATCTACATTTTATGCCAAAGGCGGGTTTTGAGGCTTTAAAGCAATTGGGAACGACACACTCTTATAATGCGTACGATAAATATGCAAAAATGTCATTGATTGTCCCAAACTGGCCTGGATATGGAACCTTTGTTACGCCAGCCTAGAATGCGTGTGTGAGAGAATATAGTTTGTGTTTTGTAGTTAAGTATAAGAACATATTAAATCACTATTTTTGCAGTACTATTATTATATATATATTGGAATTCCAAGTTAGTTGAAGGTCAAGGTCAAAGTGAGATTGGGTGACATGGGTGGATTGGGAATGGCCATAAGAAAGACTTTGAAAGTACATGTATCCAAATGTTGTAGTAAGCGGTGTTGTAGCTGGACGAAACGGTAAAATCTACTTAACCAAGAAATAGCCCATTTGAATTATAATAAATCAAAAATAGGATAAGGTCAAGGTCAAAGTGAGGTATGGTGATATGCGTGGAATAGGAATGGTTATACGCAACAGATGTGTAAGTATCCAAGTGTTGTAGTAAGCGGTGTTGGTGCTAGAGGAAACGGTAATTCTAGTAATACCTCGTAAGGACGGAATCACGTACGGAATCACGCACGGACAGACAGGACAATCATTATATGCCACCCGCATTCAGATTCCGGGAGCGTAAAACACTTCTTTTCTTTAAATTCTCTTATGTGCAGTGACAACATATAGGTAACCAATTATGAATTTATGGTTCTGCTGCTTTCGTAACCAGTTCATCGAAATTTAGGTGGGGGGAAATAAATATAAAAATCGCTGATTTGCTCATTTTAGCAAACAACATAGGAAATTACCAGCTGCCATTGCACACAAGTAGTAAAACTGTGAACGTGGAATGATCCATGTTATGCTACGTTAATGAAGAAGTACTTTATTTCAGCTTATCTTGTTCTAAAACCTTCTCGCACAAGAAGTCGAACTACTACTAGCAACCTGTTAACGGCGAATGCACGATCATTGACAAGCAAAGTTACTGATTAAATGCCTAGTTTGTCTAGTTTATGGTGTCAAATTTTATTTTGCATTCAATTTCATCTTATTATTGGCATTGGACCGTATGGGCCAAAAGGGTGACATTTACACAGGGTTTATATATCAAAGCATTTTATCATTGTTTTGATATCGGAAAATTAATCGATTACGCAATCATACATGTACGTAAAAATTTATTTATGATGCTCGCAATATTTACAATGTATAACTATTTTAACAAACGTACTTATTATTTTATTGTTTTAATTGTTGACTTTTAGCTTTATTACATATTTTAAGTATGGAAGCGTCGTAGTGCCACAGTCTAAATTATTTTTGTATTCAATTATCTCATACTTAGGAAATACTAAATTCTAATTAGGAGATACTAAGTCCTAATTAGGAGATAGTATTCCCTAATTAGGAGATATTAACACTCCTACTCGAGGGCTGTTGAATCAGTAACCCCGGTAGAGGATTGAGACCATATTCCGAATCGAGGGTTGAGTCAGTAATCCAGATCGAGGGTTGAATCAGTAATTCGGGTCGAGGGTTGAGTCAGTAATCCGGGTGGAAGGTTAAATCAGTAATCCAGGTCGAGGAGTGACTCAGCAATCCAGGTCGGTGGTTGAGTCAGTAGTAAAAGATCGAGGGTTAAGTTTGTAATCTGGGAAGAGTGTTGAGTAAGTAATCAGGGTCGAAGTTTGAGTCAGTACTCCTGGTGGAGGGTTGTATCAGTAATCAGACTCGAGGGTTGAGTCAGTACTCCGGGTGGAGGGTTGAATCAGTAATCCGGGTCAAGGGTTGAATCAGTAATCCGGATCGAGGGTTGAGACAGTACTCCAGATCTAGGGTTGAGTCAGCAGTCCGGGTCGAGGGTTGAGTCAGTTATTCGGGAGGAGTGTTGAGTCAGTACTTCAGGTCGAGGGTTGAATCAGTTATCCATGTCAATGGTTGAGTTCGTAATCCGGGTCGAATGTGTCAGTAATCCAGGTCGATGGTTGAATCAGTAATCGGGGTCGATGGTTTAGTCAGTACTCGGGCTGGAGAGTTGAGTCAGTACTCTGGGCGGAGGGTTGTGTCAGTATTTTGGGTCGAGGGTTGAATCAGTACTCCGAGTGGTGTGTTTAGTCAGTACTCCGGGTGGAGTGTTGAGTCAGTACTCCGGGTGGAAAGTCAAATCAATAATCTGGATCGAGGGTTGAATCAGTAATCCGGGTCGAGGTTTGAGTCAGTGCTCCGGATGGAGGGTTGAATCAGTAAGCCGGGTCGAGGGTTAAATCAGTAATCCAGGTCGAGGGTTGAATCAGTAATCCGGGTCTCATAAGTATCTCATAATTAGGAGAAACTAAGTCCTAATTAGAAAATACTAAGTACTAATTAGGATATAGTATCTCATAATTAGGAGATATTTAGTCTTAATTAGGACTTCGTAATTAGGTCTAAGTATATCCTAATTAGGACTTAATATCTCCTTATTCTTATTAGGATATAGTATCTCCTAATTAGGAGATATTAAGTCCTAATTAGGAGATACTAAGTCCTTATTACGAGATACTAAGTTCTAATTAGGACTAAGCATCTCCTAATTATGACTAAGTATATCCTTATAAGGACTTAGTATCGCCTAATTAGGAGATACTTTAATAGGATTTAGAATCTTGTAATTAGGACTAAGTATCTCCTAATTTGGACTTACCTTCTACTAATTAGGAGATACTATCTCCTAATTAGGATTTTGAATCACCTAAATAGGAGCTAGTATGTCCTTATTAGGACTTACTATCTCATAATCATGAGATACTATCTCCTAATTAGGACTAAGTATCTCATAATTAGGACCTAGTATCTCCTAATTATGAGATATCATCTCCTAATTAGGACTTATTATCTCGTAATTGTGACTTACTATCTCGTAATTAGGTCTTACTATCTCCTATGACTTAGTTTCTCCTAATTAAGACTTAGTATATCCTAATTAGGACTTAATTTCTACTAATTAGGACACAGTATCGCCTAATAAGGACTTATTATCTGCTAATTATGAGAAAATCGAATACAAAAATAATATAGACTGTGGCAATTGGACGCTTCCATATTTAAGCCACCTTAAGTATTAAGGTGGCTTAAATATGGAAGCGTCCAATTGCCACAGTCTATATTATATTTGTATAATCAGTATGATTTGAAAAATATGCAAGTTGGAGTTTTATATTTAAATGTATTTAACAAGAGTAAAATATAAAGTGCTTTTAAATATATAATCAGTCAATCATACTTGAGTAGTAATCCAATTATCATATTACTGCAGCAGTGTATTGATCTCAGATGATAAGGGTCACCACACTGTGACCACAGCAGGGTACCAATACACAGGATTGCAATTCCCCAGTTGTTTAGGGGGGATGGGTCAAATAACGAAGAGTTAAAATAGGTATGTAAAATGAACGTTCCCACAAGTGCCTGTGACAATTAAGTTTATTTATGTATCCAGTCATTTACTTGGTATTCGGCTGATAACATGTTAGCATAGTATTCACAAACGAGGCAATTCTTGTCGTGTACGTTGGAAGCGGCAAACGTCAATGCATCGTCTTACAATAGTTTGAAACAAACTTGGAATAAGGAACGACCGACCTCTGATTACGTGCAACTTGCAGCAAATGCTTCGGCGTCTGTAATCCATTCGTGAGCATTTAATTCGGTACTGTTTTCCTCGTCCATAATTCCTTATCAAACAATTACACTCACTGAACCACGGAATGCGTCCCCAATGTGTGTACGTGTTTAACTGAACTATCCCCAAGACAAGAACGAGTACATGCAGTTTAATTTCCGCCTAAAAATTAATTCTGACTGCCATGTAAACTATCACATTTTCATATATATTTCTAAGATATGTTCGAAATACGTCAACCTCATTTGATCTGACTGTGGATTGTAAAGAAACTGGAAGGACAACTATTTTTATATTATTTACTCGTAAGGTTAAGGAAAATATGTACAAGCACTAGAACATATTCCACTGTTTGTACACTTATGGAATATTTGACCATCACACGTGTACAGAGTCACAAAATGTTTTAAGTAATAAGTTCACATGACGTGTGTGAACCTAGCGAAATTATATACACGCCCTAATTGTTTAAGTCATTGACTGTGCGTGTTGTACATGTTGTTCAACTAGTAGGAGTAGATCTAAAACAAAATATATTAAAAGTCGCAAGGGGCATTTAATATTAAACGATATAAATATACATATTGTTATTATGTCAACCACCATTTTATGAAGCTTTACATGCATTATTATTATAATAATTATGACACAATTAAAAGAAAATTAAATTAACTCAGGTAGAACACGCATAAATAAAACTTCTACACAATGTATGTAAGATGCGGCAAAAGCAAATTAAAGCGACCTTTTATACAGTCAAGTCGCATAAGCAAACACAAGAAATGGTTTAAACTGTCTCCTCAAATATTGAAAAAATTAGAACAATTATGAACGAAAGATATCTCTGGTAGTTATACTGTATTCCAATGCTGTTAAAAGAGCGATTTCACAGTTCTGGGTTGGAAAAACTTTTCTCTTAAACTGGAATTTCAAAACACGATATTGTCGAATCTATCAAAACGTTTTATCTGCTTTGCCTTTGTGGCACAAAACATAATCACGCTGATATTTGTTATGCCATTTTAAGTAAAAAATTAACTAACTAGGGTATGTCTACCAGGTAGCAAAATTTTATCGAAAATAATAACAGATATTTGTCAAAAGTTTCAATTTGCAAAAACTATGTGCTTTTCAAACCTTGAAATATAAACAATAAATGTTCTATAGAACAGGTTAAAAGCCATTTTTAGACAAAATATTTTTGCCAACCAAAATCTGGGAAACTGTCCCTTTAAAAGTACGGCAGTGTCTAGTCCCAGACATAGTTATTGTGACTCAACATAACTGCAACAATATGCACAACACGCAATAACACTGGCCATTAGGTTTAAAGTGGCAGAAAATATGCATATCATAAATGAATACCCCACATCAATGTGCTCTATCTCATGGTTAATCATTATGCATCCGGCGAAGCTGAAGATTCCTGAAAAAAATATCAAAAAGCGAAAGCATTATGTACTGGAAGAACACACGTTCATAAAAGCAAATTGCTTGCACGATCTAATTGATCATGTACACGAAAGTTATAAAATTCAGTAAAAAAAAACAACACGCGTTCATATCTGTTACATGTATAACATTCGCCCTTTTTTAAATCACTTCTTGTGACCAAATATGGTGAAAACAAATATATAACGTTAACGCAATGCATATTATGACTCGAGTAGCATTAGCAATAATTTACATCGAAAGGTTATGCAAAGATAAAGCTGTACATACATTGTATTATAAATAGAATGAAACGCTGAATCCTTTATTTGCCATCTTTGCCAAATTTTCATCTCAAATACTATTGCACTGATATATATATTGATGATAACATTTGCAATATAAGTGTGCTTCTTTGTTTTAAATAATTCGTGTTCTTGTGAAATTAATACCCGCTATTGGATACAGTATGTAGCCAAATGTAGCAAATGTTCTGCAAATTGCAGCAGAGTTTTCGTCGTTATCTCTGCGGTTATACAGTTCGAGAGACTTGCACAAAATTGTCAAAAACATCACTGCAAACGCCGTGCAATGTAGCCCCAGTGCCCGTGAGTCCAATGCTGTATTTGCAATGATAATAGTTAAACATTAGCCGTTATATGTTCATATTTTCAAATTAAATTCGGTCACTCATACAAGTTAATATAAATTTTGTAAAATAAACATTAAAATCTTAAATGTGTCGTTAAGGTTAGTGGATAGCAACTGAAAATTAAATCATAATATATTCACCGAAATACTAGTATAATCCTGTGTAGACACAATTGTTATTCGATGTTTTATGCATGTCGAATTTGTTATACAAAGTGTCAAAGTCATCACTAATAGAATATCAGCTTACCGTTACCATCATTCAATGTACACGTTGCATTGTTCGGGCCTGAACAACAGCTGTATATTATACCAACTGAATCGCACGATTCCGTAGACAGCCATTTTGGACTGAAAAGTCATACGCCTTGAAGGATCATAAAGGCGCTTGAGAAAAAGTGCAGACACCAATCACTTGCTTCCATTACTATTATGAAAGAAATAAATAATAAAATAAAATTATATTATATATAACTTGTGATGTTAGCCCTATAAACATTGTTGCAGCAGGTTGAATTTATTTGAAATATGTTTGTTTAAATAATGATTGGGCAAAAAAATAATGAGGAGAATAAAGTTTACGTTTCTAAAAGATAAATAGATATTTCATATTCTTTTCGAGAGTACAATTACATTACGATAATATATGAATCGCACGATTCCGTAGACAGCCATTTTGGACTGAAAAGTCCTATGCCTTGAAGGATCATAAAGGCGCTTGAGAAAAAGTGCAGACACCAATCACTTGCTTCCATTACTATTATGAAAGAAATAAATAATAAAATAAAATTATATTATATATAACTTGTGTTGTTCGCCCTATAAACATTGTTGCAGCATGTTGAATTTATTTGAAATATGTTTGTTTAAATAATGATTGGGCAAAAAAATAATGAGAAGAATAAAGTTAACGTTTCTAAAAGATAAATAGATATTTCATATTGTTTTCAATTACATTACGATAATATTTTGTTTCTTACCGTTGTATGTTACTCCGCAAAACTTTATAAAGCGTTTAAATTTTGCCGTAAATATCTTAGTAAATTATTATAATCCTATATTCTTGGCATTATGAAAAGCAAGCAACATCCGCAATGCTATCATTTCAAGGTTAATCGTGTGATTATGATAGCTGATCTATCAAATATTACATATGTTTGTGTTCTAAATATCTTACACAGCATTACAGTGTAAAATAACGGATACGGTGTACTTAATATTTACACAATTTCATCGATTCCCGTTTTTCTTAGTCTTTCGTCCAATCTAGTTTAATTAGAGCTTGCAATAGTCATAGGTATTATCCATACTTAATCTGTATCAGCAAAAAGTTGTATGTATTTATTTTACCGTAACATAATTTCATATTAATATAATATAATATAATATAATATAATATAATATAATATAATATAATATAATATAATATAATATAATATAATATAATATAATATAATATAATATAATATAATATAATATAATATAATATAATATAATATAATATTATATAATATTATATACTATTATATACTATACTATGATAATAATAATAATGGTTATTATTATTATTATTATCATTATTATTATTATTATTATTATTATTACTTTTCTATTATTATTATTATCATCATCATTATATTTTTCATTATATACATGTATATTGTTAACTCTAATGACCGAAAAATTATTAAACATATTTATTATTTGATGTTGCGTGACTTCGAATCACAGCCACTGAGACAAATTTGGTACTCACGAGTAAAGTACCTATCGGAATCTATTTTATCCCATCATCACGCCTGCATTGACGAAATAGCACCCCATGGGATAAACTTAGCTGTATCCCACCTTGTTGAATACAGCAAACACGCGCATTTTAAAGACGTCATCTTGTTTATTTGCGTTACATCATTTGATGTTTTTCGTGTTATTTGGTTATTTTCTTTCGTTTATTTCCAAAATAAAGACAGAAAATGATGAGATAAACAGAATACCAGGTAAGTGTTGAATACATATACTTCTATTTGCTCGGCACGAAAACCTAAACCACTCGCCAAGGCTCGTGGTTTACGATTTCTAAGCTTCGCTAAACAAACATATCTGTATTTAATACTAACCTAGTATTCTCTATGGTTTCTATCAAGTATGGCTGTCTCAATGTGTTGGAAACAATGATATATTTTTACAAATTTTTAAACAAAGATGCAACGATACCCTCGAACCGCGCTTGCACGCTTTATAAGATCGTCACATAGTCTAGAGACTGAGAGAGTTCGATGGCATTGTAATGCCGCATATGCTCTTCACCGCAAAAACGTGAGCAAACGCGTTTATACGGTGATTTTGAACGAAAAAACGTAGGCAGGTGTATGCAGCAAAGCCACACTTGCGCCGCTTAGACAACACACATGTGAGTACAAATGAGTTGAACTGTAACGATTTCCTCGCACAGTGTAACACAATTTAGGGAAGGAGAATATCTTTAGGGAAGGAGAATACCACAAACAACATCATCTCTCATCCGTTTACAGACGTGTGACGGTCAACACTCCAACGGGATTCCATTTGGAAACTTGTTACACAGCTATGGCTCTTTTTATTATTTGCTAATATTTACACAATCTGAAGACTTTAAGAAAACCCTGGTCGATCGTCTATGAACATTCAAAGAAGTTATCAATAGCAAATATAGTTGTTGTTACTTTTAAGTTGAGTAATTACAATTAATTTCACAGAGTTTTTAGTATTTTCTTTATTATTATTCTTTGCATATATGCACAAGCGGTTAATCGAAAATCATTATACAAAATTGAGTATATGTGTAAATTGCAAACCGATTTTAATTTAATGATATTTCTTGTACAACGCTATGTTCTTTTTTAGTTTACAATAGTTGCAAATATATCATACAATTAACAAAAGTTTTGCACGTTGTTTCTTTTTTCAACAACAAAAATCGCCGATATTATGAAGAAAAAAATTCAACTTTGGTATTACCGGTAGTTATAGAGAATATTAGGTTAGTGTCTTTTTGTTTTTGTCAGTTCAATGGTTGAGTCAGTAATCCGGGTCGAGGGTTGATTGAGTACTCGGGGTGGAGGGTTAAGTCAGTAATCCGGGTCAAGGGTTGAATCAGTAATCCGGGTCGATGGCTAAGTTAGTAATCCTGGTCGAGGGTTGAATCAGTAATCCAGGTCGATGGCTGAGTCAGAAATCCGGGTCGCGGGTTAAATCAGTAATCCGGGTGGAGGGTTGAGTCAGTACTCCGGGTGGAGGGTTGAATCAGTATTTCTGGTCGAGGGTTAATCAGTACTCCTGGTGGAGAGTTGAGTCAGTACTCCGTGTGAAGGTTTGAGTCAGTACTCCGAGTGGAGGGTGGAGTCAATAATCCGGGTCGCGAGTTGAATCAGTAATCCAGTTCGATGGTTGAATCAGTAATCCTGGTTGAGGGATTGAGTCAGTATTCCGGGTCGATGGTTGAGTCAGTAATCCAGGTCGACGGTTGAATCAGTTATCCGGGTCGAGGATTTAATCAGAAATCCGGGTGGAGGATTGAGTCAGTAATCAAGGTCGAGGGTTGAGTCAGTAATCCGGGTCGAGGGTTGAGTTAGTACTCCGAGTCGAGTATTGATCATGAGTCAGTACACCGAGTCGAGGGTTGAATCAGTAATCTAGGTCGACGTTTGAATCAGTAATCTAAATCGAGGTTTGTTGAATCAGTAACCCGGGTTGAGGATTGAGTCCATATTCCGAGTCGAGGGTTGAGTCAGTAATCCATGTCGAGGGTTGATTCAGTAATTCGGGTCGAGGGTTGGGTCAGTAATCCGGTTCGAGGGTTATGTCAGTAATCCGGGTGGAAGGTTAAATCAGTAATCCAGGTCGAGGAGTGAGTCAGTAATCCAGGTTGGTGGTTAAGTCAGTAGTAAAGGTCGAGGGTTAAGTTTGTAATCCGGGTGGAGGGTTGAGTAAGTAATCAGGGTCCAAGGTTGAGTCAGTACTCCTGGTGGAGGGTTGTATCAGTAATCAGACTCGAGGGTTGAGTCAGTACTCCGGGTGGAGGGTTGAGTCAGTAGTCCGGGTCGAGGGTTGAGTCAGTTCTTCGGGTGGAGTGTTGAGTCAGTACTTTAGGTCGAGGGTTGAATCAGTTATCCAGGTCAAGGGTTGAATCAGTAATCCGGATCGAGGGTTGAGTCAGTACTCCAGGTCGAGGGTTGAGTCAGTAGTCCGGGTCGAGGGTTGAGTCAGTTCTTCGGGTGGAGTGTTGAGTCAGTACTTTAGGTCGATGGTTGAATAAGTAATCTGGGTCAATGGTTTAGTCAGTAATCGGGTTGGAGAGTTGAGTCAGTACTCTGGGCGGAGGGTGTGTCAGTATTTCGGGTTGACGGTTGAATCAGTTATCCGGGTGGAGTGTTGAGTCAGTACTCCGGGTGGAGGATTGAGTCAGTACTCCGGGTGGAGGGTTGAATCAGTAATACATGTTGAGGGTTGAATCAGTTATCCTGGTCGATGGCTGAGTCAGAAATCCGGGTCGAGTGTTAAATCAGTAATCCGGGTGGGAGGTTGAGTCAGTACTCCGGGTGGAGGGTTGTATCAGTATTTCTAGTTGAGGGTTGAATCAGTACTCCGGGTGGAGGGTTGAGTCAGTACTCCGTGTGAAGGTTTGAGTCAGTACTCCGGGTGGAGGGTGGAGTGAGTAATCCGGGTCGCGAGTTGAATCAGTAATCCAGTTCGAGGTTTGAATCAGTAATCCTGGTTGAGGGCTTGAGTCAGTATTCCGGGTCGATGGTTGAGTCAGTAATCCAGGTCGACGGTTGAATCAGTTATCCGAGTCGAGGGTTTAATCAGAAATCCAGGTGGAGGATTGAGTCAGTAATCAAGGTCGAGGATTGAGTCAGTAATCAAGGTCGAGGGTTGAGTCAGTAATCCGGGTCGAGCGTTGAGTTAGTACTCCGAGTCGAGGGTTGATCATGAGTCAGTACTCCGAGTCGAGGGTTGAATCAGTAATCTAGGTCGACGTTTGAATCAGTAATCTAAATAGAGGGTTGTTGAATCAGTAACCCGGGTTGAGGTATGAGTCCATATTCCGAGTCGAGGGTTGAATCAGTAATCCAGGTCGAGGGTTGAATCAGTAATTCGGGTCAATGGTTGGGTCAGTAATCCGGTCCGAGGGTTATGTCAGTAATCCGGGTGGAAGGTTAAATCAGTAATCTAGGTCGAGGAGTGAGTCAGTAATCCAGGTCGGTGGTTAAGTCAGTAGTAAAGGTCGAGGGTTAAGTTTGTAATCCGGGTGGAGGGTTGAGTTAGTAATCAGGGTCGAAGGTTGCGTCAGTACTCCTGGTGGAGGGTTGTATCAGTAATCAGACTCGAGGGTTGAGTCAGTACTCCGGGTGGAGGGTTGAATCAGTGATCCGGTCAAGGGTTGAATCAGTAATCCGGATCGAGGGTTGAGTCAGTATTCCAGGTCGAGGGTTGCGTCGGTAGTCCGGGTCGAGTGTGGAGTCAGTTCTTCGGGTGGAGTGTTGAGTCAGTACTTTAGGTCGAGGGTTGAATCAGTTATCCAGGTCAATGGTTGAGTTAGTAATCCGGGTCCGAAGGTTGATTGAGTAATCGGGGTAGAGGGTTGATTCAGTACTCCGGGTTCAGTGTTGTGTCAGTAATTCGGGTCGTGGGTTGGATAAGTAATCAGGGTCGAGGGTTGAATCAGTAATCCAGGTCGATGGTTGAATTAGTAATCGGGGTCGAGGGTTTAGTCAGTAATCGGGTTGGAGAGTTGAGTCAGTACTCTGGGCTGAGGGTGTGTCAGTATTTCGGGTCGACGGTTGAATCAGTTATCCGGGTGGAGTTTTGAGTCAGTAATCCGGGTGGAGGATTGAGTCAGTACTCCGGGTGGAGGGTTGAATCAGTAATACATGTCGAAGGTTGAATCAGTTATCCTGGTCGATGGCTGAGTCAGAAATCCGGGTCGAGGTTTAAATCAGTAATCCGGGTAGAGGGTTGAGTCAGTACTCCGGGTGGAGGGTTGTATCAGTATTTCTAGTTGAGGGTTGAATCAGTACTCCGGGTGGAGGGTTGAGTCAGTACTCCGTGTGAAGGTTTGAGTCAGTACTCCGTGTGGAGGGTGGAGTCAGTAATCCGGGTCGCGAGTTGAATCAGTAATCCAGTTCGAGGGTTGAATCAGTAATCCTGGTTGAGGGCTTGAGTCAGTATTCCGGGTCAATGGTTGAGTCAGTAATCCAGGTCGAGGTTTGAATCAGTTATCCGGGTCGAGGGTTTAATCAGAAATCCAGGTGGAGTATTGAGTCAGTAATCAAGGTCGAGGATTGAGTCAGTAATCAAGTTCGAGGGTTGAGTCAGTAATCCGGGTCGAGCGTTGAGTTAGTATTCCGAGTCGAGGGTTGATCATGAGTCAGTACTCCGAGTCGAGGGTTGAATCAGTAATCTAGGTCGACGTTTGAATCAGTAATCTAAATAGAGGGTTGTTGAATCAGTAACCCGGGTTGAGGTATGATTCCATATTCCGAGTCGAGGGTTGAATCAGTAATCCAGGTCGAGGGTTGAATCAGTAATTCGGGTCGAGGGTTGGGTCAGTAATCCGGTTCGAGGGTTATGTCAGTAATCCGGGTAGAACGTTAAATCAGTAATCTAGGTCGAGGAGTGAGTCAGTAATCCAGGTCGGTGGTTAAGTCAGTTGTAAAGGTCGAGGGTTAAGTTTGCAATCCGGGTGGAGGGTTGAGTTAGTAATCAGGGTCGAAGGTTGAGTCAGTACTCCTGGTGGAGGGTTGTATCAGTAATCAGACTCGAGGGTTGAGTCAGTACTCCGGGTGGAGGGTTGAATCAGTGATCCGGTCAAGGGTTGAATCAGTAATCCGGATCGAGTGTTGAGTCAGTACTCCAGGTCGAGGGTTGCGTCAGTAGTCCGGGTCGAGTGTGGAGTCAGTTCTTCGGGTGGAGTGTTGAGTCAGTACTTTAGGTCGAGGGTTGAATCAGTTATCCAGGTCAATGGTTGAGTTAGTAATCCGGGTCCGAAGGTTGATTGAGTACTCGGGGTACAGGGTTGATTCAGTACTCCGGGTTGAGTGTTGTGTCAGTAATTCGGGTCGAGGGTTGGATAAGTAATCAGAGTCGAGGGTTGAATCAGTAATCCAGGTCGATGGTTGAATCAGTAATCGGGGTCGAGGGTTTAGTCAGTACTCGGGTTGGAGAATTGAGTCAGTACTCTGGGCGGAGGGTTGTGTCAGTATTTTGGGTCGACGGTTGAATCAGTACTCCGGGTGGAGTGTTTAGTCAGTACTCTGGGTGGAGTGTTGAGTCAGTACTCCGGGTGGAAGGTTAAATCAATAATCTGGATCGAGGGTTGAATCAGTAATCCGGGTCGAGGTTTGAGTTAGTGCTCCGGATGAAGGGCTCAATCAGTAATCCAGGTCGAGGGTTAAATCAGTAATCCAGGTCGAGGGTTGAATCAGTAATCCGGGTCGAGGGTTGAATCAGTAATCCAGGTCGAGCGTTGAGTTAGTAGGCTTTACTTCTGATTTTTCTGTAATAATCTTCACATAATCAAAGTCGTCCAAGTTCATATGGTTAAACACAGCGAGTATGGTCGTAATTGGATGAAAAATGACGCCCTGTCGCAAGAACGGTCTATTTGATTTCAGACACACGACCCAGTTTAAAATTGTAAAAGTAATGAACATGATGCTTATAGATACTAATTATATTTTAGTTTTGTATTTAGTAAGTCTTAAACAACGCCTAAAATAAATTTTTTTCAACTTTTTTATCAAAACTGAATTAAGCTTTCTTTATTTAAGAAATAATGTTCGATTAAGAGTTGATTATCGGCCAATAAACAAAAAACTTGGAGTTCGGATGCGTATGAATTAAATCAAAAGGGCGTTAGCTGTTTTACCACATCAGAACGACAAATCGTTGTTTATTAGAGGATGCGAAAATTATTTCGATTCTAATATGGTCTGTCAACATTTTCTGCAATTGCAATTGAAAGCAAACTATAAACGTTACAGTTTCGGAACTTTTTTCTCGGATTGTTTATTGGTAGTTTAACAACGGTGTGATTTGTTCTTTGTCTATAGAAAACTTTGCGCGTGTCAGAATGCATATTTTACAACAGAAATGTGATCATTAATTTGTCGAATAATCTTCCGAAACAAATACCCAGCAAAATATCAAGTTAATAAACGCGGAAGTACAACATTAAATTATTCACCATCATTCCCCATTTTGAACTCTGTAAAATGGTGAGGAGTTTTCTTTGTGTCACCTTTGAACAGACGAGTGTAATTTACCAATGTAATTGAGCCGCAATTAAGTAAAAACTGAAACGTAAGAATCCGCCATAATCCAAACCAGGGAATCCGTACCTTATTAGGTTGTATTGCATATCATTGTAACGTCGACTCTTATGAAATGTTCAATTGAATAATATGCATACCAGCTTTTGTCCGATAAGATTGTACAAGCCAGGAAATAAAAATACATAAGAGGCGCGTCGTTGAAAACACGGTCTTAAAGACGTTCGCAACAATTTCCTTCAATTTTTTTCAAACGACAGATTTTCTTAAAGCTTGGCACAAACATGCATCACTGTATCCTAAAACTAAAACAGTCTTAAAAATAGGGGTCACGGGCCTTTTTCCGGAAATATTGCATTTTGAATACGATACCTTTTTTTTAGTTTTTGTTACGTAGAATATTGAATTATATAAAGCGTTTATATTCAAACAAAGAGTGAGATTTTTAAATGCATCTTTTTATAAATGTTTCGTTTGGTAATATACAAGTGCAGTTTAATGATAAAACGCGCTTTATCTACAGTTATCATTTACCAAATGACTTGTAATGGACGCTTTACGAGGTGAATTTTGCATTAAATTTGCCCGTGAAAACATCAATAATTTATCAAATATACGAATATCTCTTGTTCCAAACGACAGATTTCGTTAAAAGATTCACATACATGCGTCATTGTATACTGAAACTAAAACAGTCTTAAAATATAGGGGTCACCGGCCTTGTTCCGGAAATATTGTGTTTTGAATACGTTACCTGTCGAAGCCCCTTTTTCAGTTTTGGATTTTTATCAATGTTTTAAGTATATAGGATAGTTATTTTTCAAACAAGGTTATGGTTCTTTCAACTGATATGTTTGTACATGCTTTGTTTGGCAACATACATGTGTATGTTGATAATAAAAACGTTTTACCTACATTTACTGCTTAAATAATCAATTTGCCTGGACATTTAAGTGTGTCAATGGGAACTAATGATGCTCTCTGAAACTTCATTTTAACAAATGCATATTTTGTTCCAAACGACAGATTTTCTTAAAATTTCACACAGACATGCACCAATGTATATTTACACCAAAACATGAATAAAAAGAATGGCTCACCGAACTTGTTTGGGGAATATTGGATTTCATATAGGGTACCTGTGTAACCTTTTTCCTGTTTCGTTTTAACATACATAAACAACGTATCAATAAGGTGAATATATTTAATGGATCATTTCTGAACTAAATTTGTTTGGAAAAATACATTGCATAGTGTGTTTTTCATTATTATATATGCTTTATGAACTTTTACTATAACAAATATTTATTTTGAATGGACATTAGAGATGAAATTTGTATATTGTAACCTATATACAATAAAGAATAAATTAAGCAAAAGGAAAAATTAACCGAATTATTTTCATTTTGTTGCGAACGTCTTTAATAAAAGCAATCTAAGGCAGGTTTGTAGCTTGCTTTATGCAATGGACTAATGATCGATCATGCTTTGACCGAACGTTAGTACGGTTACATTATACACATTGCTTGTAATTTAGACTTATTATTATTATTATTATTATTATCATTATTATTATTATTATTATTATTATTATTATTATTATTGTTGTTATTATTACTATAATCATAATAATAATACTTATTATTATTACTATAATAATAATAATAATTATTATTATTATTATTATTATTATTATTATGTTGTTGTTGTTGTTTAATTTCAGTGTCTTTAAAGTTGTAGATAAAAAACGTGTTTGTATGATACATTTAATGAACAACAATTATGTTTATCTCTTTTTCTACCTTGAAAGCTTTCAATGCGGATGTTATTTATCGTTCACAATACTAGGATCAAATTATTGATTAACACCATTGACGTTATGTTCCGTATCACGACGTACACTATCTTAACGGAATAGTCTAATACATGTAAGTATATCTAAACACTTATTTACTAGGACTCGACTTATATGGTTGATAAATTTTGTAAGAATGATTTCGACATTATGTGTAAAAGTACGACAATGTTTGAATTATCTAACCGGACGTAGCGTGTTTACTTTCTGTTTTAAATCAGTATCCCAATGCAGGCAGTGTTTCGATGCCTGTTTTGCATGTTCCTGCCACCCATGGTCCTTCAAGGCGTCGGTCTCTTCACTCCCAAGTGGGTGTCCACGGATATTTGCCCTTCACAGGGGCTTATCTACAGCTGCTGTTCAGGACCAGCCAATGATACGTGTGTTAAGAACGGTGGGGATGGTATGTACAAGTCTGTCCTTGCCCTTGTTATTTGTTTACCTTATCTATCTCCGTACATCTAACAAGTCTTATATTAAAAATGATTAATTAGGCTTTGGATAAATATTATACTATTTAAATGTGTATCTCCAAAAATATAAACTAATGCTTACCACAGTTAATGATGTTACAGTGGTTTGATAAACCAACCCGCGGTAAATAATGTTACATTGGTTTTCTCAACGTAGCGTGCGTTTATGTACTGTTAACATAGTGTAATTGTCATTGCATGATATTCTGTATTGGTTTTATTCGCTTGAATATGTATAACATTTTAGAACTAAATAGACAAAAATGTATTTGCTCGTATTTATTTGTATAACGTTTTAAAAAATAAAGGCACTAACAAGGTGATACACGTTAAACCAAAGATTAAAAGTTTATGTTGAGATAACAAACATATAAAATAATTAATTATGAGCTAAACACGAATACACATTTTCATCAAATGACTGGAATTTGAACAACTTGAAGTTCAGCTTGGTGTTTACATTTTCATCACTACGAAACTAGCCGAAGTTCCTCGTGGTTTATGTAGTATATCATGCAGCTTGCCGAACGGCAGTAAATAAAGAATGTGTTAGTAAACAGATTTGAATGGAGGATCAGTGTTTTGCAATAAATAGCATCCAGCAAACCAAATCTTTCTGACGTAGATTTTATACTAAAGGAAACACATGCTAAGACAGACAATAAGATAACCAACCGTTGGATTATAGAATCTGAATTTGACCATTGTCACCTTTTGTGCAGCTTTAAAGTAACGGAAAACTATATTATGATAAGTTTTGATGAATATTGTGTCTTATAATAATGCCAACACCACATTTATAAAAATTAATACCATTACCACAGATGCACAATTTCCTTGTTACGGTATTTCTTGTTCTACAGGTTTGGACGCTCGTGCACTTGGGCTGCATTGCACCTATTTTGTAGTCATGTTTATGGCGATATTATGCCTCTGTTTGGAGCTCTTTTGTCACGAGAGAGCTGAAGGCGAAGATGTTCACTATGGGATTTGCGGAATGGTTGCTGCTTGCTGCTTCGTTCTATGTCCATTGGCTGGTGTGTGATTGTATGCAAACATATTAACAGCATAACTTGTATGTCAAGAGTACGACAAAGCGCATATGCAATGAGTATTTTAGTAATAACTAAAGTTAATATAAATGAAAACAGTGAATTCCTGTATTTTGGCCACTTGAGTTAATAATACGTGTTAGGTTTGATACAAATGTTACTTTATGGATGACGACTTTGATATAGAGAAATTTACTATAGATATGCTTATTCGTAAGCATATAGAATACTTAAAATTGAATGTTAGACTAGGTACACATGTCTGGGAAAAAGAGTGCACCGTTGCAGTTAATTTATTGGAAAATTGGCAAACAACCTTCGGTCATTAACAATACATATAATTACAAACACAATAGGAACATGGCATAGTAATACAGAATGCAAAGTAAGTATATCAAAATATTAAACTTATAAACATCGTATAATTGAGGAGCATTAGGTGCTGTTAAAAGTGCCAGCAAAGAAGATTTAGATATAGACAAATGATTACATCGATGTGTTGTTGTACATTGTTTCTCTGGGGTTTTGGTACTAACCATTTCTTTATATTTTTCAGGACTTCTCGGTTTCATCGGATGCATGCTCATTGTTCCAAAGTACAGCTCCAGTGAACTAGGATATTCCTTCGCTCTCTGCCTAACATCGGCCTGTTACACTTTTCTGTTGACAACCGCCCTTTGTTGGTGCTGGTGCAAGGCCGCCGATGACGACGACACAACCGCTTCCGGTAGCATTCCAGCCCGAGTGGTGGCGTCATTTAAAGGATCTGCACGTCCTTACGATGATCATCCAGGAATATTCTATATCGATCCCGTAACAGTACAACAAGAAACTGTAGTACATAACCGTGAAATATATATAATGGTTCCAAAGATGGATTTTATCCGGAAAGTATCCCAATATAGACGACATTAGTGAATGGTCGTGATGACTCACTTTACGGAATAAAATGTGATAAAATGTTAATATTTCTGGCGGCAACCAAATAGCTTACTCCAAGATTAGCATATTGTTCTTACCATCTTAAATTGTGTTTAACTACGTTTGATCGAATAACAAACGTTTTGTTCCATGTGTGTTACCTACATATTTGCGAGTTAATAAAACATTTTCATAATACTACTATAATGTGCAAATAATAAACGTGTGATGCGGTGGTTGTGGTGTTCAATATTCACAATTCTAATCAACTCAACCCTAAAACTAATGTTTAATCCCTGCTTCAGAAAAGGTTTCGTTTGAATATTAAACAACTATAAGCGGTCACACTGTTTCAGCAGTTTCCAATTGATATTTGCATATACGCAGTAATATAAAATAGTCTGTGATCACGAACGTGTGTTCATAATGATGCTATTTTTAAAATATGTAATGGGCATCTGGGGAGACAAAACTGTTTATATTCCTCACTGGTATAGTTGCTTTTTGTAATTTTCTTCAAACATAGTCCCTCTTCTATTATGTATTTCGGTATTGTTTTCGTTTCCCTTTATTTGATATGCACTTAATCGACTTTAGCATGTACGAGATAACGTAGTTCAGCAGAACTTACTTATTGTGAAGCACGACGGAATGTTCAATTTTACACGAAAATCAAATTCTAGCACATAGAAAACATTAACGGAATTAAATCAAATTCTAGCACATATAAAACATTAATGGAGTCACATGACTGTTCCCTCCCTAAGTCAAGTTAGATGTTTTGTCTAATTTTTACCATATTTGAATGTCCATACACTTTTTAGAACAGCCTGGATTATAGCAGTATGCTCAGTCACTTTGTTACCTTTTGGATGACCTAGGGTTGTTACAAATGTATTTACATTTTTGTGACAATGTAACCAAGTAAAATTTCGATACTTAGGCAGTATATGTTAAATATATTTTAATTAACATGTCCATGCGTCACGTACGTGTACGTTATTTCCAATTACTCGTAGAGCATTTCATTTCGATAAAAAAAATCAAACAATACTGCTAAAATAACTGTAGTTGGACGTGTCAGGGTTGTAGCTGGACCCCAATTAGGATTACGCACCTTTCTAGATAGGTCCGATAGGCCCGTCGAAAAAGTTTTGTCTTTTTAGACGTAATCAAACGACATTTGGCAGTGACGTATTTAGGCTAACTCATGTACGCCCTGGAGGAGTAAGCCAATGACCTGTGGAACGGGAATGATACTGCATAACAAATTTTAATTTATATACATATACAAATTACGTCTGGAGTATAGCGTGTGTGTTGTATGTGTTTGAGAATGTAAGTCATTCATGGACAGAACTTTGACCGTCCCACCATGAATGCTTTCCGATTATTGCTCTTGACAGCGTCACGACAGCGCTACGATACAAATAATAAAATGAAGGGTATGTCGGAAGGCCCGCCATATAGTCCCAGAACTGCTTACATTTAATAATATGACTAACCGCTTCTTCAAATACATGATGAAAGGAATAGCCAACAATTGATTAGCAAGTGAAATGCATTCGCTGAAAAAGTCAAGTTAAATGTTTTGTCTAATTCTTACCAGATTTGATGTTGATAGCTGTATGAGCAGTCACTTTTACCTTTTGGATGACCTGGAGTTGTTGGAGATGTATGAACAGTTTTGTGATAATGTAACCAGGTAAAATTTCAACACTTATGATGCATGTCAAATTGATTTGTAGTCAACATTTCAATGCGTCACGAAGTGTACGCTATTTTCAATTATTCAATTATTCGTAGGGCATTTTATTTCGATAAACAGAATCAAACAATACTGCTAAAACACCTGTAGTTTGTCGTGTCAGGGTGGTAGCTGGACCCCAAAAGGATTACGCACCTTTCTAGGGAGGTCCGGAGGCATGGCCCCTCGGAAAATATTTGTCTTCTAGACGCCATCAGAAGACATTTGGCGCTTGCGTATTTTTGGATTTTTGGCGTGCTCCTGTACGCCGGACATACACAACAAAATTACCATGTTTGAAACAAAAAAGATACGAAAATGATTGAAAACATTATGCCTAACCAGGGTACGACCCACTTGTGTTTATGTTAAAACCGACTATATCAAGCGCGCAAAAAGTATTTTAAAATGATAGGAAAAACAGTTGGTGACTATTCAAAACAAACACAGTTTAAATTGGTTTAAATAATATAACATTCTTAGATGCAACCGATATTTGAAATGTATACACTTGAAAGAAGAATTTTTATAAATAAATTGCGTTAGTTTCTGGTGCAACTGCGACATTGATATACACGCTATCAGTTGCAAATGTATTATCAAGAACAACAGAAGAAGAAAATCATATTAATGCTTACTGCTATATTATGAAAGAAAAGACAAAGATTAACACCCTTAAAGGAAATCCCATTTGACGCTCTAAATGCGCGAAAATTCAATGATCAAGTCAACGAAATGTATGTTCCTTAAATAGTTAATTTATCAGCAAACGGTCTGTCTTTACTTGGAATTGTATCACGTGAATAATTTTTAAAATGTTATTACTGATGAGCTTTCTGACTTTACATGCCCAAATCTTGAAATTTCTACATGTTTTCAACTAGTTAGTTTTCCCTGTAAATTGGCTTCTTGTGGCGGCCTTAATTGTATAATTGTATAATTGTATAATTGTATAATTGTATAATTGTATAATTGTATAATTGTATAATTGTATAATTGTATAATTGTATAATTGTATAATTGTATAATTAACAATGTTATATTCCAGTTCAACTAAAATGTCTTCTCTGTGTACATGTATAATGTCTACAATTCTACATTATCTATTTAATATATGGCCACCAAACTGCATTGTTTTAATTAAAACCAACAATGTAATTTCTTGGAAAACAATGTGACAAATAATGTAAGGAAAGCCAAATGAAAAAAAATCACACCTTCGTGATACTGTTTTAACTCGTTTTATATGTGTTAATATGTAACGCATTTCAAATAAATCATTATATTTAACTGCACTTGAATGCTTTGGCTCTCAGGCTTGATTATTGCGCACTCAGTCTCCGAGAGCGGTCATTTTGTAGCTGTGAGACAAACATATTTGAAACTTTTTCATAAGATGCAACTAATAATGTATTGATTTTTTATTTACTTTGTAATTCTACACTGCTTACAGACTGTATAAATACCAAAGTAGTAAATATAATAGCAAAATTTAGTGATTTTTATTGCTTTTATCAAACCCAGGGGTCAAAATTTTTGTGTCAAAATGGTAAACTGCTCTCTGGAATAGTAAACTTTTTTATAATTGTTTCCTTTGACGGTAAACGTTGATAATATTTGGTTTTTTAATCCCTGAAATGATACAGACGATGACAATAATAAAACAATTTAGGTTTGAAATAATTGCATAATTTAACAGGTAAAGCTCTGGTTTAAGATATATAGTAAAAGTTGTTGTTGTTTTTCTCAAGCATATCGTTCCATTATGATTCAAAGCTATCAATATTGTTTCCTGCAATTGCTGCATTCCTTGAGTTGTTCATATGGTATCGTTTATTTATTCTATTCATGACTGATCGTATAGAAAACATTTAGTTGCACCACAATATACCAAAAGTTCCCCTCGTCTTCTGATTTCCGAATTTTGCAGATGATAAACATACACATGGCTGTCAGGATCAAAATATACAGGCCGGCTGCGAGGCAGTAATTGAAGGAATGTCCCAAAGGTAAATCTGGCCTTGTGGCTCGGACAATTGTGCAAACTATCAGACTACCGACCCCTGAAAAGGAACAATATACATCAAACATTTGATAATTGCCTTTATAAAGAAATATTATTGATGCAATTAACCATTATTAGGTTATTTAACTGAAATAAGGTGAAATATTTGGACGAGTACACAGCTGAAGAACACATTGAACGAGTGCATTGTGATTGCTTTAGTTGTGTACGATTCAAAATGTATAACCTTGTACACAGCGCTGTTAAATTACGTGCATAAAATGCCATAACACATTTGCGTTAAAATATATTGTCACGCGATGTAACATCATTAATATGACGTCGTGATAAGTTACTAACAAAACATACATACTATCTTTTCTCGGTAAATAAGCCTTGAACAGTCATTCACACAGTTATACAAATATTACTTTAAATGTGGCGAATTATTTACTTCAACAATGTAATCACGCATTTGCCATTTGCATATATACTGTATTGAGAACTGAATGCTCACCCGGCTCACTTTAGAAGTACTAGAATTGTATCGTGTGTTAACCTCGGATCGTCTAATATGGAAAGATTAGCGTCAAATATGGTAACATACGTGGTGACGAGTGACGATAAATGGTATATAATTCCTTGTATTACGATATAACAATATATAACAAAACGTATGATATTTATTTACCTCCAATCGGGTAAAGGCCAGACGATAAGCCACCGATGATTTGGTTACAGTTTATGTCGTCTGATTTCGAGCAACAGCAGGCCACCATACATCCACAAAATACCGGTACGAAAAGCAGAGCATACGTGACAAATTCAATCCAGAAGGCTATAAGATCGATGTCTGCAACAAACAAAAATACAGTCGAAGTTAAATATACGTGTTGTTATTAATAATGGAATGTGTGCAGATATCGGGAAATTTTGAGTTGAATAAAAATTCACATCATACCCTGAATGAAAGTGTTTTCATTAATGTAATGGAAACATAACATTGAATTTAATATGCTTGAATTTGTGTTTAACTTGGTCTTTCACACTTTTATATACTGGTATAATATGATTGTTATAATGATTTAGTCGTAATAGAATCGATGCACTTTATGTTTATTAAAATTACAAAAGTATTTTTTTGATAATTATATATAAAAAAACTGGTATATACATGTGTTAAATTTTAAATTTATACATGCACTTTACTTGCGTGTTAATACAATTTTTCAATAGGCTGAACAAATTGTTTGTGTTCAGATAGATATAGTTGCAATTATATACTATGTGTAACATACATTTTGGGACTTGTGTCGAAAGGTATACCTGCTAAAGTGATGAAACTTTGTAAACATATTCATGAGTGTGCACCTGATTATCTTGATGCAGTTTTTCCGACATCAGCGGGGTTATGGCCTTTTTTTTAGCAAAAATGACATTTTGGGGCTTGGGGCGCGTTTTACTCGAAAAGTTTAACTGATAGAGTGATGACACTTAATAGACATATTCATCAGGATGTCAATTTGTGCAACTGGGTATTTTGGCGCATATTTTTCCGACATCTGCGAAGGTATAGCCCTTTATTTTATTATCTAAAATCATGTATATTGAATTATCATTTCACTACATTTATCAGTCAATATGGATTTCATTAATGGACTTAAGTGCGAGTTTGATATATTTGTTTAATTGTTTTCTCATCATGGTCTGTATTTATGCATAAAACGCGCTATAAATAAACATGTTTTCGAAATGGTATGGCATATGAACGTGAACGATTTTGTTTAGGCCAACACCCAAACAATAGATCGCGACAATGGGTTCCTTATAAATATATTTTTAGTTTTTCTTTCAATATGTTTCAGATTTCTGAACAGTTTCAGTTTCTCAGATGTCTAAACAGTACTTGTAATGTCAGTGTTTTCATGCTGCATTTCATATCTTAGCGGTTGCTTGTTCCGTTAGTTTTAAAAAGAAATTTGACTACCAATTCTTCCATTTCTTCAGTTTTGTGTGTCCTTAGCTTAAAGTTGGCATTGTGACGAGAAGAATAGAAACTAATTAATTCTAATAAAAAAATACTTACCTGTTAAACTAAAGCTGTTACAGTCTGTAATGTTTTAAATGCAGCACTTGGACGTTTCCCCGCGAACGTCGCATGGTAAACCCTTTACCCATTCGTCGCTGGCCAATGCCATGTATTGAAGTATGAATGGACTCAACATGAAAAAACCCAGAACGGCTCCACAGCAATCAATTCCGGCCATACCTGGATTTGAAAGAGGTAAAAGCATCCAATGTATAGCTTTAAGAACCCTTATATTTGATGTTATCATCTAGTATCGTCTAGTTTTGATCGATAATTAACTAGACCTAATCACAATTGATTCCAAAAATATAGAGAATACACGGTTGGTGCCGGGATGGAGACAGTTTATCCGATGAGGCTTAGAAAATGAAAATAGGACGAGCTTCCCAACACCTACCATGTATTCTATTATTCTGTTGTTTTCGTTGCGAATCACATGTTTTTGAATCAGACTGGCCGAGTGGATTGCGCGACAGGCTTTGAACTGATCTAGGCCCGGTTCAGGCACCTTTTTTCCTTCATGTATTCTTTTCTTAATATAAAACTGGAGTTGTTTAGTTTAGATGCTTTAAGGTTTCCAGTTTAATGCCTTATTGCAAAAGTGAAAAAATAATCTGTTAAAAATCCCTTTAAAACATTAGTTTAACTATTTGATGTTTTATCTATAACATAGTCAATAATTTTATAAATGAATACAATTTTAAATATTTGTCGAAGCCCCCACACTGCTTTTAAAATATCTCTGACTACATACTATTCTAATTCTACTAACCTTTTTTAATTTTAATTCGCAAACAACACCAGCGTCGTCCAATTATAAAGCTGGAGTGAAGGTTATCTAACTGACGATTATCTAAAATGTGTCGACATGTATCCACCATACCCCTAAACAGGAAACCTGTATCTATTTAGGTTGTACTGCAGATCATTATAATTTTGACTCTTAATGCGTTATGAAAGGTTTTAATTGAATAATAATATGCATGTTATATTTTGCCCGATAAGATTGCACAAACAAGGAAATGAAACATACTTAACTAAAAGCAATACAAGGCAGGTTTGTAGCTTGACATGTACAAAACTAATAGGCGATATTGATGTGATTGAATGTTATGAAGGTTACATTTTGCATATTGCTTATTTGGATTATTATTATCTTTAATTTCAGTGTCTTAAAATTTGTAGGTACAAAATCTTGTTAATATGAATATATTTACTGAACAAAAAGTAATACAATATGAGTAAAACTACGAATATGTTGAGAATTGTGTACCCTGAAATAGCGTGTGTGCTTACAGTAATTGTATAAAGCAGCTCGCAAAGTAGCGTGCGTTTATGTACTGCTAACATAGTGTAATTGCCATCGCATAATATTCTGTATTGGTATCTTTCGCTTCAATTTGTATAAAAAATTTAAAACGAGACAAAAATGTATTTGCTCGTATTTATTTGCATAACGTTTTAAAAATTGAAGGCACTAACAAGGTGATACACGTTAAACCAAACATTAAAAGTTTAATAGAGATAACAAACATATAAAATAATGCATTATGATATATAGTCCAACAACATTAACCTGGCACCCATGCATATTCCGTTCGTTTTCGTTAGCTTTTATCTAAAAAATGTTTATACGCGATCGTTCGTAACAGTTCAATATACTAAATGTGAGTTTAACTGTATTCTGCTTATAATTATCGACGTAGAATTTAATGGTCGAGATGATAAGGCAGTAGCTTACGGATCGTTGGGTTGCTGGTTCGAATCCGTTTTCGGTCTTAACGTTTTATTTTTTAACTTGAGCATAATGATTATTAGCACTCATTTCACGTTGTTTTTAATTGTCTTCTACAATTTTATTGTGTTTTACAAATAAGAAATTGATTAATATTTTAAACATAAAAATATAACGGAAAATGATGGAATACCTCCCCCAGGACAAAACATATTAAACGGAAGTGTTATATCCGAAAAAATGAGAGCAATTACAGCTGCAACGACAACTTCCTTATATTAGTTTAAGAACTCAACAAAAAACGCACGATGGAAATGATGTTTTGATCCCCATAAACTCTGAAAAGTAAATGAGCACTTTACCATTATGCTATCGTTCCGGATGAAAAATGTATGGTTTATAGCGACTAAACATGATCTAACGAGCGCAGTACAACGACGGAAATCTACGAGTCATCAAGTAAACAAAAGACTGCCAGGTCAATGTTGTCGGACTATAAACACTTATACACATTTTCATCAAATAACTGGTATTTTACCAGCTTGGAAGTTCAGTTTGGTGTTTACATTGTCATCACTACGAAACTAGCTGAAGTTCCTCGTGGTTTATGTAGTATATCGTGCATCTCGCCGAACGGCAGTAAATAAAAATGTGTTGTAAGCAGTTTTACTTGGAGGATCAGTATTTTGCAATAAACAGTATCCAGCAAACCAAATGTTTCTGACGTAGGTTATATACTGACGTAAACATATGCTAAGACAAACAATAAGATAACCAACCGTTGATTATACAATTTGAATTTGACCATTGTCACCTTTTGTGCAGCCTTAAAGTAACGGAAAACTATAATAATGTTTTGATGAGTAGTTTGTCGTATAATAATGCCAACACCACATTTATAAAATTTAATACCATTATCACAGATGCCGAATTTCTTTGTAACGGTATATCTTGTTGTACAGGTTTGGACTCTCGTGCACTTGGGCTGCATTGCACCTCCTTTGTAGTCATGTTCATGGCGATATTTTGCCTCTGTTTGGAGCTCTGTTGTCACGATAGAGCTGAAGGCGAGGATGTTCACTATGGGATTTGCCGAATGGTTGCTGCGTGCTGTTTGTTCTGTGTCCAATGGCTGGTGTGTGATTTTATGCAAAATATTAAAGGGACTTTCGCAGATTGACCAATTGACATTTTTCAAACATTCTGTCACAGATTCAAAAAAATAAATAATACAGTATATAAGATAGCGAAGAAACGCTACTGACATAGAAATATACTGTAAATACCGTTTCGTTAATGAGTAGTTATCAGTTGAAATTGCATCAGTTGAAATTAATAAAATTATAAAGCGTTTGTTTGCAACGCGAAACGATGGAATAATTTGGAGCTTTTCAGTCTAGTTCGTTGAAATTGTTGAAAACACGTTAATCACTTGCATAAAGTAAAAAAATTAACTCACAGGAGCAAAAGTTGAAATGGCCTAGAGGTTAGCGCGTTAGACTTTTGTTCCATAGGTCTGAGGTTCGAACCCCTGTAGGAGCAACTTTTTTTCTTTTTTTTAATGCTTTTTTGTTATAAATGTTCGTTCTTTATTTCAGATGCTTTAATTTCACAAGTTAATACGTTTATTGACATATTTCCAAAAAAGCAAAAATCTGTGAACACGTCCCTTCAACAGTATAACAGGTATGTCAATAGTTCTGCAAATCCTATATTCAATGAGTATTTAAATAACTACTATAGTTACATTAAATAAGTACAGTCAATACTTATATTAACTTGAAGACTGTTTTTGATCACTTAAGATAATAATACGTGTTAAGCTTGATACAATTGTTGGATAACATTCTACAACCTTTAGTTGCAGTTACTCTAAGGATGACGACTTTGATATAGAGAAATTTACTATAGATAATGCTTATTCGTATCTGAATATAAAATACTTAGAATTGAATGTTATACTAGGTACAAATAGCTGTATCAAACATATAAACATTGTATTATTAAGAAGAAGCAAACGCTCTTAAAAATGCCACCAACGGAGATTTTGATGTGGAGAAATTATTAAATGTACATGAATTTGTTGTCATACATTGTTTCTCTGTGGTTTTGGTACTAACAATGTCTTTATATTTTTAAGGACTGTTCGGTTTTATCGGATGTATGCTCATTGTTCCAAAGTATAGCTCCAGTGAACTAGGGTATTCCTGCGCTCTGTGCCTAACATCGGCCTGTTATACACTTCTGTTGACGATTGCCCTATGTTGGTGCTGGTGCAAGGCCGACGATGACGACGAAACAAGCACTTCCGGTAGCGTTCCAACGCCTGTGGTGGCGTCATTGAAAATACCTACGAGTCCTTACACGGGAATATTTTATATCGATACCGAAACGGTACAGCAAGCAGCTGTAGTACATAACCGTGAAACTGGAAACATACATATTATGGTCCGAAAGATGGACTTAATCCGGAAAGTCTCCAGGTTTAGACAAAATTATTGAATGGCCGTTATGACTTACTTTACCAATAAAATTCGATTTCATATTTTTGAAAAAAAAAAAAATTGGTAATTGATCTTTATTGATTTGCATAGTGTACTTACCATCCGATATTTTGTTTAAAGTAGTACGTTTAATTTTTAAGAACAGAACAGAACGTATTCAAGAATTTAATAGAGATTTGCATATATACATGTAAATACAAAATAACGTGTCATCATATGTTAATAATAATGATATTTATAAAATTTGTTAAATCTATAATGGGAATCTGAGGACCTGAGATATATTGGCAAGTTCAATAAATGCATGCGTTGGAAACGTCAAGTTGGTATTTCTTTGCTAATTTGAGCAGATTAGATGTTCTTGCGCAATGTAGTACAGCAAGTTTCAGTATGCTCAGTCATTTTACTTTTTGGATGACTTGTGGTTGTTATCGATTCGTGAACATTTTTGTGATAATGTAATCAGATAAAATTTCGGTACTTTGCAGTATATTAAATTGATTTTAGTCAACATTTCCATGCGTCACCTACGTGTACGCTATTTCCAAATACTCGTAGGGCATTTTATTTAAATAAACGGAATCAAACAATATTGCTAAAATTCGGTAGTTTGTCGTGTCAGGGTAGTAGCTGGAACCCAGTTAGGATTACGCACCTTGGAGCATTTTTGTCTTCTATACGCTATCGGTGTATTTCTGGGCTTAAGTTCACTATTCGCTTGAAATAATATTAAAATAAATAAACATTTCTCGCTTAAAACATGTTCTGCAACATTGGTGAGAGTTGAGCTCGGTTAAGCTCGATTGTAACGAGACCAATGATAAAGCCAGGCTGAGTGATTGTCACTTAATATACGCCAGCTAAGCCTTCAAAGAAAATCAGATTAAGATCGTCTAAGCTGTCAACAACTGGTGTATGTGTATTTTAAAGAATCAGTTATGGTCGCCAAAAGACTAATCAATACAATAACGGCATTTTGAAACTTTATTAACTGGTAGTTTTCTGTTCGAAGTTTGCATGTGCATTACAATGCTGTAAACTATTTATGGCAAGATAAAAACCTCGTTGAGTGGTAAGGCGTAAAAAAAAATATGTCCCCAAAAATTAGGGTAAGTATGTAGGGAATCAACGTGTGTTTATTAATTTTTTTATTTGGTAATTGTTCAAATTTAAGATTCTAAAACTAAATGAATATTCAAAACATATCGGTAATGTCCTTAAAAATTGTTTTGAAGTGGATGCTATCAAAACAAAACACTTATTTATCCTACAAAAACATTTAATTATTGCAAAAAGGTTAAACAAAAAAACACACAAAGATATTTAGCAAACTCAATAAAATATTCTACTGTCGGGGCATTTTGGGGGAAAGGTCGGGTAACCTGAAACAAACATATTTGTTTACGCCTAAAGAACGTCTTAACAACGACGATGTTGTCAAGTTTCTTGCTTATTCTAGCAGACTGGTAGTTCTCAGAGAGATTGGCATCACAATGACTTACAGCACATTATAATAAATAAATATCGTATGGCAGCGTGTATGACATTGATATTGTCAACCTGAAGGCAGAATGTCACCCTATGATATTTATTTTATTATACCGAATAAAATTGAGTAAAAAAAGGTGAAAACGTGCTTAATTTTGTCCATCAAGATTGAAGAATTTCTAAATCTGCTTTCATCTTCAGACATACTTGCAAACTGTTTTTCTGACAGTTAACTTTGAAGAGAATCTCTTGTTTACACATAGAAAAGTGACGTCACGGCTATATTACGTTACGACAAGGGAGGCAATCTTTTCATGATGCGGCTAAAAAATGACGCAGTTACTAGCCCTTATATTACATTCAAAATGTCAGCGCGGTCACATGATCTTAAGAGTCACTTGGTCACGTGTAAAAAATGTTGAAATGTTTTTTACAGTAAAAATGTCTCTTTCTCTGGTAATGGGAATTCATCGTTGTAGACAAAGGTGGCGTATAATAAATTCTACTAGTATACTAGCGATATGCGCTGTCCGGGTCATAGAAGCATTGTCTATTGATTGAGAGCCTATTGTGCATGAATATAAAAGCCACTCGAAAGTAGAAACGTGTATTAATTTACCTCGTTGCAAAACGACACACTTATTGCTATATAACATGTTAATTACATGAAAATTATTTAATAGCGTTGCTTATACATGTGTATATGAAAGCTTTCATTTTGTGCGAACTGTGTAATACCGTAATGAATTTGCCGTCAGTATTGCAACTTGTTACGAATCTGTACTCCGTATTTTTGGGATGTTTCATCCGCTCTTTTATGGCCAGTTCAGTGGGAATTGTTTTCGACGTAGCTGTCTAAGATCACTTTTGACCTAGATTTATTGCGATAATTATGCAGCGGGATATTGAATGCCAAAAGAATTAGGCAAATTTTCTAATTTTAGGGAATGCAAACTTACAACAATGGTTTAATGTATACCAATAACTGTTGCATAATTTTGGGGATTTAAATTTACATAATTGTTTACAGAAGCGTTTAGAATTAAGATATAAACATATATTCGACATACACTCTAGAACAGAACATAATTATGAACAATTTTACTAATTGTATGTCATGATCAGAATGTTCTATTCATTCACAAAATGAAATAACTATTTCGTTTAGCCTACATAATCGGCACGCTCTATAGAAAGCAATTACAATGCTACAGTAACGGGCACGACAGTCGGGCACAACGTAAAATGTTGCCTGTTGAGCTCGCGTCACGTCTGCCTGTCAATAGTGTTCAGGTTTCTTTTGACAAGCACAAAATATTAAGTGGTAAATTGATGGAATTTTTCTGATAAATAAGCAAAAAAATATTAGCAAACTTGATGGAGCTAATATTTCCTATTATGTATTCATTGTGTAAAAATATTAGTGTACGTTGTAACCGACTTGGGTCCCCATGAATTAATCCTAGCGAGTACAACACACTCCAGCAGGAGAGTGAATCATTCTGAAAATAGCACGCGGTAAAGTCGTGTTAATACACACCGATCAATAATCGTCCGGAGAATCCTAAATCCGAGAAACTCAATAGATGGGGAATTTATATTTATAAACTTTGCATTTTAATTTATATTTGAATTTTGTTTGCGTTTTATTAAGAATTATTTATAATTGCATCTTTCTTTCAACTTCTGCAGTAGATGTTATTCAATCTATAAAATGTCATCTCTCATTATCTCGTAATTACGTAATTAGGACTTAGCATCTCCTAATAAGGGACTTCGTATCTCCTAATAATGTGATACTATCTCCTAGTCAGGACTTAGTATCTCCTAATTATGAGATACTATATCCTAATTAGGACTTAGTATCTCTTGATTAGGACTTAATATTTCCTAATTAGGACTTAGTATCTACTAATTAGGACTTTCTATCTCCTAATTAGGACTTACTATATCATAATTAGGACATAGTAACTCCTAATTAGGACTCATTATCTCCTAATTATGATATAATAGAATACAAAAATAATATAGACAGTGGCACAAGGACGCTTCCATATAATGGTGCTAAAAAAATTGACATATTTTAGTATCTCATGAAAACAACAAATGAATAAAAATTGAGAAAACTATGTAGTACGTGTACCATCTACAATTTGTTAAATATATATGACATGGTATTCGAAATGTTTGTGAAAACGTTGAAATATATATGTAATACTACTATGTTTATTTAAAATGTGTTGTATTTGTAATATTGTATTATGGGCCGGTGGCCTTTATTTACAATAAACTTATGTTATGTACTGTTTAAGAACGATTTTAGTTCAAATCTTACATGATATTCACCAACTCTAATTATAGCATTCTTTATTAAGAACGAAAAGTAACACGGGTACTTGGCATATGTGCAAACTCGCAGATGTTTTTTCTCGAGTGTTAGTCTGTTCTTTATTTTTAAGTCTAGTTGGTGAAAACTGGCGCTAGACACCGTGTGCCTCACCAGTAGTGCTTGTACGAGAGAATTGTAAGTTTGGACGCTATAATCTCTAGGAACCTGAACGATAATTGCAGAATTAATAGATGTTTAACGAGAAAATAATGTTTTTTGTAACAATCTATATGAAATTGGGATACCCATCAAATGCAGGTAGACGATCGACATAAAAGTCGTAATGATCGAGGTGACCTCACTCTACTGGCTTTCACTGTTGTGGAAACTATGATTCTGTGAGAACAATATTTAAAATCTTTTCCGCCTAACAAATTGTCCGGCAACGTATCAGTGACAGGTGGAGGACCGTGGAAATCTGCTATGATAACGCGACCCTAAAGGAGCCGATTCCAAGTACATGTACATCAAAGACAGTCTAATTAATCTGCCTGCCTGTCTTCGAATAAATCGAATCCCTATCTAATCGAGGACTTAAAATCTTCGCAGTTTACCAACTGAACAGTTTGTTAGTTTGTTATAAAAGAATGACAGGCTTTAAAATAACGCTGGAGTATCTACAATGTTAAAAGATAATCAAAACGCTGACAGCGTAGAAAGACTGTCGGCGACAAAAGATCCTAACAGCATGTGCATTATGAGTGCATTTTTTGCTAAAAATGAAACGTTTGTTTGAATGAAGTAAAATTTCCCACCTTATAACTTTATAATCTGGCTTCTTATTTAATAGTATACGACATCATATTGAAAACTAATTTGTAAGTAACAAAACAATATTTTGTTCCAGCTTATAATTATATGCAAACAATGCAAAAGGAATTATATACATGCCAGTTACCAAGTCAATCTGCAACGGGCCAGAATAACCTAGTAGTTGTGAGCACCGATTGTTAGTGCTTCGTAGGCAAAGA
This sequence comes from Congeria kusceri, assembly GCA_027627225.1. NCBI lineage: Eukaryota > Metazoa > Mollusca > Bivalvia > Myida > Dreissenidae > Congeria > Congeria kusceri. Next base: position 9,955,473 of record CM051027.1, read on the forward strand.
TCTATAAATAAACATGTTTATTTATAGAACTTTCTTCGTAGCCTACTGAGTCAAAATAGATCATACGATGCAAGCTCTCGATTTTCCATAGCACAGTTCAAAATTAATAAATTGCAGTGATGTGTTGTCAAAATATTCAGAATGAGAATTGGTAACAAGAAAAAACACGTTCGCAACGAGTCAAAAATAACCGATGTAGCGAATTAATTTGGTGGTCTTATTTCTGGACTTTCGTGTGAATATTTCGGTTACATACAAATAAATAGCAAAAGCAGGGGTGTCATTAGTTTAAAGTTACATTTTTTATAAATTGACCTTTTCTACAAACTGTAATTGTAATAAATCACTTGATATACCAGTACACATTATAGTGTATGTTACATACATTATCTTAAATAATTAAAATGTAAATAAAACGGGTGTGAAATTTTGCTGTTTTGAAGAAGGACCCTTTCTGGTTTCGATTTAATGACTGATGGCCTGCAAAGAACAGAAGCAGTTTTCCGCGATACATGTTTTGGAAATTACCATCTCAAAAGACCGTTAGCTTCCGCCAACAGTCTAAAAACAGATCTGATTTACTGTAGCATAGAGTACCAATGAACCACACACCCTACAACGCACCACACACAGCTACAAAAATAACTAAATAGGTCAATGTAATCGATAATTTATAAATGGAATTATTTATGAAAGTTGAAAAAGTGTACAATTTACAAAATTATTTCAAGAGCACAGACTTTCAAGGTATCCATGAGAAACGTGAGAACCAAGGCGAATGAACACAAACCTCAGTGAGATGGGTCGATCCCGTCCTCGAACATCGGCAAATGCTCAATAACCAAGACAAAACAATCACACAATCATGGGTACACTAAAAATAAATATCCAATCGAGATCATAGATAACGTACACTGCATATGCACCTTTTAATGTTTTTCCCCGGGGGGGGGAGGGGAGCGGCAGGCATATATGGGACTTAGACTGAGAGCGATTCCTGACAGGAGAGAATTTGGCACGCCGAATGATTCCGGGTCCCGCGAAATATACTTTGGTCGGATTTTAGATCCCGGTAATATTTTTTTTTTTATTTAAACATATTTTATTTTCATATTGAAGTACAAGTACAAATGACATTTATACATACATAAATTATTTATCGATACATTCATATGAAAAAAGGGTAGGACCTAAAGTTCTAACAACATTATATGTGGTCTTTCCCTGTGTGATTTAATTACGTGTTTCGGGCGATGTATGTAATTTTAAACGAGTCACAAGTACGCTCAAATATGAAAATAAACATATATGAATAGGAAATAAAAAGAAAAGCAATCTAATAAAATGTACGAGAAATTAATAATCATGAAAGGCAAACTAAATTGGGGGGAAAACAAAAAAAAAAAAAAAAAACAAACAAACAAACAAACAAAACAAAACGAGTCCTGTCCAGCATATAACAAGTCAAGCTTTAACTACTGCAAGATTATGAAAAACGCTTTGACGTCTTAATAAATTGTTGGACATTTAGAAAAATTTTGCAGTTTGCATCATGATCAAAACTACTATTACCAAAAAGAATAGTATCACAGTTTAATGGTTCTATAGATTGTAACGTAGCGAAAAAAGTTGTACGTTGTGCAGTAAATAGTGAGCAAGTAAAAAAGAAGTGGTAAACCGATTCAACTTCACCACAAATACATAAAGGCGAAGGTTCCAATTTGTTGTTATATAAGTGTAGTTTTAAGTTGCTACAATTATTTCTTAGTCTGGCGTGTATAATTGATGTTTTTCTATCACCAACGAAGTAATATGCTGGTGTTTCGCGATTTCTTAACATTAATTGTTTTGAATTGCAAGAGAGAAGTACACGTTTTAATTTAATTATTTAAATTGTTCCATAGGTCGATAGCCGACGGTATGAAAGATCGCGAATAGAGTTCGGTGCGTCTTGATACTATAACATAATCGTTTGCATTTCTAAGATTTCTAGTTGATTGTTGAAAAACAGTTTCTGGTAATAAATTCATTAAGTAACTGGGACATAGACCATTATGTAATTTGTACAAATAAGTTAGTTTAAGATATTTTCGACGTTCTGATAACCTATGCCAGCTAATTTCAGAATACAAATTAGTCAAGGAAACAGATTTTGTAAGCCCGGTTACTATTCTAGCCGCTTCGTTCTGAATTTTTTCTAAACTTTCTTTTTCGTACATTTCACAACCATCCCAAACGACACATGCGTACTCTAATAGTGGTCTTAAATGTGAAATATAAATTTGGTTCAACGTCTTTCTAGAGATCATGTATTTTAGTTTGCGCATGATGCCAAGCACTTTTGATGATGATTTGACTAAACTGGAGACATGATCGTGCCATTTACCATTAGCGCTGAATGTGAGACCAAGATGTTTGTGATTTTCAACAAATTGAACAGGCACATTATTAAAAACAAGATGTGGGAGGGGAATGGATGATTGTGTTGTGAATAGAATTGCCTCGGTTTTTTGTGGATTAAAGTCTACAAGCCATCTTTTTGCCCAGGTGTTAATAACACTTAAATCATGGTTGAGTACCATTTCAAGTTCGGTCGAATTTGAACAAGTATATGAAAGGGATGTGTCGTCTGCAAACAGAGTAATATGTAATATTGAGCCCCGGGCTATTTAATATACACCAAGCATCTCCCACTGTGGGGATTTCGACAAAAATGCTTGGCTCTAGGGTAAGAAATTAGGCCCCAAAACATAAAATTGGTCAAGTTCCCCTGGGTCAGCCCGCCGCTCCACGCCCCTGAAGGGAAATATCGGTAGGTGCAAGAGTTTTCATAATTGGTAACCTGTATTACGTAATTATGAGGACATATGTTCAATGCGGCTGACTGCAGCACTGAACTGAGTCGGTTTTGTGGTAACGATATCGGCTGGCTGGAGTTTCAATGAATTATAGTTCGAAGGAAACTTGAGTATTTATAATAATCTGTGTTTGTCTGTATTAGTATTAACAACTAGTATATAGTGAAAAGGAATACTTCTTTCGCCAATACGTCTGAGTCGTCCAGTCAAGGATTCCAACATGTCGGTGACTAATGAACCTGTTTTGGTCCAATTTTGCCACCGCCGCTTTCCTTTGGACAGATTTAATTTGATTTGTGGCTATGTCAGTGTGAGGTGACCATATGGGTGAACGGTACTCTAGTAGTGGACGGACTAGACTTTTATAGGCAGCGGACTTGATTTGTTTTCAACAAACTTCGAGAGTACGCCTGAGAACGCCTAAAGGTCTAGTTGCTTTATTGGTAATGTTGTCTATGTGTTTATTTCCATGATAGATCATTTGCTATATAGTGACTTCAAGATATTAAGCAGAGCTTACAGAGTCAAGAATAGTATTATGTAATGAGAAGGATAAATCTATTACTGTTTTGTTATTTTCAACACCTGGCATTTCCGGGGGTTAAAGCTGATAACCCAGTCTGCTTCCCGCCTCTTCATTTGGTCCAAGTCATGTTGGAGCAGAATGGAATGGAAGGCTATCGATAGCGAAATATATATCTGGAAAGTCGGCCTGTGTAGTGCTTTGCGTAATCAGGGAGGTCATTAATATAGATCAGGAAAGTTAGGGGACATAGGACTGAGCCGTGAGGGACACCAGAGGAGTTTTGAATGGTAAAGGATTTGGAGAAATTTAGGACAAGGGCATGTAATCTGTTACTATATTCAGGAAAGCTTTGGTCCATTGTCTCGGCTGCAAAAGAAATGCAGTTTATAGAGTAGTTTTTAATGATATCAAGGCTTTACTGAAGTCCAGTAAAATCAGGCTTGGCTTTTGTTGTTACAGTTCTAAGAATATCATCGACAAGCATTACAAGTTAGGTCTGACAGGATCTTTTATTTCTGAAGTCGTGTTGCGGTTCAGTATTTGCTGATATGTTTCAGGATTATGGGTCTGATTTGATTGATGCCGGCAGCCTTGTGATTATTTAGGTTATATAGTATTTTTCCCATTGCCTTTGCTGAGACAGATACAGTATATCTCTATGTAGAGCTAATAGTTGCAGGCTGACCCGGTTTCTCTGCTCTTTTGTCTGAGTTGTCCAGTTATTTCATATTAGAGAGTTAGTGAAGTGGTAAGGGAGACTTAGTGAAGACAGACTGAACTACTCATTTAGGATATTAGCCTTTTCATGGTCATCGTAGAATATTCTGCCGTTGTGTTTTGAGACTGTCTTGTTTTGAGTGTTTCAGTAAGGAGCAGTATTTTATTGTTTGGTTTTGATGTTGTGTCCTGACAGGTGCAGTCTGGATTAATATTCAGTATATCTTACAGGTAATTTTGATTTGACAGTTTTGTTTCTTCGATTCTTACAGAAGTGCTTCAAATTTCTGTATTTTTCTAAATCATTATTTCTTCCTGACATTTTATGTTTTTGAATGCTTCAATTCGTTTTCTGTATAGTCTTTTGAGCTTGAACTGTATCCATGGGAATTTGTTTTTGGTTGAAGCCTTTTCAGTTGCTATATATTTCTTTACGGCTTCATGAATAGTGTTTTCAAGTTTGTTCCAGAGTTCAGGCACGGATTCAGGCCCGGGCAATTGGGCTCCCCCCAGCTGAGCCCGGCGATATATTTTTTGGTCTGGGCTTGATCTTACACAAACTGTAATGAGTGGTACACTTAGTATACCGTAATTGGCTTATTTTATATTTTATGACTTTAACGGGCTGGACGATCGTACACAAGCAGTCATCGACTGGCGTGCCACTTCGTATACCGCATATTGCTTCATCTATCATTTTATCGGGACCATGGGGCTGGGTGGTATCTTGCTAAGCATTTGCCAATCATGGTGTTAGATTGGCTGGAAACATATGGATTGGTAGATTACTACTGGTCACGAGAGCGTTAATTAACTAAAGTCGGAATCGTTGTTATTGTATGCGAGAGAGTTCCTTTTTTAACGGATTAGATAGGGGCACACTATTTAGGAAAAACGACCGACCTCCAGTGTAACGAAAGGGTTCTCGCTAACGTTACGCACGACCTACCGGTAAAAATTGCCGATAAAGTAAATATTTCGAACGTGTGTATTCCATATTTGTATATTTCTCCGTTTTTGCATAAAATCTTTTCAAACGACTGCCCTTACGGAACCGCCGTATGTGTCCACAATACATGTAAATGATTTAAATTAGAAAAAATATACAATTGTAAAAGTTTAGCCTGATATAGTTTTAAGTGTAAATGAAAACGTGATCAAAGCAAGTGAAACTTGACGTAATTTGCACTCAGACACACACTTTCTAACAGTCTATTAGGACAAATTACTGAGTTTAGCGTTGCTTTGTAATGTCCTGACAAAATCTTTCAATTCATGTCGTATACGAACTTAAATAGTAAGTTTTAAAATGCAACGAACTTGACTCCCGTTGATTATATAACGCATGGCCTTATGAACAAGAATACAATGCTAGCTTATTAACAAAACAAATCGCAAAAAGGACTATAACACTGACCATGCAGATTTTTTGTAATCAGGATTGACTATACTGTATTTTAATAGTTTATTTTAACCTACTTTTAGGCTAAAATAGTTCGTATTACCGATTTTCTAATAATTTCTAATAATGCTACATTATCATTTTATCGTAAATTACCGAGGAAAATAATGACTACATTTTCTTGAGACTGTTTTGTTAATAAGCTTAATAGTATGGATGACAAATAAATACACGATACAAATGTTTATACTTGTTAGTTGTTGAGTGTTTCCATTACTTGCACGCATTTAATATATAAAGGCTATTACAGAAATTGAAAAATGAAAATATATTCACTTGGCACATCATGCCTTTTAGGCATGATTCATTAATATGTACTTTTTGACACTCCGTCTCATTATTCTTATCACGTCTGCCGAGTTCAAAATTATGCTCCGTTCAAAGTGGTAAGGATTGATTTCTTATATTTGACATTTGACCTTGAATTGTGACCTTGACCTTGGACCTAGGGAACTGGTTCTTGCGTGCAACACTCATCATGCTTATCATTTCTGCCAAGTTGTTTGAAAATCCATCCATGGTGGACAAAGTTATGATCCGGACAAAGTGTTAGGAATTGATTTCCTATATTTGACCTTTGACCTTGAATTGTGACATTGACCTTGGACCTAGGGACCTGGTTCTTTCGCGCGACACTCCGACTCATCATGCTTATTACTCTTGCCAAGTTATTTGAAAATCCACCCATGCTGGACACCCGCCCGCCAGCCCGCCCCACAATGCGACCCGTTATTATCATTATCATTAGTATTATGTTATATTATAAATACTAGAAAAATCTATTTGTAAAGTCAAAATATTTGGTAAAAAGCGCATGATTAAAAAATCTGCTAAGGAAATGTGGCTATATACGCCTAATAGCCTCTGCTATACGGTATTAAAGGGTTTATTGTACATTGTTACAGGATTTAATAAATCACATAATTATTATGTATTTTGTGTTCTTTTTGGTGTAAGAGTAAGTATTTTGTTAAATTTTATGTACGAAAACTGAAACAATGCTATACACATAAAATGAAAAACAAAGTTCAGAAATGAATGAGGCCATCATGAGCATGCACATTCAAATACATGTTACGATAGGTAGTGAAAATAATGTTGTTTTTCTGTTGTTGTTGTTTTGTTTTATTTTTTAAATAGTTTTCGTTCTTTCAAGGTCCATATTATTGACCATAATTTTATAGTGTTTAAAGGTTTAATAATTATGTGATTGGTATTAAAACTAGAACTACATTGTGGCATGTAGAAATCCGCGCTAATCCAGAGTGTGTAATTTAATTAAGATCCTAATTCTACACATTTATGAAATTCATCCATGCTAGGTTTTTCAAACTCTTTTGGTTTGTTATAAGCACCAATCATTAATGAGTTACAAAATTTTGAATAAGTTTAACCCAGATATTTCCACAGTTCATGCGGAGCTCTGGGGCCTCCTGGGAAAGCATGTTGTCAACTGCAAATGAAAACTCCACCACCCAGCTGTTCCAAGCGGTCTCTCCTGAAAACAGAATAACCTAGATCAGGGTTAAATATCTCATTGTCGTAGTGTTTTGGTTTCAGCCAGGATTCTATAATTATTGTTGCAGGACAGTCATGTGTAATACAAATAAAATTGAAATTTAAAACTATTTACATTAAATTTTATTAACATAATAGTAAATAATAACATAACAATTAAATATAAACGGCAACACACAGATAACATATTAAATTGTTAAATAATAATTTATAGATCGACTATAACATATAATAGTACAATAAAATAATAAATCAATGTTAGCATGTAATAAAACAAATGTTATTTAGATGGCTTTATTCATAAATCGACATATGCAAGTAAGCGGTAACCACCATAACATAATTTCCAAGTATGCAAGAAACAGGACGGTCGGCTTATCTAATAACACATGTGTGGATATGAATAGTTAATCCAGGTAAAGAGGGATGTTTCTAACACATAGGCGTAAAGATTACAATCACTACATCTGGTATAAGGCGGTCATTCTCGCCATTGGCACTTCCACAAATGGTGCTAAGAAATTAAAAAATCTAACACCTAGGTTCAACGGTCAGTACCCAAGGGTTAAACATATGCTAATCAATGAACAAATCAAATAACGACACAGATTAGCACGTGTTCACCAAATTTGGGAAGTAACACCAGACAGTGGTTCTTGGTAATCCGAATCGTAATCATGCCCACATGCCCCTGAATAGTACTTAAGAACAGCGCACGGCTGATTTGCCTGTGCGTGTTCTGATGCTGTTTCATGTAATACTATTGTTATTTTTATATTTTTATACGTTAACAATGTGTTGCTGCTTGCATTTACTTATATTAAGTACGAATTTTATGCTTAAAGGAAATCATTTATTCTTCTTACTTAGTGTCAGTTACTGTAATTAAATTATGATGTTACTATTATTATTTACTATCTTTTTATATAATTAATTGTTCAGTTTCTTTTATTTATTTGTTAACATCTTATATTTTGCCATGTGTACGAATATCAAGAAATTAAGAAATTTATGGATAGCGCAGATTTATTTAAATAAATCAGTATTATAATAATATTTGATACCGCAGTTGTTGTTTATTTTAAAGCAAAATATATATATTGTTAATATATATTTTTGTAATCCCATGTAACGTGTTTGTACTTTTCATTATATAAATTTCTCAATCTGGACTATTGACATTTCATTTACGTATATATATATATATATATATATATATATATATATATATATATATATATATATATATATATATATATATATATATATATATATATATATATATATATATATATATATATATATATATATATATATATATATATATATATATATATATATATATATATATATATATATATATATATATATATAGTGTGTGTGTGTGTGTGTGTGTGTGTGTGTGTGTGTGTGTGCGTGCGTGCGTGTGTGTGTGTGTGTGTGTGTGTACTTTGTGCATGCAAATATATATTGTTTTTAATATACTACAACTGTGCGTGTTCTGATGCTGTTTCAGAAAATAAAATGAATTGCTTTACATCAATTAGTTGTTTGAACCTCTCACAAGCCAGCAATTACTTCGACAATTCATAAGTAACGATGGACGCTTAAAATGAAATTTAAATAATTAAAAACGCTATCGGAGCGACTTCAAATAAATGGGAAATATAGCGTTAAAGTAAGGTGGGAAAACCCCTCCCTACACCATGGTGGAGAAAAACCGGTTATCAGAAAAATAACTTAAAAATAACATTAACTTCTTTGTAACTGAAAAATATTTGATTCACGGAAAATCTGAAATTAAGAACATTCAATTAAGAAACTTTTTTCAACAACTTTCTGGACATAAAACCATGAATTTCTGCACAAAACTACGCCGCACGATGTTTAACTAATTCTCAATACGCTTTACGTTCTAGACAAGCACAACTTGGTTCTCAGCAAGACGCAGAATAATTAATTACAACGCCGTGAACACCTGTGGAAACAGACGCCGTTCAACCCCCCCCCCCCCTCCCCAAAGAAGAAGCCACGCCTGCAACTACAAATCCAAAACGTGAGTCAAAACCTTTCTTACACACGCCAGAATAATGTGTTGCTAGTGAAAAACGTCGTTGAAAACAATTACGTGCCTACTTTCATAAACAAGTAAATTATGTTGACACAATCAGAAAAGTAAAAAATATTGGACAGCCCATTTCAAAGTCGCCAAATACTATCAGATTCATCGGACGCCGACGAGCCGCGGGAACCAGTCCCCCAGCCATCTCCAAAGGAGTAACAGACCAGTTTCAGGTAAAAGTCGGTACCGCCGCCGAGTGGTACTGATCGTCAGCCAGCCAACGAACCACCGACAGATCGCCGTTCAAGCATTTCTTTTCATGAACCTAATTCTTTCCAAACAAATTCATTTAATAGTTTAAAAGTGACAATATTGACTTATTCAGGAAGACACCGACAGCTCCTGACAAAGCCACTTCCGCCACCCCAAGAGAGCCAGTCGAGACCGGAATCTTCCGGCAGTCTACAACGCCAGACCGGACACTCGGAGGTAGAATGTTTAAACATAATATTATTAAGTTAGCATGCTTTATGGGTAGATATTATAATAGTCTGCCAACTTTCCTGGCGAAATTTGAGAAATTGTGTTCCATGAATGGCATAGATAGGTCTCAGTTTGCAAAAGTACTGCCATTTTATCTAACAGACAGAGCAGAAAAGTTCTACAATAACACAGCGGAAGATATTAAATCAAGTTATCTAGAACTCCAGCGAAAACATTTTCAGACTAAGGAATTAGATTTCAATTTGATCGCAATCAAACAAAAAGACAAAGAACCGTGGGATGAGTATGGTAGCAGCATTTCGAAAATTGCCTCTAATAATTGTTAGCCATTGCGACTCAGTATCAAAACAGTAATATCGGATACTAAAGTAATACGTACAGCGCGTTAGGTGTGATAAATTTACCCAGCAAACACGCGGTTTAATCACTCTTTTCACGTAGTACCTGACCTTACTAAAAATGTTGTTTAGAGATAGACTTTTTCAAGCAATATGAAGCAAAATTAAATTTTCAGACTAATACTTTAGAAATTAACACAAATGGCACGTCTTGCGTACTTTCAAGTCATCAGCTAAATTTCATTCAGACAAACAAAAACTTCGTACAAAAGACGAGTTTCATATTCCCATTTTTAGCGATTATCACGACACAATAATTTATCGGCGAATCGAAAACGAGGCTCATGATGTATTGGTTACGCATGCGCAAATACATTCCTTCTTTGTTACATATACAATATAAAAAAATTTGATCTCAATTTTCACCATGACCCCGCTACTTTCCAATATATCACTATACATTGTTGGAAAGACAAGGCCATAACCTTTTGAAAAAACAGCAAGTCAAAAAATTCTATGTGTTGTAACTCAAAATATTTACCTTAGAAAAAACACTCCGGTTTTGACGGGTATGGAGGCGCATGAATACATGGGCCAAAAGTTATGAAGCTGGGAACCACTAAGACAAAGTAGTGCCCAGAACTATCTTTTTTTCTTATTTGTTACATATATACCTTTAAATTGATACCAAAACATATCATTTAAACTGTATTTTATAAATAATATGCATCCTGCACTCAACCCTATGTGCTAGCTTATTATCTACCTAACATGTAACCCTGAGGATGTGACTTCCGTTTTGGGGTAATTAGACCTATTGATAGTGGTTAATACTGGTTGCAAAGCGGTCGTTTACAGTTCATTACTTTTAAATGTTATAAATATTGACTTAGTTTATTTCTTAATAAACGGAAATGGCATGGTACACAATATAATTATGATATATGATAAGAGAGTGTCAGTTTCATTAGTATATCGTCGCTAAAAATGGGAAAAAAAATGCAATTTAGACTTACTTTCTCTGAGACTGACAGACTTCGTATTGTTCAAACCTGGTCTTATCAATTATAAGATCATAATCTTGTATAAACACTGGACCATTATTGTGTAACCAGAATGTGTATATATAGGTCCTTATTTTGAAATAACATGAGGCACAATTACGTAATCAGAGTGCATACCAATTAGTGAAGTAATACACGGGTCATTGTCTCGGAAGCTATTCCACTGACTTCATGAATTTCGTAATGTTCTATTATTATAAATTATTCAGATCCGAAGACGGAGTAGGTTTTATACAATTTATTCACTCGCTCGCATACATACAACTAAAGATCACATTACAGCCAAGGCATGCATATTAAACATGTGTGTCCGGGCATACTCTGCAACCTTGAATGCTGATTAGCCTGTGGGCGGAGCTAACCCGGCCAGCTAGATTATGAATAGAGTACCAGAGACTTCCCATTACAAATCTACTTGATAACTACGTGAAACTAGAATTGTCACATGAGTGACGGATATACCCCCACAATATGGCCTTGGCACAGAACTATGGCATCCATTCGAAATAAATGGACAGAGAGAGAATGCTTTAATTTGTGAATGGTCAACAGTGTATTTGGAAAAAATCAATTTCAATAGGAGCCATAACTCTGTCAACATTTAGTGGTTTGTAACCAAAGTTGAACTTGATCTGTATGTTATGATGTTACACCTATGTACCAAAAATAATTTAAATATGTGAAGCCTTTCATGAGTTATTGTCCATGTTTTGGGGGAATTTAAGTCAAAAAGGGGCCATAACTGTGTCACAATTGAGTGGTTTGTAACCAAAGTCGAACTCCACCTGTATTTTCAATCGTGATACATCGACTATATCCGGAATGCTCCGTAAGATAGATCTCGTGTCTATCGGGTAGCCATCTTTGCTTGAACAACCCAACGCGTGATCCACCTGTGTTATAAGGCGATACACGACGCGTAAAAAATAGTACCGTGTTAAAGGCCAAATAACCACATAGAATGAGATAAAGACAATGAAAATGTACGTTTTTGCATTAAATTATACTAATATTTTCATATACACTGACATAATTTTATGAAATAAATACTCCACAAAACTGTACATGTATTGTTTACATTTTCATGATTTTGTTGAAAATGGAGATAGAGTCTGTCTTCAAGATTGATTTAGATTATGCGATGAAAAAGCTGAAGTTTGTGTTCAGTTTTAGCGACCTTCAATTGCAAGCAATGAAAAGTCTTTATGAAAAGAAAGATACGATCGCAGTACTTCCAACTGGGTCGGGAAAAAGCCTTATATTTCAGGTAGTAACATGTTTTCGCTACATAAAATTTTAATGAAAATTTAAAGTGTACAGTATGTGTCCATAATTCTTAACAACGATAGCCCTTTCGCCGTGATGCAAATATTGCCCAGGAACAAAATATCACAATGTTTGCCCAGGGCTTAGTTTGCTATATTTAACTGACATTTTTCTGAATAATCCAGTCATTTTTTATTTCAATTTCAGATCACTATCATGTCATTTTTTATTTCAATTTCAGATCACTATAAATTGTAATAATATATGAATTAATGTTATGAGTATTATGTAACATTTTGCAAGTAAATGAAGCAGTAAAATGATTTAGGTTAAATATGCATTCTTATTTGTATGTTATTATTCGTTATTTTTTTTTTAATTCCTTAAGTAAGAAATGTCAGTATAAAAACATTTTTGTCTTCATTGATATTCAGCAGGTACATACAATTTTGGATTTTGAATAGATAAATTAATTTTTTATTACCTAAAAAGTTTCTATTTATATATTTTTCCATTTTACAAGAAATTATTTATGAGAAAAAGTGATAAATGGCTTTTTCTTTCCAGACATTACCATGGCTCTTTCAGCGAAGAATGGCTGCAGACAGGCCCATGATGGTGTTAGTCATTCTCCATTGAATTCGTTAATGCAGGGTCAAGTGATCTCTCTGTGCGAGAGGGATATTGCAGCATGCTATGTCAGCATAGGTGCCTCATCAGTGACTACTTGCGAAGAAATAGAGGAAAATGAGTATGCATATATGGTGGTATAAAAATTAAAATTGAAGGTTTTTTAACAAGTTTCAATATGTTTTATCATGAAGGCTGACTGGTAGTGGTATCTCATTGTTTTTTTTTAATACAAAGAAGTTTTTTTAAAGTTATTTCTTCATCACGTACAACATAATACTTTGTTTGATGCAAATGATTAATGAGCTTTGCATTACTGAATAATGTAAACCGAATGTCTGTAAATAACTAAATCTAAATTGAGAACGATTATCATTTATTTACAGATTAGAAAAATGTTCTGATGAAGAAACTGAATTGAAACTCAGGACAAGTGCTGGTATCGAATCAATTAAAGATGGACATTTTAACATAATTTACATGCATCCAGAAACAGTGTTTGTAAAAGAGATAGGGAAACTCTTGAAAAGCTCTGTCTTCTGGAGTCGCGTGTGCTGCACAGTGGTGGATGAAGTCCATATGGTTGCAGAATGGTAAATGTCCCTTTGTTTAGCTATAGAAAGCAGTCTTCACAATTTTGCTGTTTTTTGTTTTAATTTTTTGGAATGACTTCCCAAATTGGCATAAGCAATGCAATGTCAACTTGCCAAATCCACCTGAACGGAAAGTAGGAAACTAACATAAAAATTACCTTAACAGTTCAAATGAGTGCAATGTTAATTGTTATTTATGTAGTCCTTCTTATTAAAGAAAGTCAGGGGATAATGATATTTCTATGGGAAAAAATCTGGCTTTTTGCTAGTCTTTGACTTTGGGGAAGTGGGTTATTTCCAAGACTTACAAACATTGCAGTTATGAATGTTTTAATAAAATATTCAACACCCATGTTGCTAGCATTTACATCCCCACCATCACGGATTATAGCATTGATTGGACATGCATGTTTCCTTTACAATGACAAGTACTAGTAATAATTTTCCTTTGCTTCTTTTGTTGATGTTGACTAAACACTTTATGATAGTATGCAAAACATATTTTTGTTTAAAAGTAAGTATTATACAGTTAATGACAATACAGTTACAAGTGTCTGTTGTTTTTTGCAGGGGGTCTGATTTTCGCCAGTCTTTCAACAGACTAGGAGAACTGACTTGTTTGTTCCCAAGAGTACCTGACCTGGCAGTGACAGCTACTGCAACCCTTGGTGCACTGGAACACCTAATCGAGACACTACAGTTCAAGAACACTACCAAAGTCCTAGCCAACCCAGATCGCCCTAATATTTTATTTGGAAAAAAAAGAAAGACTTCCAAATATTCACAAGTATGAAAAGTATGATTTGATAATGAATGAAGTGCTGTCTCAATTGAAAGACCAATATATCCACTTTCCAGTAACCATAATGTGCTGTGATAAATTGGAATCGTTAGGCTATTATTGTCAACTAATATGCCATGAACTAGGAACATGTGCATATTGTCCTGAATCTAGTACACAACCCGAAGACCGAATTGTAGCACAATTTCACAAAGATTATACGGACAGAATGAAAACACACATCATTTCCGAGCTTCGAAAACAGTTGCCTTAGGAATGGGCCTCAACGCGCCTTCCATTGCCAGAGTCGTTCATATGCGACCCCCCAACAACTCTGGAGAAGTACATGCAAGAAATAGGCAGAGCAGGTCGCAATGGTAAAGCTGCAAATGCCTTGTGTTATTTTAACAACAGTGACATTGCACACAATAGAAAAAGTCTTGACAGTGGAATGCGTGCTTATATTAAGAAAAATTCAACATGCATGCGATTACATTTGGTTGGTCATTTCGGATACAACAGTGTATTATTTTCAGGTGTTAAACGAATTTGTTGCAGTAATTGTAGAGCTACTTTAACTAAGAATTGACATTTAGATATTTATTAACTCAGACAGTAATGACAAAATAACATGAACTATTAAATCAAAACCATGATAAACAAATCACAATTTTGGTCATTTGAATAATGTAGTAAAATATGATACAGTGTATGCATATTAAAATATTTAAAGTCAACAACGCCCTTCAGTTATATACATCATTTGCAATTAATGTTCAGATGTTGATTATTTGTTTAATTCATACAAATAATTGTTCTACTTGTTAAACTTTATTCCAAAACAGTTTAAGCTTTGGGCAAACTTGATCAACATTATACATCTTTCATATAACATGCATTTTTTGTTTGTAAATATATACCACGCCCATGTCATCATGCTTTAACTATGTACACGGTGCTTAAACAGTGCTCAACATTGTTAAAATTGTTGTTTACTATAATTCAGCCAGTTTATCTACATTGATACCAAACTCTTATAAAATTGTTGTAGCCAAACAGAATTTTCTTAGCTAATTTTACAAATGGCATCGAGTCCTGACAAATAACAAAATTTGATCATTCATGAATGATAAAATATTTGTGCTTCAGAAGACTATAAAACATATACATCATGTACCAAACTTTAAATAAATTTTATATATCTTGTGTACACATTATTAAATATAAATGAAGTATTTGGCAAAACACGATGGGAAAACCATGATAGCTTCACAGATGTAATTCCTTGGTGCTCCAATACCAGTAATGAATACAAAAGATAATTAGCTAATTATGACTGTTAAAAACTATCAGTACACAGTACTGGGTCCATAATAAACGATTTCAAATTAAATACAAACAAATACTGATAGTTGTGATGTTAAATAACAACGCTGAATTGCATAGACAGTACTGGATCCAACCACATAAGTTGTTTATAACATTTCTGATATGACAAATAATAATACAATGCCTTAACACATGTGTAGGCATCGAATGTCAACAAAACAGTATGATCTTTACAAACTGACATATTGTGCAAAATACACCAGGGACAGATCTAGGATAAAAATGAGCAGGGTTGCAGGGTGGAAAGCCGGACCAGTTTGGTGAAAATATCTATTAATTTGATAAATGCAGGGTTTTAACACATCTAATACTTCTATTTAAGGCGTATAAGCAACGTTTATTCAGTTGTCAAAGCAAAACTACATTGAATTTCAAAAGATTTTCAAGATTCCTGGGTTGACCAGTCCAGAGGGGCAACAGGGGGAGCTATTCTGCTCAAGATCTTTCCCTAAATACAGTCCCTTATTCAATGCCCTCATTTTCTTCAGGCATTGTAGTCCTCTCCTAAGCCTAAAGGCTGTGTTTAATACTTTTTCATTGAAAATCGTTCGCTTGCCTTCCAGGTCCACTAACACACTTTCATATTGACGCTAGCGTCCACTTTTCGGCCTGGTACCTTAATGAATGGTCTAAGTTCCCTCAAGACTTTAGTGACAATTATGATTTCATCCTTTTCAGCACGTTTCTTGTGCACTGTGGTTTTGTCAACAAAACCAATTTGACAGTCAACGTTTTTTACAATTTCCTTAATCACAGGAGCAGCAGCCGTTACTTTAATAATGGCTTTCTCAGTTTTGTTAGCGCCTAGTCCACGAATAAGGTCCTTGATTTCCTTTACCTGGTTTTTCTTCTCCATATCTGCTGCTTTGTTCTTGCCGTCTGTGCCTTTCGGGTTAACAAATGAAGCAGTTCGTACTTGAATGGCAAGTTTCGGTGGCATAATAATTTCAGTTTTAAGAACATAGTCTATGCATTCCACTAAGTATTTTGACATCGGTGAATGATTGAAGAACAAAGGTATGGCCAATTTTAAGTTGTTGTTCAATCGAAAGATATCCCCCTCACATATGGCATCTTTTAAGTTTAGCGTCACAAAATAGTACTGAAGAAAATTCAGTGCATAAATTTGAAGCTCATCTTCCTTCACTGAAGTCAATTCCAGTGGGGTTTCACCAACTATAATTGTCACACTTGATTGATTCTGGAACATTTTCAAAGGTATAGTTACCTTCAAAAGCTGTCCTCTATGTTGCACACTGATTGCAATTTTCTCATTTTTCGACAGGGACTTCAATGCGTTGACCAGCAATTATTACAGGCACTTTACTCTGGCTTCCAACCTACAAATGTATAGGCATATGCGTGTACTCATTTTGCAGTTCACTTATGAGAACAATATAGTTAATTGATTTGAACAATTTAACGGAATATTTGATATACTGACTATATTTTCAGCAATGATACCAACAATACAGATAATTTCTTCCTTAGGGACCCTTTACATTTCTAAATAACTGTCAGAATGAATTTTTAATACTGGTAGCAACTATTTTTGTCAACGTGCATTTCAATAAATGATTATTTGCATTTTTATTTAACGCAATGTTTTTTAAGGCATGATATGTTGAAATTAGGTAACATATTAATAATATGTTACAGTGAAAAACCTGTATTACATTTTCATAAACTTACTTCATCAAAACTTAATGGGGCACACAGAAGTGCCAGTAGTCCATCCATTGTCTTATTAAATTCCTGAAGCCTTCTAGGAAGATGGCTGCAACTGATATCTCCGTCTGGAACATTACGTGTCCGAGCACTTTCAAAATCCTTCATACCAAAGTACTCCACAGCTGCCTCCTGTATATAACCTTTCCAACAAGAAGCACAAAGTCCTCGTGTGCCTAACAGAACATTTTGAAGAGTAAATGATTAATAAGAAAAGAACAGCACAATAGCAAAAACAAGTAAGGCTAACTTCAAATAAGAACAATCTGTAGAAACAGAGCATATTGCCTTATTCTGCTCTACCTTTGAAATGTTTGTCCAGCAATTTAAAATCTTATGACAGGTTATTTGTAAAACTTAAAGCAATACATTCTGAAATAATCTATTTTAAATGTTGAAAAAAACACACAACTTTTTGTATTTCTCTTACAGAACCTCTTTCTCAGCTAAATGATAAACATTTTAAATTGTAAAAAAATAAATGATTTAAAAAGCATATTTTAAGATGTGAATTTAATTATTTGTTTTATATTCACCAACATTTTGGAATGAAGCATACATGTATAAATAAAATTAATGCTTATAATATCCTTAAAATATTTTAAAATATGTTATTGTGATATTGTCTTACCTTAAAACGACTTTTAACATTGCCGTTCACGTTTGTCCTTTTAATTTGTTGTTTAAGATTATACAGGGTCCCAACATCTCTACCAGACGACTTCTTAAAAAACTTCAAGATGGTTTTCTAAAAATATTCATTATGTTACTATTTAATGTGTATACCGGTACTTACTATGAAATGCAATACAAATAGAGGAAAACTAAGGAATAATAGAAAAATTCATTTGAAATTTTCACTAAAGTACAACTTTTGTGTTTAGATTTCCCTTACGAGCTTTGAGAATAGACATTTCCATAAATGATATGCAAATCCATATAGTTAATTATTCAATCATTGCATGTGAATAATTGTTTAATTATTAACCTTTTGAACACAAAAAAGCATGTGGTTAAGATTGTGATGTTTTTGTGAATATTGTTGGAAAATAATCCTCTTAACAATAGCTGGGGAGGTGTTTAAATGTTATTGGGGGGGGAAAACTGGGAACATCTATACTGGCGCTGTTGTTCCCATTAAGATCGGCATACTCACATGAAGAAAATTCATCTGCATATGAAAAATCTCAGCTACAACAGGGTATTGGTTTTCAAATCGTTCTTCCCTCGTATGTGCACCGAGGCGAAAACTCTTGGCCCCATCCAGCCTATCTCTTGTCAGTTGATCACCACCAACTGGAACCATGAGGCTGGTCAGGTCATCCGCTATGATTGATTATTACAAAATGTACTGTTAACATGTTACTCAATCTTCATTTAAAGTACCTTAAATGGCTGTAATAAAATATACATGTACAATGCTACAATTGTTTATTTGAGGTAAAGTACACAAATATGTACAAAAACATTAATTTACAATTAAACATGAACATAACAAAAATTGGTACATTAAACTTGTGATTATAAACTTCAGGCATGATAATGGACAGTTTGACCCCCCCCCCCCCCAACACTTTAAAATCTTGGCATTTTTTACACATCATACAATGTTTAACAACTTTTCTGATGATCTGATAACAACGCACTTAAAATGACAATCATCAATGCAAGAAAACATGTAATATTTTTTAGTATTATTTAGCTTATTGATCTGAGTAAATTTGTTACTACTAGAATAAGTGAAGTAAATCTAAAAGACTGATTTGTCACATAAATATTCATTGTACCACTCAAACAGTAGGTGGTCAATTGTTTACCTCCCAGAAAAAACATGCTGATAAAATAAACAACTTCTTAAATTTATTATACTTTACTAAATTATACTAAAACTTTTTTATAAATACTTACATCTGCCAGCCTTTGTGTACAATTCCTGAAGATATTTCTCATACCAATCCATGATTTGCAAGCAGTCTTCATATTTACTTTCATTCTTTAACATAACGGGCAATCCAAAAGATGTGGTTTTTCTCGACATTACACCCAGATGAAAATGGAAAACATGTCATTATTGCCAAAATGGAATGTAAACCTGTACACATAAACTTAATTATGCTGCGAAAAACATAAAAAGGGCAAGATAACCTTTTATTGTTCACCGATTTCAATGGCTTGATGTGAAGAAACCTTATAATAGGTGTTTATATGTCAGTCAATTTAGGTTTTTTATCACAGATGCCCAATATTTTACCATCAACAAGACTTTATGTTAAGACCTTATGAAATGGTAAGAATACCTTATATAATGTTAGAAAAACCCTATGTAATGTTAGAAAGACCTTATGTAATGTTAAGTAGCAGTTAACATTGTTTGGCCTAGTGACCCAGTTTGTGAACACATATCATGACCCATATTTTAGCATACCCCAGACCCGCAGTAAACAGTAAGGCTTTAATACAGATTCAATCAGATATATTTAACCCTGAAGATTTACAGTAATGTACTGTCTCTGAAGGATTTGTTTGAATTGAACAACAAATGTGTATGGTACCTGTAGGGGGGAATCTATGTGCTTTGGTACAACTTTTTCCATCCATTTGAAGTCTGGATCAGTGGCCGGGCTATCAAGATTTTAATGTTTTGTTTAAACATGTCTGTATCAGGTTTGAATCTGCCCATGTGTATTTCAGTATTCCTATTCTCCTTAAGATAGTTCACAAGATATTCATTTTGATTGAAATCATCATCTGTTATTCTGTATGGGGTCAAATCACTTGCAAAGAAGTGATAATCCTTTGACTTTTTCTGCATTCGAATGTCATTGGTTTGAACAAAAATGTCCACATTATCTCCATTCAACTTTCCATCCTTGCCATCATGGATAGCTGTTATCAAACTATGCTCACATTTTTCAGAACATTCAGCAATAATATTTGCCTTACTTTGAGCAGAAGTCATAATATGCAGTTTGTTTAACCTGCTCAGGAGCTGAAAAGTACAGAACATAAATTCTGTCAGTGCCCTTACAT
Organism: Congeria kusceri; assembly: GCA_027627225.1. Taxonomy (NCBI): domain Eukaryota; kingdom Metazoa; phylum Mollusca; class Bivalvia; order Myida; family Dreissenidae; genus Congeria; species Congeria kusceri. The sequence continues at coordinate 9,975,939 of CM051027.1, forward strand.
AATGCCCATGAAAATGTATGTGGAATTTCAACTGAATATATGTAGCAGTTACAGAGACATGTACTTGCAAACAAACTTTAACCTGAATATTTCTAAGCTCAAAAAGTGGCATAATTGTGATAAATTGCAGGTCAGAGTTATGTACCTTGGTCAGTGACCTAACATAATGACCCTGAAGACATGTGTGAAGTTTCATATCTGTAGTAGTTACAAAGATATGTACTTGTTGCACGCAAACCTTTATCCTGAATTTTCACTTGCACGAAAACATTAACCTGACTTTTCTAAGCTCAAAAAGTGGCATAATTCTGCTAAATTGCAGGTCAGAGTTATGGACCTTGGTCAGTGACCTAACATAATGACCCTGAAGACATGTGTGAAGTTTCAATTGAATATCTGTAGTAGTTACAGAGATGTGTACTTGTTCCACGCAAACCTTTATCCCGAATTTTCACTTGCACAAAAAGGAGCATAATTCTGCTAAATTGAAGGTCAGAGTTATGGGCCTTGGTCAGTGACCTCATATAATGACCACAAATGCTGTGTGAAGTTTCAATTTAATATATGTAGTAGTTGAAGATATGGACATGTTCGGCGCAAACTTTAAAGGGACTATGTCGTCGAAAAGGGCCACTGGGGGACAATTTCTTTTTTAAAAATCTGTAATTTAGATATTAATACTGTGATATAATAACGGTTAAAACAGGGTATATATATAATGGAAAAAGAGTGTAAGCATTCTGGGATAAAAATCAGTTTATAATTGGGAGTTGTGTTTGTTTGGCCCTTTTCCTGTTTACATTTTGATGTCAGAATTGTGAGAATTTTGTATAACCATAGTTTACACACGACTCCTTACCAAGCATGATAGCGCATTTGTTTAAAGCACTGTGTACTGTCATTTCTTCGTATGGCTCCAAAGTCGTGAGTTTGATACCCGCATGGTGTTTTAATTTTTACAAATATTTTTCTGATTTGTTTTTATCAAATATTTTAATGTGTATTATATTAAGTTTTATTTATTTAATGCACATGTCTTAGTAAAGCGCTTTTATATCAAATAATATAATTTATAGTGCAATAGGAAGCCAATCTTGGTTGACATTGTCCCTTTAACCAGAGCATTACCCTGATGCGGACGCCGACGAACGGGTGAGTAGTATAGCTCGAACTATTCAGTGAATAGTCGAGCTAAAAACAATCATACCAGTACCAGTATTAATTACATAAAAGCCAGTGTTCAATTAATGAAACTAATACAGCTATAAATATCCCAATATATGACGCCTTGTTGTCAGCATGACATTTTTCAGCAATGATTGTCATCATTCGTTGTACTGCTGAAATCTTGTTGTTTTGGCTGTTGAGAATCATGCTGTATAACATCACAATTGTGGCCTTCTTGTTACCACTGTCACCAACTAAAGCACAGATTGAACAGGAAAGGAATGTTCAGTTCTAGTTCCTGATAAGCCTGATCAAACAAGTTTTCTTCGGATAACATACTCGGATCCCTTTGATTAAGAACACTAACATCTTTTCCTACCATCTGTGAAATTGCTGCCCGTAGTTCTAGAATAATCTTCTGCTTGGCATCATCAGCAACGACTGATCTTGTGGGAAGTCACCTTCTCACTCTCAGTTCCTCCAGGCTTAACTATCATGGAAATGTGAATCCTTGAGTATATTTAGCCAGTTAAATACAGCAATTTCTAAAATTCAACTATATGTAAAAATTGGTAATCAATTTATTTCCATATGGAACAATCCAATTCTAAGATTTATTTAGGTAAAGTTCAATTAATTCACAAGAACAAATTACTTATTTCTTGATGACGGCCAGTAAGTACAAGATGTATAATTTTAAATATATATTTTTTTAATTAAGTGCAAAATTGTTTGCATTGAAGTTTGTGAGCCTCTTCTATAAAAGGCCACATACGAAAACCCAAATTGAACCCACTAATAACAATCCGAAAGGTAGACAAACATCCATATGTTTCTTAGATTGGTACCAAAAATAATAACAATATTGTGCTGGTTAGGAATCTATAGCCATCTGAAGACTCATACATTGTATATATTTTTTAATCTCCTGAATGTAACTACCGGTATATTGTATTGTAATTACATCTTTACAGAACAAGTCAAATTTAGTTATGAGAAAACATTTCATGTATCTGATTTTGTTACCCACTAGTTACTGGTTGAAAAACTATGTATAATGCTGTTTCTCCTTTATGCAGTTTAGAAAGCAAAATCTCTGGTCATTTTCAAATGTGTAATTACTCAATTAATGATCAATTGATGATAGCCCTTACTTAAAATAATTATATCAGTATATAATACTATTACTATACTAACCCTAGGAAAATTTGTACTTGTGTTTTAACAAAAGAAAAAAAAAAGAGAACAGTTTCTACTTCTATTAACATGCATAAACTAAAGCATGGCAATTATGTTCTAAATTAAAGAAACATACACTTACCTCTTGAACACTGTAAAAGAATGTGTTGAGAGAAGAATCTTAATAGCATCATGTTTATGAAACATAAGTTGAAATCACTATGTTTCACAAAAATGACACTCAAAAGAAATCTACATGTCAAACCTCTGTTCATCAACAAAGTAGCCTAGGATATCCAATGTAAGACACTTCTTTGTTTTCCAATATTCAACTTCTGGAAATAAAATAGTATTAAATTTTTGACAACTTTCTTTAATAAAGATAATACTTGGCATTTTTAAATAGGTAGAAGTCTTGGCCATGTGACCATTTATTAGCACTATTACTATAATGTCCTGATGCCAGATCTGAAAGCTCATCACCAAATCCGAGAAATGATTTTTTTTCTAACATTTTTGACACTGAATAATATAATATTTTTTAAATATATAGTTGGCTTCATGTGAAACGGAAAATGTTTCATTTTAGCAATTTATATCACTGATTTATCAGGGGAAAATGTCACTGATTTTTTATTTGACATCAGTAGCAGATAACTGGGAATAACAATTCAACAAGGAAAACGTTACATATATGTAACAATAAGGCATTCAGAACAAGGAAGGTGCAAATGGGAAATAAATTCCCAACAACAGTTGTATATCTGAGTAACTATGATCACAAAGTACCAAAAATAACTTTTTTGGACCGGTTTTTCTCCACCTTCAAGTTGACTGTCAGTTTTTTTATTTACTAATAAAATAAAATATAATATATATCTTTTTATTTGTACATGACACGAAAATAATTTTTTCAAATTATTCTGAAAAACAAGCAATGACAAGGAAAATTATTTCCAAACAATTGTTTGTGAAAATATGTGTAGCAACTAACCAAATAACATGTTATTGTTATACCATGTTTTGTTTAAGTTTCCTGCGCATTATACTCAAGAGTCTCATTTCTTATAAATAATAATAATTAATGCATTTTAAATTAAATTTTAAATGGAAACAAACAGCCAACAGACCGACGGACCGACAGACCCGCAAGCTCACTCCTATATACCCCCCCCCCCAACCTACCCACCCAAACTTCGTTTTTGGGGGTTTTGCGCACAAAAGAACAAGCATCACCAGGTTCATCTAGCGATCAGCCTGATAAAATCCAAGTCATGCCCGAGAAGACCCCACCAGCAGTTTCCGCAGGACCAGGGATGCCGTGCACGCCTCTCAACAGCGTCCCCGGAAACTCCCCTGTCATGCTCACACCAAATCAACAGATCTTCGGCCAATATTATCCGCCCCATCTGCAATATATGTTCCAGCAGCCTCCATCCCACGCAGGACCAGGGCTCGATACAGGCGATATTTGCTAGGTTGTCAAGCATTGATAACAGGCTCGCCAAACTTGATCGTATTGAGATGGATGTATCCAAAATAGCGAAAAATGTGACGCTTGTGGAGGCCCGAATTATTGACATTGACACTAAGTATTCTGAGGTTACAACACGACTTCTTGAACTTGAAACTAGCCGGGCTTTCGATAGTAGTGAATGCATTGATTTGCGTCGTAAACATTCTGTTTTAGAAAAATCTTTGAACTCTGAAAAATCTAAGTCTGATGCTTTGTCGAGCGATTTAAATGACTTGAAGCAGTTTAATTCCACATTAGCTGATGATGTTGTCCAGCTGAAAGCCCATTCTATGCGCGACAATCTCCTTTTCTAAATTTCGCTGAGGAAAATTCGTTTGATGATAGTAGAAATGAAGATTGTATGTCAAAAGTTCTTTCTTTCTGCGAAAACGAACTTGGCATGAATGATGCGCGGGTAATCAAGATCGACCGTGCTCATCGTGTTGGACGGTTCGAACAAGGTTCGAAGAGACCTATTGTCGCCAAATTCAACTTCCATCAGGATAAGCTGACAGTGAAGCAAAACGCCTATGATAAGCTGAAACACTCTGCATATCACGTGTCTGACCAATATCCTCGTGAGATTCAGGAACGTCGGCGGCAGTTAATTCCGTATCTAGTGCAGGCACGTTCTCAAAACAAGCAGGCTTCCCTGAGCGTTGATAAGCTGTTTATCGACAGGAAACTCTATACCGCCGACAGCCTTCCACCTGGTCCTCCCCCGGATCTGCCGCCTCGGGGGGGGGGTCAAACTTCCGGAACGGAAACCGCACCGAGCCAAACCAGCAACGCGGATCTAGAAACAGCGCCACGTCTGCACCATGGAACCCTCCAATGGATCACCAGGGCCGAGTTACACCGGATCTGCCGCCTCGCGGCGGGTCGAACTCCCTAAACGGAAGCCGACCAGTGCCAATCCAGCAACGCGGGCCTGAAAACAGCGTCCCGTCTGTACCATTGAACCCTCCGACGGATCACCAGGGCCGCGCCATCGACACATCCGGTACTGCTGAATAGGATCTCCCGAAGAAGCAACTACGTTTCTTGTTATGGAACGTTCAAGGACTTATATCAAAATTAAATGATAATGAGTTTACAAATTATATTAATGAATTTGATGTATTATTGTTTTGTGAAACTTGGCACTCAAATTGTTCAAATGTTGATTTAAACAATTTTGATAGCTTTTCGTGTCCAAGACCTTTAACTAACAAGAAAGCAAAACGTAATAGTGGTGGATTAATTGTCTATTTTAATAAAAAGTACGCTGGCAAAATTGAATTAGTGGACATCAATCTTAACGGCTATATGTGTATTAAGCTATGCAAGACATTCTTTGGTACATCTACTGACCTTTACTTTATACATTTGTTACATTCCGCCAGAAGATTCACAGGTATACAAATGTAGAAGTTCACCTCTGTTTGAATTTGATTTCTTTGAAAATATCTCAAATGATTTACTTCGCTATTCTTTACTAGGTGACCGGTGACCTAAATGCACGCATTGGTCAGAGATCATATTTGGTAGAAAATATTAACCTTGATAGATATGTGAGTATGCCTACAATAACATCTGATGTAGATAAACTGCCGTTACGATGTTCTTTTGACGAAATTGCCAATACTTATGGCAATAAATTATTGTCATTGTGTAAAGAGAATAATTTATGTATAGTCAATGGGCGATTAGAGCCGGGTAATTTCACGTGTTATAATTTTGACAGAAATAGATTTGTTGCTAGTGTAGTCGATTATGTTATATGTGATTATGAAATATTTGGTCGGTTTAACGGTATATGTGTACATGATATTACTGAATTCTCGGATCATTGCCCAATTGAGTTCCAATTAAATTGCGCCAATAATGCATCTATTGTTAATACTGCTAGTGTTGAAAAATTATTGTGGGACGATAGCTCAATTAAAAATGAAGAATTGCAAAACGTGTTGTATGATAATAAACAAGTTTTTGATGAACTGCTGAAAAGTTTTTCAGATGGTTTAACAGATATTAATACCTACTTGAATAGTTTGTCAAGTACTATTTTTTGATCTGTCATTTAAGGTTTATGGTAAAACATTTCGCACTAAAGTCAATAACAATCGAAATAGTGGTAAGAATCCCCTTGGTTTAATATTGACTGTAGAAATGCTAAGTCGACTTTTAATCAAAGTAAACGCATGTTTAAAACTAATTCTAGTGATGTAAATAGACTGAATTTTTTGAATGCAAGGAGTTCTTTTAAATGTATCAAACGTAAGGCTAAACAATCATTTTACAGGAGTGAAAAACAGAAATTGTCTGTGTTAAGTAAAAGTGGTTCATGCAAATTTTGGAAACATGTTAATAAATTTAAAAATAGACTGAATTTTTTGAATGCAAGGAGTGCTTTTAAATGTATCAAACGTAAGGCTAAACAATCTTTTTACAGGAGTGAAAAACAGAAATTGTCTGTGTTAAGTAAAAGTGGTTCACGCAAATTTTGGAAACATGTTAATAAATTTAAAAGTAATAAAAAGTCTGGATCACCTGACATTTCTCTTGAAGAATTTGCCAATCATTTTCGTAATGTGTCAAGTAATCCAAATAATAGCACTTATAGAGATGATATTGCAAACAATTATGATGTGTATGAGAATATAAATATTGATAGTTTGGACTGCCAATTTAGTGTAGAAGAGGTTTGCAAAACTATTGGTAACATGTCCAGATATAAAAGTTGTGATATGTCTGGCAATGTTGCGGATTTCTTTATTGTTGCAAAAGATTTTATTGCTCCCTATTTGACGACTATTTTTAATCATATATTTGATAGTGGTATTTATCCGGTCGAATGGACTAAAGGTGTAATTGTACCTATATATAAGAAGGGTTGTAAATCAAATCCCTCGAATTATAGAGGAATGACATTAATAAATATAATCGCTAAAATATTCTCACTTGTGCTAAGAAATAGGATGAATAAGTGGTGCGAAAATGAGCAGAAGTTAAACGATGCTCAATTTGGTTTTCGCGATAATCGAAGTACTGTTGATAGTATATTCGTCCTGCATACTATAATACAGAAAGTTCTTGCTAATAATTTAAAACTATACTGTGTATTTATTGATTATGAAAAGGCTTTTGACACCGTTATACATGATGCATTGTGGATAAAATTAGCTAATTCCCATGTAAGTTGTAAAATGTTAAAAATGCTTAAATCTCTATATTCAAATGTTAAAGCTTGTGTTAAAAATTCTGAACACATGCCGTATTCTGAACTGTTTGACATAACACTTGGTGTCAAACAAGGAGAGCCTCTACTCCTTTACTGTTTATATTATTTATTAATGATATCAAGGATTATATTGATGTGTCTAAAATGTCTGTAAACGATAATGAAAAGTTATCACTATATATGTTACTATTTGCAGATGATATTGCTTTGTTTACGACTGATCCCAATAGTTTGCATGCCCAGCTAGATTGTGTAAACCAATATTCTTCTAAATGGGGCCTCAAGATAAATGTAGCTAAAACAAAAATATGTATATTTGAACGCAAAAAATCTAGAAATAATTTTACATGGAGTATAAACAATATTAATCTTGAGATTGTTGATAGTTTCTGTTACCTTGGTATGAAAATTTTATTATACCGGAAGTCTTGCTAATGCTGTAAAAGCACTAAATGAACAGGCTCTGAAGGCATATAATGGCCTCATATTACTGTTTACTAGAGTATCTTTAGATATTAAAACCAAATTGTTACTGTTTGATTCGACTGTTTCACCTATTATTTTGTATGGTAGTGAGATTTGGGGCATATATGACTTCAAGGAGGTAGACAAAATCCATATCAAATTTTGTAAGCATATTCTTGGCGTGCGTACTCAAACATCCACAGTTGCCGTCCTCGGCGAATTAGGTAGATTCCCACTTTCGGTCATTTGCAGGGAAAGAGCCTTAAAATACTGGTGTAAAATTATGAAAAATCCGGAATCACTTCCAGGCAAAATATTTATAGAACATATTTTAGATAACAGTTTTAATTCATTGAATTTCAAAAATAGCTGGGGAAAGGCGGTTAATAATGCATTAGATAAGCTTGGATATGGCTACTTATGGTATATGCTTGATATTAACTTTTGCTATATACCCATGTTAAAGCAAAGGTTGCGTGACCAATATATACAGATATGGTCGGAAACTGTGAATTCTCAAAACAAATTAGAGTATTATAAAAAATGTAAAACTGTTTTTAGGTATGAAACATATTTAGATGCTATTGACCAGGATAAGTATAGAATTGCATTGACTAGGTTACGATTATGTTCACATTCTCTTGAGATTGAAACAGGAAGATACAGTAATGTGGATAGAATTAATAGACTATGTAAACTATGCAATTACAATGTTGTTGAGTCAGAATTCCACTTTGTACTCTGCTGTCCCTTGTATCATGACTTAAGGCAAAAATATAAAATATCAAAAGCTTTTAGTACTATTAATAAATTTGTTAATCTCATGTCATCAGAAAAAATTGGTTTGTTAAGACGACTTTCAAAATTGACGTACTTTGCGATGTTACGACGTTCCCAAACCCTAGATAGTGTTGCTTCTTAACCTACTTATAAAATAAGTTAATCAATCCACTTATAAAGCCTGCTTTGTATAATTGGAATTATGTATTTTGAACTTGTAATGTTGCTAATGGCCATCTTTCATTATGTGTTTTGTAAATGGCCAAAGGCATTGCTCATGCCGATTTGCCAAACAAACCAGTAAACCAGTAATTTAAAATAAAAAAATAACTTTATTTAAGACAAAAAAATTAATTTCATTGGCAATTAGCCTGATCATTTGCTTGAACTCCTGATAGTTTATAAATGGAATGTACATGTGTTTGTACACAAAGTTTGAAGACATATAACGATAATTAACACTGCGTTTTAGCGTTTTGATATTAAATAATGATGTTTTATTTTTTAGTTATATTTGTTGTTTGTTTATGTTCTCCTTTTTTTGAGAGTATAAAGCAAGAACGTCTTTGATAAATTCTGGTTAACTCGATATAATTCTTAAGTTGTTTCACTCAAATGAACAAAAAATCATACTCCGGGATATCACTTTCTTGCTCATACTGGATAATAATAATAATAATATTATTATTATTGTTATTTGTAACTGTCAAGCTGTTATATAACTACCCCAGCCGAAACTGAATCCGGAATAAACGAACTGCTTCTGCAAAATATTAATTAATTGATGAATAATTAAATATGTATTGCAATAAATTCAGCAATTATAGACTTATTTCAATCATTCATGAATATGAAGTAACATAATCACAATGTCAACATAGTTTCGTTAGCAGATTTGGCTATGTTGTGATTATTACATTATTTGCATAATAATGTAAGTATTTGAAATATATCCACTAATACATAATTTAGTGAATAAAACAGAAACAAGTTTAATGAAAAAAAAACATTTTTTAAGTTTATTCGACATTTTCTCCACTGAACGTTATTTTCCTTGATGGACAATTACAGCCAAATACATCGTCAGCCTCGTTCTTGATTCGCTTTATCAAGGGAGACAACTCCTACAGTACTCGATAACGCGGTTACGCATGCGCAAATAAATTCCTTCTTTGTTACATATAAAATATTCAAAATTTGATCTCACTTTTCACCATGACCAAGCTATTTTCCAATATATCACCATACATTGTTGGCAAGATGAGGACATAACCTTTTGAAAAAATAGCATGTCAAAAAATTCTATGCGTTGTAACTCAAAATATTTACCTTAGAAAAAACACACCGGTTTTGACGGGCATGGAGGCTGCCATTTTGTGCATGAATACATGGGCCAAAAGTTAGGAAGCTGGGAACCACTAGACAACAAAGTAGTGCACAAAACAGCCTTTTTTCTTATTGCTTACATATATACCTTTAAAATGATACCAAAACAGATCATTTAAACTGTATTTTACAAATTATATGCATCCTGCACTCAGTCACATGTGCTCATTATCTAACTGACAGCATGTAACCCTGAGGATGTGACTTCCGTTTTGGGGTAATTAGACCAAAAGGGTCTTTTCAATTCAAAAGGGATATAAATTTATTAACAAAATTTACAGATTTCAGATTAGAATAATATAATGGGACTTGATTTATATATTTCTAACAACAAATGAAGAACAATTCAATTTTCAATTTACAACAATATTACTTGTGAAAAGATAATAAACACATATGATGTTTAAGCATCTAGTCTTTAAGTAATGAAACTGTCTATGAAATGTGCAATTTAAAGAATTAATTAAAGTAAAAATAGCGGAAATTAATCAGATAACGAAAAATAACTGCATAGCAAAATGGGAAAGAATTTATAGTCCCCTACCGGTGTTTCGCCGGAGGGGACTATAGGTTTGCCCTCCGTCTGTCCGTCTGTCCGTCCGTCCGCAAAATATTGTTCCTGCGATAACTAAACAAGTACTGAAGATACTTCGATGAAACTTGGTTTGCATATAAACGGCAATTTATTATGCAAGACCTTTTATTGCTCACCAGAGGTCAAACGTAACGCGACTGTCACTAAAATTAGATATGAACTAAAACAAACTGGATCCTGCGATAAGTCATAAAGTACTGAACATATTTCGATGAAACTTGGTATACATATAAACGGCAATGTGAGAATTATGTAGGACCTTTTATTTTTTACCAGGGTTCAAAGGTCACGTGATTGTTACTAAAATTAGAAATATACTAAATACTGTTATAATTCAAAAGTACATAAGACATGACCATGAAACTTGGTACAAAGATTGAACTATAGGTTTGCCATTCGTCTGTTTGTCTCTCTATCTGTTCGTCCGTATGTTTGTCCGTCCGTCTTTCTGTCCGTCCCCAAATAACGAGAGAAATTCCTAACATATTGAATAAGACCTACGTATTACAATCATTACATCCGGCGCAACTGGCCATTCCCATAGTTGGCACTCCTGCAAATGTTTCTTAAAACTGGAAAAATCCAAGACCTAGGGTCAACGGTCAGTACCCAAGAATTAGACATATTTTTTTGGCTAATTAATGAACGAATCAAATAATGACACAGAATTCCACGTGTTCACCACATTTGGAAACACCGGACAGTGGTTCTACGTAATCCGAATCGTAATCCTGCCTACATACCCTGAAATAGTATTTAAGGACCGCGCAAGGCTGATTTGCCTGTGCGTGTTCTGATATTGTTTCTGGTAAAACTTTTGTTATTATTTTATTATTTATTATATATTTTTATACTTGAACAATTTGTTGCCACTTGTATTTACTTCTGTTCAGTGCGAATTTTATACTCATGTATTCTTCTTACTTAGGATCAGTTACTGTTATTAAATTATGATGTTAATATCATTATAAATTATCATTTTAAATAATTAATTGATTAGTTTCTCTTGTTCATTTGTTAGCATCTTATATTTTGCCATGTGTATAAATATTGAAAAATTAAGAAATACAATATGGATATCGTAGGTTTATTTAAGCATATTATTCCACAAGATATAAGATGTTTGGCTGATGTAGATAACACGGGGGTATAAATCATCTTATAACAAGGGTAACGAGAAAAATTCCTAACATACTGAATAGACCTACGTAGTACAATCATTACGTCCAGTGCAACTGGCCATTCCCATATTTGGCACTCCCGTAAATATTTCTTAGAACTGGTAAAATCCAAGACCTAGGGTCAACGGTCAGCACCCAAGAATTAAGCATATGCTAATTAATAAACGAATCAAATAATGACACAGATTATCACGTGTTCACCGAATTTGGGAACACTGGACTGTGGTTCTAGGAAATCCAAGCCGTAACCCTACCCACATACCCTGAAATGGTATTTAAGAACCGCGCACGGTTAACTTGCCAGTGCGTGTTCTGATATTTTTTCAGGTAAGACTTTTGTTATTATTGTATTTTATATTTTCATACTTAATAATTTGTTGCTGCATGTATTTACTTTGACTAAGTTCAAAATTAATACTTGAAGAAATTCATTTATTCGTCTTACTTAGAATTTGATATATCAACTAAGTAATTATATTAATATTTTTTTTAAACTAACATTTTATATATATAAATCATTATTCAATTTTTCTGGTTGCTTTATTAACATCGTATATTTTGTTACGTGAATGAATATCTAAATGACTACCATTCTCATTATTATATTGGATACCGTAATTGATGTATATTATATCAAAGCGTAAAATATATATGTAATTTGTGCATGCAAATATATATATATATATTGTTTTCAATATATTACAAGTGCGTGTTCTGATATTTCAGAAAAATAAAATGGGCTGCTTTACATCAACTTAGTTGTTTACACCTCTCACAAGTTAGCAAATACTTCGATTCTTCATAAGTAGCGCTGAACGCTTAAAATGAAGTTTAAAATAATTAAACACATCACTGAAACGAATTCAAGTAAATGAACATAAATATAAAGCTACAGGAAGGTGGAAAAACCCTACCTTACACTTTCCAATATAACGTTTAAAACATACATACTATTGACGATGCTATTTCAATTTAATGATATGTATACTTGTAAATTGTGGTGTGTAGTGACACTATAATAATTGTAATCTCCGTAAATGATGAAAAAATCTCGAGAGTGGATACTAAAGTTGAAAATCTTGAATTCTCATTAGCGAAAGCCGAAAGTGACCTTGGTAACATGAAATCAAAACGCTGAAAGAGTAGAGAGACTGTTGGCGACAAAAGAAACTAAAAACATGTGAATTATGAGTGCGTTTTTGCTAAAAGGACACATTTGTTTTAGACTGATGCAGTCGTTTCTGTCAAAAATCAAATTCTTCATAAATCATGTTTCTTTTATCCTACTTTGCTCCTTGTATAACATGTTTGTCATTTTGATCTTGCTCAAGACACCTGAAAACTGCCCCAAGGAAATGTAACTTAGTAAGATAAAACAAGATGCAGGATTTGTCGACCTTTACATTTCATACACAGTTTCAGCAGTTTGTTTTCAGGGACTAAAATTAGTCTACATTTGTTTGAATGAAGTTCAATTTCCCACCTTTAAACTTTATAATTTGGCTTCTTATTCAACAGTATTCGACATCTTAATGAAAACTAATTTGTAAGTAACGAAAACATATTTTGTTCGAGCTAAGTATCTTATGCAAACGGAATTATATACATGCCCGTTAACAAGTAAATCTGCAATGGCCAGAATAACCGATAAAGCGTACAGTAGTTAGGCGCACAGATTGTTAGTGTTTCTTAGCCAAAGATCTATAAATAAACATGTTTATTTATAGATCTTTGTTCGTAGCCTACTGAGTCAAAATAGATCATACGACGAAAGCTCTCAAGTGTCCATAGCACAGTTTAAGATTTATAAATTGCAGTAATTTGTTGTCAAAATATTCAGAATGAGAATTGGTAACAAGAAAAAACACGTCCGCAACGAGTCATAAATAACCGATGTAGCGCATTAATTTGGTGGCCTTATTCCAGAACAATCCTGTAAATATTTCGGTAACATACAAGTAAATAGCAAAAGTATGGGTGTCATTAGTTTAAAGTGTTCTTTTATATATAAATTGACCTTTTTTACAAACTGTAATTGTAATAAATCACAAGAGTTACACATTATAATACATATTTTATACATTATCTTAAATAATTAAAATGTAAGAAAACGGGTGTGACATTTTGCTGTTTTGAATAAGAACATATTCTGGTTTTGATTTACTGACTAATAGCCTGCAAAGAAAAGAAGTAGTTTTCCGCGATACCTGTTTTGGAAATTCCCCACTCAAAAGACGGTTGGCTTCCGCAAACATTCTAAAAACCAAAATCAAAGTTGAACGCATCCAGTTCGAACGTGTGCATCGCATGGGGAACACTACTTCCGGTTATAAAGGCAATAGTCAGCCGAGGAAAATAGTGGCCAAATTTACACTGTACAAAGACCGAGAAATGGTTCGAAGCCGCCGCAGGAAACTCGACAAAACCGGGTTCTATATGCATGAACAATTTCCACCGGAAATCGAGGCTCGGCGTCGAGCACTCATCCCGGAACTGAAGGAGCTAAGAAAAATGGGCATAACGCTTGGCTACCATGGATGGTGCATGCCCAGTAAGGTTTCACCCAACTCCCAGATTAAATGTCCAGATAAAGTGATAGGTAAGGCAATATACAGTATAAAAAGTGACACGCCAGCCGCTTATTGCATGTGTAAGATTAAATCCCAGTCCCGACAAAGTCATCAAATTATGCAATATATTCGGTACACAAAGTGACACGTCTTGTGTTAGATCAGCCATGCCCTAAATTGATAGCATATTTATCCAGATTTGACCGTGCTATTTATGCCCCTAAATGTATGGTCAGGAAGTTGGGGGGGGGGGGCGCTGGGTGCCCGCCCCCCATTGATCCGCTAGAGATACCATGGTTTACTATATTCAGTAAGCGTAAGATTTCAAGCTTTCAATATTTATTGGAAACTAGGCCTCTTAATTAGAGGCATCAGTTTTAACACAATCAGTAACAAGTGAACACAATGATCTTAAAACATCAGATTAGAAATACAACTATTTTATGACTAGAAAAAGTGATTGCATGAGGGGAAAAATGAAATAATTAATATCCAATGTATTGTTTTGTTTGTCAAAATGGATGATGACATTTCAAAGATTAAAGTTTGTAGGAACAGAATAAAGGAACGATTTCTGCGGTGTAGTGGTACTCTATTTGTTTACTTGGTTGTAACCTACAACTGATTATTACACTCTCCGCGATACCTGTTTTGGAAATTCCCCACTCAAAAGACGGTTGGCTTCCGCAAACATTCTAAAAACCAAAATCAAAGTTGAACGCATCCAGTTCGAACGTGTGCATCGCATGGGGAACACTACTTCCGGTTATAAAGGCAATAGTCAGCCGAGGAAAATAGTGGCCAAATTTACACTGTACAAAGACCGAGAAATGGTTCGAAGCCGCCGCAGGAAACTCGACAAAACCGGGTTCTATATGCATGAACAATTTCCACCGGAAATCGAGGCTCGGCGTCGAGCACTCATCCCGGAACTGAAGGAGCTAAGAAAAATGGGCATAACGCTTGGCTACCATGGATGGTGCATGCCCAGTAAGGTTTCACCCAACTCCCAGATTAAATGTCCAGATAAAGTGATAGGTAAGGCAATATACAGTATAAAAAGTGACACGCCAACCGCTTATTGCATGTGTAAGATTAAATCCCAGTCCCGACAAAGTCATCAAATTATGCAATATATTCGGTACACAAAGTGACACGTCTTGTGTTAGATCAAAGCCATGCCCTAAATTGATAGCATATTTATCCAGATTTGACCGTGCTATTTATGCCCCTATATGTATGGTCCGGAAGTTGGGTGGGGGGGGGGGGGGGCGCTGGGTGCCCGCCCCCAATTGATCCGCTAGTGATACCATGGTTTACTATATTCAGTAAGCGTAAGATTCAAGCTTTCAAGATTTATTGGAAACTAGGCCTCTTAATTAGAGGCATCAGTTTTAACACAATCAGTAACAAGTGAACACAATGATCTTAAAACATCAGATTAGAAATACAACTATTTTATGACTAGAAAAAGTGATTGCATGAGGGGAAAAATGAAATAATTAATATCCAATGTATTGTTTTGTTTGTCAAAATGGATGATGACATTTCAAAGATTAAAGTTTGTAGGAACAGAATACAGGAACGATTTCTGCGGTGTAGTGGTACTCTATTTGTTTACTTGGTTGTAACCTACAACTGATTATTACACTCTCCGCGATACCTGTTTTGGAAATTCCCCACTCAAAAGACGGTTGGCTTCCGCAAACATTCTAAAAACCAAAATCAAAGTTGAACGCATCCAGTTCGAACGTGTGCATCGCATGGGGAACACTACTTCCGGTTATAAAGGCAATAGTCAGCCGAGGAAAATAGTGGCCAAATTTACACTGTACAAAGACCGAGAAATGGTTCGAAGCCGCCGCAGGAAACTCGACAAAACCGGGTTCTATATGCATGAACAATTTCCACCGGAAATCGAGGCTCGGCGTCGAGCACTCATCCCGGAACTGAAGGAGCTAAGAAAAATGGGCATAACGCTTGGCTACCATGGATGGTGCATGCCCAGTAAGGTTTCACCCAACTCCCAGATTAAATGTCCAGATAAAGTGATAGGTAAGGCAATATACAGTATAAAAAGTGACACGCCAACCGCTTATTGCATGTGTAAGATTAAATCCCAGTCCCGACAAAGTCATCAAATTATGCAATATATTCGGTACACAAAGTGACACGTCTTGTGTTAGATCAAAGCCATGCCCTAAATTGATAGCATATTTATCCAGATTTGACCGTGCTATTTATGCCCCTATATGTATGGTCCGGAAGTTGGGTGGGGGGGGGGGGCGCTGGGTGCCCGCCCCCAATTGATCCGCTAGTGATACCATGGTTTACTATATTCAGTAAGCGTAAGATTCAAGCTTTCAAGATTTATTGGAAACTAGGCCTCTTAATTAGAGGCATCAGTTTTAACACAATCAGTAACAAGTGAACACAATGATCTTAAAACATCAGATTAGAAATACAACTATTTTATGACTAGAAAAAGTGATTGCATGAGGGGAAAAATGAAATAATTAATATCCAATGTATTGTTTTGTTTGTCAAAATGGATGATGACATTTCAAAGATTAAAGTTTGTAGGAACAGAATACAGGAACGATTTCTGCGGTGTAGTGGTACTCTATTTGTTTACTTGGTTGTAACCTACAACTGATTATTACACTCTATGAAAATATTGACACCACAAGGAAGTAAATATTTACCTGTAAACAGGTAATTAATTAGTTTCTTCTTGTTTTTGACAAAAGTGAAACAGTCAGAAATATGTGGATTACTTATATTTCAGAAATAACTGTGTGATTATTTTGAGACAATGATAATTTATTCCTAAATGAAACGTAAGTGGAGATACGTTCTTCTAGACCCTAATTTTCGGATCATTACCTTTTTCGGATATAATATGCCTGTGTTGATTGCATGTATCCGCTATATATTTTCATTTCATATTTTAATTGGACTGTGAAGTAAATCATTTTACTACTTAAAATTAAAATACCATGAAGCATAAAACATATATGTATTGGAGTAGTCTTATTAATAAGCGTAGAACAAATTGTTAGTACTCACTGACTCAGCGAATATTGAGCTACGTTTTATATGGGCAATATTCGCAGCGCATAACCAGGATCGACCATTTCTGTGGTGGAAAATAATCCTTCTTTGTCTATATTGTTCCGACAGGATTTTGATTGCAAATAGATAGTTATTGTGAACAGATTGCAAAACAAGTTACATACCTGGGCAGATAAACATTCCTAACTAATGTCCCATAAATATTTTTATAATGACACTCTCATTTAGGATGTATGAGCAAGTTAAACCTACACATCTTTGCATTTTTAAATAAAACTCGATAACTGCTGCTGTGTATCAGTGTGTTCAATTTTATCAACAAATCTGCCAAATCGGCATTGCGTCATTTCTATTGGTCAGTTGATTCTATTAACAAAATTAAAGGTGTACACAAAGCAAAATAATGGCGGTCTGTACATAAATGTAGTAGATGAATATGCAGGTTTAAATCAGAATTTATGCATGACTCCTAGGTAAATTTCTGCATATGTTAAGCAGTGGTAATAAAGTTTAACTTAAAAGGTAAACTACATCGATGGATAACTTTATTGTTGCAAATAATAGGAATTGAATAAAACTTCAGGTTTCAACCACATAAGGTGCTTTGGCGAAAAGACGTTCCAACGAATTTAGCCCTATATGAAAAAGTAACACTAAATTTGTCGCACGTCTTATAAATAAGATTATAATAAGCTGTGTTACTTTTCATATAGGGCAATTTGTTGTAACATCTTAATGCTCAATTCGAGGGTTGAGTGTGAAACTATTGTATCAGAAATGGAAAAGTTAAGCAGATACAACAGTTTCACGCTTAACCCTCAATGTGTGTCGTGCTGCCGAGGGAAGCCAAGATGAACAAAGTTTAAACCCTTTATTGCTTGTATATGCGCATGGTAAAAAGCTGAAATGACACAAATGCACACTTTGTACAAAGCGTGACTAGAAGTGAGAAAGCGTTAACCTAAAATGTAGCGTCCAGCCATTGCGTAAATACGCTAATTCAAAAACAACTGAAGACCACTGGGATTAATACATGCACGTATTGTAAATCCAGCAAATACCGGAGGAGTGCGTAGACTACCTCGTAATACATCAGACGCTGACATGACAAATTTCTAAATTTAGCCGAACATTCACGTACAAACTGAACAACTACAAAATGACTAAGCGGTACAGTAGGCTCATGTTTCAGAATGTACCTATGCTTAAATGCCAAATAATCCTTCACACAGTTTGTTACAAGTCAATAATTACTAAAATAAATGACATTTCTAACAGATATAAACATATAATACAGTGCTTAAGTCATAGCAAAACATAACAATAATATATACGTTAAGTAAATCCAACAATATGTTTCCTGATATTTTTTTAGCGAACCTGTACTTGGATTAAAACAAATTGAGTATGAAATTGTTTCGTGAAAATATTAACTATTAAGACGTGTACAAACTGATTCTTGGTTGTCATTAATGTAATATATAATAAAAAGCATTAAAACCAGTGTAACTTACCCCATGTGGGCCTATGAACGCCAGAAATTATGAATTACATGATTTGCACGTAAAACGCTTGAAGAACGTATTGGGAACAAAAAACCAAAAAGACAATGGAACCACCGAAAAGCAAATAGGCATAACAACAGTAAATTTCCTGGAACAGCGGTTCCAGTACAGTGTGGGTCATTGAATCAAACATTGATTTGCCAAGTTTTGGCTTTCAAGTCAGAAGCAAGTCTACACAGAGTAGATCTGTGTGTTGCTCAAAATCTTGTGGAGTAATCAGAGTTCTCGGTAATGGGAGATTCAGCGTATTTGGACCTGAAATTTTCCAAAAAGGACGCCATAAAATCCAGGGTCAGATTCTAGGACGCGTCAATATCCGGTTGCGTACGCATGTTTTTCCAATACACTAAATGATCGCTCATTCCGATTAACCTTTCTATCGACATTGTTTGGCTACTGCAGCAGTATGTCAAGTGTCGATATTATCTTTCCGTAGGTGGAGTCAGGATTACCCCAGCTATCCACTCAGCCAATGAAATAGCGCATATCTTCAGAAGCACTTTTTCACAGTGTGAGCGACAGGATCTCAGTCATGGCTCGTTTTAATTAATTGAGGGCCACAGTAAAAGGGGTATTATTTGTAACAAGTTCAATTTCGGTGTTTGTTCTTTGGAACGTGCTAACGGTAGACGTCGAGAGTTAAGACACGGACTTTAAGAAGTGCAGGTTCGCGACTAATTAAGCTAATAATAATTACATCTAATTTACTTAAATAGTCAAACTGAGATAGAAGGCGTTAATTGGAATGCTCCAATTTCCAAGCGTTTCATTAAACAGATATTGTAAGTTTATATGCAGAATTTGTTTCATCAGGACGTTTTAATACAGTATATTTTATAGTGTTTATTTGTTTTTATATTTGCGATAAAGTTATTGCTTTTGAAAAGTGTAGTGTCATAATGCAGCAACGGACGTTGCAACAGTTCGGACTCGGAGTTAAACAGTAAACGTGATTGTGAAGCGAAAGTGACTATGACTATGTAGATGCTGATGTATCACGATTTTGATATGATGTGTTGATGAGTTTGTAGTGAATTATGTAGATGGCCATACTGATGAGATGTTGATGTATTATCTTATTGAAATTGATGTCTAATATGTATGTTTATGTATTTGTGAAAATGTTGTATGGACTATGGTTATACATGAAATAAAAATAATAGTTTGTAATAGTAACTATTATAACAAAATATGGTTTAAATATGGTTTATTCAATATACATTAGACACATATAAAAATATGAAGGTAATCAAATACTGATCTGGAACGCTTAATTATGGTGGGACTCCTACGTTTTCTGAGGACTGAGTCCTGGACTCAAGGTTTCAAAATCCTAGTGTGAACTCTGGAGTAATAATTTTGCCTCACTTCAGTCACATGGCATCAGCTATCAGTTGTACACAGACTCGAAGTGACTCAGCATGATTTTGTGGCTACACAATCTGAACCTCTCCGCGTAACTCTGCATAGACACACCTAGTAATTACTCGCATTGAACATCAAAAATGCTGAGGTTACATCAGTGTTTTTTTTTCACCTTTGGGGGAAAGATGGCAGGGCCCTTCAGGCGGGGAATTTTATGGCAAAAGGGGAAATTTTTTGGCAGAAAAGCATTATTACATTTTTATATTCTACTTTTTATAAAACAGTAATCAATTGTTTTGCTACAAATGATTATGCACAAATTTAGTTTGATAAAAAATTGCTGGGATTGTTTACAAAAATTCCTCTATCTTAGTCATTTTTTGTCCGATTTTGGTCAAGTTTTTTTTCAAAATAAAGCTTACATTCTGAGGGGGAATTTAAAGCTAAATATAGGGGAAAAATATATACATTATTAGCAGGGCAGATTCTGAGGGGAATTTTAAGGTAAATATAGGGGAAAAATATATACTTTTTTAGCAGAGGAATGGGGCCGAATTTTGGCCCCAAATTGACCATAAAAAAACAACACTGTACATGATTATTTTGTTTCAGTAAGTTTTTTAAACATGTTAATTGTTCCACAAATGGTAATTCCTGTTAATACGCTTAAGGTAAGGAACTTTAATAATTTGCAAAAAACTAATTACCAAACATGTAAATATAATAACAAATATTTTTTCTAATGCTTTTGAAGTTGGCAAATGGAAACAACTGCATCAAAATGATGCAAGTCAGATCATTTGCTAGAGTCAACAATTTGTTATTTGCAATTTGCTAGAGTCAACAATGTGTTATTTGCAATTTGCTAGAGTCAACAATTTGTTATTTGCAATTTGCTAGAGTCAACAATTTGTTATTTGCAATTTGCTAGAGTCAACAATGTGTTGTTTGCAATTTGCTAGAGTCTACAATGTGTTATTTGCAATTTGCTAGAGTCAACAATTTATTATTTGCAATTTGCTAGAGTCAACAATTTGTTATTTGCAATTTGCTAGAGTCAACAATGTGTTATTTGCAATTTGCTAGAGTCAACAATGTGTTATTTGCAATTTGCTAGAGTCAACAATTTGTTATTTGCAATTTGCTAGAGTCACCAATGTGTTATTTGCAATTTGCTAGAGTCAACAATTTGTTATTTGCAATTTGCTAGAGTCAACAATTTGTTATTTGCAATTTGCTATAGTCAACAATTTGTTATTTGCAATTTGCTAGAGTCAACAATTTGTTATTTGCAATTTGCTAGAGTCAACAATGTTTGCAATTTGCTAGAGTCAACAATTTGTTATTTGCAATTTGCTAGAGTCAACAATGTGTTATTTGCAATTTGCTTGCATCAGAAAGCTGGATTCTGCTTCAATTGAAATCACTCATATTTTGTGTGTGATTAATTCTGATTTTAAATTGTATATAAAGCAAATTTTTTTCATTTACTTCCGATTTACCATATTTGGAGCCTTGTTGACAACTTTAACCAATGGAAATTACATTTCAATAAACATCGTACACAGCTGACCAATAGAATGACATAATGCTTACATTGTAGGAGGATATTGTTTAATTTTTACGCATCTACACTAGATTCTTTTAAAGAATACTATCTTAGTGTTGAATACAGATATGTTTACTTGGTGAGGCGTAGAAAACCAAAACCATGAGCCTTGGCAAGTGGTTTAGGTTTTCGTGCTGAGCAAATAAACGTATCTGTATTCAACACTTACCTGGTATATGTTTTCAATTTCTATTGCATTCAAAGTGGATGTAATCGCACATATATCTACAAACAGTTATTGAGAAATCAACTTTTGAGTTCTCTGTACTTTATTACCACATATTATCATAATAATGCTAAGCATGTTATGTCAGCACATAAAAGTAGTGACAGATATTTGTGTGTGTGTGTGTATTTCGAAGTTTATGAGGTCCTTCCGTGCCTGAGGCTGCATTATGTGAGGACCCGGAGTGTGTCCCAGCACTCCTACCTAATTAATTTACTAGAGACTCACGAAAGTTGGGACAAATTTTGAATCATAGCTGCAATTTCCAGCTATTTATTTTTTACTGAAAGATATTTAATTTTGGTGTGGTCTTGTGCTGTGGGGGGAGTACCCGGAGGAAACCCCACCTGTCCGGTATGGTGACCACCAACCAAACTCACATGCGCCGGGAGTGGGAAGCGAACCCGGGCTGCCTAGGTGAGAAGCGCGTGTACCAACCACTGCGCTAGCCGGACAGCCAAGTGACAGATATTTTGGTCACTGCAACATGTGTTATATCGGAAAATCACCACATATATGGTCTTTCAGTAATAATTAAGATCCTTTGGATGAATGTTGCCCACATTTAATATCTACTCCGAAATGGAAGAATTTTGATATATATAAATAAAAAAGTAATTTGAAAAAAATATATATTAAACAAAAATTGGTTTGGCCTTTGCGGCTTTTTGTTGTCATTTATACCTTTCCATTATTATTATGCCAGTGATATTCATGTGTACCGGCACCCACTTCAGATTTACAAGTCATATCTTTTGTCAGGTTGGTTCGTATTTAAGGATCACACAATGCCCCCAAAATAACAAAAGCATAATGAACTTAGTTGAAAGTTTTAAAGTGTCAGACAGTAATTTAAAACAATTAGGGTCAGGTTTCAGTTGAGAGGCGTACCTTTAAATTGAATATGTATCACATTTAGCAATTTCAGGGTAGTTGTTCCAGAATGTCATTGTTTTTGGATCTGATATGCACGCCTCCAAGTTCATTTATAATATTATCTGATTTACAGACATGTCACAGTTATTATTTAAACTTAATGAACTAAGTCCCCATGGATGACAATGAATCGAAACATTTAATGTAGTTAAGGTCCTTTTGTTTGTTAAATGGCCGAGTTAAAAACATTAAAGCCTTATGCTTTTTTAACAAATTAATCATTAAATAATTAAAGGCAGTGTACTGAATGATATTTAGCAATAATAATCTGTGAAATGTGAAATTGTTGTGAATGACATGGACGTATTTTGAATGTACCAGTTCTTCATCTATGTTCAGTATTAGATACTACTGTAACAGAAATGTTGGTAAGGTTTCAAGAAACTGATAAGTTTATGTTAGAAAATCAATATTTAAAATAATAGGATACAATGATAATACTTATAACTCTTCTTATTATTATTACAGACTACAGAAGTATCACTTTCATCTTCTTTTTTTATTTTAAGAAATATTTAAAATTGATGATGATGATGATTATGATGATAATGATGATGATGAATTTTATTTTCCTTTATTTATTATTATTTCTGTAATTGTCCATATTATTATTACAGACTACAGAAGTATCACTTTCATCTTCTTTTTTTATTTTAAGAAATATTTAAAATTGATGATGATGATGATTATGATGATAATGATGATGATGAATTTTATTTTCCTTTATTTATTATTATTTCTGTAATTGTCCATATTATTATTACAGACTACAGAAGTATCACTTTCATCTTCTTTTTTTATTTTAAGAAATATTTAAAATTGATGATGATGATGATTATGATGATAATGATGATGATGAATTTTATTTTCCTTTATTTATTATTATTTCTGTAATTGTCCATATTATTATTACAGACTACAGAAGTATCACTTTCATCTTCTTTTTTTATTTTAAGAAATATTTAAAATTGATGATGATGATGATTATGATGATAATGATGATGATGAATTTTATTTTCCTTTATTTATTATTATTTCTGTAATTGTCCATATTATTATTACAGACTACAGAAGTATCACTTTCATCTTCTTTTTTTATTTTAAGAAATATTTAAAATTGATGATGATGATGATTATGATGATAATGATGATGATGAATTTTATTTTCCTTTATTTATTATTATTTCTGTAATTGTCCATATTATTATTACAGACTACAGAAGTATCACTTTCATCTTCTTTTTTAATTTTAAGAAATATTTAAAATTGATGATGATGATGATTATGATGATAATGATGATGATGAATTTTATTTTCCTTTATTTATTATTATTTCTGTAATTGTCCATATTATTATTACAGACTACAGAAGTATCACTTTCATCTTCTTTTTTTATTTTAAGAAATATTTAAAATTGATGATGATGATGATGATGATTATGATGATAATGATGATGATGAATTTTATTTTCCTTTATTTATTATTATTTCTGTAATTGTCCATATTATTATTACAGACTACAGAAGTATCACTTTCATCTTCTTTTTTAATTTTAAGAAATATTTAAAATTGATGATGATGATGATTATGATGATAATGATGATGATGAATTTTATTTTCCTTTATTTATTATTATTTCTGTAATTGTCCATATTATTATTACAGACTACAGAAGTATCACTTTCATCTTCTTTTTTTATTTTAAGAAATATTTAAAATTGATGATGATGATGATGATGATTATGATGATAATGATGATGATGAATTTTATTTTCCTTTATTTATTATTATTTCTGTAATTGTCCATATTATTATTACAGACTACAGAAGTATCACTTTCATCTTCTTTTTTAATTTTAAGAAATATTTAAAATTGATGATGATGATGATTATGATGATAATGATGATGATGAATTTTATTTTCCTTTATTTATTATTATTTCTGTAATTGTCCATATTATTATTACAGACTACAGAAGTATCACTTTCATCTTCTTTTTTTATTTTAAGAAATATTTAAAATTGATGATGATGATGATTATGATGATAATGATGATGATGAATTTTATTTTCCTTTATTTATTATTATTTCTGTAATTGTCCATATTATTATTACAGACTACAGAAGTATCACTTTCATCTTCTTTTTTAATTTTAAGAAATATTTAAAATTGATGATGATGATGATTATGATGATAATGATGATGATGAATTTTATTTTCCTTTATTTATTATTATTTCTGTAATTGTCCATATTATTATTACAAAAAAAAGTCTACAGTATAAAGTATACGGAACTTAATGATTCAAAGGAACACAAATTCGTGCTTGGTAAAACTAAGTGGGAATAGTATTATTGGTAATTAAACAACCTGTGCGAAGGAACACAAATACATTTGTTTCAGATTAATAATTGCTCATAATCAAAGTTTGTTCTGATGGACTGCACTGTCTGCCCTTGAGCACCCATGAAACCACCATGTTTTGCAGTGTTGTTGTCATTACTGCAATGATGATTTTACTAATTGATATGTCGCGCAATGTGTGACATCATTTGACTAATACGCAAGCCCTGGGGGCTAGCGAGTAAGTTGCTAACATTATCAGTTATCAGAGCATCATATGACAACATTAGGGCAATTTTAGACTGGTGTACTCTGGTAGTGTTGTGTTAATGGTAAATTTTGGATATTTGACGATTAGTGGGTCTTAATTTTAGTTCTATTTGTAGAACTTAATTGAACAATAAGCTCGTGATACTATTGGAATTATGTTACAGTGGACTCCAGGTATATTACTGACCATTTATAACTCATGATACGTGTAAATGTATTTATAATTTTTAAAGTATTATTATCATTATCATCAGTATTATTATTATAACTTATATTTAATCATGTTGAAAATAATACTTATAATAGTGGTGTTATTGTTGTTAGCATTAATATTATATTATTATTTTATGGAAACAACTGATTATGTTATCTGTTTATTTTTATATAGATAGTCAATGGTGCACATTGATTTCAAAACAAAGTAGATAATTATTTATAAAAAAAACCATTGGTAATCTAAACAGTGAACAACACTGCAGTTGTGACAATTAAAAGGGCACCAATATTGTGAATGACAAATAAATAGATTAAGCCTATTAAATTTAGTTGTATGAAAAACATCAGGCTCAATAAAACAATTGAGCCTGTTTCCTGGGTAGAACCAGTACAATGTGAATGCTGTCTGTGATCTGGATTTCAAAATACAATATCCCAATCGTTAAGAATCATGCCATTACTAAATTGCTACAAGTAATGGTAATGTACAATTATTAAAATGTTTAGTGTTCAATGGACACAAAACCAAGTAAACTGATTAAAGTTTCATTCAAATAAATTTAGTCAATGTCCGTTTAATTATTCTCATTGTTTTATAAATGTTAACATAAATTCCTTGTGTTCGTCATGTAGATCATTTATTCAAATTGCCCCGAGGATGATGTCTATAAATCGGGAATATTTGATCTTAATTACTCATGCATTACTGACCACATAGTTTAACGGTAATTTGAACTTTATATCCCTTCTGAATATTTTATTGATAAATTTGGGCTCCAATAAAACACTGGCCCAATAAATATTATTTCATTTCATAATTCTCAAAATTTTAGAATAATGAAATGAAATAATATTTATTGGGCCATCGTTTTAAATGCACTGCCAATCCTAATTACATAGGTAAAGTAATTCACTTTAAATATAAAAATATGATTTTGCAAGTTTTTGGGACTACTTTATATGCTTTAATGATGTGTGTAAAATGATTATCCGACAAATAATATGTCATAATGATATTCACATATTGTAGAAGTTTAAAAGTATAAAGTGTATTTTACTGTTCTATTATAGAAGTTTAAAAGTGTATTTTACTG
Source organism: Congeria kusceri (assembly GCA_027627225.1). Classification (NCBI taxonomy): domain Eukaryota; kingdom Metazoa; phylum Mollusca; class Bivalvia; order Myida; family Dreissenidae; genus Congeria; species Congeria kusceri. Next base: position 10,002,703 of record CM051027.1, read on the forward strand.
TTCCATTAATTAATGCCAAAATACATGTAAAACTTGTTACGGAAATAGAAATGTTATTTAATTTTAGAATCTATAAAATGTTACTATAGGCACTAAATGCTAAGTATCGGTAAGTAACTTCTTTTATTAAAGTGGCATATGTATTCGTGCACAATAATAAAGCTGTTTATAAAACTGGATTAATTTCACCTAGTCCAATGGGTCTTGATGTCAGTTGTTGTAAATAAGGAAAGTTAAGGACAAGTTGGTGACTGTTATGATTGGTGATTGATTTGGAGAAGTAGGGGGCGTCTTGTCTTTAGAAATGGCAATCAAAGGATTTATGGAGACAGCTCACATAACACATCAATACCTTGCAGAAACTGTGAACAACATGATGCTAATATTGCAAACAACAGTGGTCTGGGAAAAAGATGTTTTTGTCACAATGTAATGCTTCATTGCACTGAGGTTTGAATGTTGAACCAAACACCTTGCTTTTTTTGTGACCTAAAATATCAGAGTTGCCTCACAGTATATAGCATGGAATGAAAATGCGTGTGGTAGCATAGCATATGAAAAATATACTGTATAATAGGAAACTATACTACATATAAATTAGAGATGGTACTAGGTTTTTTGTTTTTTTATTTAAGTAGTAACTAATCATATATGATAGAAAACTAAATGAATAGACAATGTTGAAAATTCTCACAATCTAATCTGAAAGAAGAAAAAAGCTCACAAAAGTGTGACAGAGAGGTGACATTTGTTTGTACATATTGTTATATATTTATTACTGTTTCAGTGGTGAACTGGATTAATGCAACAACCAGGCCTGATCCAAACATGATGTAGAATTGTAAGTAAAATAGTTTAATTTTTTTGTGGGAAGATATCTTTTATATTTAAGGACAAAAAGGTGTTTTCCTTGATTTTTATATGGAACTTAAAAAACTGATCTTCATTTTATGAAATTGGAAATTTAATAAACTCGCAGCTTACCTGCAGGTATTTTGTGTTTGAAAATGTTGTATGCAAAAAAAAATGTCAAATTTAGTCCTAGCTAACATTAAAGCAGCTGTCCAGAAATATGTTAATAAAATAAAACTTTGCAGAAATCGTTTCTAATGGACATCTTCCCGATCAAATTACAAAAAAACGCATTGAAATTAGTAAAATAATAACGTTTTGGTAACTTTGTATCATAAAATTATCTGTATGCGACAGCCTGTGATGCCTCTGGAGTCAATCAGCATGTACATTAGTGTATAGTCCGTCTGTACCAAGCATTTTCGAACATGGACATTATAAAATGCCTTTCATAAATAAGAAACAGTTTTCAGTGGAGTTAAAAGGCATTGACTTTCATTAGAACTTATGCGAATTTAAGATGTATTGTCTTATATTATAAAGACTGCAGTTATAAATGGAACAGTCAATACTTATTCGAGACTGCTTTATTATTGAAACACCATATGCTTTGCATTGGAGAAGTTATTGAGTCCAAAAGATGGTACAACACTTAATTGTTACAATTGTAACATTTATATAACGAAAATCATACCAAATGCACTGGGTTGTAACAGAAAGTTGATGTACTTATCCCTTTGCAAGTGCAGTCAGACTGTCATAGTGAATTGAGTAACTCCATAGATGTTAGAACATACCCGTCACTTTTACGCAAATGATGATCGTCAAATGAAATTATATAAATGTCATAGTAAGTAAATAAAAGTGAGCAATGAAACATCATCATGTCAGGTTTGTTAATAGGAAAGAATGGTATGCAAAGGACTCTATGAAAACGGTGATAAATATTTGAGGCTTGTCATGGGGAAATCGGGCTGAATTATGCATGTGCATAAAGTGTCGCCCCGGATACGGGACTGCACTTACTGCTTACAGTGGATGTATGTTTAGAAGAGACTTCATTGAAACAGAAAATACCATAAAAGCGGAAAGTGTCGTCCTGGATTAGTCTTGGCGGATTGGACACGCCGATCCCTGACGACACTACGCAGATGCATCCAGCCTGGATTTCCCACGACATGCCTCATTTGTTTTGTACAAAATTTACTATTTTTGTTATTCAAAAACATTAGCTTCACGGAGGTGCTTTTTTCATTTCGATGATTTTAAACTCTTAAAACCTGAAAGTATCAGAGTGCAATTCAGGATATGTACCAGGTAAAAAATAATGATTAATAAGTCAATTATCATAATTATTAGTGTATAAAACATAACTACATTATGTAGTTATATACTTAGGTTTGGAATCGGTCAATCATATAGAAATAAATACGAGGCATTTACAAATTTAGGTAACATAAGTTTGTAAATGCCTCGTATTTATTTCTAAATGATTGACCGATTCCAAACCGGAGTATATACCTAAGTGCCCAGGTGTTCTGTGTGCTAAATAAATGTGCTTTATATGTAATAGTTTATGTAATCTAATGCATTTTGCCTTCCATTGTTGCCTAGAGGGATAATGAACAGCTCTTTGAATTTTTTGTAAGCATGGGGTAATGTGGCTTTTGTGTGTGCAAACTGTTAGAATAGTCAAGTGGAAAACTGTGAAATTTATTGAAATCAAATGTGACAGTACAGAAAAGAATGGAATATTATATTTTATTTTTAAACAAATTTTATAATCCTAGTTTAATTTAAATTCAAGCCTCTGACTCCAAACGTTCTTAAGCTTGGGCGTAATATTTGATATTAGCAAATGAAATTCAAGACTGACAGGTAAAAACCATTTTTGCCTTGGTTAACATATAAGATTAAGACTTAGATAGGAGGTGATATACATATGAGGCGTGTCGTGGGAAACCCAGGCTTAATGCATGTGCGTAAAGTGGATTTTGCAGTCCGCACAGGCTAATCCAGGATGGCACTTTCCGCCTACAGTGGATATATGTTAACAAGAGATTTCCTTGAAACAGAAAATACCATAAAAGCAGCAATCGTCATTCTGGATTAGCCAGGCTAATCCAGCATGACTAAACTTTACGCACATGCATTAAGCCCAGTTTTCCCACAACACACATCATATAGTTTGAGAGTTTCTGGTTGTTCATCTGTTGGTTTCAAGTCATTCTCAGACTCAAGTTTCAAGAAACTGATAATTAATAAAGCTCATTGCATTGAGGTGTTGCTTATACATTATGTAATGACACTGAACATTCGGCCCGCACCCCATTACTTAAAATTAAACTTGCTACTTTGTGTACTAGTATATCACTTGTCACATATGGACATTGATGTTGATATTAATAACATGTTGCAACTATATTTCCAGTAACTTGACCATTCTGACAGGTTGAAATTGCATGCCATTGACCAAGTTATTGCCCTTTTACTGATAAAAAGTATTTCTGCAAGTTTTCTTGCATCACCTTAAACATGGGTGTCAAAGATTTTTTACAGATGTCTACAAATGTAATTAACGGCCATTATTTGTATACCAGCCAATGTGACACACTCCTTTCTGTCAATACATTATGAATGGGCATATCAATTCTGTAGATTTTCTTTTTGTGAAGTGTTCCAGATCAACCTTTCATTATAAATTAAAGGAAACATTACAATTTCTCTCAAGAGGTCTATTGTTACCTTTCCCTATGACTACAAAGAATCTTAAACTTAATGTTAGTCCTAGTTTTTAATAATAACCTATTAAAATCATATGAGGCATATTGTGGGAAAGCTGGACTTGATTCACATGCGTAAAGTGTTGTCCCAGATCAACCTGTGCAGTCCGCACAGGCTGATCCGGGATAACACTTTCCGCTTTTATGGTATTTTCTGTTTCAAGGAAGTCTTTTCTAAACATAAATCTACTGTAGGCGGAAAGTGTCATCCCAGATTAGCCTGTGTGGACTGCACAGGCTGATCTGTAACGACACTGTACTCACATGCATTAAGCCCGGTTTTCCCAAGACACACCTCATATGTAACAAGCATTCTCATTGGTCATTACTTTGAGTTGAGACTAAGTTTGAGATTGAGATTGAGATCTTTGGACCTGGAACTCACGATTGTGATTCAAGAGACATGAAAATGTTCTGTCAGGTAATTTATATGAGGCATGTAGTGGGAAAACCGGACTTAATGCGTAAAGTGTCGTCTCGGATTAGCCTGTGCAGTCCGCACAGGCTAATCCAGGACGGCACTTTCTGCCTACAGTGGAATTATGTTTAGAAGAGACTTCCTGAAACAGAAAATACCATAAAAGCGGAAAGTACCATCCCGGATTAGCCTGTGCAGACTGCACATGCTAATCCGGGACGAAACTTAACGCACATGCATTAAGACCGGTTTTCTCATGACGCGCCTTATATTAATTTTAAAACAGCACAATGATAGTAAGTTCAGACCAAAGGCATTTTTTCTGGTAATTAAGTGTACCTATAGATGACATTCGGAGTGTATAAATATACCAGCGGCGTAGCTTCTATTAGGCCTTGTAGGTTGCAGCCTACACATTTGTTCAGAAATAATGAAAAAAAAAAAAGCCAAATCTGCAATAAAATCGAAAGCTTCAGGGGGTTGGGGTTGTAATCTAAATTACTGTTCAGCTCAATTTGTGTTGTTTGACTCATTTAAGTTTGTGATAATACTTCAAAATGATGTGATGCTGCCAAAAATACACCAATATCATCTCCAAAACCTACCGAAAGTACAAGAAATGATGGGAAAATGCACTCCCCCATACACTGGCCACTGGACAATATACAAAGTGGCCTACACATATTTTGGGACCAAGCTACGCCCTTGTATACATAATGTTTTAGAACTCCAACTTTCAGCCTAATTATACAAAGACCTGATAATAACATTTATATTAGTTGTATAACATGAGCTGTTATTTTTTATCTTGCACATTTGGATCTTTTTATAAGTGTCCTATTTACAGATTTACAACATGTTTGGTAATTCATGGGAGCATTCTGTTTTAACACTGAAAAACCAATTATTTTTAATATAAAATAATTATGCTTGTGTAAATTAAACTTAATAAACATGACTATACAAATCACTGCTAACAAAAGGCTAAACAGGGTAAGACCAGCGTAGGGGACCTATTAGTCAGGTGTGTGAGCTGCTTTGTCAAAGAGAGAGCAAGGGGGTGTTATACAATTATAATTAACTTGTTTGTCCTGACCTACAGTGTTAAATTACACTGAACAAATTGTGGTTTGTAAGTTGGAAGTTTGTACTTTGTGCACACAGCTTCACTTCACTGCATCATTGTAATTGATGGTTTAAGGCATTTGATAGTTCGGCTAACTCCAGGGGTGGATTTTAAATGGTGGATAAATGTGAGGTGAGTAGGAAGTTGTTGTAAGTTTTTTAGATCACTTGATTCAGGATCTTTTTTTTTTTTTTTTTTTTTAAAGAAATGATTTAATGTATACATATATTTACATTGACCAAATTGGAACCTTTGTTTAGCACAGGCTTTAGGCTTAAAATTAACCTCCTAACAAACCATGATATGGTTGTCATAAATATTTTGTACTTATTCCAAGCTTTACTGAGATCACATTTAAAGCTGTCATCTTTATAGACAAAGATTTGAATGCACTAAATATTTGACACAAAGTACTTAACTTAAATGTTTGCAATTTTTCTGTGCTAAAATTACTGTTCGATTTCAATTCAGACATAACCTCTTTTATACTGAGAGATTTCTTTTGACAGTTGATTACAATTGCAAATATTATACATGGACATGTTTTTCAATACATTTCGATCTGCATTTGTCCGGGCTTTGTTAATAGGTGCTATTTCAAAAGAAATAGGTGCTTACTTTTACCCAAGTTATCTTTCTGTCAACTATTAATAAATGTATATTTTAGTTGTTCTGCATTTTATAAACATACAATGACAACATTTAGCACATGTATTGATTTGTGGACTTACATTGGATTTATGGAGTTACAGGAGGAAATTAGTTACGGATAATGGTGAACTGATTGTCAGCAAAACATGTAATGTCAAGAATTTTATAAGAAATTAATTAACGATATGTCAGTAGTTTCCACAAGTATAGTGGATTGTAGTGATATTGAATGTTATTTTGTGGTTGTATTGAGCGAAAGGTTGGTCTAAGATTAAAAAATTTGTGTACTGTCTGGAACACAGTTTGACTGGTCGGGCCATATTCGATGGACCTTAGTGTTAATTTTGATGACTGAAACCTGATGATCAATTTGCACCGAGATATTAAAATGTTTTAATGGAAATGAGCAGGGAGTTGTCTCAATTCTTTTAGCATGCTATCCTTGCCAATGAGCCACAAGTGGTGTTGCATTACTCTGATTAAAATGCAATTAAGTGAACCATGCTGTTAATTGTTTTATCTTTTGGTAATTTGAGCTTTGGATTGATAAAAGTGACTGGCCAGTGATTGTCTGGAGAATTTCACTGTCTTGTTGGTAATGTATTGTAAACTTTGGTTTTGGCTTGATCTGAGCACTTTGCCTTGTGGCTTTGGGGAAAAGTGGAATATGCAATTCTGTGTACTGGTAATATGTTTATTACATTCTAAATATGTATAATTAACAGCATTTATTGTACAATTCAGAATTATTGCTTTAAAATGTTTTGTTCATGATCATGTACTACTTGTATATCATGGTGTACCAAGACAGAATTTAAATAACACTCATGCATGTCATATTAAATGATGCAATGAATTGTGAGAGATCTGAAATCACGCCTACCTGCAGTAACTCCATTTTAGATTTGGGTTGTGATGTGATGTTTTAACCTTTTGTATTTCCATGTTAACTGTTACGGTTTATTATGCAAGAGTGTAAAGGAGTGTGCGGATAATAAGTTAGGCCAGAGTTTGTTGATTTTTAGCTTCTCGAATCTGCTGACCCAATTTTTTTTAAATAAAAAAAAACCCACAAAAAAACAACATTGTTCATGTAATCAACCAAAATTTGATAAAAATTATTTATTTCCACTGATGCTGTATTCCTTATGAACAATTAACAGTTTTCAACTCACAGTTACTATGGAAAACACTGAAATATATTTTTGAGGCGCATGGTGGGAAAACTAGACTTAATGCATGTGCGTAAAGTGTCATCCCAGATTAGCCTGTGCAGTCCACACAGGCTAATCCAGACAGCACTTTTCGCCTACAGTGGATTTATGTTTAGAAGAGATTTCCTTGAAACAGAAAATACCATAAAAGCGGAAAGTGCCATCCCAGATTAGCCTGTGCGGACTGATCCGGGATGACACTTTACGCGCATGCATTAAGTCCTTTTTTCCAACAACGTGCCTCATATTTATTCAGTAGTAATCATTTTGATTTTATATGCATGTTTATATAACAAACGTTGCATTAATTTATTCTTGTTATTGTCATGTCATGGAAAATGTATTTTTCCACTCATGTCGTGCTGTGTTTTGACAAAAAAATTCTGGCCTTAATATAATGCCCCTGTATCATTGGCATTCAACCCATTTGTGCCACCATATATAGATCTGGGTCTGAACCTTTTGATATATTTAAACACTTTTATCAATTTTTTGTGTGTATTTACTTAGCTGATGTACAGAGTATTAAAGTTCAGGTTAAAAGTAGTATTTTGAATTTGATATTTTATTTAGTAAACCAAATCGCACTACAGAGTTATCACAAAACCTTAAACACTGAGACGAAAAAAGAGAGGTAAATAACTTGTTATAAATTACGCTTACAACTTATTGTTAAATCAGACTAAATACATTTAATGTTTAGGAAAATTTGCCAAATATATTTCTTTTCATTTTTAATCCAATTAGGAATGCTATAATTTCTCATGAAATGTCAAATTTTATGTTTTAGTGAGTCTGTTCACAATGTTTCTCTGAGTTTTTTGTAGCCAAACTTCTTTGAATAATTACTAGTCATTGATAACAGTTAGAGTAACTCCTGGAGTCCCAGCAACATAATGTACTGGTATATTATTCATTATATGGAAATCATACCGTTTGCTTTATTATGAACTGTTTGGTTATGTTGTTTTAGGATCTGTTCGTTTTGATATACATGTACAAGTCGATTCGGAAACTTATTATCTTGTTAAATAAACTTCATTTCTGTATAAAAACCTGACAAAGGTACTTCAATTTAAACTTAAACAATCATGAACAATAATAAAAGTAAAAATATAAATGTCTCTTGAATAATTACATGTTCATTCAAAGAATTATAAACTAAGTGTTAACTGATTTATTTCAATGTTTGTTCCATGTTTGTATTTTTCACCAATATTGACTTTAACACGATCACGCAATCATACTCTGTTTTTGACAATGTTGACAAGAAATCCTCAAGCGTTCTGGTCTTTCCTTGTTGAAAATCCTTTTGTTTTCTCCTGTGCAAACATGAATGCTGGTCAATATGTTTTCATTAGGGATCAAAATGTTAATCATTTGTTTTCAAGCCTGTGCCAATCTTCGCCCAATCTCCTCTCAAAACTACAAGTGTTTTACTTTCATATTTGCTTAATAGCTAAATATGTTTATGCTTAAAGTATTATGGCATTTAAAAAATTGCATAATGGCTAAATTCCACAACACACCTTTGGTGATTTGCTCGACATAGTTTCAGAGGAATTTTGGGTTAAGGAAAGTAATTTTGGGTTTAAGAAAGTTGGTTATGGCGTTTGTTAAAAGATATTCCAATCTTGTGAACTTGGAAAATTGTATTTAGATAATTATTGCCTAATGACATTCAGTAACAGATCGTGATATATTGCAGATGTCATACTACAGTATTGGTGATAAATGGTTGAATATAAAGGCTTTTAAGAAGCAAGCTCGACTTAAGTGCAATACTGTTTATTTGGTGTTTTGCTACATGCATCATGGGTACATTGGAGTTACATAAAGTAAGTAGCTGTTTTAAAATGTATTACCTCTGGCTTTTGGATTTTGACAAAACTTGAAGCCACACATGTTCAAAACTGCTAATTTAGTGCTTCTGTGGTGTGTACATTTTAGTCTCGCTATGATGAATACTTAGGTGTGGTGTTTGCAATGATACACAATGATACACAATTGTAATGCAAACCTTGTACATATATTATGCACATATCAATATTTCCCTCCACGGCGAGGGGGGACAGGCGGGCTGACCCAGGGGAATTTTGACTTAGTTTATTTTTTGTGGTCTAATTCCCCACCATAGAGCCACACATTTTTGTTTAAATCCCCTCTGTGGGAGATACTATAGGTGTATCAAATGACCCTGGGGCCCAATATTAATCAAAGTCTATTTCTCCTGTGCCCGGAATCATTTGGTGTGTCAAATTCCCGACTATCGGGAATCGCTTTTAGTCTAAAGTTCCTGGGGGAAAATATTGATAGGTGCATTATACCTGTTTCCTACTTGTTCTGACTGAGTATTTTAATTTGTCTGTGTTCAAATGTTAGTGACCTATAGGCCGTTACGTTCCGCAAATAGTAAGGTCGTTATGTTCCGCAAATAGTAAAAACTGGAGGTAATATGATAAGACTTGAGCTATATTAAGCTGTTATAAATTGTTTTAATATTTGAGTTACAATATTAGTTACAATAGTATACGAGCCGAAACACAAATGAGGCGCGTCGTGGGAAGACCGGGCTTAATGCATGTGCGTAAAATGTCGTCCCGCATCAGCGTGTGCAGTCTGCATAGGCTGATCCAGGACAGCACTTTCGGCCTAAAGTGGATTTATGGTTAGAAGAGACTTCCTTGAAACAGAAAATACCATAAAAGCGGAAAGTTCCATCCTGGATTAGCCTGTGGGGACTGCACAGGCTAATCCGGGACGACACTTTAAGCACATGCATTAAGACCGGTTTTCTCACGACGCCCCTCAAATGTATTTTCAATTGACGTTAGAGTAGATACTGTATTTAAGGTTGTTGATTTTACTTAATTTTTCATTTAATTGTCCAACTTGTATTTATGCTCCAACCACTGTCTTTGCAACTGACATAGGTAATGTTTTGATCACCACATTACAGATTACGTTAAACATATTTTATAACTGTCTTACTTTGGCTAAGGCGTAAAACGAAAGTATGTTTGTTTCAGGTTGCATGCCCGAAAAAATTAGGGTAGGTAGGTCGGGATTAATTAATTTATTTTTTTATTTTTTGGGGTAAATGGTCAACTTGAAGATTCTAAAACTGAATAAATATTCAAAACATATCAGTAAAATCCTTAAACATTGTTTATAAGTGGATACTATCAAAACAAAACACTTATTTATCCAAAAACACATTTAATTAATTTAATTATTGAAAAAGGAAAATAAAACAAAAATCAATCTGACAAACCCAATAAAATGTTCTAGGGTCGGGGCATTTTTTTAGGGTAGGTCGGGTAACCTGAAACAAACATATTTTTTTCTTTACGCCTAATTATAAAAATATTTTATTCTTCAAGGGTCAATAATACATGATTATTGCAAATGCAAATTTACTACTCAAGGTTATAATATTATATAGAATAGCGAGTTTTACCTAATTGGGAATAGGCTTTTAAGTCATTGCTCGGTTCACATTGATATTTTGTACATAGTAATCTTGTATTTGTAGGAAATTAATACTGAGATTACTATACTCGGCTATTTAACAATGGTATTGAAATATTTGACAGACATTTAAAAAGGAATGAATAGTTTTAAACAATGGACTAACTGAAATATTTGTTCTGAATATGTATTTTATCTATTTGGCAACGTACAGGTGGTTTTTTGAGTGTACGCTACAACACAACCAAGTATACATGGGCAATTAAAGCCGGTCAATACAGTATTATCTACAGGTAATGGATATATCCAATAGTATCCGTTTTTGTCTTTGTGATAATTTGTATTCGTAACATAAGTAGAACTAGACTGGATCAGTTGTATTCAGATATTATGGATAAAATATTTTGCCGCTGGACAAAAAACATTAATTTTGTGTTAGTATTTGTTATTTTAGTGAAATTTATGTAACAGGATATGTGAAAGGTGTGTTTATTTGAATTGACAAAGTTTCTGGACAAGTCGTTAAATTAATTTCACTCTTTGGTGGTATGGATTATGTTTTTTCACAGTATAATAACAAGAGTTTTCTTTGTCAATTTTAGGACTTGAAATTTAAAAAATATCCCGAAATGATGCAAGCATTTATTATTACATTTGATAAGCGAAATTATCAGCAAGGTTGTCTGTATATTTCATATAATTGTGTATAAAACATGTTTACTGCACTGTGTTGGCTGTTTTGAAAATATTAATATTGAATGTGTACTGTAATATATTTGGTTTGCATATTTATATCTGACATAGTTGTGAGATTAGCTTCTTTGTTAAAGAATTTGAGCTTGAAGGCATGCCTATAAATATTTGGTTTTATGGCAACACAACCCCCACACAATTTTTATGACATTTTTGCCCTCAGTAACCTGTATTTTAATTTCCACTCTCACAATGCAAATCCCTCCGAGTAATTATCCTTGGCCCATGAATACTATACATGTGTATGTTCTCAGACTGAGTCAGAATCATTAACTGCAGACTGGCGATTGTAACCTAAATATTCGAGAACGACGAAAAAAGTGGATTTGACCATGATGTCACTATGCGAATGTGATGCCCACTGGACATAAACATCCGGAAAAAAATTGTTACTTTCAGTTTTGCAACAACAATGACGCTTTATACCGTATAAATGATTATGTTTCGTTTATTTCATTTCTTAAACGTTTACACACAATTTAAAACATGTTAGCGTTAAATTTTAGAGCTCAAATGCATCGGATAACGTCATTTGACATTTGCCGCAACAAAATTTTCTCCCTGACCCACCCCTACCGGGACCAGAGCGCCTCAACAAAATCCTGGGGAAGGCACTGAGAACAAAGCTAAAATATTTGATGATCAATGGAAAAGTGTGTCCGTATTGTAGTTCATGTGGATACAGACATATGGAAAAGCGGCATTATCCTCTGTTTAGTGCCATTGTTGATATGTATTTACAGACTATTTACTTTCATTTTTTAATTACGGAAATCAATTAAAACTCTGCTGTTTAAAATGTTTTAGCATGATAAAACCAGCAAATCTTTATCTTTTAAACAATAATTCTAACATGATACTCGCTAATTTTTCTATAGACAAAGAACAAAATTATCGTTGTTAAACTACCCAATAAACAACGCAAGGAGAAGTCCCGATTCAGAGCGGATCGTCGTAAAAAGTAGTTCCAATTTCAATTGCAAAAATTTATGTCATATCATGTTAGAATCGATATAATTTTCGCATTATTGTTGTTTATCGGCCAATAAACAATTGTTTGTTGTTCTGATGCGAGACTATTAAACAACTTGGGCTAACGCCCTTGTGGTTTAATACCTACGCATTAGAATTCCGAATCGTTGTTAACTGGCCAATAAACAACGATAAATAGAAAACTATTTCTTCAATAAATTTCCTTTAAAGTAAGTACTTTATAATATAGCATCAGGGGACTTTAAAATACTTTTTTACAGCTGGTGTATTAATGCATTGGCATTTAAAGTGTTTTTCTTTTCTGTGTTAGGTGGTCCTAGGTCCTAGCTAATGTTTACAGACTGTCAGATAAGCTATACCCCTTATATATCATAATTGATACCGCAAAGTGGTATGCAAGTGGTAGATATGATGCCATTATAAAATGCCTTTAAATGTCAGAAAATTGGCCGGGCTGTTCCCCATTGTTTTGGAGTATGTCACTTGATGCACTTGACTTTGTGTGGATGATAGCACTTCAGTGCTTATTAATATTTTATGGATGGATACAATTTTATGGGAATTCTCTGTGAATGTACAGAATGACAAGAAAGGAATTTTGCTTGCTTATAAATAATTTCTCACATATTTTCTATATATTAATTCTTTAATAAATGTTCCTACATAATTCATGTTTTGTCATTAATTTTCATTTAAATGACAAACCAGAAAGAATTATATATATTTTTATTATTATTTATTTTCAACAGAATTATATATTTTTTAAATGTATGTAGTAATTGTACTTGTTTGTGCTTGCTAAAAATTATGTAAATTTTTAAAATGTATTTGGTATATTTAATTTATTCTTTCATCCTCAAGTTCATTTTGTATTGTGCTCCTGGCATCTTAATGAGGGAGGCATTATAGTGATCGTTCTGTCCGTCCTTCCCTCTGTGACAAGGCTAAGTAGATTTTACCATTTCGTCTAGTACCAACACCGCTTACTACAACACTTGGATACTTACACAGTTGTTGCTTATGACAATTTCCAATCCACACACATCTCCCAACCTCACTTTGACTTTGACGTTGACCTATTTTGGACTTATAATAATTCAAAATTGCCATTACTTGGTTAACTAGATGTAACCGTTTCGTCTAGCATCAACACCACTTACTGCAACACTTGGATATTTACACAGTTGTTACTTATGACCGTTTCCAATAAACCCATATCACCATACCTCACTTTGACCTTGACCTAATTTGCACTTGAATAATTCAAATGGGATGTTTCTTGATTAACTAGATTTTACCATTTCGTCTAGCACCAACACCGCTTGCTACAACACTTGGATACTTACACAGTTGTTGCTTATGACCATTCCCTATCCACCCATATAACCCAACCTCACTTTGACCTTGACCTTGAACTAATTTGGACTTATAATAATTAAAAAGTGCCATTTCTTGGTTCACTAGATTTTACCGTTTTGTCTAGCACCAACACCGCTTACTACAACACTTGGATATTTACACAGTTTTAACTTATGACTGTGCCCAATCCACCCATATCACCCAACCTCACTTAGACCTTGACCTAAGTTTCCCTTAAAAATATTCTGTATGCTGATAGGACTGGTATTTTATTATTATAGTTGATTATTATTATAGTTGATTATTTATGCTCTGTCAGGAAAAATCACTTATCGCTGTTAATTCAGTATTAGGTGAAATGATCATCTGGAATCCATACCATGAAAACAAATAACTCGCTGAAGCTTTGAACTGGCCATTAACTTCAAACAGGATTAGATATGGACACATTGGTTCAAAAGTTACCAAAACGAAAAAATGTGAATCACCAAATATTTACATTCAATACGCAGTCATTAAAACTTATCGGAGACTCAGTTGTCGTATGTCTGTGATATGTACATATAAGGCAGATGACTTGTGTACATCATTTACGTTTCTAGAGCACAATGTCCTTTTGTGAGAGTCATCATGTGAAATTTGAATCTGAAATGCTGTGAATAAGCGGAATTTAAAACAAAGACCTTTCTGTGTGCTATACACACTAATCTTTTCCTCAAATGCACTTCCTTGAAAACAAAGCACAATTAAATGTCTAAATATAAATCTGGTGACTAAAATGGTCCATGAATTTTGTTTCGTTTTTTGCTCAGTTGAGGAAGTTTCAATAATGATAGTGCCAAAATTGGACTTAAAATTGTTACTTGATCTGTTACTAACAGAATTGTTAATAATGTTTATGTTTTACTTCGTTTCTGTTTTTACAACATTAAAAAAAATATGAGGAATGTCATGGGAAACCCAGGCTTAATTTATGTGCGTATAGTGTTGTTAGGGATTAGCCTGTGCAGTCTGCACAGGCTATTCCTGGAGGATGACACTTTAAGCTTTTATGGTATTTTCTGTTTCAAGGAAGTCTCTTCTAAACATAAATCCACTGTAGGTAAAGAAAGTGTTGTCCCGGACTAACCTGTGCCATTTGCACAGGCTAATCCGGGACGACACTTTATGCACATGATTGAGCCCGGGTTTCCCACGACACGCCTCATTTGTATTTTACCCAATAAAAGTTCCATCTTTGGAATAATTTGTGAAAGTGATGGATTAAACATTAGAAGTTTCAAGGAAATAACAAATAAAACATGCGGAAACATTAAAAATTAGGGAAATTATTCCTTTGTGAGTTAAATTGACCTGTGTACAAGTATGATATTATGTTTTAAACTCTTTGTATTTTCAGGTATGGCCAAGAGGTGGTGTTAATAAGATGGGGACTTTCTTCTGCAATTAATCAGCTGGATAATTGACTGGATTTGAAGACAGAATTGTTAAGTGCAAACATTTAAGGATTAAGCCTTTCAAACTTCCTTCCAAAATCACCTGGTCAGATAATTGGCTGGATTTCTGTAGACAGAACTGTGAACAGTTGAAACATTAAAGAATTTACTAAGTTGATAGACATTAAATATGGGCCCAGGGATAGCTTCATGTCTGACCATAGAATTAGTGTTTGTTAATTGAAGATACAGTCTTTATAATACACCAGTTATTTGTATTAGAATTCCTTTATCGTTTTAAGTGATTATGTAAACAAATATTTCATTTGAACAGTGATGATAAAATTGGTAATTAAGATAGTAGAAAGAGGTCCAACATATGCTGCACACACACCAGAAAATCATTTTAACACAACTTTAAATAGGGCTGAAGACAGATGTAACTTTATGTGAAGATTTATGTTCCAAATTTACATAGAATGATGTATTTGTAAATTTGAAACACCAAACTCGAAAATGACGGTTTTGTGGAAATTATGTGAATTTTGTGTGCTTAATTTGACTTGAAGAAATGTTCATTGTGAAATGATGTTTTTGTTGAAATTTTATGGATTTTGTGTGCTTAACGTGACTTGAAAAAATGTTTTGTCTGAAATAATCATAAAATGGAGCTAAAGGTGTGGGTGGATGGAATAAAGCGAGTTGTGTGTGGTGTGACAGACAATACGACTTGCCAGGATATTGTTATTGCACTCGCCCAGGCTATGGGTCGAACTGGACGTTTCACGCTCATCGAGAAATGGCGTGAAAATGAACGCCCTTTGGCCCCTTCGGAATGCCCACTGATGGTATTACAGAAATGGGGCGAGTTTGCAGTTGAGGTGAAATTAATTCTTTATGAGTCTGGGACAAGAAAGAAGCATAAAAGCGGTGGAGAAAAGGAGAATAATGTTCTTACTCCTCAGGATAGGTTTACGCATAATTTTACCCCGCCTGTTAAGACAAGTGAGGCAGTGATACGACGGTCCCTTACGTTCAGTGGTGGAAGAAAGTCTGATGGGGGTCCAAAGCAGGAGTTGTTTAAGGATGTAAAAAAACAGAATGGAAATCCCGGCATAAATGGACAGCCCTTAAATAACTTATTTTTACGACAGCCTGAGAAAGTAACGAGTGACGGTAATTCGTGGTCAAGTAATTCATCTCTTTCATCACAGAATTCCACGTTTATGAAAACACATCAGCGATCATTGTCGCATGAACGATCAAACAATGTTTCGCATGAAGTTCGTCAGCCTTCTCCCATGATGCATTCCTTGCCACAGCCGCTAGATCACTCAAATACATTACCACATCCAGGGCATCAAAGACGTGTCGACCATTCACAGCAAGTTCCCCATATACCTCCAGCTACTACGCCAGTTCTAAACCATCAACAGCAAATGCCATCACCATCAAATACCAGTGTTCAAACCAGTTCTGTTCCTATGGCAAATGGGCCAACCAAAGCGTCCTATTCTGCAGGGCAAAGATCAAACAATTCTGAGCCTGCCCCAAAATTTTCATCAGCTTTTCAGCCAGTGTCTCGAAAGGAGGAAAGGCAAAGAGAAAACCACTATCAGCCCAGACCAGACATTCCTGTGTACACCGATGTTCGGCAATCTAGTCACAAGCACAGCAGCGCAGAAATGTACGACCTTGACAACAACTTCCCTGACGTCGTCAAGGAAACGGGGCGTGAGTTCCTTATTGAGGAATATCATGTCCCTGGCAACCAGGGTCAAGGTGGTGGTAACCATAGAAACAGAGCAGTGTGGGAGGAAGAAGAAAGGGTAAAACTACTCCGTCTGGTTACTATGCAGAACGAGCGGGTTAAAATGCAGGATTCCCAACTGGATATTATCAACACAGGTATGGTTGCAACAGAACTATTTCAAATGAAATTATGCATGTTTAACATGAGGCTTACAGCTTGGAAAGGTTCTTTTGTGATAAGAGAGTGACTTCATAAAAATATATAAATTGTTACTTAAATCTTAAGAATATTTTTGGTAAATTGTTTAGAGTTTTTATAAGCCAAGAATAGTTGAGACAAACATTTTAAAAAGTAATATTCACAATCAGCAGAGCAATGAACAATATTTATCTATTTTCGGACACATTGGGTGAAACTGTATATAAAATAATACCTTAAAGCAGCAGTACAGAAATATGTTAATAAAAATATAAATGTGCAGAAATGGTTTCTGATGGGCATCTTACCGATAATAATATGTAAAAACTGCATTGATATCGGTAAAATAATTATGTTTTGGTTACTTTTTATTATGCCCCCGGCATCTTGATGCAGGAGGCATATAGTGATTGTCCATCTGTCCGTCCGTCCGTACGTCCATCCATCCGTCGGTGACAAGGTTAAGTAGATTTTACCGTTTCCTCTAGCACCAACACCGCTTACACTTTAATACTTACACAGTTGTTGCTTATGACCATTCCTTATCGACCCATATCACCCAACCTCACTTTGACCTTGACCTAATTTGCACTTAGAATAATTCAAATGGGCTATTTCTTTGGTTAACTGATTTTACCGTTTCGTTTAGCACCAACACCGCTTGCTAGAACACTTGGATACTTACACAGGTGTTGCTTATGACTATCCCCAATCCACCCATATCACCCGACCTCACTTTGACCTTGACCTAATTTGGACTAAGAAATGGGCTATCCAGCACTAACCAGGGGCATGTGTGTTTATCAAACACAGAATCTTGTTATTGTACAATTATCTGTATGCTATAGCTGGTGATACCTCTGGAATAAATCAGCATGTACATTAGTTTTGTCTTATAATGCTGTCACAAAAGGCTTGTACAAAACATTTGTGTTTGAAATTGATTAGTAATGCTAGAAGCCACCATGTATTGACAGTTGATCTTGTTTCCACGTAAAATGGACATCGCATTGTTACTGAAAATAGATCGTGACAATGGTATAGAGGATACTTGTTTAATGCAGTGTACGATCGTATTTTTTTTGTGGTCATAGAAACAATATTTTCATGAGTGGCGCAGCCACGAGTGAAAATACCTACTTTCTATGACCATGAATGAAATAAAATATGATCTTACACTGTATTTAACAAATTTTCTTTTTATTTCATGCTTTTGAACAATTTTTTTTTGTAATGCGCGAGATATGCTGAAGCGTCACAAGTTTGGTGTATTATGATGTCATAAATATGATGTCATTATGATTCCTAAATTGTCATTTAAATTGTAATAGTGCCATTCTTACTGTGTCTTTGTCGCTTTATTATATTTGTATTGAATTTTATTATGTGTGTTCTGTTGTTTAAAAAGATTGATGTTTACACTGAAGATTATGGTATTCACATACTTTCAAAAAATAAACATGAAAACAAAGTTAAAAGTAGTTCCATATAACAAAGAGTGAAATGATCAAATGTTATCATTTCACTCGACATAGAGTGAAATGATCGGGTTATCATTCACTATTCTCCGCTCAGTCACTCCATAGCATGAAATAAAAACATATGCTTTACAGTTTTACAGGCACTTAAGTTGGTATGTTATGTGAAAATTATTTAACCAGTAAATTACATCAACATAAGCTTGATAACAACAAACAAGTGTATGCTTTGGCAAGGAATACTGTTTTTAACAGGGAGGCAAAGTCAGTTGTCGATTTTGCCCAGCTTGTCCCAGAGCATGTACCAACAAATGAAAAATTTCAGATATTACATTATGATTGTTATACAAACAAGAACGAAACAGCATTTGTAAAAAAACCAGACATGTATGGCAATATGAGATTTTATCACAACTGGATTTAAAATAATAAGTTGGTGGTTAATCAACAGTATAATTAAGTCTGTTCATTTGCGTTCAAAAATGTATGTTCTTAGGTGTACATGAACAGCTGGCTTAGGTTTATAGTGTATGGTATATGTACATCATCATTGGCGAAAAAGTTGCCTATGGCCATTGGTTAAAATATACATTTAAATTACTGTGTCCACAATTTCAGAAATAACCTCACGGGAACAGAAGCTAGAAGACTTAAAACTGCACATTGGTCAGGTAACTGAAGAGATTTCGAAACTGAATGCTCTAAGTGAGGCCAAGCAGCAAGAGATTCAGTCCCTTGACAACGGTAGGCTCATCGATGAGATGGAAGAGGAGAAGGCTAAAGAGAGAGAAATAAAAAGTGAAATTAGTGGATTACGAGATCGTTTACAAAAATGTGAGAATGATCTTAAACAGTTTAAAGTGAAAGTAAACAAATGTGCAAATGATTTAGAACATGAACAAGATGTGCTTAAAACGGACGAGAAGCGTCGAAAAGAGGAAGTTTTAAGACTTCAAAATGAGATTTCGGATTTAAAGAAAGATCTTGAAGAAAGAACAAATGAAAGTGAAGAGAAGAATAAGCTTTATGCAAGTGTTGAAGAAGAGTTGAGAGGGATCAGTGAAGAGCTAGCGAAGAAGTCTGAAGATCTGATGACAACGGAAAAGGAGCTGAATCGAGAGAACCTCAAATTCTTTCAGCCGCCACAGACCAGTGGTAGCAAGTCAGGGGAGGCTAATGGAGAAGGTATGTTTGCTCTGGAGAAAAAAGTTTTTTGTTTCTTTAAAGATTAATAAGAAAATAAGTGAATAAATAATATTAATAGTAAATTTCTTCTAGATTTACTAGTAACATATGGCCGTTTTATGTATGAGCTGTAATTCTCTCTTTGGTATTTCTGCAACACTCTCTTTTCAAATATACAGTTAATAATTTATTATAACATTTCTGCATTAAACTTAAGTTTTAATTGTTTTCTTTCTTACTCCAAAAATTGAAAAAGTTGCTTTTGATTCTCTTTCAATCATTATATTATGCACACAATCATAATGTGTTGAAACACTCTTTTAAATTTTTTTTTAATATTATGGAAATATTTTTCAAATTCAATGAATAACAATGCAAAGGTAACTGACATAGTATAATGTCCATTGAAGGCAACACAAGAATGTTGGTGATGTACAAACTCTAGGTAACTGACTGCATGTTAGAACATTTCTCGGTTTGGAGTCACTGAGTAGATGAAATTCATAAGCAGTATGATTTATTTCTCTGCCTCTAAATTCACCAGGGCCCGTGGCTACAAAAGCTCTTAAACTTCATCTTAAATCTAGGATAAGAAAAGCTAAAATGTGCTTTCTAAAAAAGAAAGGCTGGCTAAAGTCCTTTACAATTGGCTTATTGTATTGTAATTGTAGTGGCATCATCCTTGATCTTAATATCGTAATCTTAAATATAGGCCAATAAAATAGAAAAAAATATTTGATACATTTGAGCTTTGTACTTCTTAGGCTAATAATAAAGATTAAGACTAGGATTGCGTTTGAGATCTTTTGTAGTCATGGGGCCAGGGCTGGTCTTTATAAAGAATCTTAGTCGAAAATTAAGAAAAATCTTAAAATTCTCAAATTTAATTATTGGATTTTCTGACAAAGTAACGTATTTCTTGAAGAGTTTGACACATTATTTGCAATATAATTCAAAGTGTATTAATATCTAGCATTAGTCATGCACATGTTCCAAAGCATTTTTAACACAAATTTTTATTTTGACTTATGTTCAACATAAGTTAAGAATGGCTTAAGAATCTTTATAAATATTGTCCCACTTTCTTTCATGTACATGTAGATATAAATCGAGGGTTTACAACCACAAGGTACTTATATCATTACTGCTATTGATTTCAGTGGCAGTTAGTGCCTTCTGGTCATCAACCTTCGAAATGTAGTTTGTTTAAATGTGGTAGAAAGCCATTGAAGTTAAGATTGAGCTTAATAAATTAATAGGTTCTTTCCATCTTGATTATTTGTAACGCTTGTAGAACCATTCTGGAGAAAAGAAGTATTCCTGATATTTTAAGTTGCCGTGTGGCTTTAAAATTCGACACCTTTGAAATTGACAGTTCTGCTTTGAGCTATAATTTAATGTTTGTATTAAAGTTTTTGCATTTTCATGTGGTAACAACAGCTACTGAAGACCACTGCAAACTTCATTAGACTGGAAGATAATTTCCTTCTATAATTAGTTATTTGTCAGTGTTCTCCTCTGGCCAATTATATTACCCCTTCCAAATTGTTCGCCATTTTCCTTTTATACCTCACTTCATTACAGCTCAGGTTTCTTCATATTTATTTATTTTATTTTAATATTTTTCCTGTTACCTCCAACCATTGTTATAAATCGGTGATTCATTTAGAGGAACTCCCTTCAGAGGATCAAGCCTCACACAGCGGGGCCTAAAAAACGTATTGTTTGTTTCTCGTCCCCTGATCAAACAATGGCCTCAACTTAAAAGTAGGGAACATGAAATAATATACCGGGTATGAGGTGTGTCATAGGATAACTGTGCTTAATGCATGTGCGTTAAGTGTCATCCCAGATTAATCCAGGACTACACTTTCAGCTTTTATGGTATTTCTGTTTCAAGGATGTCTCTTCTAAACATAAATCGAATGTAAGCAGAAAGTGTTGTCATGGATTAGCATGTGCATAATGTTTAGGGCAGACAAACCCGTTTTTAGTTAAGGCCCTTTCGTCGTCTCTTTAATGACTGATGAACCTTTGTTCATGTACAGGTGGTACAGATTTTTCTTGATTGAGTTGTGAGTGGCACATAGACTGATAGAGTAGATCTTAAAAAGGTGCCATGCATACATTTCGTAATGTATCCTTGTATGCGCAAGTACAAAAAAATAGAATAAAATAAATAAAACACTCGAGTTCGTATTGATAATTTGACCAATGTTCATCTTGCCTTCTTGTTTGATAATTAGCTTGTAGCTTAAGAATTCATTGCATGTTTTTGTTTGGAAGTATACGATAGTACAAAAGTGCCAGGCCTTTTTCTGACGTTTTTGGAAAAAAGTACCTTGGTTAAATTGGGAAATTCACGACGTAAAATTTCCAAAATTGGGAAAAATTTGTATCGCTAAATCGTAAGTATAATGAAGAAATGTACAGTTTTAAATCAGTAAATAAGAATTTAAGGGGCACTTATAATTTTTAATTTACCTCTAATTTCTAAATTGTGATGAATACCTAAGCAAGCCATGCAACCAATGGTCTGTAATCATATGCATGTCTCATTTCCTATAAGTGTGTGTATATTTCTAAAAAAGCATCACCAAATCTGACCAACTTCACAAAATAAAATTGTGGGATCTACTGTCTACATGATTTAGTTTTAATGATGTGTTAATAAACATCGTGTAGTGCCTACGGCCTTTCTGCGTAGGAAAGACCTGTCCACGGGCAGCATGAAAAACCTCCGCGCTCTCGGTCTCCACATGTAGGTCGCAAAAATATGTGATAACTTGAAAAGAAATCTTTACCTTCTTATATTTAAATCCTTCCTTTAACTGACACATCCACTTGTGTAAATAACAAAATATTTGCCCACAATTCATGTTAAATTTCATCATAATAGAAGACAAACAAACATCGTTTTTCTTTGTTTTACCAGCATTATAAAACAGCTATTTGAGTGTTCTTCCCTTGTAAACAATGTCAACGATAAAATTAGAGCATATCCAAATGTAAAGCCAGTGTGAAAAAATCGGCTGTAAAGTATTGAAAAATCGTATTTTCACTTCCATTTTCGAAAAAAAACAACATATTCTTTGCAATTGTGAATTTTCGTGTCAGAATATGCATATTTGGCATTGGGAACGGGTCCGACTATCGGACCTGTGAGAGCAGTAGAAAAAGGCCTGAGCGCAAATAAAATTTTGTTGTTACTTTCACATTATACCTTACAACTTTTATGAAAAACTAATATAATATCAAAATGACTTTTATTGCCTGGTGTTCTCACTTAAAATTCTTCTTTCTTAACAGTAATAATTGCTTAAAATTTAAAACATCTGCTATAGTCGGCTGTATGCGTTTCACAAAATTTGGTACCAATGAATGAGTATAAGTAAAAAAGAATACATTAACTTCAGGCGTTACAAAATGCTGTTCACAGATTTGAATATAACGCAGCTTTCTTAGTTAATTGGGCAATATAGGCCCAAGAACAACATTCATATCCTGCGAAAATGTGCATGTCACCTTTTGATGTTTTTCATCCGGCTGCCTAACACTTGTTTGCAGATGTGTATGCGTTGTTCGAAAAGCTCCTGCACTATGAATGAGGCAGACAAGTATGCGTATGTGTAAAATCGCGTAACAAATGTCACGGCATCTGATTATAGACATCATTTACATCATTTACATGGCTTGTGTTTGTTGCATTTGGCGAGCTAAGCAAAACTGCTTTGATTACTTATTTGTTTTGTATGGTATTTTACATTTGGTTGACATTTTCACGTGAAATAATGCATTTTTTCATTGTATGTTTACTGGGTTAATTAGTAGAGATGAAATTATAATGTTTTGTGTCTCTTTTTAGAAAAATGTCAGTTTGTGGTTTTTAGTGTAAATGAATATAAAGTAAAACATAAATTATACGTCCATTGTTGTACTGGGTTATATTAGTGGACTTTCATCACGGTGTTCGTTCCTCATCTGGCTCTGATTTTTGTTCATAAAGTTCTGTGTTGGAAACTCTTTAAGAATTTGTGGAAGTTAATTTGTCCAAAGCCTACATTACATGTAAAACCAGTACTATGTAACTGTAAATATGAACATAAAAAGGCTCCGAAATAACCATTTTGAACCCATGTAGGTGCATTAAATTTTAAGCTTTGAAATAAAATTTCATACCATATAAAATACTTTTAATACCAATCTCACTTGATTATTGGCCAAATTAAACATTTATTGTAAGTTATCAAATATTTGCTTAAAGATATGTGTTAGCCTTATAATTGAAACAAGGCGGAAAGTCTTAAATGCCAAAGTATCGAATTTCTTTTAATTGTCGTTTAAGTTTATAATAAAATACATTAAGTTGTCTTTTCCCGTATGACATTATGATAAATTTGAAAATAATACTATATATCATACTTGCCAAAATGTAAACTTAGAAAAAATTTAAAAGTTAGCTTTGTCATTTTTAAAAAAAATATAACAACAATTTTGCTGATGCTGCAAACATGTCTCCCAATAAACCACTTTCAGTGACAGTTGTCTTGACAAAGTTTTCTGTTGTTATGTAATAAAAATTTGCAATGCATTTTATGTTAAATGTGACATGGGTCGTATGATGCCATTTGTAGCATAATGAATACATACAGGGACATACATTATTCATACAGGAGTAATATTTCGCTAAGTCCATGTAAGAAGTCCATTTATAAGTCCATTTATAATAAGTTTACTGTAAATTTCTTGGTTTTCATGGTTTCATTTCAGTAATTATTCTATTTTTTCGGAGTTGAAAGTGTAGAATCTCTGATACTTTTTTCAGTTTTAAATCTCTGTCAAGTCTTGTCATGAAAACTCTCTGTTTGAAGACATAGAGAATATTTGTTGATTTCGGTAGAATATTGCTTTTAATTCACGAGTGATCATAGAAATTTTTATTTTCAAGGATCACGAGTGAACCAAAAATAAATATTCTACCGAAACCAACAAATTGTCTTTTTATTTTAGGCCTAAAAATGTGTTATTTTGTTTTTTTCCGACTTCCCGGTGAAAAAACGTTCCAATTTTAATGTGGTAATTTTCACTGTTTTAAAAACAGTGAATTACCTATTTTATTTCACTGATATTCCCTTTTATTATATACCTGTTAAAAATCTTAACAAAATACATGCTTTATCAATCGGTGAAATACATGGCGACAGAAAAAAATTCTGTATTATGCTACTCGTTTTTTTTCCGATCCCGTATTACCATACTAGCCGGACTACTTTTTAATGACTTCATCATAGAGTTATGGAAACAAATATAATCTATACATACAATGATAAGTAAATATTGTAGTTTTTAAACAAATAAAATGAGGTAAATGCACATTTAATTTTTTTTTCGTGGTATATAATAAAAGTCTCGTGGCTTGCGCTATTTCGTATCACACAAGCCACTCGACCAATACATACCTATGGAACAATTGACTAGCGTAATATTCCGTATATAAACTACCAGAAAGCATAAAATATCATGTCTTGTCCTCATGAGACTTGGGCCAGACTCATAAAAATCGTCATAATAGACAATCTGAATTTGTACTAACAGTGATATTTCCCATAAAAATCATAATAAAATTTGATCCAATTTAAGTTTAAATTAGAAACTATGTGTTCATTGCAATCTCGTTTAAATCAAATCCTAACATTGTTAGGATCTGAAGGCATCGTTGTTAGGATCTGAAGGTATCGTTGTTAGGATCTGAAGTCATCGTATAACAGGTCACTTTCAAATGACCTTCCGAACAATACAAATCTCAGGCCTGCTGTGCCCAATGAAATTGCTTTTTGCACAGGAAAGTTTGACCACGGTTTAAAAAAAGTGATGCCTTTCCAACTGATCCTTGGGAATAAATCATTTACAGTTAATTTTCCTGTGGATAACAATGGATATAGTGTTACCTTAGGAGGCTGGATACCCGAAGTTCATGTTACTTTCGTGATTAGTTTTTGTTTTTTTATATATAAGTTATACCTCAACATTTTGAAGGCAACATTTTTACATGCTCCGGAAAAGGTCATCTAAACGTGACCGCTAATGCGATGTCATCAGATCCAGTCAGCGGATAATATAGTACTGTCAGACTGGAAATGATTTTAATGAGATTGGTGTTCATTGGTAACTAGAATAAAACCTTCCAATGTAAATTGACATATGAATGAAAATGCAAAATTGCTTTTTATAATGAAATTGTTTGGTTTTAAGAAACTAATTCTTAAGATTTTTACATAGGAGCATTATTCATATGTATATTTTAATTTCATCAATATTCTTTAAAAAATGCCACAAGTATTATTACAATCCATTTAACATGCAAGTGAGACTAAAGTGCACTATTTTTCTACAGAAAGATCTCATGATGGCCTATTGAATTACTTCTCGCAAATCTGGAATTAAAAAAAAAAAAAATTCTCAACCAATAGGATTGTTCATTTTGAGAATTACGTTGTTTGTTTTGCGTTGTAATTTACGACTAGATTTATTATTTTCCATGGAATGTTGCATATAATAGATATTTCTACCACAAATTTTTCTTATTTGGCGTATATCCCACAAACTGACTCTTAAAATTAAATTGTGTTTACATGGTGAAAATATGAATGTTTAATAACTAAACATTGGGATCCCAGATAATTTTCACCTCCACTTTCAAAACCATGACAGCAAGGATGATGGAAAAGAAGGATTTCAGAAGATGATCTTCTATTGGTCATCGTCAGATCCTAATGCCAAATGTATTTTAGGATTTGATTTTAATCAGATTGACAAGGCAATTCACTGGTAATTCTGACAATTTTAAGGGGATATATACGATTTCAATATCAACATTTCATAATTTGAACAACAGAAATAGATAGCGAATATCGTCAAGGAAAGTTAAAATAAAAATAGTAATCAGTTATATGTACCATGTTTCATATGTATTTGTTTAAATGAAATTCTTCACAACAACAAATGTGGCGCGTCGTGAGAAAACCGGTCTTAATGCATGTGCGTAAAGTGTCATACCGGATCAGCCTGTGCAGCCCGCACAGGCTGATCCAGGACGGCACTTTCCACCTAAAGTGGATTTATGGATTAAGACACTTCATTGAAACAGAAAATACCATAAAAGCGGAAAGTGCCGTCCCGGATTAGCCTGTGTGGACTGTGCGAAAACCAAAAAAACATGTCCATTTGTCGTACGAACAAATCTGCACAGAACTTCAGTCAACACGCAACAAATATTGGGGATTTCCCAATATTGTACATGTCTAATGTACATGAATGAGTTTTTGACTGGAAGACAAAAAGTATTTTAAAGGTGTAAAGCTCTGTTTTCGAGGATTTTCGAGTATCAGTCCTTCTGAACTTTCATGCACAGGTGAGCTATTGGTATAGGGGACCTCTCCGGCGTCGTCTATCCGACGTCCGGCGTCAAGGTGCCGTCAACAATTTGGACCGTTATCGCGATAAAGACTACATTTTTTATTCAATCTTGACCAAAATTGCACAGTTGTGTATGACCATAAAGTCTTGGACGACTTTGATAATGGGCCCAATCGGACCAGTAATACCAGAGTTATTGCCGCTTTTTCATGCCAAAAAAGTGCAAAAGTGCCCTTTTGCAACGTATAGACTTTATTTTCCATCCAATCTTAACCAAACTTTCACAGTTTGTGTATGACCATCAGATCTCAGCAGACGCCAAAAAATGGGCCAGAGCGTGTTTCAAACACCAGAGTTATTGTTTTTGTTTATTAAAAAAATATTCAAAAATGGACATTTTTCATCCAATTTTCACCAATCTTGCACAGTTTGTCTATTACCATGAGATTACAGTTGAAGTCGAATATAAGCAAGATCGGACCAGAAACACCAGAGTTATTGCCCTTTATTTTTGAAAAAAATATGCAAAAATGGACATTATACAGGACAGAGACTTAATTTTTTATCCAATCTTCACCAATCTTGCACAGTTTGTCTATGACCATAAGATTAAAAGTGAAGTCGAATATAAGCAAGATTGGACCAGAAACACCAGAGTTATTGCCCTTTGTTTGTGAAAAAAATTTGCAAAAATGGACATTATTCAGGATAGAGACTTCATTTTTCATCCAATCTTCACCAATCGTGTACAGTTTGTCTATGTAAGACTACAGGAGAAGTCGATTATATAAGCATGATTGGGCCAGAAACACCAGAGTTATTGCCCCTTGTTTTTGGAAAAAAACATCAACAAGTTATCAATGATTGGCTTACACACACGATTTTTTATTCAGTGTTGACCAAACTTACACAGTTTGCACATGACCATAAAAATTGATTGATAAAATTTGATTTCCAACAGTTGCAAGACTTGCATGCAGTTATTTGTACATGCAACTTTGATGTCTTCAGAGCGTGCATTAACATCATTTATCATCATTGGTAAGAAAATTATCAAAGAAAAAGCAAAACTTTACCGTATAGCACAGCTAGCGCAATTATCGCATTGCAACTAGTTTTCCAAAACTGTTTGTGAAAAAGACATCAAAATCTACTGTTTGTGCATTTTCCAGAATTGTCAAATGACTTAATGAAAAAGGGTCAGGTAAGAATATCGAAAAAAATGATTTGAGAACCATTAGCAATAAAACGCACATTCACTACCCAACTAATACTTTAGTTAGCCCATTGCACTAACCGATGTTTTAAATCAAAATTTATCCTACCCCCTCTGTGTATTGTTCTGATACCTTAATTGTCAAACCTGTCACACCAGTATGGTCATCTGTACCAGTTCTCAGGTGAGCAATTTGGGCATTCATGGCCCTCTTGTTTTTGTTTGTTATTCATCGATGTTTATCCTTTTTATTTTACTTTCGTATTTTTCTATGAAACTTTGATGAGATCGTACATATCCTCTCTAAATGTAGACGATTGCAGCTATAACCACTGGAAATCACAATAGACGCTTCCAAAAATGTCAATCATATTCAAATTAATCTGCAATATTATCAAATCATCGCTCGTGGATATCACGTGTTTAGCTGTTAAATTATATCATACAAAAGAGCACATGGCATTTGTTTGTGATATTCCACAGAGCATGTGGTGATGTTTGTGATTTTCGATAAATAGAAATTAGTCCTTTAATGATAGCTGGGGAGGAGTTTAAACTATTGGTGGTCAGACCCGGATCGGTCTATTCCACCTATATTCCATAACTGCATTATCTCCTCATAATCAACTAAATTAAAATAAACTATAGTTAATGGGTATAGCATTGAGGCGAACATTTAAGCCGCTCTAAAATGACGGACAATATCTGGCATGATGGGTAGAAAACTGTACAGAAGGTTTTTTCATCGAGATTTGTATTAACTTTAATACATCATGTGTATATTGATAACTATTAATTGGATGTTTCATGTCTGTTTATGATTACATTGCAGATGTATTTATGTGGTATACTTACCAAACAAATAATGTAAAGCCTAACACCATCCGAAGAAATGTGAGTTCACGCAACACTGACCTTTTTGGTGTAGTTTGTATTTTTGGTGGAAATTTTGGTGTGCACATAACTTTTGTTTTTGGTGAATGTGTAGTTGTTTTTTAAAGACTAAACTTATTTCAAATAATCTTTAAAGGAATAGATTGCAACAGTTTAAGAGTGATATTAAAAAGAATTTTAATTTTCTTGCTATTCTAATATGTAACACAATACTTGTTCTTTTGCAAATTTTGATTGACAAGTATTCATATAAAATTTTCACTAATAATGCCCCCCTTCATAGAAGTGGGGGTATCTTGCTTTGCACCTGTCGGTCGGTCGGATGGTCGGTATGTAGGTCGGTCGGTCGGGTCGGTCGGTTGGATGGTCGGTCTGTCCGTAGACCATTTTGTTTCCGCACGATATCTAGAGAAAGCTTTGACCTAAGATCCTGAAAGTTGGTATGTTGGTTACTTGGGAGGAAAGGAAGACGCCTATAAATTTTGAGGTCAACAGGTCAAAGGCCAAGGTAACCGTTGCTAAAAATAGAAAAACGGTTTGCGCTCAACAACTTGAGAACGCATTGAGATATTTTAATGAAACATTTTACATAGATACCTCATGTCGAGACCTCGCTTGGGATTGCATATGGGGTGGGTGGGTTCAAGGTCAAGGTCACCATTACTAAAAATAGAAAAACAGTCTCCGCTCAATAACGTGAGAACGCATCGAGATATTTTAATGAAACTTCATAAATAGATACCTTATATTGAGACCTCGCTTGGGATTGCATATGGAATGGGTGGGGCCAAGTTCAAGGTCACCGTTACTAAAAATAGAAAAAACGGTTTCAGTACAATAACTTAAGAACGCATCGAGATATTTTAATGAAACTTCATACATATATACCTTATATCGAGACCTGGCTTGGGATTGCATATGGGGTGGGTGGGTTCAAGGTCACCATTACTAAAAATAGAAAAACGGTTTCCGCTCAATAACTTGAGAACGCATCGAGATATTTTAATGAAACTTCATACATAGATACAATATATCGAGACCTCGCTTGGGATTGCATATTAAAAAAATTTCTTAACAGTTGCACATATTCACAACTTGGCTGCAAGTTGGAGGGGCATACTTGTTTTACAAACATCTCTTGTTAAATCTGAAAATGATGTATTGTTTTAAAAGTATATACATGTATAATGTTCCTTTATAATGTTCCTTTAAAGAAAATTTATATAAATATTTTAAGTTTTTATGTTATTAGTTAACAGTGATCTTCGTGTTTTCTTCGTGTTTAATATAGATAAATCAAGTTGCATCAACAGTGTAAGAGCTTTTGATAAAACTGTGTATTGTCAGTATTCTATTATAAATCCAAAAGTATTAATAGTTTAAAGCTTACCTATTAACAAATGAATTTTAATATATTAGCATTTTTATCATCTACATTTCAGTATTTATGCATGCTATTTATTTTACCATTTACTGCTTTAATATATGAAAACATTATGTGATGATTTACATATTGTATTTATCTGACTAAAATATTTATGATAATAGCATCTATAGTTCATTTATTTATATTGAATAATTGAATTTGCAGAAAATGATATGCACTTTACTGGTAATACGCACTATCTTGCCGCATGTTAGAAATAGTTTCATTTATAGCTTATTGTGGTTGGCATTGGTGTCAATACAAGCTACTGAGATCCTTTATTGGTGTCAATACAAGCTACTGAGATCCTTGATTGGTGTCAATACAAGCTACTGAGATCCTTGATTGGTGTCAATACAAGCTACTGAGATCCTTGATTGGTGTCAATACAAGCTACTGAGATCCTTGATTGGTGTCAATACAAGCTACTGAGGCCCTTGATTGGTGTCAATACAAGCTACTGAGATCCTTGATTGGTGTCATAACAAGCTACTGAGATCCTTGTACCTTGAATTCTTCTCCGAAATTATTAGAGCGTGCTATATTACAACCAAGTCTCTGTGCAAGAAGAACGAACACCTCTGCCCATGCAGTACTTACAGTTGAGGCGTGTCATGGGAAAATCAGGCGTGATGCATGTGCGTAAAGACTGTCGTCCCGTACAGGCTAATCCATGATGACACTTTCCACTTTTATGGTATTTTCTGTTTCAATGAAGTCTCTTTTAAACATAAATCCACTGTAGGCGGAAAGGGTCGTCCCAGATTATCTAAAATTAGCTTTTTTATCTATTTTAATAGTTTCCGCTCTCTAAGTCCAACTGTTTTAATCCGATCTTCACCAGATTTTATGAAAATGTTTGTAATAATAATATATTACCCTTGAATCATCTGAAATTGGCCTTATTAGCGGTTTCCGCTCTCTAAGTCCAACAATGTTCATCCAATCTTCACCAAACTTCATGAACACGTTTGTGGGCATACCTTGTTAAATATCAGCCAAATTGCCCCAGGAATTGTGGAGTTATGGCCCGAAAATTATCTAAAATTGGCCTTTTTAGCCGTTTCCATTCTCTATTAAGTCCAACAGCTCATAGCTCATCTTCACCAAAGTTGGTGAAAATCTTTGGGGGTGTATTATCTCGGATAATAAAGTTTGATACTGTGGAGTTATGGCCCTTGATTATCTAAAATTAGCCTTTTTAGCCATTCTTAACTTGGGGGGTGGGGGTGGCATAACTGTTTTACAAACAGCTCTTGTTTTGTTTTGTTTTTTTCATTTCTTTTTCTATGCTATTTCTAACTTGATGACCTTTGATAGTTTAGTGTTACCATTAAAGCTTGGATGATAATGTAATCTGATAAATGCCATATTAATATTAACTGCCTTATTTAAACATGGAAATTAATATCATGTCCTGAAATAGTATTAACATTCTAATATTAATCCTGAAAACTAATATCAAAACTGACCTGTAGTGAATTAATGTAGTTAAAATGTGGTCCTGCTTGATCACAAGATTTGCTTCTTTTCTGTACATGATAGTCTGAATTAAATTCTCCATGACTGCAAAATAAACTCTTTGGTACTTGCTAGATTCAGACCTTTTTGTTTATTGGATTCATTTTCATGCTCATACCATTACAGCCTTGGGTTGTATCTTGTTATTGTAACAACTTGCCTTTATATATATACAGTACTTTAGACTAAAAGCAATTCCCGACAGGCGGGAATTTGACCGTCCAATGATTCCGGGTCCCGTTAAATAGACTTTGTTAGGATTTTAGATTCCGGTCATATTGGCCACAGGGCCATTTGATGTAACAATTAAGCATCCCCCATTGAGGGGATTTAGACAAAAATGCTTGGCTCTAGGGTGGGAAATTAGATCCCCCAAAATACAATTAATCAAATTCCTACTCCCCCCTGGGGGAAAATATTGATAGGTGCATAATTATTAAGATGTCTGTGTCCGATTAGTAGTGATTGTTTTGTTGTTGTTATTTTGTTTGCGTTCCTTTTATTCTTTTTATTCTACTTGCCATGGCATCTGCGCTGGCATCCGGGCTAGGTTAACGTTTTTCCGTAAGCTAGTTTCACAGGAATAGCTTGAGGGATTTCATTTAAACTGAAAACACTTATTCTCTATCATAAATTGAACCCAAAGGCCAACTTTGATAACTAGTTTGAAAATTGTCAAAATTATGGGCCTTTTCACACTTAGTAATTTTACATTCCCGCAGGTGGCGTGGCTTTTGATTTCCACTTTCTAACTCGAGAATGAATCTTCATATGTAGATACCCTAAAGCAATACTTAACTTGGGATTGCATTTTTCAAGGTCACTAAAAATAGAAAAACAGTTTCTGCTCAATAACTTGAGAACGAATTGAAATACTTTAAAGAAACGCAAGGTCACTGTTTTGAAAATTAGAAAAACTGCTTTCCTATCAGTATCATGAGAACGAAATTAACTTTGTTGAATTGGCCCCTACCATCCAAACAGTTTGTTGTAGAAAAAATGCCTATTAACTCTAACAAGTACAAGAAAAGTTGAGCACGCTGTCCTCCGACAGCTCCCGTCGTAGTTGTATCTACTTAATGCAATAACTCTGTAACTGGCAGTATGATACAAATTGAAAGTTAGTTACATTTATAACATGATTCACCTTGAAGTATTTGCGACTATAAATGAGGCGTGTTGTGGGAAAACTGGGTTTAATGCATGTGCTTAAAATGTCTCTTTTCACCTACAGTGGATTTATGTTTAGAACAGACATCATTGAAACGGAAAATACCAAAAAAATCGGAAAGTGTTGTCTCGGATCAACCTGTGCAGACTGCACAGGCTGATCCAGGATGACACTTAATGCACATGCATTAAACCCGGTTTTCCTACGACACTCCTCAAATGCTTAAAGATATTGTGAGTTGGCCCGGTAGGATTACGGAGAACATGTGGTTACGGTGTGGCCGAATAAGTCTTGTTGCCAATGGTTACACTCGATGTGAATTTTAATGTGTACTGTTGGTTCAAAATGTTCAAACAGCTGGGTGAAACTGTTTGCTGTTGGGTACAAAATATTATAACAGTGTTAACCATTGTGGTGCTGGTTACCAAAATGTTAAAGCAATATAAAACATTGTTTTTTTTCGATTACAGAATGTGAAAACAGAGTAACACTTCATGCCATTAGTTACAAAGTGTTTACACGATAAAACCTGTTTTGTTGGTTACAATGTATTAAAATCAAAACAAGGTAAAGCCATGTGCTGTTGGTTACAGAGTCTTACGATTAGATGAGCCTTATGTGATTGGTCATTGGTCATTGCCAGGGCAGTAAAGATCATTGTTTACAATCACATATGTTTTTGATGGCTGCATTAATGGTACTGGAAACTAGTGCAGTTGTGTTGCGTTTCAACTATGACTGCGATTTGCAGTGCTATGTAGTATCTGTGTGGCAACTAAGTTTCATAGCTGGGTGGTCTTGGATTATTTAGCGTGTACCTTCTGTGTGACTTCAATACACTAAATTTATTATTCAAACACTCACACACATACCAGTGCTGTTTCATGCATAATATTATTGTCATACACCTGGTTCAGGCATTTCTCAATATGGGCTGACTGGTCAGATGTAAAATTTATGTAAAATAATGTATATAAATGCATGAACATGTTTTACTCTGTTAACCAGTTTGAAGTATATAGTCTTCTATGTGCAAGAAAATTATTCAAATTTACCTGTTAACTCAAATGTTTGTGTATGAAGTAGAACTAAAAAAATATATATTAGAAAGTTGTAGGTTTTTTGAGGTGGTGGCTTTGTTAATTGTTTGTGTAACCTACATTGTATCACTATATATTATTGTATAATATAGCATTAATTTGTGTATTCTTGTTAGCAACAACTAACTTACAAGTCACGGGGGAAGTGTTTTCAAGGCCTTGGGCAGTAGTTTGAATGCTTTTTTATGTCTGCGTCCTATTTTTGATTCTTCACTTTATATTTTTGTCTAAATTTAATGTTCTTACATAATGTCTCATATTAGATTCTAGCTTGTACGGGACTGAACTCTTGATGGTCCAATTGTAAAAACGAAATAAAATTGTAAAAAAAAATTATGTAGATAACAATAAAACATTAGACACGTATGCAGATGCTATAACCTATCAATTAATTTTAAAATAGTGCGTTTATATAGGATAATCACGTGACAGTTAAGTTTTGTTAAGTCGCGCATGTGCACACTTGATAAAAGTTTGTATTGGTGAAAGCTGCGGAATTTTTAAATCAGGAATACCAGGTTCAGGGAAAGTGCGGATCTTATTCAACTTCCCTTTTTCTATGAAATATAAAGTATATGACAGTATTTGATTGTGTTCTATACAAACAGTGATGGTATCACGTATGTTGATCATTTAGGAATTACTACCCAAAAAACGCACATGTTAATGCCCATCTGGAGTTCAGTATTCTTTAAATGTTTGATTATTTCTTTATTATGTTGCTGTCCTGATGCTGTCTTTATTTTGTGTTTGAAGACATACCTTACCAGGACCCATGACTACGAACGTTCTTAGTTAATCTTAGAATTATTCTTAAATACCGTATATTCCCGAATAAACGCCCTCGGGGGCCTTACATTTTCCCAAGGGGGCCTTTAATACAACTCCAGTTCTTGGCATTGTGTTATATAAACCAGTATAAAGAAAACATGATAATATGTAGCTCACATTCTGCAAACATTTTTCAAAGATTTATGAAACAGATATGCATTTGCATTGAGTATTTATAGCAAAATGAAGGCATTAATCAGACTGGAAGGTTTGAGTATTATTAAAAATAGGGGGGGGGGGTGAGGTGCGTTAATTAGGGTGGGGGCGTTTATTTGGGATTATACCATTATAAGCCAATGAAAATCAGAACTCGTATGAAAATGAGCATTATGATTGGTCAGTCTTTCAGTTGAGACTTAACTGGAGAAGGAAAGCTTTTGTAGTCATTGAGCCAGTCTATTTTATTCCAGAAATGTGTATTCAATATCATAAACACAACTAACTAATTCTGTTTCGTCTTAAGACTTGTTCCATGTCAATTCTTGTCAACCATGGATGAAGTTTTACAATATTTTGACATAGATGAATAGATCTAATGGGGTTTAACTACTTAGCACTAATCTTGATGAAACTTTTAACAATAACATCTGGTTAGAATGAGGAAAACCAATTGCACCTCTGTGGGTTTGCCATTCTCTCCATTGAACGAACAGCAGTGGTATTGAACATTTCACATGATGTGATTC
Organism: Congeria kusceri; assembly: GCA_027627225.1. Lineage (NCBI taxonomy): Eukaryota > Metazoa > Mollusca > Bivalvia > Myida > Dreissenidae > Congeria > Congeria kusceri. The sequence continues at coordinate 10,038,634 of CM051027.1, forward strand.
AGTGCATTCAGTGCAATTAAGTTTGAATGGCAAGTTTACTACTGATTTATGAATGAATTAAGTTTGAATGGCAAGTTTACTACTGATTTATGAATGTATTAAGTTTGAATGGCAAGTTTACTACTGATTTATGATTGTATTTCTGAATGAGCATATGAGCATCAAGGATGTTTATCCAGATTGCAACAGTTTTCAGTCCTGACAGAGAGTAAACATGAATATTTCATCTATTGCCTTGGGACAGAAAAATGTTTGCTCCTGTCACAAAACTCCGTAACGAAAACTTAAACTCTTTGGCTGTTTCATTTGTAAGTCTTTTTATGTGAAAATGTCTTTAACTATATCTAAGCAAATATTGCTTATCTGTGCCCTTTTGTAAATAGAAGTCTTTGGATTTCACATTGAAAATTTGATCTGAAATTGTCACTTCAGTAAAGATATCCGTTAGGAGCTTTGTGAATGCAGGCCCATATTCCAGAAACATCTTAAGAGTTTCTTAAAATATTTTCACTTAAGTTTAGAATTTCAAAATGTTATATTTTAAAACCTACATATTAATTTTTGAATATTTTTATGTTTATATGAACAAACAATAATACTATAGGTGATAATATATAAACATTAAGCACACTGCACAGTACACAGGAAATAAAGAGTTGAACAAAATTTTGATTTTAAGGTTAAGAATAAGATATTACTTAAGATGTGTCTGGAATACCACCCCAGGCACATATCTAAAGTAATGCCCATGGCTAACTGTGTGTCTGTTGTGTTTGCAGCAGTCCTCAAGGTTCTGGAGGGAGGTGTCCAGTCACAGATGACCGCACACGGGAGTCGCACACGACTGCTTTCCAGCCCCCTCACCATCCTTGAGCTGGCCAAGAACAAGTCCGGAGTCTGGGTTTGAATCTGTGAAATTGGCAAGAACAAGACTGGAGTCTGGATTTGAATCCTTGAAATTGGCAAGAACAAGTCCGGAGTCTGGGTTTGAATCTTTGAAATTGGCAAGAACAAGACAGGAATCTGGATTTGAATAATTTAAATTGCAAATAACGAATATGGCGTCAGTTTTTTAATCATTGACATCACCAACAAAAAGTCTGGCGTCTGGCTTTCAATTAATGAAATTGCCATGAACAAGTCTTATATACTGGAACTGGCCAGAAACAAGTCTGGCATCTGGGTTTGAATGATTTAATTCGCAGTAAATTTATATGGCGTAAACACCAAGAAAACATGCTACTATGGCTGATAATGAGATAAATTAGAAATTGATGCATGCTGTTTTATGAATTTTTGAGGAAATCATTTCATTGTATGTCTGAATTCTATGCTTGATCTAAAAATATTTTAAGCTAACAAGTCTTAAGCGTTCTGTATTCAAGAGCATCTTTATTCGTTTTAGCCCGTTTACTTATATAGATTAAGATATCATTAGTCCAGAAGGTCCGTTGTAAACATGTAACAGAGAGACGATCCAATAAAAAACTACCAAGGTGTATACAAGTGAACGTACAGGTTAATGTTAGAAATGTAAACACAGAATAACCATTATAACTTTTAATATTTACTTGTCTATAGAAATATTTTGAAGTTAAACTTACTAATCAGTTATTATGTAGGATATAGAGAATACTAGGTTAGTGTTGAATACAGATGTTTATTTATCAAGGCTTAGAAAACCTAAACCATGAGCCTTGGTGAGTGGTTTAGGGTTTTTTGCCAAGCAAATAAACGTATCTGTATTCAACACTTACCTGGTATTCTATTTGTCCCGTCATTTTCTGTCTTTATTTTGTAAATAAACGATAGAACATCACCAAATAACAAGAAAAACATTAAATGACATCACGAAAATAAACAACATGACGTCATTGTAATGCACGTGTTTGCTGTATTCAACACGGTGGAATACAGCTAAGTTTATCCCATGGGGTGTTATTTCGTCAATGCAGGCAAAAATGGGATAAATATTCAGAGTGTTATAAACGTTTATATCGTTTATATCGAGATGTTGGATCTGAGTTTGACCTTGATATTATTTGAAAGCGTGTAATTTTACATCTGACTGTTTTATACTTGTTTCAAAGTCTTGACACTATTTCAGAATGATATTCTTTGTTTTAAAGGTTTCATGATATACTATTTCAGACTTTTGTCTGGCATTTTAATTCCTAAATTTATTAAAACTTTATATAAAAGGGTATGAAGTTTTGTTTAAAGTGTGTATGTACGATCTTTTATGTCAGTTATTTTCACAATGAGCAGATGAAAGTGACAATAAAACTTGAAATTAAACAGAAAAACAAAAATGATGAAGGAAACACTTCAATATGAAAGAATTCTATAAATACTTGTAATCAATTTCTGCATTGTTTATTGGTGTTGTGTAACCTAAATAAACTGTCAAGTCAACATGTACACATGTATTTGAGTTTCCTCTTGTACAGATGAAAACTATTTGGTGATTAGAAACGAGCTTATTGTGAATTTCAAAGCAGTGTTTGTTCTGAACTTATATTCCATTTTAAATACAAAAATATATGTTAATTAACTTTATTTTGCTAATTGTATTTATGCCACTACATCTGCTGTAAGATAGTACACACACACTTTAAATATGGAAATGTGTGTGGTTCTTAATTATACAGGTACAAATACAAGAGAACTGGGCCCATATCCACACAGCTCCTTAGTGAAAACTTGAGTACATTTCTTAAAATCATTCAATTCCTTAAGCCTGTTGCTGGTTTATTTAAAGTTTGTTTTGTATTTAGTGGTTTCAATCTGGTACAGAATCTACAGTTGCTGCTTATTTCACCATATTTCATATATAAGCTATTTATTTTCACACAGAAAATTGTATTTGAATTTTTCACTTAAGTAGGACTTAACTTAAGATTTCCCTAAGGAGCTTTGTGGATATGGCTCCTGTTTCTTAAAATGTAGCTTTCAAAAAAATCAACCAAGTCAAGCATACCTGCTAAGAAAATTAATTGTGGAAAACATGAAATGTAATGCGTGATTAACTATATCATGTAATTTATTATTTTAACAGTGGGTAACATGTGAATCATATTACGAATTTCTGGGTTTTGAAGATTAAGTGACCATTGCATTGTAGAGAAACTCAGTTGCTTTAATAATCATTCCTTTTAGCCTTTTCTTGCCTTAGAATGTACACTTGCACCTATAGATGCCTGCCAAACAATTCGGAACCCTACATCATACATGATAAGGCGCTATTGTCTTTCCTTTCAATTTGTTATCAGTTGAAACAATATACAAATATACAAAGGACTATGTTTTTAATAATATATGAGGTGTGTCATTGGAAACCCGGCTTAATGCATGTGCGTAAAGTGTCGTCCCAGATCAGCCTGTGCAGTCCGCACAGGCTAATCCGGGATGACTTTTTTTGATTTTATGGTATTTTCTGTTTCAAAGAAGAAATTGTCGTCCCGGATAAGCCTGTGCAGGATGACACTTTACGCACATGCATTAAGCCCGGTTTTTCCAGGACACGCCTCATATATTTATAATGTTCATAGATATTGGTATCCTATAAATGTAGCTAGGACTTTTTATGTTTTTATTTTTATTTTTAAAAGCATGTGTTAATGAACAATAATGGTAATATATTAAGACAAATCATGTCAAACTTCACTTATTTTGAAACTAGAATGCTATTTTAAATTATTCATTCTTATGCAATTTGAAAATGTTTTAAGCTGTGTTGTAAATCATCCTTGAAAAATTTGATTTGTTAATTTTATGATGATATACCGAGTTTATTTTGTTCTACTAGTTTCCTAAATGTAGCATTTTTGATGTATATAAAGTTGTATTATACTATGATAGACACAATTATGTTGTTAAGTTCAACTTTTAATAGTTACACAATATTATCACCAAGAACTATAAACATTTTCCCAACCTTTGTAGTCTGTAAAATGGTACAAGAACACAGAAAACAGAAATCTTGTCTTAAAAAATGTATACAATGAAAAACTTGTTACTGCACTATTTATGTTGTTGTTATTGTTACATCTTTTTTTTTTTTAAAGAAATAATGGTTATTAAATAATTCACCAAATAACATGAGAGCAAATACAAAATAAACTTTTGAGTATATTTATTTGATGTTATAAATATAATCATTAATGGTCATACAATTTGTTAGATGATGGTTTGCGGCTTATGTTTATTTTGGAAGCCCTGTATGCTTTTTGTGGGTCTTGTTTATGTTTAATTATAGTGAAATTTGTCTAGAGATTCAGCTGGGTCATTTTTCCCGAAAAGATATGTTTATTTCTGTGCATTCCATTTATTATTTCGCTTTATGGAAAAAACAATTATAAAATGATTTCGTAGATATTACTTGCCAAGAAAAAATATATATGGTCGTGTTTTATTCAACTTTGAAACTATGTTTAACCAAATTGTATTGTATGCTACATATTATATTATAAAGTTTTAATACATGTATATCATTACCATGTATATTCATTCCTTTAATGTAATATATCATTCCAACCGCAAGTCACTATATATGTTTTATTATTACCACCATTACCATGTATTTTATCATTGCAGTCATTCCCATTTATTCCATGATAACTTCCATGTATTTTATCATTGCAGTCATTCCCATTTATTCCATGATAACTTCCATGTATTTTATCATTGCAGTCATTCCCTTTTATTCCATGATAACTTCCATGTATTTTATCATTCCTTATGGATAGTGTTATACCTTTGTTACTTCCCACCTCATACTAAGGGAAACATCCAGAGTGTGCACGAGACATCAGAGTCTGTCTGGCTGTCCAATTGTTTGTTATGTTATGAAAATGTGTCAGTTGACACATGACTAACTACTGCATGGATTTTCTAATAACTTGGCATAACAATAAAAGGGTATTATTTATTTTATGCTTTTCGGGTGGTTTGTAGGGAGATATCAGTGTGTTTTAAACTGTGAAAATTACCACTTTGATAACGGAACTACTTTTTCACCAGAAGTCAGAAAAATACCAAAATAACACATTTTTTAAGCATAAAATAAACAGAAAATTTGTTGGTTTCGCTATAATATTTATTTTTAATTCACTAGTGATCATAGAAAATATATATTTTCACTTGTGGCTGCGCCACTCGTGAAAATATACATTTCTGTGATCACTCGTGAATTAAAATGATATTCTACCGAAACCAACAAATATCCTCCAGCTATGTAATCTTACAAGAAAAACAGCTTGTTAACAAACTTCAACAAAATTAGTCATCATATATTTCATTTTAAATTTGGGAAAAAAGTTTCAGAGGAATTAGTGTGAAGAATTTTTTGAGGGTCAAAGTAGTTATTAAACCTGTAATAATTTTTGCTATGTACAAGTATATAAAATTATTTTCTTTTCACTAGACAGTGATAAGTATTGCCAAATTGTTTCTCTTCCTGATTTTGTATTATTTTAGTATTTGACTATGCATTAGTACAAGGTTGTAGATAAGAAAGATTTTTATATGCACTTCGACAGCACGTAGACAATTTGTCAAGCACAAACACACAAATCTCATGTAAAGAAATTTTAATGCAACATGTACAAACAAAAGTTTGAGAATGCTTTTAAATCTGATTTTAATAGATCTAACTATGTAGTATGTTTCATGTATTTTAAATTTACTTGTGCATTGTTCTTGCTTAATTGTCCTGTTAAAATTTACTTTTTATTCATTTATTCACGGAGTAACATAATGTTTAATTTATCTTTATTTAAGTACTGTGTTAATTTCTTCACATATTGGTATTTTATGTTCATTATCAAATTCTTAATAAGTACTTAATATTCAGTGGTATATTTTCATTCATATATTAGGTGTATGTCTATTCCATGAATCTGAGATTAAAAAACATTGATAAACAATAATGGTAATTACAAAGTATTAAATATATAACATCTCATTCGTTTTTTGGTACATGGTTCAGAGGCCATTTCTGTGTAACCTTATTGAATTATTAAATATAATCTAAATATTAAAATAATCAGATTGACTCGATGTAATACCATTTACAGTTGCATCCTTGAAAAATTATGTGGCCATTGTATTCTACAAAAAATAAATATATGAAACACACATTACTTCAGTCTGACATGCATGATATATAAACTCGCAAACACAATATTTAAAGTGCAAGGACATGACATAGTGATTTTTAAACATATTTGAGATTTTACCCATTTTATTATGTTCATGCAATTTTGTGTTGACTTCTTGAAAGTTAATCGATTTCTTGATTTTCAGCTTTAGAACAATTCTTTTAACAACATCCTTATATGCATGTATATATGTATTTATATACATTACGTATAAATATTCCATCAGCATTTACAGATAATATATACATATATTTTCATATATACTATTGTTTGTGTACAGATTTTATGTATGCGTATATATGTAAAATGTTGCGTGTTAATGATGATGTATATACTGTCATGGGTACTGTGCAATTGCAATGTTTAATAAAATATGATATAAATAAAATATTTTATAGCAGATAACCAGGTTGTGTTTTTTCTGTCGGTTAATTTTGTTTTAGTTGTTTTCTGTGAAAAACTGCTCCTGTAATAGACTTCCAAATATGCAAATGTATTAACATAAATAGACAAAAGAAAGATAAAAACAGGTGTTGTCACTGTAAGTGACGAATGCCCCAGATGTGTTTTGATGTGTTTTTAGCTCACCTGAGCACGAAGTGCTCGGTGAGCTATTGGTATAGGGGACCTCTCTGGCGGCGTATGGCGTCTATCGACCTAACTTCGGCAGCTTGTGTAAGACCATAAAATCTCGGATGGGATTGTTATTGGGTCAGATCACCAAACTTTCGCTGTTTGTGTATGACCATCAGATCTCAGCAGACGTTAAAAATGGGTCAGGTAATATTTCAAACACCAGAGTTATTGCTCTTTGTTTATTAAAAAAATATACAAAAATTGACATTATTCAGGATAGAGAGAGACATTTTTTCATCCAATCTTCACCAATCTTGCACAGTTTGTCTATTACCATGAGATTACAGTTGAAGTCGACCAGAAACACCCAGAGTTATTGCCCTTATTGTGAAAAAAATATGCAAAAATGGACATTATACAATTACACAGAAAATGTTATTGCCTAGAAATTTTCAGTGCCAAAATACCGGTATGTAATTGTTTGTTAACTATTTTAAGGTTGACATAATGGTCTGATTGTTTGACAAAATTCAATTCAATATTTATTTATTGCCCGAAATAGTAACACTACTGTGTCGTGTTACACCGCGATCGTAGTTTTTCGCGAATTCGACTGTGCTTATGAAAGGGCGCCGACGCGCCAACACGATACGCCGATGCGCCGACACGATATGCCGAAGCACCGAGACGATGCGCCGAAGCGCCAACACGATGCGCCGAAGCGATATAAACGTCGTCACTTCGTACCTTCGCCCAATTTTATAGCCACATATGAAAAACCACACGAGCTTGCGACGTTTAAATCTCTTCGGCGTATCGTGTTGGCGCATCGTCTCGATGATTCGGGGTATCATGTCGGCGTATCGTGTTGGCGCATCGACGCCCTTTCGTAAGCACAGGCTGACGTCACGAAACTACGATGGCGGTAGAAGGACACCGTATAACACAGCAACATAAGCTATGAATAGCTTTTGACCAACCTAAGCAATTCTGTTACAATCACCAGAACAATAATTTATTTTGTTTGGAAAGGCGAAAATTGTCATTGGCCTTGTATAAGTCAACCAAATCGGGTTAATTTCAAATTGTCAGCAAAGCATGTTCTCTGGCACTCAAATTTCAAATGTTGGTCATATAAATTGAGTGAAAAAGACACTGAAGGCAAAAGATGTAATGATGTTAAAGCGACATTTAATATGACATTGAAACTATGTCGAAAATCTAGCAGTGTAGTTTGCTTAATTCTTTGTAAACAGGTTCTTATTCTGTAAAAATAAGTATTGAATATTTTCTTATACAACACATACAAAAACATGTGCAATCATAAAAAATAACTTTTATAAAAAATTGACTCTACAATAATTTACCCAAGTAGAATTTTAAAGAAAACAATTGGTTTGGACCGTTTCGCCCTACAGTCCGTTTTGTCCGTTATCATTCAAGCGGGGAGCCAGGCTAAGTTTTACTGGAAATACCGAAACGTACATGAATCTACCTGAATCTAGCGAAATCGTCATGAATCTACATGGATCTACTTAAAACATAGATATAAAAGCATATACTTATACAGAATATTAATCGCCTGCGTCCACTCCTGCAGGGCAGTAAAGAGATAATCTGCGATTCCTAAAGGTGTGAACAATTTAGATATGTTGATTTAACAGTTACGCCCATTGTTTATTAAAGCCGCAGTCCATAGAATATAATTTTCAATACATCTTAAATTGGCATTAGTTCTAATGAATGTTAATGACCTATATTCGACTGAAAAACTGTTCCTTATTTACGAAAGGCATTGTATAATGTCCATGTTCGAAAACGTGTGTTAAGAACGGAATATACACTAATGTAAATGCTGATTTACTCCAGAGGCATCACCAGCTATCTAATACAGATAAATTTACGATAAAGTTAACAAATGGTTATTATTTTGCCGATTCCAATGCGTTTTTTGTTGTCGTTGTTTTATCGGTACGATGTCCATTAGAAACGATTTCTGCACAATTTTATTTTTATTTACACATTTCTGGACTGCCACATTAAGCCTCTAATACAATTATCAAATTCGGAATAATTAACTGAAAATCTTACAAATAAACAAGAGCAATCTTATGTTATGTTATAAATTTAATGCTATTGTTAATTTATTATGTGTTTATCATCGTGTATGTTTAAAGTTAAATTGTACAAGTAAAACTATTTGTAAAATGGAAAAAAAAAACCACTTAATTAGTCGCTACTTGTTTTCACTATATCGAAGTCATATTTATATTTTTATTTTGAATTTATAGTAAAGTTATACTTAACATTGCTTGATTATTGCTAATTGTATATGTTTATGTCGTTATTTTATTATGCTTTGAACGATAATGTCCCTTTTAAATCTGATGTTATAAAAGAAAATCATACAGTAGTGCGTTCAGTAACAGTAAACGTTAGCCAATATAATCGTTCTTTTCTTACTTAGCCCAATTGAACATTTGGGGTCTTATGTTGGATGCTTAATATAACACTAATATGAACAAGAAATATCTTAAAGCAGATATTCGGCGTGTATGGTAATTTTGCAAATACGGAATGTAAATTAAACTTCCAGAATAAATATTAAAAACAATGTAACTAAGGCTAGATCCAAATGGCATTCAATACTCAAATATTAAATAATACTAGCAGTTTACACCTCCTAACATAACATTATATATAAATTATTATATACAGTACTTAATATATGCGTGGTTTTTTTAAACATCAACATTTTATATATGCTTGTCGGTTATTAATTAAGGATTATCTAATGAAATTATATCAATATATTCAGAAACACAGAACATGATGCATCAACGGTAATACAGACATTGACAAGCCGAAGCATACACGGCAAGAAACTTTATTAACTAGTACATATCTGTTCGAAGTATGCACGCGCCTAAATATGTTAATATATTTATGGCTAGATAAATCTCGTTGAGGTGTAAAGAATACCTGTATGTCGAAAATGATATTTTTCAAGTATATCGCCTTTTAAATTGCACATGGTCAGTTTGACCCTATACTGACCTGCAAGTGAGCGAGAGTATGTGTGTAGTACATTTTTATCGAGTGCACCGGGATTTTCTCCCATATGGCCATCGCCCCCAGAAGACTTGTTAGTTGGGTTATGGGGGATGGTGCAAGATACAGGAGACGCCCCGTTCCAGAGGAGACCCTGGGTCTTTTAGTGCCCGGTGTGAAGCACCTAGTACACTGCACCTCGGTTTAACGTCTCATGCGAAAGACGAAGCGAGAGTATGGTCATTTCGCCCTCAATATAGACCCTCCCTCTGGTAGAGGAATTGATATTTATAGAACAGCTGTGTCCATTGTGTACGCATATAAAAGAAAACACTCAAATGTAAAAAGTGTGTTCATTTACATCGTAGCAGAACATCATATTTATTGCTTTTTAACATGTTAAATGTCATGCCTAATAATTTCAATAGTGTTGCGCACATACGATAGCACTCATTTTGTGCGAACTGTTATTCCCTTATTGAATTTGCCATAAGTATTCCAAATCTGCTAGAAAGTTGTCTGCTATATTGTTGGGATGTTGCACCTACTCATTTACAACTAGTGTAGTGGGAATTTATCCTAAATTAGCAGATGGAATGTTAGGATTTAATCATTCGGGACTACTGGCGGGAAATGGTCACACCATTTGATTGGCTACGCCGAAAAACACCTGTTTGATTGTATAACAATACATATTAACCTAGTTTTATGTATTTATATAATAAAAATAATGACATCTATCACTTGCTTATTTAGGGGGTAATAGGTTCTATAGGTTCAGAACTTGTTGGTATTTGGCAATATGGCACATGTATTGTTTAATCCTTTTTATTACCAGATATTGTTTCTAGTGTGATTATTTATAATTTGCATGGTAATTATGTACCTTTATAATGATTCATGTAGATTTGGTGAAGATTTCTGTATTCTGGAATACCTTCCCGTGTAACAATGTTATAGGGTCAGACACACGTCTATAATGGATTCTTCTGTAGTAAATGTTTGCATGTTTAACTATAATGGCAAAATATTATTTACGGACCACGTTATTCTGACTTTCACAAGTTATTTAATTTTGCCTATCCGGCATTTGATTTCAATGGTTTTGTTTAATGTTCTGTTACATGGTTTCTAAGAGATACAGTACTATTCCTCTTGCCTATTCTCTTATGACAAAAAACTGTAAAAAGGCTGAAACTTGTAACATAAAAGAATACACTGGTATTTTCTCATGTCAGAACGGCGCAGTCGGGTAGATCTCAGCGCTGTTAATTCTTATTTGTTCTCAAGATCGTCGTCGTTAGTTCGACACCCTTTATCGGTTTTCTTCTTGTGTGTGTGTGTGTGTTGTTTTAACTTCTCACCATGTTCGCCATTGTATTGCTCATTTCTATAACATACTAACATTAAACACGGCTGAAGGAAATCACTTTTTCGAAGACATAGCTTCTGAAATGTGTCATACGACGACTTCACCATGTTGTATTGCGGTGAATTTTACTATATTATACACGTGTCGCCGTATAACTAAGTACTTTGTTTAATCCTTAATAATTACTTAATTTGTCTGTCCTGGGATCGTCCGTTTACCATATTGTCTTTAGCGAAGTACTTCTTAATTCTTAAATATTAATTCCTGTCATTTGTATCATCTTATTAATTTACGATGAGCGTTAAGCGCTAATACTCGCTGGCGTATGAGAGATGTAAATAACTAAGTCGATGTAAAACAGCCCATTTTATTCTGAAATAATACCAGAACACGCACTGTATAATATATTAAAACAATAATAATATCTGCATGCACAAATATTATGAAATTGTGAAACATATATATATCAGTAACAATGTCGGTAATTATTATTTAATAAAACGTACAAAATGCAATTATTACTTTCTTAACGTTTTCATCGTTCTATTTATGGCATTTAATCATAATACAAATACAATAATAAATCGAGGAGAAAAGATAAATATTATTTTCACTAGAATCATATTAATACAACAGCAACAATCATAAATATAAAGTTCCTATAATCATTCAGAAGTTGTGCAAATAAATTATTTCTCTGAGTATCCTATATTATACTTAGTCAAAATAAATGCAAGTAGCAAACAATAGTTTAAATATGAAAATACTTGTAAGCAGCAAACAATAATTTAAGTATACGAATATTTAGTAAATAGTAACAAAAGTCTTACCTGAAATAATACCAGAACACGCACTGGCAAGTTCGCCGAGCGCGGTTCTTAAATACCATTTCAGGGTATGTGGGTAGGGGCTACGGCTAAGATTTCCTGGAACTTCGGTCAAGTATTTCCAAAATCGGAACCCACGTGATAAGATGTGTTACTTTTTGATACGTTTATAAATTAGCATATTCATATTTCTGGGGTTAAAATCATTGACCTTAGATCGTGGAACTTTCCAGTTCTCCGGATCACGTTCGGACATTCTTAATATGGAAATGGCTAGTTACGCTTGTTATGATACATGTATTATGTAGATATATTCAATATATTTGGAATCTTTCCTCTGTTCACGTCTATTGTTATCTGATGTATACATAAGTGCTAATTACACAAGACGTACTTCATGCATCTATCTACCTTGATAATCTGCATTAGTGATTTCTGCTTAGTAGGTCAGTTTGCTGTAGTTTTATGAGTAAGGCCAAAGAGAAATATTTGTTTGCTATATACTTTCATTTATTTATTTATCAATTGTACTTTTTATCTATTACATTTTTAATAATTGTTGTACATCTTATAATAAAGTTTTTATATTTTCATAATAAATTAATTGTTGTAACTATTTGTTTATTTATTTTTAAATATATTAAACTACAAAATGCTTATATTAAACATAAAAATGTTAATACTATATTAAATAATTAAAATTATGAATTTTGATTGTACTACATCTTCCCCCCCCTTCTCTTAATTAGAATTCCTATTCTAATTTATGGGCTGTTTTATTTCTTATATGCACATAACTATCCGAAAAGAAATATTATGGAGATGTAAATTCAAATAGGGTCACTGCACGCACATAAATACAAATAAGTATAATAGTTATACTATTAAAATATTCAAACAGAATATTGTTAATCTTGAAATATCAAACACAAATCTATATAAGATAATTGACAAAACATTTGAAAACAATGATAAAGAACTGAATAAATAACCTTGACATCATAAATCATTCAAAGAATATCAATGACACACGAAACAATAAAATCAAGATATTTACAAATTTATCTAATATACATAATAGTGTTTGTTGGAAAACAAAAGAAGTGTCATATGGTATTTAGAATAATAAAAGAATAAGAAATAGTATATTTAGCATAGCCGTTGTATAAGTTATTGTTTTTGAATATTTAAATAGTATGGACATGTTTGTTTGTGTTCCAACATACACTGAAATATTTACATATGAGATGATATGCAATGACATTTATTAATTTTTGTTTTCTTAAACATAACTTGCATACTTTATGATTATCCTCGACATAGACGTGTGAACAGTTGATGTGATAGGGTCTTTTACAACAGACTGTTGTGTTAAGTAAGTGGTTCGAAAAATGTTCTGAATTATTGGGAAATGATAAACATACACGACATAGAAAGGAATCACAATGTTTAACATAGGGTAATTGACTAAAGTGTGCTTTAATTTGTAAGTTGATTAAGTTCATATCTATTTTCAGAATATCAGAAATTGAAAGAAAACACAAAGAAGATGGCAACGATTTTGAATGGATAAATCTAACAAAAGCAGTTTGGGAAATTGTCGAGTTAGTTCCAAAGCAATTAACGATTTCTTTACATAATTGAAAATTGAAAGGATGGTCTATTTGAAGAAAATGGTTAATCATTTGGTTGTACAATATAGAAATGTCAAAATATGTTATACAAAATAATAAGTTTGACACTGAAATTTTTCCAGAAAGTAACATATAAGTAAATACAGATTGCTTGAATTTCTTTTGGATCTTTTTCATATTTTGGAAGGTGTCAAGAAAGTACATTAGTTCATTTAACTGTTTATCGTCAGTAGTTGGAATTGACATGTCAAGATTATCGAAAGAATAGTTGTTAAATTTAAATAACGATCGGAAATATGATGAAAAGTACAGGAAGGAAAATCGAATGAAGATTTCCATGATAATACTGAACAAATGTAACTCAATGTGAAAAAAACAAAAACAAAGAAAAGTATGACAAATTAATGAAGATTAATTGAAATTAACAAATGACAATGTGAATACAATTGCGATTGACAATTATACAATACACCACTAAATTGTGAATTGTATGCAAGTATCAGTAATAACAAAAGTTTGAAATTATAATGCAATCAAATATATATACATATAGAAGTGTACAATGAATCAAACATTAAGATTTGATAAATTAATTTTCAATTTCTTGAAAATTAACACAAAAGACAAGTATGATTGTGAATTGAAATAACAATTTTTTTTTATTTTTTTTTTTTCAGTGGTGTTTCTTATATTGTTGCGATTCTGTCTGAAAAACAACAAAACAAATCTTATGATATGACATGAGACAAAATATGAAACATGCATGTAATGAGAAAAATGTGAAAAAGAATTTTTTTTTTTTTTTTTTTTTTTATATTACAGTTAATTCTTTTTCTAAAGTGTTTTCAATGGTAAAATGGAAAAAATGAGAAATAACATCAAATATCAAAGTTGAAATACATGCAAAAATGGATAATTCATTAATCAAACAAAGGAAATCCAGAGATGACACAACAAATCAATTCTTATATAAGATTTAAAGTTTAAGAATTGAAATGGATGTCCTGAAATGACTGTATTCGGTTTAAGTACGTTCCTTAACTCCGTTGTGTACTAAGAACAATTCAGTGTGGTAGTTTGTTTTAAGCATTTTTCGAAGTTGAACGTATTGTTGTATGCTTATAGACAGAGCAGACGGGACTTCCATAATGAGGTCTCCTGTAGTATTTTGAAACGATATCTGCGAAGCGTTAATGAGAAGTTTTGGAAACAATCCAAAGCGCATTCCTTCAATAGTTAATGTAGTAGGTAGATCAATGTTCCATTCTGATCGGCAAGAAGCTGTGGTTAAGATATTGATATCAATGCAACGCAAACCATTGGATACATGTAAAATCAAAAGAGTACCTCTTTTACGCTTGAACACTTGTAATTTCCGAAGCATTATTATCGAGAGGATAACATGTATTATGACTAGAAAGATAATCAAATGTTCATATTTCAGAGACTTATTAAGATTGTTGGTAAATTCCTGAAATGGCGAAGATGTTGTAGGATTATCGTATTTAAGTTGCTGTGCAGCGGTTGGTTTTAATAGTGTCATTGCCAATAATAAGGTGCGAACTTTTCGTGAAAGAAATAGCAACATTAATGTATTTCCGATGGTAAATAGCATACCTATGATTGTGATAATATCGAAAGTGGATAAACCTGATTCTATCGAAACTTCACCGTTAAGCATTGCTTCCGTTAAGCTATGGTACACAATTTGGTTTTTCTTCGTTCTCTTAACGAAGGTTTGCATGTCTATTTCTAACTTTCTTGACCTGTTTAGTATATCCTGTGTATTTTGATCAAACATTTTAAATTCCGGCAATAATCCATTTATTGGATTAGTATATGAGATATTTCTCATCAAATTATCCAAAACGTATTATTAAAGAAATACTGGAGTAAGGGCAAGTTAATTGGATATACTTGGTCAACAGTAGTATCATTCGTCAAACATTTGGTGATTTGTGCATCAATACGTTGACTTGGTGAAACTACTTTACATGCACATGGTACATCGATAATGCAGTACTTACAATCATTGATTGTTTTAGAATGATTAGCGCATAAAATTGTCTGTCTGTCTGTCTGTCTGTCCAATTTCAAATTTGATTGCATGTACGCAAGTATTTTTGAATTGTTCAAAATTCTTAACTCTGATTTCAATGTGTTCCTTACTATCTTGTATTCAAAAAAATATCTTTCGTTTTTGCATTGTCCCCGTGTTTCAAGAGTTCTACGAAACAATTCGTTTTGAAATCGATTTCAAAGATTATATTCTGTTTACATAAAATTGCTGACCCCACTGTCAAACAGTCTCTAAAGAATGATTCATCGGGAAAAGAATAAATTTGATCTTTTTCGTTGTAGATTAAATACCGCGGTTTTGATATAAATTCATTAGCATCTTTGTTTTTTATATCATTGTCAAGAGGAATTGGAAAGAAATTTAGTTCATAAATGTCATTGTCCATACTGTTTGTCAGTAGAAACAATACCATTATGTATATAGAATTGTCGATACGTCCATAAATAAATTCAGCAGGATTGTAATAGAATGCCAATTCAGTACTGACCAATTTATGAGTCGGATAATGATTTCGTAATGACGAAGCTATTCCTGTTAACGTATGCGACATTAATTCGGGGTCTATTATATGAACCGACAATCTATGATTGCTAAGAGATTCAATTCCTATGGCTAGCCTATCAAACTGCGACCTTATTTTGATCATTTTATCATTGACATCTAGTATCAATTTTTCAGCAATTGTATGCTTATGTGAAAGAGTTTCCATGTCTTGTATAATTTTATGCCTAACTGCCGAAGCATTCGCAACGAATTCATCAAATAACGTCATATGCTCATTAACATGTTTTGCAAATGAAGACATTTCGCCGAATTCGTGCGTAAACGTGTTTGTCAAGAGATTAACTCTTTGCGCCATTCTATTTGCGTGATCACGGAATTTATTCAGCTGCGAAACGGTCGCGATACCAAATAATGTGCTACCTAAGTCACCTATAAACGGAAGTAGCGGTTGTGAATCACGGGTTATCCGTTGATCCGAAATTGTAGGAATCATGCTATTAAATTTTCTTAATAGCGATTGTAGATCATGTTCCATTAAAACTCTAAGAGTGTTGAATTCGACACTAATCATACATCCTTTTTCATAGAAGTAAGTGTCTCTACACAATGAATAATTCCTAACAATATCCTAATTGAAATGATAGTCCGGTATATCGAAATGAAAAGTATGCGTCCATTCATTGTTCACAAAGTGAATTAGTTTTGGATCTGAGAACTTGACACCATGGTTCATCAGCAATTGTTCGCCCTGTGCTCCCACAATTGACAGGAAAAGCATTATCAGTTGTGTGACCAACATCTTGCCTAAAAGACAAGAAAATATAGAATTACATTCTATACTTGTTTATCGCCTTTTCTTGTGTTTTTTCTTAAGAGATTTATTGATATAAAATTGTTTAATGAGTGCTTCTGATGTATCTACGTCATTTGCCCAGCTATTTTTGTATTTCTTATTTGCCCATTTGATTAAATATTGTCTTTGATTATCTTTAATTCTGGTTTTCAAAATCTTCTCAGCCCTATACCATTTTTTGTTTGAATTCTGTGAGGTACTATTATCCTTTGCTTTGCTTTGCGTTTTATTTTCAGTTTTGTTTTGGTTTGTAGTATCGGTAGAATTTTGCGTATTGCTATTGTCTTGCATATTATCATTATCTACTGTGCTATGTAATTTGAATGTTTGAGATAAATCTCGTAAATCCTTCTCATCATGGTATCTACGTAATCTGTTAAAATTTATCGGAACTTTTAATTCTCTGTTCAAAAATCGTTTTCGCAAAATATATGTGCCATTTTGTAATATTTTAGTAATATAATATGGTTGTTCTGAAAATTTTCTAAACAATTTCCTAGATTTGTTTAAAGGTACTTTTTCTTGTTTAATGAAAACAAGGTCCCCTAATTTGAATGGACGTTCTGCTGTTTTACGGTTATATGTTTTTTGCATCACTTCACGAGAATCACTAATATTGGATTCTGTAATGTTCCATATTCTCTTTAATCTATCCTTTAGTTCTTCTACGTAAGTGTTGATTGACGGATTAGTATTGACCTGTGGGAATAATTCAGAGTTAATTGGCTTCGCCATGTGTCTGCCAAAAAGAATGTAATACGGAGAGTACTGTGTTGATTTCGGACATACTGTGGAATTATAGGCTAATTGAACACTCGATAGCTTATCAGGCCAATCGCTCTCGTCCTTTAATGAGGTACGTAAAATGGAAAACAATGTAGAATGTACGCGTTCTACCGTGCCGTTGCTCATTGGATGATAAGATGATGTCCTATGTCTCTTTATTTGAAAGAATTTGTAGAGTACATCCATTATGCCACTTAAGAAATTTTGTCCTCTATCACTTGTGATATGTTTCGGTGGTCCGAAAATTGCAAAAACTTTATGATAAAGTTGCTGAGCAATTTCAATTGTATTTTGCGTTTTTAATGGTATGAATAATGCGTATTTTGAAAATGCGCATATAACGCTCAAAACATATTTGTATCCTTTACTTTCTTTTCCTACAGTCACAATGTCTATGTGATACATTTCAAATGGTTCACTTGCAATAAAAGGTTCTTGTAATGGGTATGGTTTATAGTTGTAATCTCTTTTAAATACCTGACAATTCTTACAAGATTGAACATATTCTTTGACTGTTTGGTACATCTTTGGAAAATAGTAAAATTGCCGAAGTGTATAGAATGTTTTATCAACTCCGAAATGTCCATTTAGATCGTGAAAACTGTAAAGTATTTCATTTCTCAATGACTCAGGTAAAGCTAATTGTTTAATAAAAGTCTTTTCAGTTTGATGTTTCTTAGATCTTGGTTCATAAAAATGAAACAAAACATTATCAACTATTTCATATTGGGTGCTAATGTATGGAATCCGTTTTGCAAGACTCTTGCTATTAGGCAAACGACCATCTTTCAGGAATGAATATATATTACCAAAGTCATTTGATGTAGATTGCAAGTTAATAAGATCTGTGTGATTGGTTGCCAAATTGCTGTCTGTTGTAACGCGGTCAGTCGGTAATTGCGTACTCGGCACGTGTTTATCATTCGGTTCAGTTGCGTTATTATTCGATTGAGTATGGATAGGTAACCGATTGTTATCAGTAATTAGTGGTTCATCAACGGTAGATGATTTAATATGGTCAGGCTGATTAGTAGTAGCATCTGTAGCTGTACTTGTGTTTGTCATTGGAATGTTGCGCGCAGTTTGTTGCCTAGTAACGACTAATATATTTGCTTGTTCGTATGGACTAGTCGTAGACTGCAAACAATTAGTATATTGCGTGCTACATTCACTGAACAGATTTTGAATGTCCGCCAAAATTGGATCTTCATCACAAGATTTATGATTTTGTGTATTTGATATTTTTTCCTGTGAGTAACTTATTCTACTAAGGTAATCACTACGATTTGTGCGACCAGTCCTGTAAATAATTTCATGGTCATAATTTTCCAGTTCTAAAGCCCATCTATACAGTCTGTCATTTGAATGTTTTGCTGTATGCAAAAATGTTAAAGCTTTGTTATCTGTGACAATTTTGACATGTATATTTGAAATATAAACTCTGCATTCTTTTAAAGCGTATATGATTGCTAACAATTCCAGTTCACAGCTGCTGTAGCGTTTTTCATTGTCTTTTAAAGCACGACCCCCGTATAAAATAACATGAGGGCGATTTGGAGAGTCTTCCTGACATAAAATGAATCCCACTGCAGAAGTACTAGCATCTGTGTATATTGTAAATTCCTTGTTAAAATCTGGCAGTCGTAGAATTGGTTTTGCCATTAACGCATTTTTTAAATGGTTGATTCTTTTACCAGTAACTTTTTAATTGCTGAAAATTGGCAAATACATGGAAAATTCTAACAACCACAATTTAAAATATAAACTGTTCAGTAAGTGAATTTCGGCAATATAAATTCGGCATGATGTTCCAACATGTCTCACTACGATTTGTATTCATTTATTCCTTTTTTCAAAGACAATAATTCCGTAATTGTGACGAAAACGATAAAACAAAAACAAATCACTGTGTTTGTATTTAATGCTGAAAAAACCCATAGCAATACAAAATCAAATATAAACAAAGTGAAGCTCCAGTTGTGACAGCAGGAGAGAACTCTTATTAGCACCCCGAGGTCTTTTATTTATGGCAAGTGACCAATTACCAAAGACAATACACAGGACATTACAAAAACACATCAAAACACAAAAAATACATGAATAAAACTGGGGTCACCGCCTTGGAACGGTCAATGCAAAGCATTGGGGGTTTACACCGGTTAATGTGCACACAAACCTCACACTTGGCCCAGAATTATTTACAAAACATGTAAATAGTGTAAATAGAAATTAACCTCAACACACAGAACTTTGAAACATTGCCTGACATTCACGCAAACTTTAAGTGTCACAACCTACTTACTTTACTACCTGCATTATCTTAATCACTTCATCATAAAAATTGTGTAGACACCCGGAGGAGCTATGTAGACAGAGCGCTCGCCTTATTAGTGACAAACCCAGGATTCGAATCCCGGATTTGTTACAAATTGCCTCAACCTGTGTGATTTCGTAAATCACAAAAATAATTGGCAGTATATTCAATAGCATTAAGCAACAATGATCTAAATGAGCTATTCTGAATAGAAAATATATTAGTTTAGATCACTAGTCCAAGTTAATTATAAAATTACCCTTTATGGTAAACAATTTCAAATACGAATATACAAGTATAATAAATATTATTCATAACTAAACATGGTTGAAATGGTCTAAATGATTCAACATGTGAATCCAAGTATTTCAAGACCAAACGGAATACATTCTCATAAGTTAACTTGTATATACAATTATGTGGAACAAAAGACTCCATAAAAAATATTTTTCTGTTAATAAAATTATACTGTTCGATTTAAACATCCCAAATTGTCATTACGCCGGTGCGTTTAAAACTCGTTCTAGTCAATATAAAAAATTTAAAAATTGATAAAACTATAAACATGAATAAGAAAGATAATGATGTAAATGCAAACAAATATGATACTCTAATTTTAAAAGCTCTGTTTACTTGGTCCAAAGGCAAATACATCTGTATCTGTAGATATGCAGCGTAGGGCCAATTCTGGCATATAACGCTGGCGGTTAAGTCGTCTTTATTGGCGTTGTTGAAGGGCTTCTTTGAAGCCCTCGACTGTTAAGGCACTGGCGACACTTTCACTCGGGGTGTTCCAGTCCTGTACTGCTTTTATGAAAAAAGAATTTTAATAGTTTAAGGTCGTTGCACTTCTAATTTGGAAACAGTCTGAATGGTTGGTGGTATAATTTTCGACAATGTTTGATTGAATAGAGTCTTTATATATTTTGCTTTTATTTGTCTATTTTTCTTTCACATGTATTAAGTAACTTGTTTTGTTTATAGCCGGCACCATACCCCTAATGATTTTAAACAGGAATACTAATCTTGCCTGCTTGCGGCGTTCTTGCAGGCTGTCTTCAGTGACACATCCATCTTCTCTAGAAGAACAGTCCTTCAGAATGGAAAGATATGCGAGTCGTTGGATTTTTTCAAGAGCGTTGATGTCTTTGATGTAATACGGATCCCATACGTTCAACCCATATTCAGGGTAGAACGTGCAAGTGAAATGCCCTTTTTCACCCTTCACGTTTTCAGTGTGTTTATTTCATGACATGCGAGTTAGACATCGTGTTCAGAACTTATAATTAATAGGTACTAAGACAATACATAAATGTATGCTAATTCCTGCACTCTTGAAGACGACCAATATTCAAGGGTAAAACGTACAAGTGAAATTTATGCTAACTTCATGCATTCTTGAAGACAATTTCTCAAATTTCTCATTATAAAACCAAAAGTTGAGTTTGCTTTCTTGCAGATATTATTAATATGATTTTCCCAGTTTAGATCCTTAGAAATAGTCAATCCAAGGCATGGATATGTGTCTACTTGTTGTAATATAGCGTTATCAAGTTGATAGAAGAAAGATGACTTCTGGCGAACACTTAATAAATAGTACTTCTTTGCGTTAAAATTCATTCCCCACAAATGTACCCATTTTTCCAGTTCTATCAGGTCGTCTTGAAGTAAGTCATGGTCTTTTCTGGTCTTGATTTCACGGAAAGTAAACAATCATCGGCAAAAAGGCGGACCTTAGATTTCACAGTGTCCGGTAAAATCTTTAATGTGGCATAAAAAACATAAGCGGCCCCAAGACTGTTCCTTGGGGGATATGATTGCAGTACTTTCAGAGTGTTCACTTTCCACGACGACATTCATATATATTTGTTTTTCAGGAATGATGATAGCCATGTCAGCAGAGGACCTTACGCCATAATTTTCAATTTTGTGGAGAAGTTTGTCATGAGGTACCTTGACGAAGGCACGAGAACAATCCAGTATGGCAATATCCATTTGTATTTTCTTGTCATAGGCTAGCAAAAGATCTTCCATTGTTACTAGGAGATGTGTTTAGGTTGAATAGCCAGATCGGAAACCATGATTTAGGTTTGTTAAGCACAGAACAGTTGTCAACGATACAGGTCTATAGTTCTCAGCGATATGTTTATCCCCTTTCTTGAATATTGGACTAATATTTGCATTTCTCCAGTTAGACGGTAGGTCTCCACTGTCCACTGAAAGTTGGAAAATACATGTAATGGCCGGAGCAAGCTCTTCCGCGCAGGTTTTTGATATAATGTTTGGTATTTGATCAGGTCCCATGGCCTTAGTTGTTTGAATTGTTGTAATTATTTTAGAACTCGCTTTTCGGTGATGTGGAGGGCTTGTACGTCAGGGATGTGTTTTTTTTTATATTTCAGTTTATTACTGGTGGATTTCCCTGTGATTTTACTGAAGACAAATTCAAACTGTTTGACTAAAATATTTGCTTTGTCTTTGGACTCCGTGGATAGGTTACCATTAATCTTCAAATGAGAAAAACCATTATTATCCTGTTTTTTTTTTATTTCACATAGTTCCAGAAAGGTGTTGAGGTTTTATTGTCAAGTCCTTTTTGAATTGTATTGGTAAAATAGTCCCATTCAGCTCTTCTAAATTGGCGCTTGCATTCCTTTTAGTAATTTCTAAATTTGGTCCAATTTCCAGTTGTCTTGGCTTGCTTATAATATCTTGCCTTTTTCTTTAGATTACTCTTTAGGTCTCTATTTAACCATGGTAGTTTGTTTTTCCTCTTTCGTATCTTAGAGGGAACATTTTTGTTCGCTGTTTTCATTATTCCTTCTTTCAGGTCAGTCCATATTTTTTCAACATTTGAATGTTCTTGGCTTGTGTTCTTGATGTTTTCACTTAATTTTAAGCAATCACTTTTTATATTTTCCCAGTTCACTTTTTTGTATATGAACAATTTTCTTGGTTTATTGTTGGTGTACGATGGCTTGATATAAAAGTCACTGATCACTATGTCATGGTCTGAAATACCCGGTATGCTGACTGAGGATTTTTTTTTTTTTTTTTTTTTAAATATTTATTCACAAATATGCATGATACATTTCATTACAAGCATCACAGGAATAAGCATATATCTATATATACAGTACAAGCATATAATGTGAAAAAAGAGCATGCCAAACTATAATATATATGATTATGCAAAAGATGTAATTAAGAAGCCAAAACATTATAACAAAAAGACTCTACCAGTTCCCCCGAACTTTTATATTTATCAGGTAAATGTGTTTTTTGCATAACTGCAAAGGCTAGTTTGCAGCTACTTCTAAGGCCATGAACTGTTGGAGTTACCAATTTACGTTTACAGAGGTAAATAAAGCGTTTTATTTCGAGACAAAATATATTATACTTTCCAGACAATTTACAACTTGATCCCAATAAAAAGGTTTTACAATCAAAACTAAAGTTATTATCGATGTTTTTGACATAAGATGTGATGTCATGTAATAGCGTTTTTATTACATTACAACTCCAAAATAAGTGAACAAGCGTCTCTGTTTCTGTCTTACAGAAAGTACATTTGTCTGAATCACGGATCTTCATTTTATTTAGCAAGTTATTTGTGGCTAGAATATTATGCGTTAGTCTTACTTGGAACCACTGATTATATGAATCTCTTGTCGTTGTAAATATCCATGAATGCAAAATTTCCCACTCCGACTTATCAATATTAAAGAAGCTATTCCACTTTGATTGGCATGTAGGTATTTCATTATTTTGTATTAATATTTTATATATACTGGGTTTATTTTTATTGCAACACAATATTGGCTTAATGT
Source organism: Congeria kusceri (assembly GCA_027627225.1). Lineage (NCBI taxonomy): Eukaryota > Metazoa > Mollusca > Bivalvia > Myida > Dreissenidae > Congeria > Congeria kusceri. Next base: position 10,062,622 of record CM051027.1, read on the forward strand.
AACATGGAATAATAGGAAAACAACAGTCGTTAGTAAGTGATGTGATATCCGTGAGCCTTAGAGAACATAGGTATTTTTTTTTTGATTGTATCATTCCTTCGAATTGCAGGAAGTTTACGCTGATACCAAGTTTTTGTTCAAATTCTATTCTATTTATAAATGTTCCGTTATAATTAATAATGTCTTTTACATACCTAATTCCTCTGTTATACCATGTTGGAACAAAAAAAGGTCTCTGCCCAATTAAAAACTTATGGTTAAAGAAGAGAGGAAGCTCTTGAAATTTTGTGATATTATCTACTGGGAAAAGATCAATAAAATCTGCAAAGGATTTTAAAACATCTTTCCAAAAAGGATTGAACAACTTTGCTGTGGCAGATTCAATATAGTACTTTCCAAAGTTTAATATTTTTTCTAATTCAAGTACATTGGTCAGCACAAATCTGTAGCATTTACTATTATATCCTGTAGATAGTCTATCTAACCAGAGTATTTTCAACTTTTTAACATATGCAAAAACGTCAACCATTTTCAAACCTCCTTTATCATAATCTTTAATAAGGACCTTATTTTTTATCCTTGACTGACCTTGCCAAACAAATTCATAAAACATGTCATTAATTCTATTTAATATTTGTGTATTTGGGGTTGGTAATGTGGAAAATAGGTTTGTTAAAAGAGGTAATAAAAGTGATTTGACAACTGCTATTCTGCCAATTGGCGTTAGTACTCTTCTATGCCATAACCTTATACAGTGTTCAATACTTTTCATTTTATCATTACAATTTATAGGCACAATGTTTTCCAGGTCTATGTGAAACTGTATGCCAAGTAATTTAAAACTAGTGTTCCCCCAATCCAACTTCCATTTCGTTTTTATAGAGCGAGTGCTATATTTTAAAGTACCTATCCATATAACATGGGTTTTGTCAAAGTTAACTTTTAAACCTGAGTATTGGGAAAATTGATGTAAAATATCTAGAGCGTTATTAACTGTGTTTTCACTTCCATCTAACAACAATGTTGTGTCATCTGCAAATTGTGTTATTTTGTATTCTGTGCCATTGATAAAAATACCTTTAATGTTTTTGGTGTTTCTGATTTTTATGGATTAAATTTCAGCACATAAAATAAACAAATACGGACTTATTGGATCCCCCTGTCTACAGCCACGGCCTATGTTAAAGAATTCGGAAAGGAAGCCGTTCAATTGCACAGCAGTGGAAGTATTATGATAAAAAGTGATATCCATTTAGTAAAACTTGGACCAAAATTGAAAAAGGAAAGTGTTTGGAATATAAAATCAAAAGATAGAGTATCGAATGCTTTTTCAAAGTCAATCATCATCAGCAATCCAGGTATATTTTGTTTTTCAGTATAGTTCATTATATCATATACTAAACGAATGTTTTCCCCAATAAATATTCCTTTGATAAACCCTGTTTGATCTTTATTTATCAAAAGATCTAAAACAGACTTCAGTCTTGCAGCTATAGTTCCGGAGGCTAATTTGTATACAATATTTAATAGAGTTATAGGTCTCCAATTTTTTAAAAACTGCTTTGGTTTATTTTCTTTAGGAATACATGTGATAATTCCTTGTTTCTGAGTTATAGATAGTTCTCCTTTTATAAAAGCAAAGTTAAGTGCTCTTACTACAAAATGACCAATTTTTCCCCAAAAGACTTTAAAAAAATTAGATGTAAATCCATCAGAACCAGGACTTTTGTCATTTTTCATATTTTTTAAGGTATTCGAAACTTCGGAGAATGATAAAAACCATTCCAATGATGAACACTGTTCTGGACTTAATTTGTTAGTATTTGCATTTTCTAAATAGCTATCAATATCAAGATTATTTTTTTCTTTGGACGTCATATATAAATTTTTATAAAATAATTCTGTTTCTTTCAGAATTTCTGATTGATTATAAATAATATTCCCATCACCGGTTTCTAAAAAAGGTATAACTTTGTTGGTGTAGTTATATTTTTCTAAATTACAAAAGAAATGTGTTGGTTTTTCACCATTTTCTATCCATTCAGCTCTGGATCTGATTATATTTCCTTTAATTTTTTCTTCTCTTATCAACTGTAGTTCATTGTGTAGAGTGATTAACAACGCATTATTATCCTGATTCAAATTATTCTCAATCGTTACAATTTCCATAATTAACCCCTGTTCTTTATTAATTTGACACTTCTTTTTATGTGATGAATAAGAAATTGTTGAGCCTCTGATTTCCATCAATAATGTTCCAGAAAAGTTGGTCGTCAATTTGAAACTGTATATCTGCATTATAGACTGAGGAGATATTTTCTAAATTATATACTGGCAATGCATATTGTATTTTTATTTGTTCGATTTTATCATTAATGTAAGCAAGATCATCTTTATCTAGAAGAAGGGAGTTGTTGAATTTCCAAAGTCCTTTTCCATGTGGAATATTTTCAAAATCCAAAATTAAAGTAATGACTGAGTGATCAGAACGATAACTAATTCCTATATTACAATCACTGATATGAGGTATGAAATCACTAGTAACCAAGAAAAAATCTAGCCTTGCCTGTTGTAAGGGGTTTGTCCTTCGCCATGAGAACTTTTTCAAATCTCCGTGTATTTCTCTGAATGGGTCGTGTAAATTTTGTTCTCCAATAAAATTTGTTAAAATGTTTCTTGCTTTTATGTTATTATTGTTGTATTTGTAATTACTGTAATCAAGATTTGTATTTAACACCAAGTTAAAATCACTACACCATATAAAAGATTCATTCCCTATATTTTCAATTATAGTAAAAATATGCTGATAGAAAGTAGGGTTATCATTGTTTGGGCCATAAACGTTAATAAGTGTTAACTGTTTACCTTGTAAAGTAAGATTTAAAATTATATAGTTGCCTTTATCATCTGTAAAAACTTGGTTAACCTTGACATCTAATCCTTTGGTGACTGAGGATTTGGCGAGCGAAGGGTTTGATGCAAATGCTTAGTCCAATATATTACCCATTCGAGTTAGTTAATCCTGCATTTGTGTTAAACCAGCAGTGTTCGATAGTTCTATAAGTTTTTGTTAAATCACACAATCTTGTACGTTTTCCGTAACGTACAAGATACATAAAGATTGTGATAGTCATTAAAGGTACTGACAAGGTTATACACGGTAACCTAAACATTTTAAGTTTAATGTTGAGATAACAAATACATAAAATTATGCATTATGAGCTAACAACGTATACATATTTTCATAAAATAAATGGTATTTGAACAGTTTGAACTTTACTCCGGTGTTTACATTTTCAACATTACGAAACTATCCTAAGTTCCTCGTGTTTTGTGTAGAATATCTTGCAGCTCGCCAAATTTTAACGGTGAATAATCGGATTTAATCCGCGTTGCAACGATATTCGGTAATACAATAAAGCAAGTGTTTATACACGATTTTACTTGGAGGATAAGTGTTTTTGGAATAAATAGTATCTAGCAAACCAAATGTTACTGACGTAGTTTATATACCAACATAAACACATGCTAAGACATAACCTCAGTTGGAACCACCATTATTAATTATTAACGTGTGCGTGCCTGACGTGTACTGTTTGCATACGTACGGCCGGGTACCAAACTAAGATCGTGTAGATAACGGTACAATCCGGTAGATTCATGACGACTTCGGTATTTCCAGTAGTCTTTAGTAATGCCGAGTACCAACCGCAAACATGGCTGACAAAGACTTGCAAGACAAGATTTTACGAATTTTAAATATGAAACACAAGAAATCCGAAAGTTTAACCAAACTAGTGCACAGCTTGCGTGTACCTAAAAAAGCTGTTAATGTACAGTTGTATCAAATGGAGCGGAAAGGTCTCGTTTCGAAAACACAAAGATCGCCACCTGTTTGGGCAGTCGGGAAAGTAGGAAATCAACTTTCACTTTCGAATATCCGAGAAGAAAGAGCTCTCAGGTCAAGAACTAGACGATCTTCAGAAGGGGTATGCCTTGATAGGATTTCCAAATTACTTTCCATTCATATATTTAATTTCTTGCACGAATACTACTAGTGCATTGTATGTTCAGAATTCAGTGATATCATTGCACACTCATTTGTTACCACTCCCCTTTCCCGAAAAGAAGTATGCTGCTTGACCCTATTACCAGTGTACTTAACATTTGAATTAAATTGTGAATTGTATGGTCCTACAATTTACATAAATTTTACATATTTGAAAACAAAAAATATGTTTTATTTAATAAATAAATCTTTTTTACTTGTATATTCTATCGTAGTTCGTTTATTTGACCTAGTTTTCAAACCATGTCATGGCCACCTTATTTGTTTATGTTGTTACCTATTACCGGTGCATATATAAAATTCACACATACAGTTTTACTGCACTAAGCTTCTGCATGCTGACTCATTTAGGGTACTGCAGAAAACAACTAAGATTATGATATATCATTTTGAATTAATATTTGTTACCTTTAATGGAGAAAACAAAATGACTTGTTGAATATATGGGTTGAAAAGGTTCTGTCCTACAATGTGGTTTATGGAAAACCAGACACTTTGAACCAACTGTTTTATTCTAAATATGCCTATAAAATCAAATCAACACTGTACAGACTCATCTGATGGGGTTCTCAATTGTTTCCAATAGCTATATGTTGCAAATAGAAACAAAGGTCGCGGTGGCGTAGTGGATATGGTGTCCGCCTAGCGATCGAAGGTCCCGGGTTCGATCCCCATTCTGGGAGTGTTCTCATGACCTCCCCCGAAGACACCAAGTACTGGTTCTACCCAGGAAACAGGCTCGAGAGTGTCTCAATAAGCCTAAGGCTTTCGATGAAATCGAGCTAAAATAAATAGGCTTAAAAAAAAAAAAAAAATAGAAACAAAATAAACATTAAATCATTTCAGACTCCCTACCTTTCCACGGTCAAGTTCTAATTGAAATGTAACTGAGTTATGAGAATGGTCAGAAGTTTAGTGTAGTAGGATAAGCTGCTTTATGCAAATGAGGTAAGTGCATTATGGGATTTGATTATGTCATATATTAATTTGGAACGCTTGATATGAGGTGTTTTGTCATGTACTTGATAAAAATGGAGAGATTTTATGTCTGAAAACACAATAATTTGGGCAAAAATGGAATAGCTTGAACTAATTATTGTTATTTCTTTATTAATTTACATTTTAGGACAAACTTGTTTCAATTTTTGTTAGATAACAGTTGGCGCGAACGATTGTCTAAAAACGAAACCGAATATGACTATCCCGGGCACGGTAAAATACAAAAATCGGAATACCTCGGTAATACATATACACAGGTAATAGGGTCATTAAGCATATCATGGAAGTACCATTTCTCGAACCTCTAAGGATGTACCCTGGCCTGTGGACTTTGTTGCAAAAGCATTTTTGAAAACAACATTATAGATCAATATTTCAGACTCTGATACACATGTCTATACGTTAATAGTGACACAGATTATGTCTATTTTAGAAAATTTACACTGTATTATGTTGCCACCCTGCTATTTAAACTGTCATGGCGCCCTAAAAATTGCTGACCTATTCTTGAACCCACAGCTATAAATAACGAACACATGGTGTATCACATGATTATCATGTGTCTTTCAAATGCAGCCAATAGGGGAGCTCAAAGGGGAGTTTTTCTTTCAGAAAAATACTTTTAATTTAAGTAATATGTACATTTATTTGAAATGCATAAAAAGTCATAGAGTTTTCAATAAAATTGTTTAACAAAACAAAATTATAATAGTAAATACATGTTTTTGATGCATATTTCCGATAAATTTGCAACGATTGTACAGATTGTTTAACATAGAACCAGTACACATAATCTGATGACGTCATACGCACTTTGCTTACATGTAAACAGCGCAGGAATGAAAGGTTCGAAAATAGTTGAGGTACGAGAATAGGTACCTACACGATAGTTGATGTGGAAAAATGACACAATATTTAAAGTTCCTAAGGCTCTGTTTGTATCTTTAGAATTGTTTAAAAGCTTACTACCTTATTATCACAGCATGGTTTCCCAGATAATGTGATTCATGGTAGATGATTTTGAAACATTTTCTGAAAATCTTACTAGGTATTAACATGGCAAGGTTTCCCAGGTGTTTAATGTTGACACTGTTACCTGCTTATTAATATATCAGGATCTCCCAGATGATTACTACTGCCTACTTTGATCTTTTGACTGTAGTATGTGATTGGTTATATTGAACATTTAAGTTATCTGCATGAGTCAGTCTATATATACCATTGTTTTTATATATACCATTATTTTTATATTTCATCAAGTTTATGGTTACCAACTTATGCCTTTAATTGTTCAGTAAGTTTCAGAACAGTAGTCGTAAATATTATTGTATAATTAATATAGTCTACACAAATAGTCGGCTCTTCACATAAAAGTCAATGGATACTTTTATTATTATAGGTGGTATGTATGACCTTGCAGCAAAATTATCGTACAGACAGAATAACTTTATAAAGTGTATTGTCACATATTTCAATTTAAAGCAGAAACATGTTTTAAAATGACTTTTGATAGAAATACAAAGTTAGCAAGTTATTTTATCCCTAATTGATTTTCTTTGGCCTATTTTTACTGCCGGATAACAACAGTTTTCCCCTTGCCAATAAACCTCCATTTTTCCCCTAAAATGACCCAATTTTTCCCCAAAATAAGAAACATTTTCCCCTCAGACTGGGTTGGTATTTCAATCAAAAATTGACAAAACTTTATTGCTTCTTTACACACGATATTAGGTTGCAAATAGACCGAAAATCAGCGTTCGAGACATCCATAAAAACAGTTGTTGTACTACCGTGTATAACGCGGACCCGATTTTAGGAGCAATATTTTAGGGTTAAAATCTGGTAACCATTTGCAGCTGATTTTGCCAAGTCTGTTGATGTTTTATTGCACTTTTTTTGTCCACATTTGTTTAATGTTGATAATCTGTTATATTACCTTAATTTAATCAAAACGTAATTTACAGTAAGTAATTTTTAAATACGCACACATAATTACTTTATGCATAAAGCATGTATTTCTCCAAATATAATTAAGTCCTTTAAATCATCCAGACAATGTGAAGTGCGTCACCCCGAAATTAAATATCCAATTTATCCAATGCAGCAAAATAACCGTACCAAAAATCCTTGATGTTTCCCTTTGAACGCTTATGCATTAATGCTCCATCAACAGCGCTTGCTTTGTTCAGGTACAGTACTAAGTAGCATCAATCGATGCTTTTTGACACTGACCACGTGCTCAGAGGTTACACGCTTTTCAGGTACAAACTGCTAGGCGATAGACGCAAATTCGGCTGTCACATCAAAGCCATTTGGAGTAAAACCGTCACCGTTGCTATGGGTGTTGCTAACGGCTTGCAGATTTGGAAGCCCAGTCAGGGCTCACCCTGGCTTAAAATTTTCATTAGCCAAATTTACCACTTGACATTGAATTTCTACTCGTTATAGGCATTTTATAGGGTTTTATGAAGAAAAAGTTGTAGCCATTTGAAAATTTCTTTAGCCAAATAATGAAATTTGTAGCCATTGGCTAATTTGGCAAATGGCAGTGTGAGCCCTGCCCGGTTAATTGATGACGTCACACTGTCATTCTTTAGTTTTAACAGGTTATATTATTCGAATCGCGTTTTTAAAGGAGTTTATTGTTTGTTCTAATTGGAAATATGTTTGCAATTTATTATAATGCAGTGTTTATGTGTTTAAATAATGAATTAATTATGAACAAAATATGATGAATAAACGATTTTTTATAGAAAAAAAAACACCTTAAAATTTTTCACTGTTACCATGTATAGTGTGCACTACATTTTCATAGCCAATTCTAGGGTAAAATTTTTCTCTGTAATGACCACCATACATACTACGAAGAGAAACAGGCTAACCCAAGGTCATCTAGATGCCACTATGAGGATTTGCCACCTCCAAAGACATCTCACAAATGAAGATCTTGAACTATTTGTTGACAAATTCAAGGGCAAGAAAACAAGCATAGCGACTCAGCAATTTCCCTCAGAAATCTGACTCTTGTGTTCGTTATTCAAATATTGTAAAATGTAAATGAACATTTGCTGTGACAATCAAGTAACTCTAATTGATATCAGTTTTACATTTGTTGGTTCAACTGTAATATAGGAATAATGAAACTCCAGAGACATCATCAGGAAAAAAACACTTATTAATATCCATTAGTCCTTTATTTGAGACAATCGACCATACAAATTATATCATCTGATGATCATGTGTTAAAGGTGTGCACACAGTCACTGCTGTATAAAAAGCTAAATATATCAGAAGAAAAAATAAAAATATTAAATGTTCACAGTTGACAATTAAGAATATTAAAAACTTTTACTATTTTCCCCTTTTTGAGATTTTTTGTGCTAAAATTCCCCAAGTTCAAAGGCACAGGTAATTGTACAAATTCCCCTCAATTCCCCCCAAAATCACTATCCCTAAATAATTTTATACATGTACTATGGTTGAAAAATCCAATATGTTTACATTATTAGGTAAGACAATGCTCCAGATAAATATTTGTAACAAGGGTAAATATATGCTTACTTCTTAATCTGAAAATTTGGGAGTAAATGTACACTTTCTCCAGAATTTGTGGGGGTAAATGTACACTCTGTGTAGGATTAGTGGGGTTAAATTTACACCAAAAAGTGTGCCTAAATGTACACCCACATTTCATTTTGTCTGCACAAAGTTCTCGGTAACGCATAATTCGGCGTATTTAGACGCATACTTTTATGTAAAGAAAGCCATAAAGTTCGGTGTTAGATTATAGGGCGCAACCCTTTTCTCTGGTGTACGCATATTTTCCCAAGACAGAGAACGCCTACTCGCCAATAAACACATTCCCCTTCTGCACCAGTCTGTCAATTATCGATAAAATCAAGATGCAGGCGGAGTCAGCTTAACTACAGCTAACCAGTCAGCCAATACGAACGCGTATGCAGATGAATGTCGTCGATAGAAAGTTTATCACGCCCTCAATCTAATTTGAAATAGTAAAGGTGTAAGTGATTTGTAACACTTTCCCGTTAGGTATGCGTTATGTTATGTGCGTGTAATTAACACCCACCTTTTTAATAAATTGCTACAACTTTAAAGAAGGCAATATAATTTTTATTTATGAGAAATGAACAGTTTACAAATTATAAGAATTAAGATTAATCTGTGTAACTTGACAATTTTCGTGCACCGATCGCGTCAAGAGTGCATCTTCATTTGTTAAAAAAACTACAACTACTAGTGTTTATTAATAAAATAGCTATTAAAAATCATCACTGTACACAAATTATTTGCAAACACTTTGGCTGAGGCAACATTTGAATGAAAGTTAACGACAGTTTATAGTACTTGTCGAAAGTGAAAGTAAATAAATGTCAGCGTCCTTTTTTTTGTTGTCCAAGTTATAAAAAATGTTCAGTTGTTCCTTTTTAATGAATGAAGTCCTATTTAATTGTTTAACAGTTTGTTTAAATAAGATTTTTGACGCAAAGTATTGTTGTTGTAGTTGTGTTTTTTAAGTGGGTGGGTTAGGGGTCGGTTTTGACGATTAGATACTGGGACGCTAACTTTTCAAAGGAAGCAGTCCTGGACTCCATGTTTTGAATCCTAGTGAGAACTCTGTCTGCATATGTTACAATTTTTGTGTGCGTAATTTATGTGTGTACGCACGGTATCTGGGTCTCTGAGGTAAGACATTGGCTGTTTTAATATACAAAACACCACTAAACAATGTGTTTGTATAGCTCGGTTACCCTATAGTCCAGTATTTACATTATTACTCAACTAGAGATTAATAAATACAATTGTATTACATATTTAACATTGTTTTCAATTAGCTTTTGGCATCAGATTGCACGGACGAGATATTAGATGATCTAAGAAGCAAAGGCTGCCCCAAGAAGTCACTGGACATCGCGAAGGGCATAGGGTTCTCAAGGTCACAGGATGTGAATGGCAGTCTGTACAAGCTCTTGAAGGATGGGTTGGTGGTGAAGCATGCTGGGAAGCCACCGCTATGGAGCGCCGTCAAACAGCGGGATGATGACGAGGATGATAATGCTGTGGGCACATTAGATACTCAAGGTATTGTTTAGCAGTAGTTAAAGGGACTTATTAATAGATTTTCATACTTTTGAAAAATGTTTTACAATGTCTTAACTGCAAAAAGCAAAGCATCGATTTTCTGACCATTTTTCCCAATTTCAAGTTAAAAAATTCCCAAATGTAAGAAAATCATCCAAAAAGACCCTGAAAAGTTCTACAATGTTCCTGTATTTTACTTTTGTTTTACCCTAGTGTAAACCTCCACACACAGCTGCAGGGCCTTCCCCAGACCGTTTTAGCGCCACGGTACCCGGGCGCTTAAATTTTAACTTAAACATATCCGGGGTGCCTAAAATTAATGTTGCGCTTATAAACATCGCCCGGGGCAAGTGTATTTTATCAATTAGCTTATAAACATCGCCCGGGGCAAGTCTATTTTATCAATTAATTAGCTGTGTTGACTTCAGCAGACCGACAATTCCTGCTGTGAAAGCTTATCTCTTACGTCACATTGGCCCATTTTCAATCGAGAAACATGTACACCCATTCGAGTGTCACTTCACCGAAAATTTTAACAATTTACAATTATTCCTAAGCCCCAATCAATCACAGTGAAGCACAGCCCTGTAGGTGGAGTTTCAACATGCAGTAAAATCGATATGAGCCAATAGAAACGCTCAGTTTATCTTCGCTTTGGAATTACGTTATGACTGACCAATTAGCGCAGTTGGCATGTATCCACACACAAGTAACCTTATACGCCCGTCAAGCATATTATCGACTTAAAAAGTAAATGAGCTTTCGTATTGTATAATATGCACACTTATTTATTTAATAAATTTCATAACTTTAAAAAAATAAACTACAAAAAATCAGTCTCAAATACGCTAATATGAAATCATAATCGAAAAATCCTATCCATTGTTAATGCTCAGTGTTATAGTTTCATAAGCACAAGCGGTCTTGTTTATGTACATGTATGCCATGTAAAACCTGTGTTTTCTGCAAAAGAGCGCGAAATGTCTGCTAACAACCACGATGTCACGTTCCACGCGTAGAAAGCGTGCGTGTACCGACCATGTGCTTTCTAAATACAGGTCTTTAACATTTGACGTGCGTAGGCACAACGTGCATGGGGAAATTCTTCCGCCGTTTTTGCAAGAACAAAGCATTATAATATACATGTATTTTAATCATAATTCTTACAATTACGCTTTTGCTTTTAAAAGGCTAGAGGTATACCGTTTAAACGGTGATGTTTTGTTTATTTCATTTCGTTTAGATGTTTACAAAAAATTGAAAACGTGTTAGCCTTAATTTTAAAAGCTAAAACAAACCAGATAATGTCATTTGACACATATCGCAAAAAACATTTTTGACGTAGGGACTGGGGTGCCTGAGAAAAATCATGGGTTACTGTTAACAGCTAGGGGAAGTAACTTACTGTTTTTACATCTTTTATGACATTTTTAGCTCGCCTGAGCACAACATGCTCATGGTGAGCTTTTGTGATCGCCTTTTGTCCATCGTGCGTCGTTCATCAACGTTTCATATAATTGACATCTCCTAAACCGCTTGGCAGATTTTCACGAAACTTCACAGGAATGATCCTTGGGTGACCCTCTTTGAAAGTTGTTCAAATCGTTTCGGTCTGCTGCATATGGAGGTCACCAGAGCTAAAAATATATTTAAAAAATGAAAACTTTAAAAATCTTCTTCTCTGAAACCACAAGGCTTGGAGCTGTCATATTTGATATCTGACATCCTCTAGTGGTTCTCTACAAAGTTAGTTCAAATTATGCCCCTGGGGTCAAAACTGGCAACTCTCCGGGGGTCACATGGTTTATATAGACTTGTATGGCAAAATGACTTTAAAAATCTTCTTCTCTGAAACCTCGAGGCCCAGAGGTTTCATATTTGGTATGTAACATTGTATAGTGGTCCTCTACAAAGATTGTTCAAATGATGCCCCTGGGGTCAAAACTGGCAACACCCCGGGGGTCACATGGTTTATATAGACTTGAATAGCAAAATGACTTTTCAAATCTTCTCCTCTGAAACCGCAAGGCCCAGAGGTTTCATATTTGGTATGTAACATTGTATAGTGGTCCTCTACAAAGATTGTTCAAATGATGCTCCTGGGGTCGAAACTGGCTACACCCCGGGGGTCACATGGTTTATATAGACTTGAATAGCAAATGACTTTTAAAATCTTCTCCTCTGAAACCGCAAGGCCCAGAGGTTTCATATTTGGTATGTAACATTGTATAGTGGTCCTCTACAAAGATTGTTCAAATGATGCCCCTGGGGTCAAAACTGGCCACACCCCGGGGTCACATGGTTTATATAGACTTGAATAGCAAAATGACTTTCAAAATCTTCTCCTCTGAAACCACAAGGCCCAGAGGTTTCATATTTGGTATGTAACATTGTAAAGTAGTCCTCTACAAAGATTGTTCAAATGATGCCCCTGGGGTCAAAACTGGCCACACCCTGGGACACACATGGTTTATATAGACTTAAATAGCAAAATGACTTTTCAAATCTTCTCGGAAACCGCAAGGCCCAGAGGTGTCATATTTGGTATGTAACATTGTATAGTGGTGCTCTACAAAGATTGTTCAAATGATGCCCCTCGGGTCAAAACTGGCCACACCCCGTGGCTCACATGGTTTATATAGACTTAAATAGCAAAATGACTTTAAAAATCTTCTCTGAAACCGCAAGGCCTAGAGGTTTCATATTTGGTACGAAACATTGTAAAGTGGTCCTCTACAAAGATTGTTCAAATGATCCCCCTGGGGTCAAAACTGGCCACACCCAGGGGTCACATGGTTTATATATACTTGAATGGCAAAATGACTTTAAAAATCTTATCCTCTGAAATCGCAAGGCCCATAGGTTTCATGTTTGGTATGTAAAATTTTAAAGTGGTCCTCTACAAAGATTGTTCAAATGATGCCCCTAGGGTCAAACTGGCCATATTTCTGGGGTCACATGATTTATTTAGCCTTAAATAGCAAAATGACTTAAAATCTTCTCAGAAACCGCAAATCCCAGAGGTTTCATATTTGGTATGTAACATTGTATAGTGGTGCTCTACAAATATTGTTCAAATGATGCCCCTGGGGTCAAAACTGGCCACACCCCATGGCTCACATGGTTTATATTGACTTAAATAGCAAAATGACTTAAACAATCTTCTTCTCTGAAACGGCAAGGCCTAGAGGTTTCATATTTGGTACTAAACATTGTAAAGTGGTCCTCTACAAAGATTGTTCAAATGATGCCCCTGGGGTCAAAACTGGCCACACCTCCTTGTCACATGGTTTATATAGACTTGAATGGCAAAATGACTTTAAAAATCTTCTCCTCTGAAACCGCAAGGCCTAGAGGTTTCATATTTGGTATGTAAAATTGTATATTGGTCCTCTACAAAGATTGTTCAATTTATGCCCCTGGGGTCAAAACTGGCCATATCCCGGGGGTCACATGATTTATTTAGACTTAAATAGCAAAATGACTTTTAAAATCTCCTCAGAAACCGCAAGGCCCAGAGGTTTCTTATTTGGTACATGTATGTAACATCATATAGTGGTCCTCTACAAAGATTGTTCAAATTATGCCCCATGGGTCAAAATTGGCCACGCCCCTGGGATCACATGGTTTATATAAACTTAAATAGCAAAATGTCCAAAGGTTTCATATTTGATATGTAACATCCTATAGGGGTCCTCTACAAAGATTGTTCAAATTATGCCCCATGGGTCAAAACTGACTACACCCCAAGGGTCACATGGTTTACATAGACTTAAATAGCAAAATGACTTTAAACTTCTTCTCTGAAACCGCAAGGCCTAGAGGTTTCGTATTTGGTATGTAACATCGTATAGTTGTCCTCTACAAATATTGTTCAAATTATGCCCCTGGGGTCAAAACTGGTCACGCCTCGCGGGTCACATGGTTTATATAGACTTAAAAAAAAAATAATTTTAAAATCATCTCCCCTGAAACGGCAAGGCCCACAGCTTTCCTATATTTGGTACGTGACATTGCATAGTGGTTCTCTCCAAAGATTGTTCAAATTATGCCCCAGGGGTCAAATCTGGCCTCACCCTGAAGGGTCACATGGTTTATATAGACTTAAATAGCAAAATGACTGTAAAAATCTTTACCTGAATCCCAATGTCCAGAGGTTTGTTCAAGATTGCTCAAATTATGCTCCTGGGATAAAAATAAGCCATGCTAGGTTAGAGTGGTGTTCAGTATACAATAAACTCCACTTGTGACAATATCGCTTATAGCGATATATCGTATATAACTAAGTCAAGTCCAAGGTCCCGGCCGAATCCCTATATATTTCAATAACTATCACATCTCTTGTAACGATATCACATATAACGATGTTTCGGGCATAACGATCTTATTTTCACAGCCCAATCGCAAATATTTCCCTTTTGTTGCGATGTTTGGAGTCTGTAACAGGTGTGAAAAGCGCCAGTTAAATAGTTATACAATTAAGTAATTAGCCAATTCAGATTGGCTTTGTGTGTGACTGACTCTATGATTGGCTCGTGAAAACTGTTGCGAATTTCGAATCTATAGAAAGACCATTGCTAGTTCTCGCAGTATTTGGTGACTTAACATGCACTCAACATGATTATTCGAACATTATAAACATGTTCATGTACACAGGCTCTAAAATTGATAAAAACGAAATCATTGTGATCTTTGATAATTATTTAGAAACCATGTATTTATTTAACTGTCATACATTGATTTTTTAAGTTTTTTCATTATACAGTAATTGTATGTATGTAAAATGATCTTTGCGGCATCTCTCATACTTCTATGTCCATGCTCCTCGTTGCCTATTTATGGACGTAACGATATTCGGATATAGCGAATAAATTTCTTGGTTCGCTCAATATCGTTACGAACGGAGTTTACTGTATTATGTTTGCAGTGGATAGATAGCTCAGAGAAAATGCCATACAATGATAAACAGGTTATTTGAGGACTTTCACATAGTATTCTAAAATCAAATACGTTCTGTGAACATGTTTGCGAAGAAAATAACTTGTTGTATGAAAACAAAAGTTTGGACTTGATAGAGGTAGCGTCCTGATATAGCTCATATTAATAGTATCACATTATTACTTTCGTTTTTAATGTGTTGCCTTCCTCCAAACATTTCATTAGGTACCATATTTGTTTGGTGTGTCTCAAGTCCTGTATTCCCCCTTTAAGATGTTTAATGTGGGTAGTGCATTAACCTTACCATGCGTACTAAACAGTCAAATGTAATTTCTGAAAATATTGTCCTATAACCAACCAAAAGGTGACATTGGTAGAGAAATCATTTAAACGTATATAAAGCCTTTATTGAGGTTAGTATTCTAGTTATTTTATAAATAAAATCCTATTTTCTAATTCATAATTCATTATGCTGTAAGAGTCAAAGAACTGATGTTGAGTTTTAATATAAAAAAATCTTGATAAAATTTCTGCCAAAAATGTCCACATATTTTGAATACAAGGGTGAGGTCTTGAAAACAAGACACTGGGTGGGTTGATGTGTCAGTGTGTTGTGTATTTCTGTAGCTGAGTTCTGGACCAAGTTGCTAAAATTGTATTTAGTGTTTCAATATACAGAAATGTACTTCAAATTAGTATTATACATTTTCAGTTCATGTTTTTTTATTGTATTCTAAATTGGAACTAAAAGTGTCTAATTGTTTATTAAGATGAAATACAATTTTTATCTCATGTTGTATTTCATTTATTGATAATAAACAGCTTTGATATTTTATGGCACTGGTTTCTTCAGAAGTCATAATTTTAGTCAGATAATATATTGCATATGTTTTTCACGGTAATTGTACTTCAGTGTTAAATGTGGTGACAGCCAGCACAGTGTTTCTGCAATACACTACTAGTTGTAGTTTTTGAGCTCGGCTATGCAAATAATAATTCTAACATGATACTTGCTAATTTTTCGATAGACAAAGAACAAAATTATCGTTGTTAAATTAACCAATAAACAACGCGAAAAGAAGTCCCGATTCTTAGCGTAGCATAGTAAAAAGTTGCTCCAATTACAATTGCAAAAATATATTTCAAATCATGTTAGAATCAAAATAATTGTCACATTATCATTGTTTATCAGCCAATAAACAACTCTTTGTTGTTCTGATGTGTGGCTATTAAACAACGCGGGCTAACACCCTGGCGATTTTATTCCTACGCATCAGAACTCCACATCGTTGTTTATTGGCCGATAAACAATGATGAATAAAAAATGCTTTCTTACGTAAGCTTTCCTACTCGCCCAGGCATCAGTGTCTGGGTTTGAACTTGGTTCAAATGTATATTCAAAAGTCTTGTATGTTCAAAACTACATAAGTTATTCACTTGAAACTTAGAATATACCTTTGTCATCAACTCCAGCATCAGGTGCAACATTCCCTGTAACTCCCTTTTGTAGTTTGACAGAGTTATGCCCCTTTTTTCATAAATGTTTAGGTTAAAGTTTTTATTCAGAAGTCTTGTAACTTCAAAACTTTATAAGTTATTTACTTGAAAATACCTTTTTCATCAACTCCAGTGTCAGGTGCAACATTCCCCATAACTCTGATTTGTATTTTGACATATTTATGTTCCTGTTTTTACATAGATTTTTAGATTAATGTTTTTATTCAAAAGTCTTATAACTTCAAAACTTGATAAGTGATTCACTTGAAACTTGGAATATACCTATGTCAGCAACTACAGAATCAGTTGCCACAATACACTTAACCCTTTTATTCTGACAAAGTTATGTCCCTTTTTCAGGTAAATGTTTTTATTCAAAAAGTTTTATTACTTCCAAACTAAATAGGTTATTTACTTGAAACCTGGACAATACCTTTATCATCAACTCTAGCATCAGGTGCAACAATTCTCATAGCTCTGTTCTGTATTTAGATACAGTTATGCCCCTTTTTCACATAGATTTTTCAGTTAAAAAATATTGTTCAAAAGTCTTATTATTTCTAAACTGCATAAAGTATTGACTTGAAATTGGAAAATATTTTTGTAATGAACTCCAGCATCAGGTACAACAAGCTCCATAACTCTGTTTCTATTTGACAGAGTGAAGCCCCCTTTTCACATACATTTTTGGGTTAATGATTTTAAACAAAAGTCATATAATTTCAAAACTACATAAGGTATTCACTTGCAACTTGGAATATATCTTGCCCGTCAACTCCAGCATTAGGTGCAAATATTCCCATAACTCAGTTTTGTTGTTTGACACATGTATGCCCCTTGTTCACTTAGATTTTCAGAATACATTTTAGGTTCAAACGTCCTCTAACTTTAAAACTGCATTAGCTTTTCACTTAAAACTTGTAAAGTATAAGATTGTCATCAACTTCAGCATCCAATTAAATAAGGAGGGAGGGAATTAAATAGGAGGGAGGGAGAGAGAGTATTTTATTAACTGTTATGAATTCATTTATTTCGAAAAGTATGCACTCGCATTGAAATGTTTTAAAAAAAAATAATTGCTGGCTAGATATCTCATTATGTTGTAAAGAATATTGCCAACAATGATAATTTGGTTGAGTTTTGCTCTTTCTGTTGAAAGCCAGGAGGTGTTGTCAGCATAGGTGCAAAGAAGGTCAATAACCCCTTCTGGCTATCAATATATAGTCAGACTGACTGATCAGGAACTGACCTTTGTTAGCCATTATTTTCAAAATTGGCAAATGAAAGTGGTAAAATAACTTGAAATCAGATCGAAAAAACATAAACATAAGGAAGGAAACACTTTATACTGTTGAATAAATAACCAAACACAATTGTTGATTTTTGCTTAATTATTAGTGGTTTGTAACCTAAACAACTATCTACTAAGCGCATATTCATGTATTGGAGTTTTACATTGTACAGTCAAAAACTGTTTTGTGATTAAAAAACTATGCACAGTGTTTTTTTAACTTTTCTCCCATTTGATGTTGATGTTTATGGTTGGTAATCAACTTAATTTGATTGTTTTAATTTATGCCACAATGTCTGTTATATGATCGTACATACACACTTTAAATTTACTTATTCTATTTGTTCAAAATATATAAGCATCTGTTTAGGAAACAACAGTTCTGTTATTGAAATTATTGTTTATTTGTAACATTTATTATTGAGGCACAAAATAAAGCTATACATCCATAGTTTTTTCCTACGTTAAAATAAGAGAAATATGTATACTGGCGGAGTGCCTAAATCAGCCACTTGCCTAAATCCGCCACCCCATCCGAATAAGCGTTTTTTGTACCAGCGATTTCTATTTTGTTGATCTCAGTCAATCAGATACTTTCCCTTAACAATGCTGACGAGTTTTTATCTTGATTTGTGCATAAATAAATATTTAATCCAATTATTTTGTACATAATCCCTAAATGCAAACAAACTACATGCGGGGAATCTATTTCATACTGCGCATGCGCAGTTTTGAGGGCCCGCATTGTGTCCATGATAAAATTAAATTATTGTGTTTTGATATTATGTCCATGTGAGCATGTGCAGCATAAAAATAACCATTATTCATTGGCATTATCTACAATAAAATGCAGAAAAAAAAAGAATATTAAGAGCGCAAATGTCTCACCACTCAAAACCCTCATTATTTGTCCCACATGCACGCAGGGACTCAGTTTCGAGCTATTTTTATAAAGTATTTGGAAGAAATTGAAACATTGTATTAACAACAGACAGCAAGCTGCTTAATATAGAAAATTAAATAAGAACAATAGTCAAATGTGGAATAAGCACGTAACGGTTCCTGATCTACGATTTCCACCAAGCAACTTCGGATCACCGTGTGTTTTTTTAAACACTAGAAAATGAGCCTTAAATAAACAAAAGTGGGATTTTTGTCAATAGGAGTCAATACAAGTTGCTTTGAAACCAGAATTTATAAAACATTATTATTTTCGATCAGTTTGAACATTTTAAAGAGGGGTGGCGGATTTAGGCATTCCCGCCTCATTTTTAACACTGTTTAGGCCTTCAATCTCGATAAATATTTTTCATTTGCCAAGTATTTCAAATGTAACCAAAACACGCCAGCAAATGCACATTAAACCTAACTTGTATTATGTAAATGTTTATGTCAATCGGTAAATGTTGATGTCAATCGGTAAATGTTTATGTCAATCGGTAAATGTTGATGTCAATCGGTAAATGTTTATGTCAATCGGTAAATGTTGATGTCAATCGGTAAATGTTTATGTCAATCGGTAAACAACTATTGAAAATATCGTAAAAATACCCCCCAAAGATGGCGGATTTAGGCACTGCGCCAGTAATGAAAAATGACATTTAAAATTGAAATTGGAAACTTCAACCAATTCCGACCCGATGATCAATTGCAATTTTGAACTGATGTCCCAACACTAACAGTTTGCACCCCTTCTTTTTATGCCCCCGTCTGTCTGTCTGTTAGTCCAAAGTTAAAGTTTTTTAGCTCATGGTGAGCTTTTGTGATCGCCCGTTGTCAGTCGTGCGTGCATGTGTGTGTCGTCAACTTTTCACTCAAACAATATCTCCTCCTAAACCACTTGGAAGATTTTCATTAAACTTCACACGAATGATTATTAGGTGACCCTCTTTCAAATTTTTTCAAATCCAGAGCTAAAAATATATTTTAAAAGGTGTAAACTTTAAAAATCTTCTGCTCTGAAACCGCACGGCCCAGAGGTCTCATATTTGGTATGTAACATCCTATAGTGGTCCTCGACAAACTATGCCCATGGGGTCAAAACGGGACACGACCCAGGGATCACATGGTTTATATAGAATATATAGCAAAATGACTAAAAATCTTCTCCTCAGAAACCACAAGGCCCAGAGGTTTCATATTTGGTATGTAACATCCTATAGTGGTCCTCTACAAAGATTGTTCAAATTATGCCCCTGGGGTCAAAACTGGCCACGCCCCGGGGGTCATATGGTTTGTATAGAATATATAGCAAAATGACTTAAAAAATCTTCTCCTCTGAAACCGCAAGGCCCAGAGGTTTCATATCTAGTATGTAACATCCTTTAGTGGTCCTTTACAATTTTTTTTCAAATTATTCCCCTGGGGTCAAAACTGGCCATGCCCCGGGGGTCACATGGTTTATATAGAATATATATCAAAATGACTTTAAAAATGTTCTCATCTGAAACTGCAAGGCCCAGAGGTTTCATATTTGGTATGTAACATCCTTTCGTTGTCCTTTACAAATTTTGTTCTAATTATTCCCCTGGGGTCACAAAGGGCTACACCCCGGGGGTGACATGGTTTATAAAGAATATATAGCAAAATGACTTTAAAAATCTCATCTGAAACCACAAGGCCCAGAGTTTTTATATTTGGTTTGTAACATCCTATAGTGTTCCTCTACAAAGATTGTTCAAATTATGCCCCTGGAGTCAAAACTGGCCACGCCCCAGGGGTCACATGGTTATATAAACTTAAATAGCAAAATGTCTTTAAAAATCTTCTTTGAAACTGCAAGGCCCAGAGTTTTCATATTTGGTATGTAACATCTTTAGTGGTCCTTTACAAATATTGTTCAAATGATGCCCCGGGGGTCAAACCTGACCACACCCCAGGGGTCACATGGTTTATATAGACCTAAATAGCAAAATGACTTTAAAATCTCCTCCTCAGAAACCTCAAGGCCCAGATGTTTCTTATTTGGTATGTAACATCATAATTATAGTAGTCCTCCACAAAGATTGTTCAAATTATGCCCCTGGGGTCAAAACTGGTCACGCCCCGGATGTCACATGGTTTATATTAACATTAGTAGCAGAATGACTTTAAAAATCTCCTCCTCTGAAACCGCAAGGCCCAAAGGTTTTGTACTTGGTATGTTACATCCTCAAGTGGTCCTTTAATAAGATTGTTCCAATTTTGACCCATGGGTCAAAACTGACCACACCCCAGGGGTCACATGGTGTATATAGACTTAAATAGCAAAATGACTTTAAAATTCTTCTCCTCTGAAACTGCAAGGCCTAGAAGTTTCATATATGGTATGTAACATCCATATAGTGGTCCTCCACAAATATTGTTCAAATTATGCCCCTGGGGTCAAATCTGGTCACGCCCTAGTGGTCACATGGTTTGTGTAGACTTGAATAGCAAAATGACTTTACAAATCTTCTCTAAAACGGCAAAGCCCACAGTTTTCCTATATATGGTACGTAACATCGCATAGTGGTCCTCTCCAAAGATTGTTTAAATTATGCCCCTGGTGTCAGATCTGGTGGCACCCAAAGGGGTCACATGCTTGATATAGACTTAAATAGCAAAGTTACTTGAACAATCTTTATCTGAAACCGCAAGGCCCAGAGGTTTGTTCAAGATTGTTCATATTATGCCCCTGGGATAAAAATAAGCCACACGTCGGGGATTCAAATTCCAATTGGGTTACAAAGTCTCAGGTGAGCGTCCAGTTATGCTAGGTAAGAGCTGTATGCGTTTTCATTTTAAAAATCTGGACGAAAAGTGTTACAAAGCAGTGTTTTTTTCTCTACTTTTGGGGGAAAAGTAGCGGGGCCCTTCAGATGGGGAATTTTACGGCAAAAGGGGATTTGATTTAGAAAAGCATTATAAGTAAATTTACATGTTTATATTCTATTTTTTTATAAATCATTAATTAATCAATTGTTTTGCTTCCAATTATAACTGCTTTAACTTGATTTGATGAAAAACTGCTAGGATATTTTACGAAAATCCTCTATTGTAGTCAAATTTTGTCAGATTTTGGTCTTTTTTTTTCTTCAAAATACAGCTCACATTCTGAGGGGAATTTTAAGGTAAATATAGGGGAAAAATATATACCTTTTAAGCAGGGGAATGGGGTTGAATTTCAGCCCCAAATTTGCCATATAAAAAAACTGCAAAGGCTTTATAATTGTATCTGCTTTGTTTGGTGTTTATTTAAAGAAGACACAATTGCTTATATATTTCTGAGTAAGGAGTTTGATTTAATTTCTTTATTGATAATGTTCATTTGCGGCGCATCGTGGGAAAATCTTAATGCATGTGCGTAAAGTGTCGTCCCGAATTAGCCTGTGCAGTCCACACAGGCTTATCCAGGACGCCACTTTCCGCTTTCATGGTATTTTCTGTTTCAAAGAAGTCTCTTCTAAACAAAAATCCACTGTAGGCGGAAAGTGCGTCCTGGATTAGCCTGTGCGGACTGCACAGGCTAATCCGGGACAACACTTTACACACATGCATTAAGCCCAGTTTTCCCACAACGCGTCTCATTTCTTTTTGGAATCTGTGACCATTATTTTGGAAATTGTCAATTTGTCAATCTGTGAATAAATTTAAGTTGTGTTTATAACATATTTAACAAAAATAAAATGTAATTATATTTTTTAGGTAACATATTAGAAATTATTATTTTGACATATAAAATAAAGACTGGGGTGAAAAACTTGAAGATGTAATATTGAAAAAAAAACAACATTGAATATTAAGATTATGATGATGTGTTTAACATTCTTTATTAATAGAAAAAAGTGTCATCCTGGATTAGCCTGTTCAGTCCGCACTGGCTAATCCAGGACAACGCTTTCCGCCTACAGTGGGTTATTGCTTAGAACAGACTTCCTTGAAACAGAAAATACCATAAGACTGCACATGCTAATCCGGGACGACACTTTACGCCTATGCATTAAGCCGGGGTTTCCCACGACATGCCTCATATGCACTTATATGTCAGTCTTACAGTTTAACTGATGTGGTTGCCTGTAGCAATTTACTCTGGTTCCATTTTTTTTCTCCCCGACCATTTAAATTGCCAATGTTTATTAGCTCACCTGAGCACGTAATGCTCGGTGAGCTATTGGTATAGGGGAGCTCTCCAGCGTTGTCCATATGCCGTCAACAATTTGGACTGTTATCGCGATAAAGACTACATTTTTTATTCAATCTTGACCTAAGTTACACAGTTTGTGTATGACTATAAAATCTCGGATGGGATTGTTATTGGGTCAGATCACACCAGTATTACTAGAGTTATTGCCCCTTTTTCATGCAAAAAAAGTGCAGAAATGCTTTTTTCCAACTTGTAGACTTTATTTCAATCCAATCTTAACCAAACTTACACAGTTTGTGTATGACCATCAAATCTCAGGGGTTGCCAAACATGGGCCAGATTGTGTTTCAAACACCAGAGTTATTGCCCTTTGTTTATTAAAAAAATATACAACAAGAGACATTTTTCCAGATTGAGACTTCATTTTTCATCCAATCTTCATGGATCTTGCACAGTTTGTCTATTATCATGAGATAACAGTTAAAATCGTATATGAGCAAGAGTGTACCAGAAGCACCAGATTTATTGCCCTTTGTTTGTGAAAAAATATACAAAAATTGACATTATTATGCCCCCCTTCTGTCTGTCGGTCGGTCGGATGGTCGGTCTGTCCGTAAACAATTTCGTTTCCGCACAATATCTAGAGAACGCTTTGACCTACGATCATTTAAGTTGGTATGCTGATTACTTGGGAGGTAAGGAAGAAGCGTATTGATTTTGAGGTCAACAGGTCAAAGCTCAAGGTCACTGTTGCTAAAAATAGAAAAACAGTTTCCGCTCAATAACTTCAGAACACATCGAGATATTTTAATGAAACTTCATACATAGATACCTTATATTGAGACCTCGCTTGGGATTGCATATGGAGTGGGTGGGGTCAAGGTCACTGTTACTAAAAATAGAAAAACGGTCTGTGCTCAATAACTTGAGAACGCATCGAGATATTTTAATCAAACTTCATACATAGATACCTTATATTGAGACCTTGCTTGGGATTGCATATGGGGCGGGTAAGATCAAGGTCAAGGTTACTGTTACTAAAAATAGAAAAACGGTTTCCGCTCAAAGACTTAAAAACACATCGATATATTTTAATGAAACTTCATACATATATACCTTATATCAAGACCTCACTTGGGATTGCATATGGGTTGGGTGGGGTCAAGGTCACCGTAACTAAAAATAGAAAAACGGTTCGCGCTCAATAACTTCAGAATTCATAAAGATATTTTAATGAAACTTCTTACGTAGATACCATATATCAAGTGCATATGGGGGGTGGTCAAGATCAAGGTCACCATAACTAAATATAGAAAAATGGTTTCTGCTCAATAACTTGAGAACCCATCGAGATATTTTAATGAAATTTTATACATATATACCTTATATCGAAGCCTTGCTTGAGATTGCATATGGGGTGGGTGTGGTCAAGGTCAGGGTGACAGTTACTAAAAATAGAAAATTTTAATGAAACTTCATACATAGATATCTTACATGGAGACCTCTCTTGGGATTGCATATGTGATGGGTGGGGTCAAGGTCAAGGTCACTGTTACTCTAAAATAGAAAAACAGTTTGCTCAATAACTTAACAAGCATTGAGATATTTTAATGAAACTTCATACATAGATACCTTATATAGAGACCTCGCTTGGGATTGCATATGGGGTGGGTGGGGTCAAGGTTACCATTGCTAAAAATAGAAAAACGGTTTCCGCTCAATAACTTGAGAACGCATTGCGATATTTTAATGAAACTTCATACAAAGATACCTTATATTGAGACCTCTCTTGGGATTTCATATGGGGTGGGTAATAACTTTAGAACGCATCAAGATATTTTAATGACACTTCATGCATAGATACCATATATCGAGACCTCGCTTGGGATTGCATATATAGGTATGGAGGGTGAGGTAAAGGTCTCCATTAATAAAAATAGAAAAATGGTTTCTGCTCAATAACTTTATGATGCATCGAGATATTTGAATGAAACTTCATACATAGATAACTTGTATCTAGACCACCTTGGGATTGCATATGGGTTAGGTGAGATCAAGGTCAAGGTCAGTGTTACTAAAAATACAAAAAGGGTTTCTGCTCAATAATTATGCTCCCCTTCGAAGAAGTGGGGTTATATTGCTTTTCACCGGTCGGTCGGATAGACGGTCGGTCTGTCCTTAGACCATTTCGTTTCCGCACGATATCTAGAGAACGCTTTGACCTACGATCATTTAAGTTGGTATGCTGGTTACTTGGGAGGATAGGAAGACGCCTATCAATTATGAGGTCAAAGGTCAAGGTCACAGGGGCTTGTGACATGAAAACTGTTTTCTCCATAGACCATTTTGTTTCCGAAGGATATCTAGAGATGTTTTGGCCCATTTGATGTTTAAATCAAACAGAAAACAGGTATCCTTATATATTAGACTGTAAAAATAAATCCATAATTATACTCTATCTTTCTTTCAGCTTTATATTAACTTTCTAAAGCATCAACTTTAATTTCCTCCCCATGTGTTAATGTGCACATACAATATTAACAAAATTTCTTAACAATTGCACATACTCACGAATTGGCTGCAAGTCGGGGGGCATACATGTTTTATAAACATCTCTTGTTCAGGATAGAGATTTCATTTTTCATCCAATGTTCACCAATCATGCACAGTTTGTCTATGAAGGTAAGTCTACAGGTGAAGTCGAATATAAGCATGATCGGGCCAGAACCACCAGAGTTATTGCCCCTTGTGTTTGTAAAAAACATCATCAAGTTATCAATGATTGGCTTGCACACACAATTTTTTATTCAATGTTGACCAAACTTACTCGTTTGCGTATGACCATAAAAATTGATTGATAAAATTTGATTTCCAACAGTTGCAAACCTTGCATGCAATTATTTGAACATGCAACATTGATCAGATGGCTTCAAAGCCTGCATTAACATCATTTATCATCATTGGACAGAAAATACCAAAGAAAAAGCAAAACTTGACCTTATAGCACAGCCATCGCAATTACCGCATTGCAACTAGTTCTCCAAAACTGTCTGTGAAAAAGACATCAAAATCTACTGTTTCTGCATTTTCCAGAATTGTCACTGACTTAATGAAAAAGGGTCAGGTAAGAATATAGAGATAAATGATTTGAGAAACATTAGCAAAAAAAAAAACGCACATCCACGACCCAACTCATACTTTAGTAAGCCCATTGCACTATTATCAAATCAAAATTATCCTATCCCCCTTTGTGTATTGTTCAGATACCTTAATTTTCAAACCTGTCACAACAGTATGGTTTTCATCTGTACCAGTTCTCAGGTGAGCGCTTTGGGCCATCATGGTCCTCTTGTTTTTACTGATTTGTGAATATGCCCTTTTCTGTGAAATTGTGAAAAATGCTTCGTAAAACCCCAAAGGTGTGAAAATATTTGTAATCATTAAAAATAACAATATAAACTAGTATCAAAATTCAAATAATATCTAGTGATTTTCACGTATTTAATCAATCTTAAAA
Organism: Congeria kusceri; assembly: GCA_027627225.1. Classification (NCBI taxonomy): domain Eukaryota; kingdom Metazoa; phylum Mollusca; class Bivalvia; order Myida; family Dreissenidae; genus Congeria; species Congeria kusceri. The sequence continues at coordinate 10,089,137 of CM051027.1, forward strand.
TACAAACACATGATAAATGTGATTAAACGCTCATGCAACCATTAAACATTTCAAAGATTTCATAATTTTTATACACTTTTACATTTGTGAATTTAGGCCAAACAATTGTGAAAAAAGTTTTAGGCTTTGTGAAGGGTACCGATTATCGGCACGAAAATAAGTATAAAAAAAACACGCTGATTGCATATATTAGCACAAATGTTCTAGTTCACGTCATTAATACATTCTTCTTAATGACACTGACTCAAGTCAAAGTCATGCCATGGAAAGGTGTGATAAGTAATTTAAGTGTTTTCAGTACTGGTATTTAAAGTAATAATTTTACAATCAAAATGCACATCTATTTTATTGCAAACTTATGTTTACTTATTCACAATTATGAGCAGAAAGTTGCAAAAGTATTTCTATTTGAAATAATTATGTTCCTGATATTTCAGTAGGTTATGAGAAATGGTATTAGTTATTTGTCATTATGCTTTATTTTCACTATTTTTTTCTGTTCTATCCGGTTAAATTAGTTGTGTAGAAACTATTATTTGGAAAAAAGTAAATATTCATCACTGTGAAATTTCAGCAAGTCAAGCCTGTTATTTTCAAGGCCCGATATTTCCCGGTTTTGGGGATGCTAGTCAGCAAGGCTCTTCTGCCACTAATATTAAAGCTGAGCCCATAGATAAATGTACTGTGCCAACTGAATCTTTGATGGAGGACGCGGTTGGTTTGCCACAACAACGAGGGACTGAATGGCAAACAGCGCACAACCAAAGCATAAACACCAGTGTTAGAAACAGTCGCAGTATGTCACCTGTTTCTATGGCAACTGGAAGTACTGCAAAGAACATGATGGGTAAAGCCAAGACTTTCAGGTCCGTATTGGGACTTGATGATCCTGTCTCAAATTATAGCATGCTTGCTGAAGATGGTGATGACAGTACTATGGAGTCTTATGATGAAATACCACAACTCTCTCCAAATGTGGGAAGTCAGGCTTGTAAGAAGAGAACTGCAGACACATCTAATCTCCACAGTTTCAGTTCTTGGTCACCAATTCGTGTTTCAAACATGAAAAGGGAAATATCACCTTTTGGAACACCGGATGTATTGAATTATTTTATGGACTATGTTCCCAGTGGTGAAGAAATTACTCAAAGAACTGACACTGATGACTGTGCAATGGGTAATGTATCAAAAAGTTTTGTGGGATTTAGTGGTAACTCAAATTACAGAAAACAAACAGAGATTATGGAAGATGTGTCTGGTACGGAGGACAGTGAAAATAGCATCACTGACTGTAGCATTGGGACTCCTGGTGTCCAAGAAAACATGGCCGACATAGAGCGTTCAAAAGACGGAGAAAACGAGAATGGGGGCTCTGTAAATGTGTTCTCCGAGTGTTCAGGCAGTGGAGCTGTTAGTGAATCTCAGTGTTTAGAGGTTCTTAAAACGTTAAATGATAGTTTAGGTTTAGCTGAATTTGTTATAAGAAAGAAAGTTAATGTGTCGCTAGAAAATCTTGGTAATATTATGCAAAAGCTATCTGATCTCAAGTTTGTAACTGGTAGTACCAGATTCTGGAGAGTGTCAGATGAAGGGAAGAAATATTTAGAACAGACTGGGTACTCGTCAGCTAATATAACGACAAAAACCGAATTGAGTTCACTGCCAACAAGTCAACCTGCTAGCAAGGAGACAAAATTCAGTGGTCCTCCACCTTCCCCGCTGGAGCTTCTAAGGGAGAAAGGTTTGTTTCCAGGTTTTTCAGCAGGCAATATGAGCAGGGAGGAGCCAGTGTCGCTCAGATGTCCACCACCTATCTCCTCATTTACTTCCATACCATCCTTAATGTCGAAAGATCTTCAAAATGTGACCATTTCTTCATCCCACTTATCTACAGACTCTGTTATTCCACCACTAATGTCTTTAAGATTACCTGGCAAAAGTTCACAGTCTAATGAAACCATAAATGAGTCGGCAAAAACAATTGCAGGATTGAGGACTTCAAACCAGTCAAAAGAGTATTTGTGGTCAGTTTTAAACTCTGTTCCTAAACCAGATTCTAATGTGAACATTTTCAGGCCTTCAGACTTATCAGACAATATATACAGGCCCACTCCTAAGCCAGAAGGCCTAGTGCAGCCGCAAACTGCATCTACTGATGACAAGTTAGAAATTCCTGATAAATATGCCGACTATCCAAATCAGATGACGTCTGCTGAATTGCTTAAGCACAAGACAGCATTAAAAAAGCCTGCACAGTCATCGGGTACCGCGTCCAATAAAAGACCTCCTATGTCACCTTTTGAGATTTTATCAATGAACTCAAGGAATGTTGGTGTTTCCCAAGCTCAAGAAGAAACAATGGAGGATGTTGTCAGTTGCAGACGACCATTCTACCCTTCGTTTGATAGCTCTGCATCAGGAACTGAGGATATGTCTTCCCTGTCAGGACCCCAAGGTATCTCCCCTGTGAACACAGGTAGATCAAGGACAATGTTCAACACTGACACATCTCGTATATCTGAGCCCAGACAAGAATCTTACATACAAACTTCCATGCCAATACAAAAACCAACAGGGGGGCCTCCATTTAAAGGACCACCACCATCGCCAGCAAGCATTCTAGGTTTACAACGTCCGCCTTCTGTTCAGACACAGAATATTCCTACTGTTCCTAAGGAACCAATGTCCTTGCCGGCGTCCATTTTTTCATCAAGACAAAATAGTTGCAGTTTTCCTGCCCAGACATCATTGTTACCCAAGTCTCCGACCCCAGTTAGCCTGAGCCTGGCACTGAGCTCAGAGAGTTTTGCTGCCTTGAACAAGAATCCAGTGAGCGCGCTGATGGAGTACGCCCAGTCACGGAAGATGGTGGCCAGGGTGGAGGTGGTGAATCAGTGGGGCGCCTCCCACAAACCAACGTAAGTCATTGAGATATAATAGTGCAATGTAATATGTCAAGAATATGATGTATCCCTGTATAATATTGAACGAAATTAATGTACGGGTAATGTTATATATCATGAAGTAAATATATCAAACCTTAGAGTGTAATATATCAAGAAAGCCTGGTATGTTCAAACAGTTCTGATGTTGAAAAATTATTGAACTCAAAAAACTGTCACATTAGCTTCATAAAAGTAATGTGCAAAATTATGACCAGAATAAAATAAATTATCCGAAATTAGTCTATAAAGTGTCTCTTTTTTTAAATTAAGATGGGCATTTCACAATATCAAGATACATCATGTGAGACTTTGCAACATATCTGCTGTTTCACATGTGCTTAAATTAAAAATCCCCAAAAATAGATTTGAGATGGCTGCATTTGTTGATGACCGAAAGTTTCCATCCGTGACATGTCATAACAAGAAAGATGGAAGAATGGAGGCATGTGACATTGCACTTCGCCAGTTGGTGGCAGAGGGACAGTTCCAAGAACAGAAAATGGCGTCTGCAACCCCTGTATGGAAATATTTATGTAGTAACAATGTATTTTTCCATCAGTTGATTATGCAAGAAAACAGTTTGTTTGATCTATTCATGTGTATTGTTACGGGCAAGATTATGTCTGCATTCCACATACATAGACAAATACTGTATAAATATGTATTGGATTGTTTAAAACTATTGAATAAAAAATAACAATAGAAGATTTACACCCAGAAAATTTACATGTATATAACTGGGAGGACTTGATAGAAGAAAATTCTATCACAATCTTAGATAAACTTGCCAATCTGAGATTTTGACAATAAAGCATGTAATGGGTCACCATTAGTTCTTCATTTTAAAGCTATTCTCTAGTCGGTGTCATTTATTGTTTACCTGATTATTTACAAGCTTGGCTCTTAAGATTTAATTGAAAATATGCAAATACACCTTTAATATCTCTTTCCTCAGAGTTTGACACAGTCTGCTTCGCTGAAGTCGATGACCCACTTTGACACGGTGGCTGCGCTGACCCACCGCGGGTTCACAGCCCTCGTGTCCGGGATCCAGGGTGAGGCATTTGCTGGCAGGAAGGTCATCGCGGGGCTCGTCATGAAGAGGTCAGAGGAGGATGTCGGGGTGCTTGTGAGTCTTGGAACAGGTCGGTTGTGTCAGTGATTTTTACCTCATTTAGCTGGGTCCAGTAAAAGGACCCATTTCCCCAATGTGATTAAAATCATATCCAGTCTGACGCGACTATATTATCCGCTGACTGGATCTGATGACTTCGCATTAGAGGTCACGTTCAGATGACCTTTTTAGGAGCCAATTAAACTGTTGCCTTCAAAATCTTGCGGTATAACTTCATATATAAACCACAAAACTATGCACGAAATAAACGTGAACTTTGGATGTTTACTCGCCTAAGGTACGACTATATCCAATGTTATCCCGTTGAAAATTTACTGTAAGTTATTTATTCCTGAGAATCTGCTGGAAATGCATCACTTTTTAAAAACCGTGGCCAAACATTGCTGTGCAAAAGGAAATTTCATTGGGTGCAGCAGGGCTGATGTTTTAGTGTTCGGAAGGTTATTAGAACGTGACCTGTTATATGATGTCTTCTGATCCTAACAATGTTAGGATTTGATTAGAATGAGATTGCCATTCCCCATACCAGATATGGTTTATTTTTCTCAATTGGAATGAAAAGTTCTTAAATCTGAAGGGACAAAATCCTTCATTTGTTGTGCAGGCACATAATTTAATTTCATACCATTTAAATACCATTTCTTTTATTATAAGTTTTTCACTCAAGTTGCATTAGGTATTTTGTTTGTTTGTTATCTCAAAATAGAACTTAATATGTTTAGTTTAATATGTACCGACTGGTTAGTGCCTTTAATGTGGATTGCAGGGAACTGATGGATTACTGATTACCACCTGAGCTTTCAAATGTTTAAATTTTACATGTTGATTGCAGGGAAGCAGTGGATTACTGGTTACCAGTTGAGCTTTTGATTTATTCACATGTCGATTGCAGGGAACCAGTGGAGTACTGGTTACCAGCTGAGCTTTTGATTTACATGTATTCACATGTTGATTGCAGGGAACCAATGGATTACTGGTTACCAACTGAGCTTTCAGATGTTTCAATTATATTTATTCACATGTGGTTTGCAGGGAACCGATGCATCACTGGTCACCAGCTGAGCTTGCAGGGCAACACTGTCAATGACTCGCATGCCGAGATCATCACTAGGAGAGGCTTCATCAGGTACATATCAACGGCTTGTTTCTATTGAAAGACCATCTTAATTGAGATAAAGTCAAGCAAGACAATTGTTTTTAGCTCGACTATTCAAAGAAAAGGTCAGCTATCCTATTACCCCCGGCGTCGGCGTCCGCGTCTAAATTGGTTAAAGTTTCTATTCAAAAGTCTTTAACTTCAAAACTAGTCACTAATCAGTATAGTTCTTTGCCTTCCAAATCATACTAGCAGGATTGTAGATCTCTGCTGTTTCTCACAGGTTCCTGTACAAGCAACTGAAGGACTATGACCCTAGCAAGCCTCACCCGATGTTCGAACAGTCGAGCACGGGGCAACTGCGTGTCCGAGATAACATCACCTTCCATCTATACATCTCCACTGCTCCATGCGGGGACGGGGCACTATTCTCACCTAGGTAGGAATCATATGCATGTTAAGCTGAGAAATGTTTCTTGTTTTCTGGTAAGCATGAAAAAAAAGCCTCCACCAAGGCTCAAACCTACAATCTCTATATCAAATATCTGTCTGGCTTACCTCAAAGCCAAGAGGCTTGCATGGTGCTATTTTAATGCTATTTCAAATATTTTAATGGGTCAGGAGTATCATTTCGCTCCTTTGTGTATAATGTTTTCTGTAAATTGTGTTTTAATGCCCCCGGCATCTTGATGCGGGAGGCATATAGTGATTGTCCTGTACGTCCGTCTGTCCATCCTTCAGTCTGTGCGTCGTTCCGTCCGTGACAAGGTTAAGTAGATTTTACCGTTTCGTCTAGCACCAACACCGCTTACTACAACACTTGGATACTTACATAGTTGTTGCTTATGACAATTCCCTATCCACCCATATCACTCAACCTCACTTTGACCTTGACCTAATTTGCACTTAGAATAATTCAAATGGGCTGTTTCTTGGTTAACTAGATTTTACCGTTTTGTCTATCGCCAATACCGCTTGCAACAACACTTATATAAATTTACACATTTGTTACTTATGACTGTTCCCAATTCACCCATGTCACCCAACCTCACTTTGAACTTGACTTTGTTTGCACAAAATTCAAATGGGCTGTTTCTTGGTTAACTAGATTTTACCGCTTCGTCTAGCACCAACACTGCTTACTACAACACTTGAATACTTACACAGTTGTTGCTTATTACTATCGCCAATCCACCCATGTCACCCAACCTCACTTTGACCTTGGCCTAATTTGGACTAACTTGAAGAAATGAGCTATCCAGCACCAACCCGTGGCATGTGTGTTTATCAAACACAGAATCTTGTTGCCAATCTGTGAATAGGTCCTTTTGAATTTAAACCTTCAAACATTGTTTGTACATATCAGCTTTGAATTTCATTGGTCAATATTTAAGATTAATTACAACTACCAGTAGGTACAATTTTTAGAACGTTTGGTTCTCAACAACACATTATGACTCAATATTTTGCACAACCTGCGGGCTGCTTGGATGTTGAACTCGTTTGTATAAGAGTTGCTTCCCTTTATTTATTTTCTATGTTATTGTTTTGAATAAATTCTTACAGGAAATCTCTTCTTTTTTGTTCAGAAAAAAAAGCAGTTTCACTGAAATCAAACCATTTTCATAATGGTCAATTTGGTTTAGGAGACTGTCGTAGGATTGCAAAACAGTTAAATACCAAAGGAAATCAATGATGCCACCTGTGAATAGAACTGAAACAAAAATATTAATCCAAACTAAAAGCCATTTAACAGTACAAAAGAAGACTCATTTTGAATAAGATGTTGAACATACATTCAGACAATTTGCACTTAGAACCATAACTATTAGATCATGTATTGGGTATTTCTTGAACTTACAATCTTTTTACAAGCAGAGGGCTCACTCTGCCATTCGTGAAATAAGCCAATAGCTTCAATTCCAACATTTGGCTGAAGTAAATTCCATTTGGAAACAACTATTTCTTCATTATGCTTTGAAAAATACCCAAAATAACACATATATTAACATAGTAAGGCAAATTTGGCTAATGAAATTTTTTTATCAGAGCCCAGCTAGTAAATTAAATAATTTATTGGCTATGTTCGATTACTTCTCACAGGAGAACTTATAAATTCTATTCCTGTTGCTGTAGAGATGCTGATGCGCAGAAGACCCCGATTGATACGCGGATGCGCCGGCCACACGAGCCCACTTTCTCCAGTAATGTCCAGGGACTCACGCGGACCAAGGTCGAGGGAGGTGGGTCTAGATCTTGAACTCTTGGCTGGTGTTCACAAGGCTCCTCAGGAGAACTGTTTAATTAAGCTGAACTTCAGTGAAAATTTCAGATCAAATTTTCAATGTGAAATGCAAAGATGTCCTTTCACAAAACGATAAAATATGAAACATGGTTTGTTAAATGTTTACTTAGTTTCAAAATTTAAATGTAAAAAGTCTTATTCACAAAACCTGAAAAAAAAGCCACAGACTTACATAATTTTATGATTAAGAAATTTACTACCGTAAATACCGAGTCGAGATTTTTTGCTTTCAAAAATCGTTTGAAATTAAAGCCTCGACTTCTGAAGCGGTTCATAAAAAAATTTCAAGAAAGATCGACCATCGCGGTATTCGCAACCGTGTTTTGTTGTTGTCAAATTTTTTTTAAGCAAAATAAAAGATCTTCTATTAAATAATTATACCCAAGCTTACAAATTAATAAAATCGCAGTTGCAATATTACCTTTTAAATTTAATATCTGAATTTTGCTACGAGTAATTATGTTTCAAACTGTGAAATCATACACAAAGGCAATAGAACCCATCTCGCGAAAAACGCAACCTGTTCGAAATAACAGTTTGACGTCATCAAAATGTAGCTGATTGCTTTGAAGGTGCTGTCAATTACAAGCCATAAATAACACTTAACGCGTCGGTTAAATTGGCTTCCTTTGTCTACAGCAATTATCCAATGACAAGGTAAACCAATCGGGTGTTTATTACTCTAGTGGCAATCATCCAATTATGTAACAAAACGTTTTTAGCCCCGCCTTTCGATCGTATGTTTATACGAAGGAACTTCGCGAAAATGGCCTCCAGTCGTTGCTTTTATTATTATTTATGCCCTTTACAAGTGTCTCTGTTTACTAAATTTAATAACTGTGATGTTTCTGGTAGCAATATCCATTATTCTGCTTGTCAGTTAAAGAGGTGCATGGGCAGTCTTGAAGTGAACCAGTGTGTTACAGAATTACTTATCAGAGTTAGCAGGGCTGTTTTATCACTTGGTCCATGCAGTTGTTCTACCCTGATTGGTTTTAATACAGCTTGTTATTTTTTGGCAGCCCTTATGAAATTCTAATTTTAGTTATAAAAACAAATATAAAGAAAAAATGTGTTATTGTAGGTGAGGGCACTATTCCGATTGAGGCCAGTTTTAAAGGGCAGACATTTGACGGGATACAGCGTGGGGAGAGGCTGCGTACCATGTCCTGCACGGACAAGATCTGTCGATGGAACGTTGTCGGCCTCCAAGGGGCGTTACTCAGTCACTTCCTGGACCCAGTCTACCTGGACTCGCTCACTCTTGGTAGTACATCTTGGTTTTCTTCACAGCTTTGGGAATGTTTGTTAGCCATCAAATCGGGAATTTCTCTTCAGATTTGGGATTTGTTATCTATCCAATAGGGGATATAAACCATTGATCTTTCAGTTAAGCATTTATTTTATCATATCAAGTATTTTTGCAGTTCCTGTATAATTATTTGATTCGAAAAAGAACCATCTTAAGTTTCATTTATGTTCATTGTGTTGCCTTAATATTTATCTTAATTTTATAAATTCTGTGAGGGAGCAGGTATAATGCTGTAAGTAAATAGATTATTGTTTAAAACACATGTAGTTAATGGTGATTTGAGGGGCGTCGTGGGAAAACAGGACTTAATGCATGTGCGTATAAAGTGTCGTCCCGGATTAGCCTGTGCAGTCCGCACAGGCTAATCCGGGATGGCACTTTCCGCTTTTGTGGTATTTTCTGTTTCAATGAAGTGTCTTCTAACCATAAATCCACTTTAGGCAGAAAGTGTCGTCCGGATTAGAATGTGCGGACTGCACAGGCTAATCCGGGACGACACTACGCACATGCATTTAAGACCGGTTTTCTCACGACACGCCACATTTATTTCCTTACAGGTCCCCATTCCCAATGTCAAATGTTGTTTATTTTTCCCAATTGGAATGTAAAAATTCCCAAGAGCTGAACAGACAAAATCCAAAATCTATATATATAAAAATGTAAATATAAGATGTCAATCATGTAATTACACTGTACTTGTATGATTACGGATAAATGAATTCATTGTGTTTATGACTTCTGGTCACACGCAGGCCTGTTGTACGAGCACGGTCACCTGGCTCGAGCCGTCTGCTGCCGGGTGGGGAAAGGTCAGGTAGACTTTGACACCCTTGTGCCGCGACCGTATCACCTGAACCACCCGTGGCTGGGCCGGGTCACGGCGTGCAATCCACCGAGAGAGGTTCAGAAAACAAAGGCACTCAGCGTCAACTGGGCGTTTGGAGATAAAGAGCCGGAGGTTACCGATGGAACACAAGGGATGTGTCTAACAAGGTATTAACTGCTTTTTTTTTCAATATCAATAAAACATAAAAAATATTGTCATTTTTCAAAGCTATACAACAGAATCATTTATTTTAAAGTTAACATGGATTTGTTCACACGAGAAAGAAAGAAAAGAAGTAAATAAAGGAACAAATTAGTATAAAAAATAAAACAGTTGTATACAATGTGATGTACATATAATTACATGTTTTACTGCATTTTTTATATGGGCTTTTTTCGTTTTTTGATGCTGACTATGGAAACTTTAGCATAATGCACTTGTATGCTCGGTCAGTATAATATTTTGTTATTATTGACATAGTACACGTATGTTCGGTCCTAAATTCACGGCTTTTGTTTGGTGTTTAATGATTTTTATTTCAAGTTTCAAAATATGGCATTTATTTTCAATTTACAAATCAAATGTTTAAATGCATTTTTCCTTGTCAGAAAAGAGTGTTACTCTTTTTAACATCATATAAGCTCTATTGGCCAATACTCGCCATGAAACTACATAAATAGTCTGCCAAGTATTGGTATAATTTCAGCATTGAAAAGAATTTCTTCTCCCGATGTTCAAAACGAAGCCTTTTCACCGAGTTCCGTGCTGTCTGCGAAAAGTTTGCTCGGCCCGATCTTCTTGCGTTGTCGATGTACCACGATGCGAAACTGGCTGCCAAGGACTTTGTGACCGCCAAGGAGGCCATGTACACGAGACTGAGGGAGAACAGCTGTGGGAAGTGGGTCTCAAAGCCAGTGGAAGAAGAGATGTTTACACTTGAGGATGGCTAATCTGTGATATTATGTCTCGTTATATGAGTCTGATGATTTCAGTCAAAAGAATGCATCAAGCAATTGTTTGAAGTAGTTTTGCCCGAGTTGTATGGATAAGTCACAGAAAGAAATGAGGCGTGTCGTGGGAAAACCGGGCTTAATGCATTTGCGTAAAGTGTTGCCTCGGATCAGCCACAGGCTAAATCCAGGACAACACTTTCCGCCTACAGTGGATTTATGTTTAGCAGAGACTTTCTTGAAACAGAAAATACCATAAAAGCGGAAAGTGTCGTCTCGGATCAGCCAGTCCGGACTGCACAGGCTGATCCGGGATGACACATTATAGGCACATGCATTAAGCCCGGTTTTCCTATGACATGCCTTAGATGGTAAGTGTATCGTTTGAGGTAACCTGTAACATTGTGTTACATAACAATAGTGATGATATTAGTCAAAGATGGTTGTTATGAGTAATTGTTGTAAGTGGTTTCCAAAAGTTACCTAAAATTCACATGATGTGACTGAAGGAAATTTACATATATATCCAGATTGGTAGCAGTCAGTTATTTCTCAATAAGTATCAAAGACATTAAATTGAAACTCAAGATACTTGTTTATGGTGCTCCATTCTGCATACATGAGGAGGTAACTCTTTCAAGGATTTTGCAGGAGTTATTACAGTGAACCCTTTTTTCAACTTACAATTTTCGCTTTATGTCAAATTTCTTAATACCTGTATGAGGTATTAACTTAAACTCAGAGTACTTGATTACAGTGATGAATTTATTTTGTAGACAAGAGGAGGTAACTATCAATTATTTTGTTTGAGTAATTGCCCTTTTTTCAACTTAGAATTTTTGCTTTGGGTCAAATTTCACACTAACTATAAGAGGTATTGACTTGAAACTCAAATACTTGATCACAGTTATGAACCCATTCTGTAGACAAGATGATTCAACTATATCAAGTATTTTGGCGGAGTTATTGCCCTTTTTCAACTTAGAATTTTAGCTTAAGGACGAATTTCTCATGATCTCTAAGAGTTACTGACTTGAAATTCAACACTCTTCGTCACAGTGATGAACCCATTCTATTAACAAAAGGCCAGAATAATATCAATACACGAAAGTTGAGCGTCCAGCACTGGTAGGCGGTGCTCTTGTTAGATAATTGTTCATACCTAACCGTTATCTTTAGTAAAATTTACCTCACAGCTACTGAATAGAGGCATTTTATATGTTTTGATGAAAAAAAAAGTGAGGCCAAATATAGACTAGTTTTTTAAGCCACATGAACAATTTTGCAGCCATTGGCTTATTTGGCGACTGGTAGAGTGAGTCCTTTAATATTGCAAATGGTGACAGTAGTTTCTAATATGAATATTATGCTTTTAAACAGATGTTTTTTTGTAAAAGTCATAAAAGGGTGAAAGATATAACGCTTAGTGCTATGTTGTAGCCGTGAGCATTTCAACGGCATTGCAATATAGTTCCAAGTACTGTATTAATATTTACTGGTACTTTTTGACAGGCACATGTTCTAAAGCATTGTCTCTAAAACACAAATTTTAATTTTGACTTTTCAACTTTGTGTTTTAAACTATCCAGTGCATATTTAAATGTACAGCAAACCGCTGTCAATTTTATATCCCAATATTTGACTATGAAGTCTAATTTGTGAATTGTTTCTTTCTCATTTCCTTTTTCAAATGAATGCGCCAACTGAAATACTTTGAAAAGACAAGTGGTCTGTACTCCGACAGCTCTAGTTCTCTATATTGTGTGTATGGTTAACATACATGTGTCTAGCTGCTCTACAATGACTAGCTAATATTCTTTATTAATCAGTGAAAATGAACAATTTTGTGCAAATGTTGTGTATTGTCACATGAGTCACATGTTCATTTTGTGTATGCCTTGTGCGGCCGGTTGTTTCTATTTTCTCTTATTGTACTAAAATGTCATCCAATGTTTTTAAATAATGTTTTTTCATTAGGTTGCCTGTGGCCAATTTTCAGCTTGGTCAAGCATATTTTAAAAACATAACCACAGTCATAGGAGTATGTCCTAGAAAACATAACCACTGTCATAGGAGTATGTCCTAGAAAACATAACCACAGTCATAGGAGTATGTCCTAGAAAACATAACCACAGTCATAGGAGTATGTCCTAGAAAACATAACCACAGTCATAGGAGTATGTCCTAGAAAACATAACCACAGTCATAGGAGTATGTCCTAGAAAACATAACCACTGTCATAGGAGTATGTCCTAGAAAACATAACCACTGTCATAGGAGTATGTCCTAGAAAACATAACCACAGTCATAGGAGTATGTCCTAGAAATTAATTACTAGTTTGACAAGTCGAGTCTGTGCAATTTGGTGCACATCACTTATTGTGTATAGTAGTCAGTGCATTTATAATGGTTAGAACAGCAATTTTAGGCTTGTATTTATGTAAGGATACTGTTCCTTGCTTGTTGGTTCTATTACTTTCTGTCATTTGTTAGCTTCGGATGCTATATTTTGCCATGTGTTGTTCTTGTTCTATTTTAAAACATTGTGAATTTCTTTATTTGTCAAAGTCATTATCATGTACATATGTCTTTAATAGGGATGGCAACAAATACCAAAAATGATATTCAAATATTCTATTGATGAAGTATTCGATCAATGGAGGCAGGACTGGTAATCTGATGAATATGTCTTACTAAAATGACTTAATTGTGTGGCTTATAGCCACCACCAACACACGATGAGAAAAATGCAGCAAATACACAGACTTTACATATTAGAACTATATTATGATTTTGCAATTTCATTTAATGGGGAAGACTTCAAACCATTTATTTAGCACGTGCAAATCTTTGCTGACAACTTCGCTGTCTGTTTCTACGACATAACTCGGAAGGCCACGTGTTGTTTCAGAGCACATGTACACATGTACGCAATGACACCAATCGCATCTCGAACAAGCTTTAATCTCCCAAATCCGGTATACGTGAACTCGTGAACTGATAAGATACTGCAGCTGATATCATGGAACTAGCAATAACAACAAACTGTGGTCTACATAACAAAAGAGTGATAGGTAGATTTTGACACATATCCTGTGTGCTAGAGAATCTAAAGTGACAGGAAAATGCTATATCTTTAGGGACTGTCATTGACAAATATTATATTTCATATGCTTATTAAAATTAAATTAATATTCAGGTAAGTTATTGAATACCTAAATATTATTCGAATAGTTTTCGTTATTTGAATATTCGTTGCCATCCCTAGTTTTTTAGATACATTTATGGAAACTAAATAATTAATATTTGTATGTTGATATTAAGCAATATCAGTACATGTTTATATTATATTTTTATGATAATGTTTCTGCATACATTATCATCATTTACTAATAATGCCACAAGCTTGGCTTTTGTACTATTTGAAGTGGAGTATTCAGTCATGTAACACAGTGTTTATCATTTTATTTTTTGTGGTTTATAGGGAAATATCAGTGAAATAAAATTGGTAATTCACTGTTTTAAAACAGTGAAAATTACCACTTTGATAATGGAAATACTTTTTCACCAGGAAGTCAGAAAAATACCAAAATAACACATTTTTAAGCATAAAATAAAAAGAAGATGTGTTGGTTTTCATAGAAAATCGATTTTTGATTCACTCGTGATCATAGTACTGTAACCAACAAAAAAAACCTACATATATATGATAGTTTAACTGCTTATAAGGCTAACGGTGCTGTTTTATTTGCAATCATCTCTCATATGAACCGCTGTTTCCTGATTTATTTGCTTAGTTTATTTAATGCTTTGAACAAGTGACAAATACTTATACTGATATTTAGTTCCAATAATATTAATTTGAACAATGTGTATATAATTGCGTGCATTGTCATTCAACAAGATGGTATTTGTTCATTCTTTGTATCATCAAGACATGTGACAATAACCATGTATTTTAAAAAACATTTTGAATATTGATTCTGTACTCTTGTCAGATTGTAATTTTAAATAAATTTGTTAACTGAACAAGCATTTTACTGGTGTGTAATAATTGTTATTGTTTTTTGGTTGTATTGTGGTATGTACCAGAATGGTATAATAAACATGAGACCTTTCCTTCCTATTAGAATTTATCTTTATATAGAGAAAAAAGAGAACATAGAATGATGCTATTGAGCTTTTTTTTCACTGAATGGATCTTTCTGCACAAGTCATTTGTTTAAGAATTGAATGGTATTTTTCTGCTTTTCATTGGTGTATGAACTGTCGGGAAAATTACGCCTAATGAGGCGTTATTTTCCTGACAGTTCATACACCAAATGAAGAAAAATATTATGAATAATTAAGAATAATTATCATGAATAAAAACAAAGTAATTTGCATACCCTGCCAGTTCATCGGGGTATGAATGACTGGGCACATGGGCGGATGATCCGATCAGAATGCAGCGTTTACGTGAAAATGCAAAAAGTTGTCATTTAAAATTATGTCTAAATGAAACAAATGATTTATTCTATCAATGTACATGCATATTACAAGAAAAGGTAGAATTTGTCTCTGATAAACTTCACAGTGTACACGTTTCCCATAAAACTATTAACAGTGATATCCCTTGTTGTGTAAAATCACGTAACAGGGGAGAGCAATTGTAATTTTGGATATTACCCCATTAAGGGACATTACTGCAATCGTAATGAACATTCTAATGTATCCAACATTTACACACAGTATCCTTGTATAAAGAAGGGTCCCCCTTTCTAATGTTGTCCACACTTGATGTAAATTGTTTTTATCAAAGTCATATTTCTGTATTATTTTTGTCTTTATATACACAGTCATAATACTCTAGCTCGTTTTCAAAATATTAATACACTGTATGTCGTAATTCATTACGATTTTTAGCTCGACCTTTCAAAGAATAGGTGAGCTTTTCTACTCGCCCTGGCGTCCACATCTGAACTTGGTTAAAGTTTATATAAAAAAGTCTTGTAACTTCAAAACTCCAAAATTATTCACTTGAAATATGGCATATAGCTTCGTTTTCAACTCCAACATGAGGTGCAACATTCCCCCATGACTCAGTTTTGCATTTTGAGTTATGCCCCTGTTTCAAATAGATTTTCTGGTTAAAGTTTATATTTAAAAGCCTTGTTAGTTCAAAACTGCTAAAGTTATTCTCTTGACACTTGGCCTATACCTTAGTCATCAACCCCAACATCAGGTGCAACACTCCCCACAACTGTTTTGTATTTTCGCAGAGTTATGCCCCTTTTTCACATCGATTTTTTTGGTTAAAGATTATATTTAAAAGTTGTGCAACTTCAAAACTACATAGGTTATTGACTTGAAACATAGAATATACTTTTGCCATCTACTCAAGCATCAGGTGCATCATTCCCTATTTTGATGTAGTTATTTGACTTTTTCACATAGGTTTTCAGGTTTAAGTATTGTTGTTTTTTTGGCAAAAGTTTTATAACTTCAAAACTTGGTAAGTTGTATACTTGAAACTTGGAATATGCCTTTGTCACTACAGCAGCAGGTGCCACAATCCATATAATCCTGTTTTGTATTTTGACAGAGTTATGTCCCCTTTTCACTTAGTTTTTCAGGTTTTTATTCAAACTTCATATTACTTCAAAACTACATAGTTATTCGCATGAAACCTGGACTATACCTTTATCATCTACTCCAGCATTAGGTGCAACAATGCCCATAACTCTTTTTTGTATTATGACACAGTTATGCCCCCTTTTCACATAGATTTCCAGTTTAAAGCTTGTGTACAAAAGTCTTCTAATATACTGCATAAGTTATTCACTTGAAACTTTGAATAAATCTTTGACATCAATTCCAGCAACAATCCCCATGACTCTGTTTTGTATTGTAACAGATAATGATCGTTTTCACATAGATTTTCGGGTTAAATTTCTTGCTCAAAATTCTTATAATTTCTTAACTACAAAAGGCATTCAATTGAAACTTGTATTAAATTGATCAAATAATTGACAGAACTGTGCTTGTATTTCATCAAATTTATGACCATTCCACTTTCAAAAAAATTCACCGTTTGAAATACTTCGAATAGTCGAGCGCGCTGTCCTCTTTACAGCTCTGGTTAAAGCTATTGACCCATTCATCCGTTTTGTAAAGCGGCGACAGAGCGTTAGTTCGGAAACATGGCTCAATATCAATACATCAAGAAGTCAAGGTCATTCCGGTGTAAGGTTTCTATAAATGATAAGCAATACATATCTATCCTACAATTATTTTACATTGGATTGCTAAATGTGCAATCCTGATTATTAACGGAAAATCAAATCTCATGTTTTATTTTGCACTATTTCTACACATAATCTGTACAGGTACCAACAGTTACACCTACACCTTCCGATTGTTAAACTGGATTAAGCCGGTGAAATGTTCAAGCACAAAAGTAATTTATGTCTGGAGCCGTAGGTCAGCGGTCCACACATGGTAGACGTTTAACTAACTAACAATTACCACAACCAACCCCACCGCCATACTGAGACAATTTGGGGAACGTCAGGGCCATACTAATCGATTTTAGGACCCCCACAGCCATAAAAATGTCGACTTAATGAAGTTTTTTCTATGATAAAGCCGCCCAACATCTCCATTTATAAATGTTACCAACGTACGTATCATACGTAAGCGACATATTTGTTAAAGAAGTTAATATTTAATGCAACCAAACACCCTCACACCTAAACGGTGTTATAGTAGTTATCATCCTCGTCGCTTGAGTCCCCCAGCGCCGCGTCTATTCCGTGCATGATCATCTTCCATCTCCGCTTCAGTGCCTTTCCCATCGGCATGTTCTTGGCCGCTTCGTCCCGCTTGATAATATCCTCGATTTCCGCATTGAACTTCCGTACCCGTGTTTCCAATGGCTCCCGTACCCTGGTCTTTATATTTAACAATGCTCGCATAAGATCCCCAATGCTTGTTGGCTGATTATCCATTTGATTTTCTTCTTCCTCCTCTTCATCAGATAGATCAATTATTGGCCCCATGTCTTCGTTCCTCGCATTCTTTGCTGCATTTTCTTTTTCGCGCCTTTGAAGCCAAAACATAAATGAACGTCTCCTTTGAGACTGTTTGTCGTCCCCAGCTTTATACCGAAATGCCTGCTTTTCTGCTTTGGATTTCTCTTTTTCCTCGTTCATCCATGCCTGAAACTGTTCCTTTCTTTCCTCTTCATTGTCAATGGCTGGCAACTTGGGTTGAGCTATACTTTTTCCTTCACTCCAGCGCGTGGACCGGCGATTTTTAAGAAGTCGGCTGTGATTTTCTGGGACGCTTGTAAGATTTGTGGACGACCCGCGGACGGCCGGGTTGGGCTGCATTGCTGCTTCGAGTTTATTGATTATACTCAGCTTCCTCGTAGCTACTTTCGATCTCCATTGCTGCATAAACCGGTTTGCAATATTCTCATGGCTGCCGTATATAGACTCATAATCTGCAGAGAGCCGGCTATCATTCCGAATTGACCCGGATTCGTTCTGCTGGTCATATGAAGATGGCGGGGGAAGGTGGCCGAACGCGTTCAAGCCAATCATAACGTCCAAAAGTGTCCTCGGGTTAGGCTTCGGAGTTTTTCTACTCGGTATTTCCGGGTAACTCGGAAAACCTTGTAAACCATAATCTGATGAATCGTGCCGGCCTCTACCGGATAACTGAAAGAACATGGAGTCCTTTCTCTCCATTCTCATGTTCGAGGTGCTTTCGTCACCTCTTTGTCCGTTGAGCATCTGCTCCCTCTCGGCTTGCGTTTCCGGTCCCGACTTGACCCCTTTCCGTTTGTCGTCTCTTCTCATATACACACACTCGCTGTCTGAGTGGACGGCATGCGCAGGCGCAGTCTGAGCCAGACGAATTTTTCGTAGTCGTCGGTCAGGTTTCGGACGCTCCGGCGGCGGGGAGGCGCTCTCCACATCGCGATGTACCAGTCTGCAAGCATAGGATGATAATCATTTTCATAACGAGCTTCCACTTAAGATGGATGGATGGAGGGAGGGAGGGACGCATGGGATTTAATCAATGTACGGATGGATGGATGGATGGATGGATGGATGGATGGATGGACGGACGGACGGACGGACGGACGGACGGATTGATGGATGGTTGGATGGATGGATAGATGAACGGACGGCCAAACGGACGGTATTTAATAAATGTACTGATGGATAGGTGGATAGAGAGGTGGGTGGATGGATGGATCGACGGACGGATGAACGGACGGACGGGATTGAATCAATGTACTGATGAATGGATGGACCGACGGACGGATGAACGGACTGACGGGATCTAATCAATGTACTGATGGATGGGTGGATGGATGGATGGACGGGATTAATTAAAGTACAGATGAACGGACGGACGGACGGGATTCAATAAATGTACTCGTGGATAGATGGATAGAGAGGTGGGTGGATGGATGGATGGACGAACGAATGAACGGACGAACGGGATGTAATAAATGTACTCGTGTATAGATGGATGGATGGATGGATGGATGGATGGGATGGGGGATGGGGGGTGGGGGGTGGGGGATGGGATGGGATGGATGCAATAATGGATGGATGGGCTGACAGAAGAACGGACGGAAAGATGCATTTAAAAGAAATTTAATTAGTGCACTCCCCCCGATTTAAACTGAATTGTACTAGAGCTAATAAACTGTAGATGTTGTTCTTAACAATCAACAAATATCGCATTGAAATCTGTGTCACCTCGCCATGTACATTGTTCCACACTCGACAATATCGGAATGGCGTTGCACCTAAATCTTCATACATTAGTTTGATTAACGGGCAAATTTATAATTACTTCTGTTTTTATTACAAATACATTAAACGTCTTGTTGTTTCTTTGATGAAAGCCATCGGTAAACTATAAATCCCCACAATGATCACAGACGTGGAAATAATGGGCTGGAGAATAATACCCTTACTGTAGATATTATAGAGGAACGCTGTATGAAAGTTTATGTGTATAATCAGATAAATACTTGATATGACTATTGTTGGAGGGTTGCCAGTAATTAACTTTGACATTTATATGAAAGACTTGGCGTACTCTACTGAAATCGTGCGAGGTTTTCTTTGAAACCATCCTAAATGATTACACTCGCTAATTGGCACATAAACACAGATTGCAATGGTCATGATGTCAAGCACCGAAACTAATTGTATTGTGTTTAGAATTATCGTGGGGCGATCCAAACGTCTTGACAACATATAAAACACCAACGCAGACACACATGCACGGGCCCAAGCATTCCCATTCCCTGGAGTATTATCGTGTTTGAATGACCAGCAGGGGCCTTATTTCAGAAACATCTTAAGTAAAATCTTATCCTTAAAGTTAATCTCGTTTTTTTTCTTTAACATGTTATATCTTATTAAAATGATATTGTGCGAAGTGTTTATTAATTATCAACTTGTCATTAACTAGTGTTTAACTATGAAGGGATTCACAAATTAATATGAAGTTTTAGAAATATTACATTACAAACATTGATACTGAAGTGAAATTTTTAAATAAACTTAAGATGTTCCTGGAATACTGACCCTAGGACTCCGGCTTTAATAAAGGCTTGCTTGGGGAAAACTTCAGCGAAATTCCTTATCGCTGTGCCTATTTCATGTCTTGGTATTTTTACATTCAAATGTTTTAAAATAGAAAATATTACTTTGATGTTTGGTACATTATCCGTTTCTTATAGAAAACTTGATCTGAAATGTTCACTTCAGTACAACTAAAGTTAAGATCTCCCTTATGAGCTTTGTGAATACCAGCGGCCTTACACTCATCCATATCTTTTTAATTCAGCCCAAGTATCCGAACACTCAAATTTACAATAGTCGCTTCAAGCCACTCATTTTACCTTAAACAATTTAGACGCACACAGACATTTTACATACAGCCCATGTACTTAAGTGACCATCCATCTACAAGACAGGACGCATTCCGATTTAGGTATTTAAAAAAAATCGCAATTCCCACCAAACTGAACTGTACCGAGTACAATAAGAAACGTTTTACCCATTCAAAACGATACACTATCGCTCAAGCACACACACTTTCCTTGTTCAAAGCAAACCATACCGTTTTCTAACCGAAACAGTTCACTTTGTTACTTCATTGGGATATTTACTGTTTATACATTCGGTTTTTATTGACACGGATATATACTGTTGACAATAACTCGGTCTGTGTTCACTACAAACTGCATAGTATTATAAGGTGCAATACATACAAACATGTACTTGCAATAATTTATCCTATATTTTGTATCTATCACAAATCTCAAATAGAGACGCAATAGTAAATCAAGGTCAAGATGCTCAAAACGTTAACAACAAATCATGAACTTATCAATATTCCCCCCCCCCCCCCCCGGCGAGCTGACCCAGAGAAATGTGACTTTTTTTTTTGGGTCTTATTCCCCACCCTACAGTCAAGCGCTTTTGTCAAAATCCCCACAGTGGGAGATGCTTGGTGTAAGCGCATCTGCCATTTTTAAGTTGTGAGCAAAAGCCGGCGTTTAAATTCCACAAAATTTAAACCGGAATATAAAATCCGACCAAAGTCTAAAGTCCGCTATATGCCCGCCGCCCCCGGGGAAATATTGATAGGTGCATTAAGCTAACGGCTCATTAAAAAGTAACTATGCTGTTATAAATATTAAGACGTTACACTGTAATTTCAGGTAAACCACTTAAGTCTCAATTTCCTAAATTTCTTATTGTTGCCCATGTGCCTTCCGCGTTACTTGTAAGATACATGATTATGAAAATAACTTCGTCGAAATGCTAAGGGATGTTAGCTTTATTGTCTGTTTCTGCTTTGAATGCAACTTAACCAAAAACTTGATAGCGACCAGAAAAAAACAACAACAACGATCTCCAATAGTTTCTTCCCATCAATAATATTGTCAAAATGGTAAGGGATATTAGTTTAATTGTCTATTAAAGATTTGAGTGCACCTTAACCCTGAACTATAATCTAGAAAGAATCCCGCATAAAACACAATTAAACACTCCGATTATAGTTATATTCTTAGAAACTTTGACGAAATGCTAAAGAATGTTAGCTTGAACACAAAACCCTGAGCTATATTATCCACAAATGTCTGACGGAGCCTTAAAAATCCCAAAAGACCAGCAAAACCACAAAAAAAAAATAACAACAAATAAACACAGGAATCCCTTCTCCTGTGCCCCTAACCTAACCCCATGCACCCCGTGTCCTCGGGACGCCATCTTACGCACCTATCAGTTTCCGCCTCCTGGTGCTCGAGATACTGCACGTGCTTCAGGAACTGCTGCGTGTCGAGGCGCCGCGTCTCTATGCTCGAGATGGAGAGCGTCTTCTGGCGCTCATAGCACGCCAGACGCTTTTTGAGGTTCATGAGCGCCTGGTTGTTCTTGATGTTCAGGAACTTCAGTGTCTGATTGTTGGGGTTCACCCCCACTAGAGACACCTTTTGTTCCTCCTTCTCAGACATTTGATTTAAGATTTAAGGTCCCTACGAATAGTTGTTTCATTTCATTTTTTTCGTGAAATTTAGTAAAAACAATTGTTTATCCTTGTTTTGTTTCATTTTTTTTGTATTAGTCAGTGCATATCCACTATTGTGCATTTATTCCTCGTTAAAAATACGTAGACATGATAGCGTACACACATTTCTAACAACATAAATGTTTTAAGTACTAATGTTCCATTTCAACACCGTTATTTCTACCTCCTGTCTTAATGCTTAACTTTTGTTATAACCTCCTCGTGTAAGAATTGTATACTTTCAAGACTGAAGTCGAATAGTGAATTAAATATATTAATTCGTAAACATAGTTTGATTTCATGCGAAAATTTTGATCTTATTGTAAAGTTAGCGTCTAAGCGGATTATACATGTACTTAAAAGTGATTATTTTTACGAGTCGTGTACAGCTGGGGTTGCTATACAGTAGGTTTTTATATATATCCTGCTATTATACTTTTTTCAACAAACCATACTGTAGTTTTAGAACTGACGTTGGTGTTATAGATGTTGTTGTTTTTATGTGATCATCAGTGTGTCTTTATCGTAAGTGATCATTTTCAGGTTAAGATTATCATCATCATCATCATCATCATCATCATCACCATCATCACCACCATCATCATCATCATCGTCATCATCATCATCATCGTTATCATCATCATCATTATAATAATCATCATCAGCTTCGTGGTCGTGGTCATTATTGTCGTCGTCATCATCATAATCATAATCATCATTACCAACATAACCACAGTCGTCTTCATCATCCTAAATACCATCGTCGTCTTCGTTGTTGTCCTCAACATCATCGCCACCACGTCAGACGTCGTTATCATCATCTTCTTCTTCTTCTTCTTTTTCAACTATGCACAGCGGAGTCACATACAACAAAAATCATAAGAAAAGGTATATTTTCTATAAATAAACTTTTATTAACAGGAATGCAACAAAATTATACGTAAGCACGGCATAACTAATTCCAATAAATACTGTTTTTCTCTGGCCACGTGTTCACAAAGGATTAACTGCAGAATAAAGATCAGTTTTAGCTAACTGAGCAGAATCAAAATAACTATTTTGCATATTATGAACTCTTTGTTTATTTACAATAACATGCGTTTTTGTAGGAATGTGATTTCAATTCAAGTATACATTGAGAAGAGTGCATGATTATATATCTGTGGCACCTTCTTATACTGATCCAGTTTTTGTTTTGTGAACGCCATTTATGAGTCTAAGCTTGAAATATCGGTCTCCAGTTCATCAACTTGTTTTGTGAACACGGTGCCCGAGCCAAAAAAAAACAAACATTCTGGTGCATTCATTGCAAAGGCCAAGAACGGGAACAATAAGGGACATATATCAGCATTCACAATACTTCTAGATGACGTCGATAAAAAAAAATCAAAACTAAATTAAAATGATAAACGCTACCCAGCTATTAACATTGCACACTTTCGCAAAGGATGTTTTGGTATATCATATTATGTAATTGTTATTCTTTGTTTGATATTTCTTTCAACAGATATAGCGCACATCTCGTGTCCGGGCTTTTTCTCAGAAACCACTGACAAGATTTCAAGGGAAAGCTTCTGTAAAAGAGTAGGTGCGCATGGTGCCAGGATGTTCCGCTTCAATGAGCAGCACGGTGCGCATGGTGCCAGGATGTTCCGCTTCAATGAGTAGCACGGTGCGCATGGTGTCAGGATGTTCCGCTTCAATGAGTAGCACGGGGCGCATGGTGTCAGGCTGTTCCGCTTCAATGAGTAGCACGGTGCGCATGGTGCCAGGATGTTCCGCTTCAATGAGTAGCACGGTGCGCATGGTGCCAGGATGTTCCGCTTCAATGAGTAGCACGGTACGCATGGTGTCAGGATGTTCCGCTTCAATGATTTTTCTTGGAGTTTCGCAAACCTTTGATTCGTGCTTCATACAGTATTAATGCACCATTGTTGGGACTATTTCACAGTTTGCAGAAGTTCTATGACCATTGCTTGAAGGTTTTGGATGAGTATATTTGCAGGATGTTCCGCGTTGACAATTGTTCGTAGAGTTATGGATTTTTTTATATAAAGTTCAAATAGTATTTAATGTATCGTTTGTGTCAGGGTTTTTTCCCTTGGAACTTCTGTATGGAATTCAATACTACTGGATGGGAAGATGAAGATGACCTAGTTACATTCGGGAATTTTTTCATTCAGTTCTGACAGTTCAGGGCCTTTGTTTTTTAGTCATCTTCTGCATGTCAGTAAGGTATTTTTGTTGCATACTAAAAGTACAGATATGAACACTGATTTGGTCTTGCAATTAAAAAATATCTCTGCCTTTCTCAGTTCATGTCCATCAGTTGACAAAGACCATTACTAGAGAACACACATACATCAAGTTCACAGATATAATTGTTCAACTTTGATTTATTTCTTGTACTTAAATTTAAGGGCACACATACAATGTATAACGCTATAGGATGTTAAAATTAAAAAGACCCCCCCCCACCCTTCCGCGTTAGCTATCTTATTGAAAATAATAATTATAAAGTGTACCGATACTAAGCACACTAACGGTATTTCTATTAACATGACTATCGGTAAAACATGATAGTCTCTAACAGAGAAAGAATAATTCAGTGTTTGAACAGAAATATAGGCAACTATGGGAAAACAAACAACATGTATATACCTAATTGTCTAAAAAAAACAACAGATCATAGGTATGACAATAAACAATAAATACAAATACGATCTTCGATATTTTGAACTACTTTTTAAGTCTTCGCCAATTATATAAGATATACAAGTAATTGTTCATGATTCACACAGAGCACTACAATTTGGATGGATAAATGACTGAATACTTTGAAACTAAATAAAAAATCCATAAGGAGGTAATAAAAAAATACATAGTTTCATATAAACCTAATTTCTCCACAAGCAAGATTTTAGTTCTATTTTTATGAGGATATTTTCATAAATATGATTTGTTTTAATAAAATAATTTAAATATTCCACACACTTACAACATCTAGCTCAACTACTCTGTGACGATTCTCACTTCTAGAGATAAACCTTTGTAAATAATTATAAATCACTTTTGGAAAAGACACTTTCCCATCATATTCTACTGTTGGATCAATATGGACTTTTTACATTTTGAGTTCAACACGTTCTGAATAATTGCCAGGATCTGTTTAGCTAGCTATGTCTGGGGTTATGACATATCTGCAGGTTAAAACTTTGAAAATATGATGAGAAAATGACTGTGCTCATGATGCTTTCATAATTGCAACTGAATTGAAAGATAGTTTCCATTATCTTTAAAAAAAAAGAAGCTATTTTTCTTCAATCAACTAAAGTATAATTATAACAGGCTGATCCGGGACGACACTTTCCGCATACAGTGGATTTATGTTTAGAAGAGACTTCATTGAATCAGAAAATACCATAAAAGCGGAAAGTGTCGTCCCAGATCAGCCCGTGCGGACTGCACAGGCTGATCCAGGACGACACTTTATGCACGTGCATTAAGCCCGGATTTCCCACGACACGCCTCAAATGTAAACGCTTCGCATGACACCGCCTCACAAACCGTCCGCGCAAACAGAACGTATTCTGGATGACCAAAGCCAAAAACACTACAGGATTACTAGCATTTTGCAACCAATTATTTAACTTTAAAGCAAAGATCTAGGGCGAAACATCTAAGTACATTTGTAAGATTTAACTATTTAAAAAAGATATTCGGTGTTTATGATAATTTTGAAAATAAAGAATGTAGGTTTAACTTTCTACATAAATAAATTTAAAACACTGACTTTGAAGTCTAGGATGAATTCTTGATCAAACATTATACGCCGTTCATGCGGCTATTTATATTTGTACCAATATAAAAAGGGTACTCGAAAATTGTATTGATTTGCGTGGCAAAGTGACATGTTCGCCCTTCTTTTTGACCAGTGTTGTCCGAATATTTTCAAATAAGCCGATGTAAGGTTAGGATTTATTCATTCGGGACTACTGGCGGGAAATTGTCACACCATTTGATTGGAAATTGAGAAAGGTCAAACGATGGGTTAGACAGCTACGCCGAAAAATAATATAAGGGCGACTTGAACACACATTATAGTCATAGCGATTAAATTGTATCAAACAATAACTCACATTTTTCTAGCATGTACACGACCGACAGTGATTTAATGTGCGAGGCATTGTTTGTGTTTAACGACTTCACAACAATTCTAAAGGAAGATTTTTTTTTTTATACAACTTTCATCAAATTTTTCGTTTTCGCTCAAGTGGAGCGATTCGTTAAAGATGTAGGTCAAGGTTTTCCCACAGGAATTCTTAGTTTAAGGAATATTTGAATTGATTATTTTCATTTTCATGCGCAAAAATACTTACAATGTCCAAATATAATTAATGGTTGTAGCATCTTTAACCGAAATATGTCGGTTATTTATTTACGAGCCTGCAGGGCGAGGTTAAATAATTAACATATAGAGGTGAAATGATGATACACGTGTTTAATACCATATTCACCAATCACATCGCAACTTTCCACGATGCCGATCCCATGGGCGTTTCCTAGACGTCACGTGACGTCTAACATGTTTGCCATGCGTGTCGTTTCCAAAATTATCGATATCACGAAACATACGAAAAATTATAAAGCCGCGAAATTAAATGATTTTACAGTAATATACAGCCAAAGTGTCTACGTAACATGCGAGGGCGTTCCCAATTCTAAAATTTCCACATTACTGTATTTGTAACGATATGTTTGGAGTTAATCTTTTTTACAAAGAAAACACCATTTTCATGTTATTTCAAATACATAAAGTATAATTTCAATGCATATAATAAGAACCTGTTTGCCTATATCCAGCATATGTGTTTTCCGTTTTGACGGCAAATCCGACATAAACTCAGTCCATGTTTAGTATGATAGATTTTAAAGAAATAATAATAAAATAACCCAGTTACAGATTTTTCAAGCCATTTTTGATGAGGTTAAATGGGCGGTGACCCTATATATTGCGTTTATGTGGGAAATCTTAATTTCAATAAATTGTTTCAATTATTTATCGAATATGCGTTTCCGCGTAGTATCGCCAGAATGACGTCACCTCCTCCCTCGATACGCTGAATCATCACGCCGTCAAACGTTTTGCAAGAACGCTGCAGTGGACAGAACTCCGCGCCAATACATTTGTGTGCCCTTGAACAGAGAACGTCGGAACATTTCCAGTTTCACTGGTCGCCGAGCCTACAATGACATACCCTTCGAAAATGTTGTAAACTGGAATACTTGGCCCTGAAACACAAAGGGCGGGTCAACAGCGATTAGACGTTTCGTTCGTACACACATGAATTCGCTCCGAAGAAATACCGGGGTAGTATATTTCAATACTGAGTTGCTAAGATTATTGGAGTTTTTTTTCAGTCATTTTATTGTTCAAGTTCTTGTTTTTTGTGTTGTTTTGGTTGTGATGGAATGGGCATGTAAGGTGAGCATATGTTCACGCAGTTCTAATAAGACAATTACGTGGCCTGGGTTGCGACAACGTCCCTTCCACCTGTACTTCGCACAAAGTAAGTGCGTTATATGGTGGGTTTCTGGTTATGCGCACCCATCGACCGTAAATGGGATATTTGAACACGAACGTGAGTGTTGAGTTGACCACACCAGGATGGAATCCAACCCGTGCTCTGTCGTCATTTTGGGTCGGTCCAAAGTATTACTCTACATTTCGAAGTCTGTCAGCTTCAATGAATTGTCATAGCAAATTACAAATGTAAGTCAATAATAAAGGTGTCACTTGATGAACTTGACACGGATGCCCCCACATTCCGCTGTTTGTCACAAAACTCAGCTGATGTCGGAAAAAATGCATTAAAATACCCAGGTGCACAAGATCACATGCTGATGAATATGTTTATAAAGTTTCATCAGTCTAGCAGATATACTTTTTAAGTTACGTGCAACACAATTCCAAATATGTCATTTTTGCTAAAAAAGGGTCATAACTCCGCTGATGTCTGAAAAAACTGCACCAAAATACCCAGGTGCACAAGTTCACATGCTGATGAATATGTTTATAAAGTTTCATCAGTCTAGCAGTTATACTTTTTGAGTTACGTGCAACACAAGTCCAAATCAGTCTTTTTTTGCTAAAAAAGGGCCATAATTCCGCTGATGTCTGAAAAAAACTGCACCAAAATACCCAGGTGCACAAGTTCACGTGCTGATTAATATTTGTGTAAAGTTTCATCACTCTAGCAATAATACTTTTTGAGTTACACGCTACAAAAGTCCAAAAATGCCGTTTTTTTGCTAAAAAGGGGCAATTACTTCGCTGATGTCGGAAAAACCTGCACCAAAATACCTAGCTGCACAAGTTCACATGCTGAGTAATATGTTTATAAAGTTTCATCACTCTAGCAGCAATACATTTTGAGTTACGCACGACACAAGTCAAAAAAATGTCAATTTTTGCTAAAAAAGGGCCATAACTCCGCTGATATCCGACAAAGCTGCACCAAATTACCCAGGTGCACAAGACCCGATGCCGATGAATATGCTTATCAAGTTTTATCACTCTAGCAGTTATACCTTTTGAGTTATGCGCGACACAAAAATCCGACAGACAGACGGAAGGACGGACGGACGGACGGACAAGGGCAAATCTATATGCCTCCTCCCCCCCCGCCTCTAAAGTGGGGGCATTATAAAACTAATAAATTTCTATATTTATCATCTCGCTTTCTCTTTCTATGTTAATATATCGACACTATTTATTTTATTTTTATTTTGTGGGGATAAATGGTCAACAAATATTCAAATATATCCTTAAACATTGTTTATAAGTGGCTACTATCAAAACAAAACACTTATTTATGCAAAACACACTTAATTATTGAAAAAGGTAATAAAACAAAAAATATCTGACCCACTCAATAAAATGTTCTAGGGTAGGGGCATTGTTTAGGGTCTAAGCAATAATAATGAATGATGAGATTAAGGTGTACCGTTGCAGCAACACAAAACCGTTCAATCTCTTTCCCCATCGTTCCCTATGACGCCTTGGTTTATTCACGAAAAGTGTATAGTGGTCGTGTATAAGCGTTTATTCTAACATAATAATTTTTCCATAATTAGAACAAAATTATCGTAGTTAAACTACCCATAAAAAACGCAAAAAGAAGTCCTGAATCTGAACGCGGCATAGTAAAAAGTACTTTCAATTACAAATCCAAATATATAATGTCAAATCATGTTAGAATCGAAATAATAATCGCATTATCAATGTTTATCGGCCAATAAACAACTCTTTGTCGTTCTGATGCGTGGCTATTAAACAACTCGGGATAACGCCCTCGTGGTCTAATTCCGTACGCATCAGAACTCCAAATCGTTGTTCATTGGCCGATAAACAACGATAAATCGAAAATTATTTCTTAATTCAATCGTTAGAAAGGCAGAATATAAAGTGAAACAATTTTAATATTCGATATTGGTTATTAAGTCTATTCACGTTAATTTAACGTGCCTAGATCTGTACCAAAATAATCTTTTTTGTTGGGCTATTTGGGTAGCGGTCTGGTTAGCTCAGACGGAACATTATTGCCTGTACGCGAGAGGTACCGAGTTCGGTAAACGAAACGGGTTGCATGTAAAGCTCCTGTCACAATGTCACGATTTTTGCTACGATTGCCCACGGTTAACAAAATCTTGGTGAAGCCTATTGAAACGTGAACACGTACGTACTGTAATATGTGTGGATCTTGACGAATCTTGGCGGATCCTTATCGATCGGGAAGCGCTACGACAGTTTTGAACATGTTCAAAACATTCGTGGCTAATCGTAGTGCCGCCACGATTTTTTTCAAAACGTAGGACAATCCTAGTGCCATCGTATCTCAATCTGGCTTATTCTTACAGCTATCGTAGAGGCATTCGTGGCCTTTCGTGTTTAATCGTGATTAATCGTGACCGATTTTATGACACATGTCGGTTATATGAGACCGCGAAAGTGCGGCAACGCAAAATTTATTTCGCATCTTAAAGAGTGTATGTACGAGCTTACAACTGTTATATTCAAATTAAATTAAAACAACCCAATAAAGTTAATTAGGCGTAAAAAAATATGTCTGTTTCAGGTTACCCGACCAGCCCTAAAAAAATGCCCCGACCCTGGAACATTTTATTGGGTTTGTCAGATTGATTTTTGTTTGATTTACCTTTTTCAATAATTAAATGTGCTTTTTGGATAAATAAGTGTTTTGTTTTGATCGACTTATAAACTATGTTTAAGGATATTACTGATATGTTTTGAATATTTATTCAGTTTTAGAATCTTCAAGTTGACCATTTACCAAAAAAAATAAATAAATAAATCCCGACCTACGTAATTTTTTTGGGCATGTAACCTGAAACAAAACTTTTTTTTACGCCTTACCATATACTTCGATTTCAACATGGAAGAAAAATTAATAAGAACCATTGTGGTAAAACGTATAATTGGCTGCTCTTTAATTACAAACTAGTTTTCGGCTGTACAGTCGGAAACTCCAATACATACATAGTAAATACGTTGACTCGACAGCTGTTGTAGGCTACACAACACTAATAAGCGAAGCAAAAGTCGACACTCGTATTTGTTGATATAGTCGATATTTTAGTGTTTCCTTCGTCATGTTTATGTTTATCTGTATGTTTTCAAGTTATATTGTTAGTTTCATGTGCTTCTTTAAAAAAAATAAGTTAGATGAATACTCGTACATACACGCTTAACCCTCATAATATTTTTACAATGTACACACGACAAATTTTGTTCTATAATTATCACCCTAAAAGTTATGAAATGTTTTACAAAAGAGCAGGAATAAAAAAAACACTAAAGTGTTGCGTTGTAATGCTTAAGTGTCTCTATATTTGAATTTTAGAAACAAATGATATACGAATGAATTTAATACAGTCTATTCCAGAACCAACCCTATCGACAACAACTAGAATATTGCTGTTGGATACGGGTTTTCTATATAAGCATACACGTGTTAGCTTTCTATAATTTGGATTTATCATTGAAACTATTATTATGTAATTATATAATGAGACTTAACATTATTTTGAGCAACATGTATTCACCCAAGAGTTCAAAAGAGTAAGTTACATATAAATATAACCACAATTGCATGTATATATAATGCAATTAAATCAATGCTGTTAATTGAAATCGACAATAACAAATTAAGCTGTATAGTATAGTAAGTAAAATCACTATAGCTCAGCGAATTTTTAAAATACATACACATAATAAAAAACGAGTTTAAATTTATTGTTTGTGAAAGTTATTAATTTGTATTTATTTATAGTTTTTATACAATGTTTATTGTTATTAATTAGATACTAATTCCTTCTGAAATTTTCCGTTTTCCGTTATAATAACCTCAATACATAGATTTTAAATAAAATAATTAATAAATCAATATAATAATTAATACATATAATAAAAAATATATGTAGACAGATATTCTAACTTGAATATTTTAGCAACATCATCGTCAATACGACACATTTCAGTGTACGTCTCTCCATTTCCAACGCTTTGTGGCAATTGCTGCGGCTACAAGCAAGTTATTGAGCAGAAACTGTTTTTCTATTTTTAGTGACCTTGAAAAATGCAATTCTCCTTTATATATATACGGTACTTTAGACTAAAAGCAATTCCCGACAGGCGGGAATTTGACCGTCCAATGATTCCGGGTCCCGTTAAATAGACTTTGTTAGGATTTTAGATTCCGGTCATATTGGCCACAGGGCCATTTGATGTAACAATTAAGCATCCCCCATTGAGGGGATTTAGACCAAAATGCTTGGCTCTAGGGTGGGAAATTAGATCCCCCAAAATACAATTAATCAAATTCCCCTGGGACTGCCCGCCACTCCCCCCTGGGGGAAAATATTGATAGAGCAGGTTTTAACGCATAGTACGTGCACGATTTGATTGGTCGATTCCGTAAGTTTATCGGACAGCTATCAATAGATCCATGCAGTCAACCATATTTGGCATAATGTGTTAAGAACAACCAATCCGAGCTCAGTATGGACGTACAGTACAACCTAATCGAAGCCGGAATGTTGCCTTTGAAACGCATTGCAATTGATTCCCTTATAGATAAATGATGTTTTAAAGGCGACGAGCGCATCCATACATATGTATTTGACTTACGAAGTATGTTTCATGAATATTGCATCAGTACATATACATGTATACCAAAGTACCTATCATGATATACTACATTTGTATTTAAACTGTAATAACTGTCTCTAAAGCCTCAGTCACACATTCCCGATTATGGCTCACGATACCGTCCCGACAGCGCTACGATACAAATAATAAAAAAGTCGGGAATATCGGGACGCTGTCGGACGCTGTTTGGAGGTGTCGGAACGCTGTCGGTACGCTGTCGGTACGCTGTCCTAAGAATCGAGAATTATTCGGGACATGTTCGGCGTGATCGGTCAAGCAGTCCCGACAGTTAAGGTTTTCCCTTAACATTCGGGCGACTCAGCCGAATTTGTATAGACGGGACTCTGTCGGGATAGATTCGGCTGTATCGGTTCAAAATCGTGACGGTGTCGGAACATTATCGGGACAATGTCCTGTGGAACGGGATTGATAATGCAGCATAAATGAAATAGAAATATCACGTCTGGAGTATTGCGGCAGTCACAAATTCCCGACTATGGCTCCCGACAGCGTCCCGATAGCGATACAAATAATCAAACAGTCGGAAATGTCGGAACGCTATCGGAACGCTGTCGGAAACTGTCGTATCGCATTCGGGAGATTCGGGACGCTGTCGGGACTCTGTCGAAACGCTGTCTGGACGCTGTCGGAACATATTCGATCTAACGATCAAAAATTGAATTTTGAGCCCGAATCTCAGAATATTGTCCCGACGTTTGACATTTTTGATTTGGGACGCTGTCGGTTCAAGAACGGCAGTAAAAATCGGGAATGTGTGACTGAGACATTATACAACGCTGTATTGAATTTTGATAACATGAAGCTGTTTTTAAACTTTGATAACAGTTTGTTGCATGATGCTGTATAGATCTATGATAACTTTCTGTAGCATGATGTAATAATGTTCAACTTTGATAACTGTCTGTAGCATGATACTGTATTGATCTATGAAAACTGTTTGTAGCATGATACCGTATTGAAATTTTATAACTGTATGTAGCGTGCTGCTGTTTTCCATTTTAATAAACAATAACAATAATAACGGCTTATAAAAATAAAAACCAAATACAAATAATGTGTATTTTATTTATTTGTGTAACAATCAATAACCAACATGCACTTCACAATATAGAAATGTTCAAAATAAGGTAATCCCAATAGAGATCAGTTAGAATATCCAAAACAACAAATCACCTAATTTAAAAAGTACCTTATCAACATTCGAAATGTTATCAATTTCTTATTTATCATTATAATAAAAGTGAAGTGAAATCAACACTGACGAAAACTCACAGATTGAATACTAAACAAGAGTCGTGGCACATGGCCTTTCCCGCCAAAGTGCGACTATTCCATGCATGTTTCTTTGCACTTATATTTGTTGATGGACAGGAACGCTTGCAGAGAAGAATTGAAGAATTATATATGGATCTTACATTTACAAGTATAATATAATAGTCAATGTAGTTATCATATAACATAATTTTTATTGATTAATGACGTTAAACATAATATGATACAAGTGAATTGTCTTTCAAACTTATGATGTTATGTTGTTGGCAAAATCTTAGTCATAAAGTAAACACACGTTTGAATGCAATATTATATTTGCTTTAACAAATACACTTCATTTTTCCGCAATAAGATCTATTACCGTAATAAATTTCGAGTTACTATACGAGAACGTAGTGGACCTATCATCCGGTTAAAAACTTTCTCACATGAACTCTAATTCATCTAAACTGCACTTCTCCTCATTGAGATCTATTAACTTTAAGGCAATATTTTTCAGGGTTGATTGTGCATAGGCTCCACCTCCTGTCCCGAGCTCCACCTCCATTGCACTGGCTCAACCTCTTTGCTAAAAATACAGATGATTGTATAATACTTGTCCAAAAACAACAACAATATGTGTACATCAATATATGTATTTTTGAAACAGCGCATGAGGGAAGAGGTCTTTGGTTGTCCTAGACGATGCAAACTTCCGATAAGCGATGTACTTGTATACTCTGAGGTTAAAGGAACCATGCTATGACAATTATATGAATAAGTTGATTTTACATAAATTGTCATTATTTAATAAACAAATCAAGTCATGAAATATATTTTTAAAATAGCACATGTTTTGTATCCATAAATATCCATAAATATAGAACATAATTCATCATAAAGCTGATTTGTATTTCAGTATATAGCTCACCACAACTACTACAACAACTTGTGTGTTGTACATGTCATTAAGAGAATCTTATGGGTGGAAAATGTTTGTAACCATGTATTGCTTGACAGTAGTTCTCATCAGAGATATATTAATTTATCGATTTTTGTTCTAATTCATGAATTATTGACATTTGTGTTATATTGATAAACAATAATTTATTTTATTGTTATTTGCATTATTTGCACTTGTTATTATAAAATATGTGTTATTAAAGTGTAAACCACATTGGTGTTATTTCATTTCAGTTTCTTGCATCTGCAATATCAGTTTGTTGTGATAAAAAGTCTCTGTCTGTGTTAGGTTTTTATTTATTTATTATTCAGCTTCAATATTTAATTATAAATGATATCTTAACAACATACTCGTGAATTGGTTCATCACCACCGATCGTACCGTTTTCTTGTAGAAATTCGTAAAACGAGACTCTATGATGTGCGGCTAGAGGCAGTTTCCTATGAAACCATCGTGTTATGTAATGCACTTCAGACCTGCCTCTGCCATCTTTCTTCAAGTGCTCCATATTCTGAACAACATTTGCATTCTTTCTGCAGACTTTTAGATGAGCAGTATGTACATGTGCACCTGAAAGCATACAAAATTAGGAGTCACAACTTGTTTTTAATTTAAACAGGAGAAAAATACATTCATATCCTGTCTAAACTCCTGAAACGTTTCCCGAAATTGTGTTATATATATAGAACTTATTAACATTCAAATGGGCTGTAAAAAAATGAACTAAATTATTTTTTCCAAAGTGTGCAATTAACAGAATTAGACGATGTAAGAATTTACCAATCCGTATTTCCTATACGATGGTCATCACGAGAATCGTCGCAAGGTTAGTCTGATTCTGACAAAATTGACTGATTGTCACTTAATTCTGGTTTGAACATATAAGGTTCAATTGTAAACTCATCTAAATCACGTTCTTCTTCCACATTTACCTAAATTTTGACAGTAATTTTGAGAAACAAGAAATGTTTAAAAAAAAAGACAATTGACGTTGAAATAAATATTAAGATGTCATTTTTTGCCCTAAACATAATATAATAGGACCAAGATTATCGGTTACATAATTTCTTGGACCCCAGATTTTTCGGTCCCTAGTAAGGAGGCTTGTCGAACTAAGGAAACTTCTTGGACACTAGATTTTTCGGACACCATAAGAAAACGTATCGGCCCCAAAATGATTTTGAGATTAACTCAATCATTATTAATATCTGTACCTTGAATAAACCGATCATATACCGCCCCATGTATTCACCAGTGATACAAGAATAACCTAAAGACTAGTAATTTACGTAGTGTATTCATGCTACGCAAATGAAGTTAAAGTAACATGAATAACATTCGACATATTACGAAACTTCTAAAACACACTTTACTTATATAAAGATGTTGAACATTTTTATAACTTGAATAACATCTACTGGAGAAGTTAATAGAAAGGTGCACTATGAAATAATTCTTAATAAAACGTAACCACAATTCAAATATAACTTAACATCTCCTGTTGGAGTGTGTTGCATTCGCTAGAATTATTCACGGGCACGACAGTCGGTCACAACATACAATTATATTTTTACACAATGATACAATAATAGAAATATAAGCTCCATTAAGTTTGCTAATATTTTTTTGCTTATGTATCAGAAAAATATCAGAAATGTACCACTTTATATTTTGTGCTTGTCACAAGAAACCTTGACACTATTGAGAGGCAGACGTGACGCGAGCTCAACGGGCAACATTGTACGTTGTGACAAGTTCCACAAGTTCCACAAGTTTATTTCAACGCACAGTTCATGCATAACATGACAATATGAGCAATAATTTTACACACAAAAAACAACAACATGAAATATAAACAATTGAAGGGGCTATAGAGTATACAACAAAGTGTTATTTTATATAAGGGGAGGGATCATTTATATTCGATACAACTGAAAACAAAGACATACATCAGAACAGTTTCAATATTTCTTTTATGAACACACATAGTTTTCTGTACTTAATGTTATCTTGTGCATCAATGGACATAAAAGATTTAAAT
Source organism: Congeria kusceri (assembly GCA_027627225.1). Lineage (NCBI taxonomy): Eukaryota > Metazoa > Mollusca > Bivalvia > Myida > Dreissenidae > Congeria > Congeria kusceri. Next base: position 10,125,806 of record CM051027.1, read on the forward strand.
TTTAAAATATTTGGTCTTGTATAGTATTTCTTATCAATGAATCGTTTTCTTAGGTCTTTAAGAGCATTCCATTCAAGTAAATAATGAAACTCATCACCAATTTGACAAGTGGAGTTACATAAAGGACATAATTGTTGATTCGCTTCAGTTCCATACCAGCTTCCAGTTTCGGCAGGTAATCTGTTATTTCTTGTGCGAAATTTTTTCATATACTTTAAAAATTTATCTGGCGTGTTAACAATATAGGGTTCTAGTCTAAATTTATCCTTAATATACTCTATAGTTACAACATTTACTAGAATTGTTTACATCTGAGTGCCATTCGTTAATAAACAGGTCCGAGAGTGTATGTTTTGTACTTTTAATAAGCCATCGGTAATTAGGAAAATCATGTGACTGCCAAAAATTCAAAATTCTACATTTTATAAAAAATATTTCGTATACACTCTACAGTATCCAGTCGAAACTAGTATTTTATCTTTCATGCATTTCTAATAAAATGTTGTATACAGAATTTGATAGTTTAGTACACAATGGATTGACTAATTTAGACCAAAAAGAGATCATTCTAGTTTCAATATCGATTTGAAGAGACATTAAACCAGTGTCGCCATATACAATACATGATGCGGTGCTGGCCTTGACCCCTAATATTATTTTTAAAAATTTCAACTGGACTTTTTCTAGTACATAGTTATTCCGAACCCCCAACATTCACAACCATATAAAAGAATAGGATTTATCATCTTGTTGAAAAGATTTATTTTCATATCAATAGGTAAAGTTAGGTTACTGCATTTATTTATAAGACAATACATAGCTTTGGTTGCCTGTTCGGCCAGATTCTTTTTGTCTGAAAAAATGATCCACTACTATTGAATAAGCTACCTAGATATTTATAGTTTTTAACAATTTCAATTGGATTATTTTTATAATAAAAATTATAATTGACTGGTCTACCTTTACTAAAAACAACAATTTTTGATTTTGGATGTGTTAACGGTCAATTTCCAAAGATCACAGTACTGTGAATACAAATTCAAACAATTATGTAAATCATTTGCCTATTTTGCAACAATTACAGTGTCGTCAGCGTACATCAACACAAACAGTTTTAATAAATTTGACATATCGTCGTTTGACTGAGTGTAACACTGTATTCCATAAACATCATTGCTTTAATAAAAGTATGTATGTAGGTCATTCAGATAGAATGAAAATAGTTCAGGAGATAGTGACCGACGGTCGTGCCCTTGAATTGTAGCATTGTAATTGCTATTTATAGAGCGCGCCGATTATGTAGGCTAATCAAAATAGTTATTTCATTATGTGAATGAATATATCATTCTGATCATGACATACAATGAGTACAATTGTTCATAATTATGTTCAGTTCTAGGGTATATGTCGAAGATATGTTTATAATTTAATTGTAACCGCTTATGTAAACAATTATGAAAATATTAATCCCCAACCCACTGTTGTAAGTTTGCATTCACTAAAATTAGAAAATTTTCCCAATTCTATTGGCATTCAATTTTCCCGTTGCATAATTATCGCAAGAAATTTAGGTCAAAAGTGATCTTAGACAGCTACGCCGAATAGAACATGTGAAGCTCTATAACGCTAATTTGTTACGGACGTATGAAGGAAAGTTGGTGCTATAATACTTCACTTCCGGTTTGAACAAAAATGGCGACTTGATCGGAATGTGTGAAATTTGCACATTCGTTCTCGCTAACACAACTTTGTTTAACTGAAGTAAGGTGCGAACACGTTTTTATATGCATTACATTTAATGATTATCGGCTTTTTAGGGTTTTGAAAAAACCTTGTCCGTTCACCTTTTAACTTTGGTTTTAATTTTATCTACAGACGTGAACGATATAAATATATTTTTACAATGTTTCTAACAGTGTGTTTAAAGAATCTACAACCAAAGAATGGCACGACAATATGAAAACAGCTTCGCGTTGTGACTTCTATAAACACTTAAGTCATTCCTAACCCCAGTGGATGTTTAACAAATCTAGACTTGTTCTTAAAGATACGCCGTTCAGTGGCCCGTTCCAAACAGGTGTCTATATCACAAATTAAACATAGAATTTAACGTACATCGTGAAATATAAAATGTGTCTGTTTTGTTTAACAAACACCAGCACTCTAGTCTGAAACGAGCGCCATGCCTTCTTTTATTGTCCTCAGTATAATAATATACGAAACAGTTATCTATATAAGTGCTATAAAGTGTTTACTATAAAACAATTATACTATGTTTTATTCTAGGCCGGTTGGATACATTGTACTACTAATATGAAAACAATGTGATATATTTGATTTTGTATTGACTGTTATATAGTATTCTGGGCCGGAGGCCTATATTTACAATACATTGAAATTGAAAAAAAACACAATATAAGAGCGGTCTGACGGAAAGAGCATAATAATGTGTAGTGTTCTTACTGTAATCGCAATATATGTGTGTTGAATAATGTTAAAACTGCAATATTGTTCACATTAACGTCAAAAAACGACAATTTGGAGTTCCAATGTTTCCTTTTTAAACCATTTGTCGATTTAGTGGCAAAATTTAGAGCTTATAACCGCTATTAATTGGTCGAAAAAAAAAAAGATACATCGAAGACTATTCATTTTTTTAAGCTTTCTGTCGTTATGTTTTTATCAAAAATATTATATAATTGTTTATTATTGATACTTTGTTTAATTTAGACAACGTTGTATTATATATTTCTGTAACATAATATAATTTAGTTACATGAGACTTTAATGGACAAGTCCTTAAAGAGTACAATGCGTCGCTAAAATTTGACATTGATATGTGTTCAGACAGAAAAGGGCCGTCCACAACGTCTCCCTGTTAGTGTCTGTATAATTCACAATCAAGACATTAACAGTTTTTCCCAAGGGCAATGTTGCACGTTTAATTCCCATTAAAACTGAAACTGAACAATTCGTGTTTGGCGTAGTTGAATCACTTAAATTGTCGACAAAAAGATCTTTGAAATATTTTCTGTTTCAACAATAAATAAATAAATACATAAATAAATAAACAATTTTATATAGCAACATTTGTCATATGTAACAGTCATTGTTAGTGCTTTACTAGTCGTTACTTTACGTATTGACAACACTTGTGACACCTTTGTTAAGAAATAATATATGTAAAAATATGACAAAGATAAAAACTCGAAACCAATAAAAACCAGCCGGCTTAGACTAAACCGAATACATATTTAATGAATCGTTGCATTGTTTGTGACGACAATACTGAAATTAAAGCAAACGATACAGAACAAATAGAACCGTGTTGTTTTCCCGTGCATTACTCGTTATTTATTTAACATACAATATATAGTTTAACTACAATGCAATAAAAAGTGGTTTTTCTTTTTCAGACAACGCAAGCGTTTTCTCCCGAAATTTGTCATGTCCGCGATTAACCAAATTGAGAAAAACACGGCTCTGAGAATGCAATTGACGATACGCTATGGGATTTATAACCACGCCTTCCTAGGATAAAGTCCATCAAACACCGTTGAGAGTGAACGCATGTTTTTACAACCATGTCCGTCAAACAATGAAGTCCTAGCTTTCCGAATGGCTAAACACATTGTCGATCAAATCTCGTCGTAAGGTCAATACAGTCCTAGATTTCTGAATGGCTAAACACATTGTCAATCAAATCTTGTCGGAAGGTCAATACAGTCCTAGCTTTCTAAATGGCTAAATACACTGTCCAGCCAATCTCGTCGTAAGGTCAATACAGTCCTAGCTTTCTGAATGGCTAAACACATTATCGATCAAATTTCGTCGTAAGGTCAATACAGTCCTAACTTTCTGAATGGCTTAACCCATTGTCAATCAAATCTCGTCGTAAGGTCAATAAAGTCCTAGCTTTCTGAATGGCTAAACACATTGTCAATCAAATCTCGTCGTAAGATCAATACACCGATCCGGGATTTGCCACGAATGGTTTAAAATTCTCCCCAGCTATTGTTAAAGGATTAATTTCCATTCATCGAAAATCACAAACATTACCACGTGTCCATTTAAATATCTCAAACAATATGCACGTGTTCTTTTGTATGAAATAGTTTAACCTCTAAACACGTGATATCCAAGTGCGATGATTGGATAACATTGCGGGGTTATTTGAATATGATTGACATTTGCGGAAGCGTCTATTGTAATGCGTATCTTTTACATAAGGGTCTCTAAATGAACGTTTATTAAGATGCTCTGTTATATCAATTGTGATTCTTAATTTGGGTAAAAGTGCAAGTTATTATGCACAAGTATCACGTGTTATTTGGCATTTTCAAGTACGTTTGCATTGTCATAGCTATTGCATTAGCTTAACATGTACTCGTAAGGCCTACCTGTAATACTGTTAAAATATTTTTTTTCATTTTGGAACAATTGTTGTATCGACGTTTAAATTGTTTGCGTGTTTAAATGTACTGAGCATATAAATAATGTATAGTTCCAATGAATCGTCAGCTGCCATTCATGCTCGTCATAGCACATTAAACATGTCTTTGTGTTTTGTTTTATAGTTTTGTGCTGGAATCCGCTTCAGAACGTTGTTTAAATAACGTTTAATAATTTATTTTAATAATTTAAACTTAATGCTGCTACGCTGAAATGCCAAAATAGAGAGAATTATGATATACTGAATATATAAATAAACTGAACAATGGATACATACTCTCTTCGTCGTTTGACATCGTCAAAATCGTTATAATATTATGCGCATTGTCTGCTTTATAGTATGTCGTGCCGACGCATTTTCAATAACATTTATTTCCACTGGTGGTTATTATATTCTGTATTGCGTTTTGCAGATAATCGTTTGCTTTTATAAAATAAATGATTGCAGCTTATCTGTATGCGTTGCTCCTGCTACTCATGCATGCAGCTGGTGTTATAATAAATGAATTCGTAACGCGGCTACATTGTCTTCAATTGAACATAATACATTTACTATTCCTGTCATTGTTCTCCTATAAGCAGTGCACGAACCTAAGTCCTTGCAGAAGATGGCGGAAAGTTGTAACAAACATAACGTTAATCTCTTAGATGGTGTTCATGGAAATTGAACATCAGTCCCTTTAGGTCAAAGACTGTTCCTTGTTTTGCATAGCAAAATTAGAAAACACAAACGCAAATGAGTTAACAGTACTTTAGTTTAATCAGATCGTCTGCATAATAATAGCAAGCCTAAAATAAATAAAGGGAAATCATTTTTAAATAATTTTTAATGGTCTCAGGGTAACAGTTTCTTTACACGTTGAATCCGATAATAAAAGTTAGTATCGTTATTAACCATGTAATTCATGTGCATGATACGTCAACTCAGATTTTTTTCCTTTTTTTTATATATATATAAATCCGAACTTAAAATATATTTATTCACGTAAATGGTTATTATAACAAACAAATATTGTTTCATATTTTAGTGTAAGGTATAAACTTCTGGTATTTTGAGCGTGTATTTAGTTTAAACCTATTTATTTAAGCTCGATCGCATCGAAATCCTTAGACTTGCAGAGACACTATCGAGTCCGTTTCCTGGGAAGAACAAGTACTTGGTGTCATTTGGAAAGATCTTGAGAACGCTCCTTGAGTGGGGATCGAACCCGGGACCTCCCGGTCGCAAGGACACCAATATTTGTAAAATATGTGTGTACATGGTATTTTAATTTGTTGGGTCGCCGTACTAATTTGCATGTGTAATGTGTTGAATAAATATTTGATGCGATTGTATTATTTGTCGTTTTTCTATGTTTGTTATGATAACATTTCTTATCATTTCTTTCTGGGTTATATAAATAACTTAAAAATAACATTTTTTTAAATACAAACATGAAATAAACAGAAAATCGGTTCATGTCAGTATAAGATCTTATTTTATTTCATTGGCGGTCATTGAAAATGGATATTTTCACTCACGACTGAGTCACTCGTGCAAATATAAGGGAGACAAATAGAAAAAGTACTATACCCGCGTATAACCACATAGTTATGAATATTGAAACAATTATCGATCGTTATTAACAGTAAATATATATTAGTAACGTGATCAATTAAAGAGAATTAACTCATACATAAACTTGAATTTATAAATGCAGTAGTATTTGACCTTTTGTTTAAAATCAAATGTATACGTTAAATGACAAACTATTAAATTCGTTGAAAGCGAAATCGCCACTGTAGCTGACACTGTACCGAATCTGCAAGACCATGTAGACAGGATCTCCGAATTTTCTCATCAAGTTGGAATGAAACTAAATCTAAAGAAAAGTAAGATAATGTTTTTTCGGAATGGAGGCCCACTACGAAGAAGCGGGAGAGGGTATTATCGTGGCGAGCGGATAGAATTCGTCTTAAGTTGTACGTATTTGGGTGCTTTCTTTACTTCTGTTGATATACTGTCTCTTCAAGCTAAGAAGGCTGCAGACACCATCTTTACCTACGGAGGATACCGGTACTTCGGATATCTATCATACTGCCAGTCATTCAAAATGTTTGAATCAATTGTGAAACCCATTCTTTTGTATTCTTAAAATATTTGAGGCTATTTAACGGACGCATAATAAATTTTGCAAACGTCTGTGTTTACTAAATCAAATTGTTGCAAACGTTTTTTAGCCTGACTGAAAGATATACAATACTGTATCAGTTGAATACATCTCACGCTGTGTAAAATACTGGACAAATGTTATATCAATGCAAAGTACACGTTACCCTAAGCAGTGTTGTTTAATGCTAAAGTAACTTTACGATGCAGGTCGCAACACATGGGTAACGCGAATACGATGTCTCCTCTACAAATTCGGCTTTGAGATATTGATGATCTCCTAGAAAATCGGCGATGAAAATTCATTTGGCAGTGTATTTAACGAGAGGCTGAAAGTTTATTCCGTACAGCAAATCATTGAGGATATACATGTACATACTTGAACAAAAGCACTATCTTATAAAATCTATAAGGCCACATTGACACCTGAAACTTATTTAACAATACCCATTTCATGGGTCATCACTTGAACATTTCTAGAGAAGACAATGTTTGCTTGCATTGTCAAAATCAGGAAGATGAACTCATTTCATATTGCATTGTCTATTGTATGACGACATCCGAAGTTTGTAATTTATTGATGTTTGCTTATATAACTTACATGATTATACCACATTTGTGGACAAAATGTCTGACACTAACCCATGTAATTTATATGTTGTAGAAAATTTATTGAAAATGCCATGAAACTCCGCATACACCCACTTGAATTTAACCCATAAACAATATTGTATAAGTGGACAATTGTACAAATGTTCAATGTTGCGTGTATATGTGATCATTGTATGTTGATTTTGGTATGCTATGAAATTGAATGTTTTGTTTTTATATATATAACTTACATTCAACTATATCCTAACTTCAGACTGATGTATAGATATTTTGGGCCGTGGCCCTACATTACAAATTAATCATTGTCATTGTCATTGTTATGATGGTTTTGTGAGCGCCACTTGAGCCTTTATGTATAGATATACTATTTTATAAATATTTCCACAAAACAAGACAAAATACGAAGCAATTTAATGTCATAAGGTCCCATAGAACGACTCTAAATACATGTAAACAACACAAGCGTACCTGCCCATATTTGTTATGGTTAAATATTTAAGGTTTCCACTGTTCATTCGAATTATTTGAGATTCTATTTTACGTTTACGTTTATTACGCGATATTAATCAGGGGTTATTGTAAACATTTCTCCAATTTAAAACCATAATATAGTATTATTAAATTTATAGATTTCCAGGCGTCAAAACGTGTTTAAAGATCTGTCTTTCACAAAAAAGCAATGCGATAAAAGCAATCAAATAACGCGGCACACACATCTTTATTTCCCGCCTCCTACTCGAATAACTGTGAAAAATGCAATTGATAACACTGTCTTAAGCAAGAAAATAAAAACAAAGTTAGATCTGTAGACATTCAAGGAAACATTTTCGTCAGTACACATCACTGCTACTTCCGTGCCGCCCCTGGCTTCCTTCTCGATGTAACTGTCTAATCTTTGTACCCATGCCGTGGTGGTCTTCGGTGAAGATGCTGTACATTCAATTATTCATCGCTATATTCAGGTATACCGGTGTCAGCACGAGTCGAACGTCTCCTATATTACGAAAACTATAATGAAACAAAAACCCACATTAAATGCATATAAATACGGCGGCATAGAGGGGCATGAGAACTATTTTAGTTATCACGTGCGCACCTGATATCTAGCAAGTGTGCACATGGTGTAGCATTGCATGCGCATGTGATAAATAAAATATTTATTATGTCCACTCTATGCCGCCTATACAACTTTAAAATAAATAAGTTCCACAAATAGTCATGTGATTGTAAATATCACCAAGTCACACCAATTTGCCCCAACAAGTGACATTTGACCAGTTATCTGGTAATAGTAATTATTACTTTTGTCCTGTAACTGTCCGTTTAGGATTTCTACGCAGAAGTCGTAATTATTTGCTGCTTCTGTTGGAGACAGATTCCTGTACTTTTAGGGGTACTGTATAATTTCGTAATGTTTGGTAAAGTCCGTAATGATCATAGCTTTTCCATCTTGGGATGCACCCAGGTATCCACAGCACGGGTTGACTAATAAGCCGGTTTGAATACCGTGACATTGTGCTTGAGTTTCTTGTTCATTTTTTTTTTGTATACATTTATGAGAAGTCGTCAGTGCCATGAGAAATGGTTTGGACGCTAGTAATTGTTTCAGTTTCTTAAGTATGCCTCACTTGGTGCACTTTTTTGGTTCATAACGTCTCCAAACCTTGATGCTGTCTGTCTGTTTTGCGCATGTCATGCAATTCAGTGCTTGATCAATAGTTGATTGTTTAATTTCTTTCAAATTTCTTTCGGAAACTGTCAATGAACTGTCAATGAAGTAAGAAAGTCCCTGCTAGAAGAGTCCACGTTATTACAGTCTTATATACTAATTTGGCTGTGGATTTCAGGAAAAATCAAAGATTCTTCTAATATGATGTCTGCAGTGGTTGGTAGGCAGTAAATTCTGTGTTTGACCTGTGATAATCACTCAACTGGTGGCTCAGTGGTGGGCCAAATAAGGTGTCATTTACAGCTGATGGCTGTCCCTTTGACAAATAAACAATTGGAAGATTTCGATTTCTTCCACCAAAGACATCAGTAACTGCTTCAATATATTCCGTCGATGAGGATTTTCTATGTGTTTTTTTTATTCTAGCATCGTACAAAAAGCACTGTACTGCTTCCCATTTCCCACAGTTGTCTGTCAGTTGTAGCCTTCGTAAAAGTTAACTTCATCACTGGTTCAGGTTCGATTTTGTCCCTCTGGGCTTGGGCCACGCTTGCCCGACCTACGTACAAGACATGTCTGCTGGTATTTCTGAGATTTTTTGCTGTCCGGTCACCCAATGGTTAGTTGTGTAGAGGAGGGCAATCAGATGGTTACACACACCACCAGACCTGTAAATATAAGTAAAGATGTTGTTTAAATATAACAATGCATTTAAATATAATTATATAATGAATATAGTTTTCATATTAATGTCTTCGCTGTTGTAAATATATACGCTATGTATAATGTTAACGGCATTTGGTATAAAAACTATCATTGTTAAATAACTATTAATGCTATTACATACCCCTCAATATTGCTGCATTGTCCGCTGGCGACTGTCCGTCTGACAAATTAATTGCCGTTGATCATTCATGTGGTTTCTCATTTTTTCTTTGACTTCTCCAACACTGCGCTTTATTGTGAAACTGGTCAACTGTTTTACAAACAAATGCTTCGTGTCTGTAACTTTTCACAAAGAAATTATACCCTTTATTGAACGCTCTATTTTTCCATTTTGTTTCATGAAGTCAACAATTTAATTTGAATTATAAAGAACAACTTGGGAATCCCGTTTAGTTTTACGTCCACTCTGTAGAACCTGAAGATGCCATTTTCGACTTAAGTTTAAGACAGAACTGCAGAGCATTAATGCACAGAGAATTAAATAGTGAATATGTGTTACAAATTCATTTTGGCATGCGAATTGTTTATTTATTAGGATCTTTATCTGGGCCTATCAGTGCTTATTACCAGCAAAGCCCTCCCATGAAAGATGGTCAGTGTATTGCTATTGTAAACACAGAGTTCAGCTGCAAGATAGCATGTTTATGAGAACAGACCACGTGACCGCTGGTCGATATGAGATTGCCGTCCAATTTTCATTCTCAGTATCTATAGGTATTGGGGAATTAATGTAGTGTAGTATGAGTGCCATTCTTACAATGCAATTAAATTTTATTCTAAAAAGACCCCTTTGTTTTTGTCCATTGTAATTAATTGAATTATAAAACGACGCCAATATGCACTATGTTTAATTGTTTTTCTTGTATCAATATTTTAAATATACAAATATACAGCTACAGGTATTGCCTAAAAAATTCAATCTAGCTACTATAATTTATGTAAATATTTGAAAATGAAGCTTTTTCCCGACTTTCTGAGGAAAATATTTTGAAACAACAGGTACCACTGCAAAACTAATAATGCAATATTAATTAAGTTAACATATGGCTTGTTGTGGCTATTTTTGCAGTTGTTTTTATTTATTTGAACTGTTTTTGTTTAAATTACACTGAATGTATTGTTGCTATTTTTAGACGCTGGTCATATTTATATTTTGGACCACAAATGGTACAGTGCATTGTCAATGATTGTGAGCCGTTTGATGTTCTCGTATAGCTTAAGGGAGAAAACTCCTATAAAACCTCATATTAGTATTGCAATGAGTTGTCTCCCTTTTAGATGCCACAAACTACCAGTATTTACAACCCTCAAATACTGTTAACATTAAAATATAAAGAATATTCCATATGAAAGTATAATATATCATTATAAATAGTTAAATAAAATTCATGAGAGTTTATTAATATAGCTACATAAACATGCAGCAAAACGATGGTCTGTTGATCTGGGACGGTATATAAAGAATCTTAGTTGAAAATTAAGAAAAATCTTAAAATTCTCAAAGTTAATTATTGGATTTTCTGACAAAGTAATGCATTTCTGGAAAATGTTGACACATAATTTGCAATATAAAAGTGTATCAATATCTAGAATTAGTCATGCAAATTTTCCAAAGCATAGTGTTTTAAACACAAATTCTAATTTTGACTTATGTTCAACTTAAGTTAAGAATGGCTTAAGAATCTTTATAAATATGGGCCCTGGTGATGCAGCTAAAGGGAGAACACTCCTATAAAAAAGATCAAATTAGTTTGGCGATGAGTTGTTCCTCTTTTATATGAGGTGAATAGTTTGTGAAGTTGTCACTGCTAGTATTTTTAATACACGAATATTGTCAACATTAAATTCTAAATAATATTGTATATAAAACTGTAAATTAATTTTTAGATTTGAAAAACATAATAATGATTTAGCAGCCTCGAAATTACTTACTTAAAAGCATATGGTTATGACTATATATTACAAACAATTATACTGTCAGTGTATATATTTTTTCATTGATTTCGCTGTGTTTGATTGTATTTGTATGTTTTCCGTATGTTTTCTGTGTATGATTCCCTGTCTAAGCCATACAGATGTGTTCATTTTTGTATATATGTAAATGGCCAATATTTATTAAATGCGCAAATACAAACAAGTTACAGATCAGACCACTCTACTATAAGCATTGTTATTAGTTTCGAAAAAATTATACTTGGTAAAGGTTTATGGAAGTTTAACAACTCTTTATTAAATGATATAGAGTATCTGTCTGTAATAAATACATTAATAGATGATGTTAAAAGGCAATATTGCATTCCCATATACAATATAGAAATGTTAAGTGATATTGATGACAGTCAAATTCAGTTTGTTATCAATGACCAACTTCTTTTAGAAACACTTTTAATGGAAATTAGAGGTAAGACCATAGCTTATTCAAGTCACACAGCAAAATTAAAAAGAAATAATGAAAATTTATTAATATCAAAAAATGATTCCTAGGAACAGGCATTGACAGAGGAAAATAAAGAACACTTATTTGCTTTAAAAATGAATTAGAATTGTTCTATAAGGTCCCGTTCTGATTGGATAGACAATGGTGAAAAACCTACCAAAATGTTTTGCAATTTAGAAAAAATTAATTATCTGCCCAAAAATATAGCCTGCATTCAGAGAGATGATGGAACAGTAATAAATGATCCTGAAAATATTTTAAAGGAAGCAAATTGCTTTTATCAAAATTAATATTCAGAACAGCCCACTACCAATTATGATATGAAAAATGAATTCAAAATGAGGAAGTGCCAAAGTTGACTGATATGGAAGCAGAATATTTAGAGGGTATGATTTCTTTACAAGAGGTGTCAGTTACTCTTAAACAAATGAAAAATGATACAAGCCCGGGCTCTGATGGATTCTCAACAAATTTCTTCAAGGTGTTTTGGAAAAAAATGGGTGTATTCGTAGTAAGAAGCACACATTATTCGTATAATACCGGTTCTCTTTCTATAATTCAAAAACAGGGAATTATTACTTGTATTCCAAAGGAGGGTAAACCCAAACAATTTTTAAAAAAATGCAGACCGATCTGCTTGCTGAACATGGTGTATAAATTAGCATCAGGAACAATCGCTAACAGACTTAAATGAGTGTTGAATAAATTAGTAAACAATGACCAGACCGTTTTATTAACGGCAGGTATATGTGAGACATTACACGTTTATTGTATAATATCATGAATTATACTGAATGCAATCAAATCCCTGGCCTGCTTATGCTAATTGATTTCGAAAAAGCATTCGATACTATATCGTTTAATTTTATAAAACAAGTGTTTGACTTTTTTTAAATTTTTGACCAATGTTTAAGAACTGGATAACAATATTTTATAATCAAATAGAAAATGCAGTCCAACTGAACGGGTTTTTGTCAGAATTCTTTACAATAGGACGTGGTTGTCGGCAAGTATGAAAATTGACAATGAAGAATACAAGATGTCACAATTTGCTGGTGATACCTATTTATTACTGGATGGATAAGAAGAATCCTTAAATACTACACTACAGTTGTTGCATTCATTTTCACAATACTCAGACCTGAAGGTTAATTTTGAAAAAACTCATATTGTTTGGATAGGGGCCTTAAAATACAGTACACGATCCATTAAAACTAAGTGGAAACTAGAGTGGGGATGAACTCAATTTACTAGGTTTAACATTTGATGTTGATCTATCTAAAATGATTGAGCTGAATTATAATGATAAACTAGTTAAATTAGAAAATAGCATCGCATATTGGAATAGAAGGGATCTAACTCCTTTAGGTAGAATAACTGTTGTTAAGTCTTTGTTACTTCCCGTGTTTATTCACCCGTTTGTCTCTGCCAAACCCTGAAAATTCCACTATTGAAGATATAAATGATAAACTCTACCAACTTGTTTGGCCGAGGCATTCAAAAATTAAAGCCCAAGTCATTACAAAAGATTTTGATGAAGGGGGGCTAAAAATGGTAGACATAAATGCTTATACAAAAAGCTTGAAATTATCTTGGGTAAGAAAGGTTATTCAAGGACAGGGCAAATTCACGGCTTTAGCAAGGAAGTTGATAGATTTTAATAAGCTATGTAATACAGGTTGTTTATATGCAATATGTGATATAAAAGAAATAACAAACACTTTTTGGATTGATGTTTTAACTATATATGCAGAATTTGTTAAATGTATTAGTATTGATTCTGTGGAGAAGCTTTTAAACATGCCTTTGTTTTATAACAACTATATACTGATCAACAACAAATACATTTTTTGGAACTATTGGTACAACAATGGCATTCAGTATGTTAAAGATGTCATTAATGACAACGGACAAATCTTGTCATTGCAAGAGCTACAAAACAAAATTAATAGGTCCATAAATTGTTTACACTATGAAGGCTTAAAAATAGTTCTATCTGCGTACATTGCCTCATTGCAAAATATACAACTAGTACATTATAAAGTACAAATGTACCCAATTTTGTCAACCTATATTAAAAATAATTGTTAATTCTTGCATACTATATAATATGCTGAAATTTTACTCGGAAATCCCAACATGCCATACTAAATGGAATGAGTATTTTGTAAATGATACCATTCAATGGGATATTGTACATGGACAAGTGTTTTTTTTAAAAACCTAATGATACATATATGCAATGGTTACAGACTAGGATTGTCCACAGAATATTGGGAACAAATTCCCTCCTTTTTAAAATGGGCATGTCCGGTAGTAGCGCATGCACTTTTTGCAAATTGTCGGAAGAATCAATTACCCACTTATTCTGGGAATGTAACACAGTGCAAACCCTAATTAAGGATGTTTCCGATAGTTTAAAAAATGCAAATATAAGAATTGAAATAAATTGCAAATTGGTACTGCTCGGTGACACAAAAGAAAACGACAATTGTTTCATTCTTTTCATGGAAATTAAAAGTACATATTTGCATGTAAAAGGAAAGAAATTATCCCAACATTTTCAGGTTTAAAAACAGATCTAAGATTAGCTGTAAAGATTAAATATTTATACAAGCACAAAGTATGAATCAAACTAAGATTTCCATTGGACAGTTATAAGACTTCTATGCAATTAGTATGTAAAAATAGTTAATTTCCATTGTTAACTACTTATAGAGCAGTGTTTGTATACATGGTTGAATGTACTGTGTTGTATATATATTGTATATATTGTATACATGGTTTAAATGTACTGTTTTTTTTTTACTTATTTATAGTTTATAGTGTGTATTATGTAAGATTTGTAATTTTGACAAATTGTGAATTGATATTACGAATTGAATAAAATTGTTAAACAGGAAAAAAATACGTGTGTTGCTTTAAAGTAGTATTGAACAATTGTTCATCTTTAGTCAACTTCGACCAAAATTTTAACGCACCATTGATTTAAAATCTTACATAATAAAAAGTTAACAGTTCTACCTTTTAAACCGTTTATATATTTGTTAGCACTTGAGTTGTAAAAAGTTCATACCTATCACTGACTGTTGCAAAGAAAAATATATAATCTAAGGATTAACGTTCATAAAGTGGAGAACCCATATATTTTCTATTTGTTAATAAAAGATCAATTTGCCAAACGGCTGACATGATAAATATTTTGTCAGATGGTGTTACAGTCAAGATGTTATATTATTATAATTCATGTAAGGAAATGAAAACAAACGACAACGTATGTGCTTTATGGATATATTTCAAATAAAAGCAAGTTTAACATCTCAAAATATATTTACTTATATCCCCCAGTCTTTTGTTTCTGTTTGTAACACGTATCCGTGCATTATATATATTTTTTAATTTGATGGTCAGTGGTCAACGAACAGAAATGTCCGAGAACCGTTTCTCAAAACAAGAGTATAAAGAATAAAACAGTTCAAATACAACAAAACAATGTACATTTAACGATTTAAAAAATTGTTCGTGTACCAAAACCAATACAGTGCGTGTATTTTTACTTGTTTGTAAGGGATTTACGGTACAACAGAAGTATTTCAACGCTTGATTGCTCTTTAACGATAGGTTGTTTCAAATATTTTTCAATCAACCACAATGGCAATAAGGAAACAAATTATTAATCATATTAAGCCAATATATTGTTCATATGTCCTATTGATCACCAATGGGCCGTATTTGACACTTTATAATCAATTCACGGCCTTATTTGTTGCAAAAGGATGCTTAAGGTGAAACTAATTCTGATTCTTTTTTTTATGTAGTAAACTAGGTTTCAGTACGCAATTAATTAAACATTGTTCGAGAATATTATTTGAAAACAAATCAACATTGATCAACTCAGGACCTTTGACCAGGCCAATTAAAACCTTTGGTTAAAACGCGGATTATTCGTAACATCCCTTGTCAATATTACCAATCCGCGTTTATATGTAAGTAAGCAAAAGAAACAATCACACAAAACGCAAATTAAGGAATCAGTTGATAATAGTATTCCACTTTTAGTGATTTTGGTGTCACAATGTACATGAATACAGACTACTAACACCCACTATATAGTGAAGGCGTGTAATGACAAAGCAAACAATTATTAGTTTCTGAAGAACAACATGAATGCAAAATTGCCATACACCGAACTTAATATATCTTTAACTAAATGCGGGTCATACAAAGATTTGTACAAAGCTTCCTAGATTTTAGGCCGAAGTGAAATTGATTTTAAATCGAATCTCAAGCATCATTTGCGTAACAATGGACAAGACCGTGAATGAAAGAAATCATTAGGATCAGAGCTATAATACATGTCTACATGCACACTTGTATTTATCTTCTCGATTTGTTAAACCAATAATCATAAGTAAGACGTATTTATATAAAACTTGTAACGGCGGAATATAACCGTCCAATCTCGAACCAGCGATGATCGACATCAGCAATGTTTACTCATATGGATAAATTACATTACCGTACTGTCCTCAATTACAATTATATTGGTTCAAATGAACATCGTACAGTTGTACGGAAATTTTCTCGTCAACTGCTCTACAAAAAATCTAGAGCTCAACAATATATTTTTTTCTGAAATAAACCAAAGATATATAGTCAGTAACTCAATGCTGCACATTTTGGCGAAGCTCCATTGAATTACGATGAAATTTGTCTAAAACGCTGGTAATTGTGACATGTGGTCCATGCAATTGGGCTAACGTGTGACGCCGCATTGGAGGTTGATTATCCGTTTATTAAATTTACAAAACTGTATTTAAAATTGAGATAAAATAATACAAAAAGACTTCTTACGGAGGGATTATTAAGGCTCTTTTTACTTTTATTTGAGGTTAAAAATATTTTTATCATTTTCAAGAAAATTACACGACTAAATACACGATCATATCGCGGAAAATATAAGGTGGCGTCAATTTTGTGCGTAACGTCTAAATGTGTGTTTTTATCATCATAATAACAGTAATAAAATGACATTCATTCACAGTGTCTCACCATTCAATCAAATCTCCTAGAACGTGTCTACTTACTCGGGGTTTTATTTATGTATGATTACGCATGCAATCAAAAAGGCTTCACTTTTCAGTAATGATATGAATGGTGGAATCAGATACGTATCAGTATTATCAGAATAATCCCATTTTAGCAATATATTTTGTTGTAACTAGCCATGCACATTGTCTGCATGTACTAACAACGGATGCTTCATTGTGTTTTATTTGTATTATATTGTAATATATAACGTTCACTCTTATTAAAACTACAAAAAACACAATATGTATATAACGAAAACAATACAGTATAAGGTGTAAAGAAGTGATAATACAGTAGAACCCCGCTAATACGACAACTTGGGGGTCTTAATATAAGTGGTCTAAGGTATTGCATTAAGGGAAGTTTGGGAGTAATTTACTCCCAGTTTTTGTCACAGGACTTCCAAAATTGCAGCAATGGAAGTTGAAGAACTTCCAAACTGTCAGCAATGGAAGTTCTATCACGTAAAGATGAACAAGTTAGAAGAAATATTACGTAATTTGATCTAAATGTATACCTCTTTCACTGAAAAGAATTGACATATAAACACTTGATGAAAAGAACTGGCCTTAAAACACTTTGAATTTTATACCGTACTTAATTTCATTTCTGAAATGCTCAGGACTTATGTAGCGCAATACTGTCAAAACTTCCAAATATTATTAGTAAAACTTCCAAAATCAGAGGCCAGGAAGTTCAAACTTCCAGTTTCCAAAGGTTAATGAAAGCCCTGTCAGGTCTTAATAGCGGGGTGGTCGTATTATAGAGGTACGGCAGATCACCGAGTCAGTAAATGCATGTCTGCGTAATTTAAGGTTTTAATAAAAATAATAAGTACTGAATATATAACGAGAATTCCAAATTGTTTTCAATAAAATGTTTTATTTAATACAGATTATGTAACTTATAATTACATATGGGATGATGGAGTAATATGGGATAAACTTTTATTAAGTCGGAAATTAATTAAAACTTGATTAAATAAGCCCATTTAAGGTTCAACATTCATCAATGTTACCCACTAACTGTACTTTAGGCATACAAACTCCCTTCTTGAATGAACAGAACAGAACATGTGTTTTATTATGACTTGCACAATGTACATCGTCAATATAACAATACAAACAAAACATAATAGCAAATTAAGTCACGTTATACTCAATATATGAATAGATTCGGTATATATTATCATATATATTTTTATATGGAACATACATGAATACATAGTAGCACACAATACTATGTACGATTTACTTGTTTGCGTTAAAAATTCTTAATACTCTTGATATGTTTTATATATTCGTTACCAAAAGTTTCATTGATATTTGTATTTATGAGGATGAACTTATAGCTAGTAAAATGCTTAAGCTACAGTACTGTTATAACATTACAATTTTAACATGAGATTTCTTTTATTTAATGCGTATTTATTAAACAGAGAAATTTTGAATAACTTTGTTTTGTTATCTATACACAGCATTTCCAAAAATGAAAACATCGAAGGTATTTTGTAATAGTATTTTGGAATATATTTTTTGCGTAACTCATCGAAACATGGATTAATAAGCAGAACAAGATATTCATCTTCTATATCTTGTGAATTACAGAGTAAACAATATCGTTGATCTCTAGCAATCCTATTCTACCATATCTACCAGTTTGTATTCTGAGTGGATGCACCGATAGCCTTAGTCTACAGAAAAACAGTTTAAGGCTGGTAGGTAATACAGAACAGAACAGAACAGAGGTCAATAAGTTTAACACCATGGCTATTTACAGTATTATCGGGTGGGGCCCGGTATAGTGGTTCATCTGGAATATAATCAACATCATCAATACATTCTGTCATTCTATCATGCGTAATATTATCACATTTCAAGCCAACACGACTATTAAAATCCCCAACTATATATACAGATCCCGACGTGTCATACATATTAACATCTGTTTCTAAAACTTCAAATATATCTGCATTAAAAATAGTGTAAGCTGGTGAATCCTCACCCCATACGTAAACGCCACATACATAAGCATCTTGGTCAAAATGACAGAAATTTTTATCCAACTTAATCCAAATAACAGTGTCCAGATAGTTCCGAATAATTTCAGTACCATTAGAAATTGTATCCTTTATATAAATAACAGTTCCGCCACTGCGTTTGGCATTACGATGTTGGAATTTTCTAAAAAAAACTTAAAAGATTTATATCCGCATAGATCGACATTACTGGAATCGGAAGTCCACGTTTCATAAAGGAAAACAATATCATATTTATTTACAATGTTTATAAAGTCTGCACTGTCTCTTTTCGTAGCAGTAAGCCCATGCACGTTCCAGGATAGTACGCGCAGCTCACCCCCCTCGTATTCCTAGTCCCGAACTGGCTTGCCGTCAACGAACAACGTGTCGTACGCAATCCACGCTGTTTTGCCGCTGTTGCGCGCTTCCTTCATGCGAGGCACCAGCTTCAGGCGCTTGTCGGCCACTTCCTTCGGGAACTGTTCGTTCACGTAGAACGGGGTATCCTTCAGCGCGCTCCCTTGGCGCCTTACAAACTCTCTTTCCTTAAATAGGGTGAACTTCGCCACTATACTTCTAGGCCTACCGTCTCGTTTCGGACCCATTCTGTGCACTATTTCAAAGCTTATTTTGTCTGCCATGTCCTTGGCGACCTTCATTTTCTCGTGAATGAATTCCCTAATCTTGGCTTCCGCATCTTCGTGGTATTCATTGGGAACTTCCGGTATACCGCTAAATACCAGATTGTTCATCATCGAGTGGGACTGGAGATATGTGACCTCCTCTTGCAGTCGGTCCTTGGTTTTGTCCAATTCAACCACTTTACTGTTTACCATGCCTAGGACTATGCCAATGGAATCATTTTTCTCTTCCACCTTCGTAACTCTTTCCTCTATTTTTCTATTTCTGTCCTCAATAGCAGTCCACAGTTTCCTGAGCTCGATATCAAAATTGTCAACCTTTTTCTCTAACACTTGCAGTGAATCTAGCCGCCTTTCTACATTAATTAATCTTCTATCAATACTTTTCAGATAGTCTAGTATTTCACTACTCGTATTTGACGGTTCCGGTCGTACTCCCGTTTCCATAATTCTATTCGTATTCATTGAGCTTATGCCCAGTTCGCTACTGTCTACAAAAACATCGCTATCTAGAATCTGAAATCTGTTTGTATCGAACAAGATAGAGTTTGCTTCGCCAAGAATTTCACTCACCGGAATGTTGTTCTCCTCGGACGGGCCTCTTATTTTCACAGTCTTATTCTTATTTAACTTCTCACTTTCACTGCCGTTACTGTCTCTAAACAGTACTTTTCGAATGTTGAGTCATTTTCAATTAAATGTGTGAAATAAATGCTTATTTGTGTTCAAAGATGAAAGTAAAAAGGTAGTTTGAAGAAAAACAAGGTACTCTGGCATGGAAAATACCTTCAAATGACGTCATTGTTGGGAATTTCTGTTTATATTTAATAATGACATTTTCGCGATATGTCTGGTGTATTTCATTACACTAAAGTTAAAATAGTTATAAATAAACGTCCAAGGCGTATTAGTATTATTGAACATAATTATTCGTATATAAAAACATATCTGCGTGAAAGAGATACGTGCTCCTTGCTGTGAAATTACATTCATTCACACAAAAATCTTGGAACAATAGTCAGTCGAGAGGGGCGGAGAGCGGAACGTCGGGTGATCGAGTTTGTCGTTCTGTTGGATAATTTAAAATACTGTTCATTGTGTAAACTTGGACCTGTTCCACTGAGGAATTTTGACGAGATCTACCGCTGTAAAAAACATATGAAAATTATGTATCGGCGAAATGATGAGAATGGTCTAAGAGACACCTTTTTATCCAAACACAGTGACATTTTACCAATAGTCACAAGCTCCAAGAAGAGTCTTGATGAAGTTATCACAAAGATTTGCCAGTTTTTTTTAAAGCTTTTGTTAACCCAATGTAAATGAAAATGTAAATAGATTTTTTTTAAACACACACTTATAAAAATGTTTATTATTTTTGTGAATTTGGTAACCAAGGACATGTGAATCTCAGCTAGTTACATTTGTATTTAAAATGTTTACACAAAACACTATTCCTTTTAACATTAATGCAAAAATAATTCATTTAATATCGATACCGCTATTAGATTATAATTAGAAGAGAAAAAAATAATATTTTAACATAGAAGGAAAATATTTGCTTTTTTACTTGTCTTATTTTTCATAATTTTCATTTTTTTTATAACATAGGGTTGCTTCACTCCAAATATTATACCTTGAGATTTTTGTGGTGAACCTATGTCAATTTATACCCTTTTCCTCTCAGA
This sequence comes from Congeria kusceri, assembly GCA_027627225.1. NCBI lineage: Eukaryota > Metazoa > Mollusca > Bivalvia > Myida > Dreissenidae > Congeria > Congeria kusceri. Next base: position 10,147,291 of record CM051027.1, read on the forward strand.
TAAGGTTATATTACATTTTGGTATTACTGATTTTGACATACTATGAAATAAAAGTTAAAAAAAAAAAATTAAAAAAAATTGGTGTTAGGCGTATTTTTACGGTAATGAAATCTGTTGTTTTTTACCATATGCTTAGCCAAATTTAATGTCATAAGTATTGTTGGTCAACTTTAGTATTTATGTTTGTTATACTTTTTCATAAGATACATCTTGAACGTATAAATTAAAGCTATTCAGGAATAAATAAAATACATTTTGACAATATGTCAGTCATTTTTGTAAGTGTACCCCATCAACATTTTAGGTTGAAGTAGAACAATGAGGGGTTATAACAAAAATCGCATTTTTGTCAAAACGTGTGGTTATATTTTGTTTATATTTCACAGTTAAGTCTCATAATAGGTTTAATGATCAAAGATAATAAGAAAGTCAAGGTCTGAAAAGTCCCATTAGGGGCTTTCTACCCTAATCGTAAATGCTGACGATTTCTTATAAGCTATTTAACTTGCATAAATATTCATTTGCAATAATACGTTATAACAACACTTTTAAATTATTCAATTGGATTAAAGCTGCCACTGCTAATTCAAGTGCCTATACATCTTTTTTAGTTAAAGTGTATAAATCGAAACCTACTTAAACGGCAAGTTTAATCAGGTAGATGATAAAAAGATATTTGTTGGCCGGACTCGTCAAATTAGAAAATAAAACGTTTGACGACCGCAAATTGTGTTTTAAAAGGCGTCGCTATTCCGTTTTCCTTTGTAATAAGTTGGTATGTAATGCATTTCCGCCATACAAATAAATAGGAAATTAATTAAATGTTGTTTTTTTTAATGCATGTTCCGTTTTCTTGGTAAACGCGTGTATTCGATGTGATATAATTTAATGTATAAACTCCGCCTTAAACAAATCGCCGCATTTGATTACCTAATGAAATCTTTGTGGATGGCACTGCACTGACCAGTCGCTTGTCAATGTCACTGTTGGATTTGTGACAAATAGATCCATATGGCTTTCTTTTATGGCCCTGTGAGAGTAATATGTTTGTAATTAGATATACAGGTTAAGGGTGGTCTCTGAACATTAAGCATGTCGGCGATATTTAGGCATATCCGCAAATATCTAACTGCTTCTAAAGCTTGTCACGCCCGACAAACTAATGGACCTGCGGGAAACCTGAGACTAGTGTTATACGTCCTTGCTGGCGGAGAATAAACGAGGCGTGTCGAGGGAAAACCAGGCCTAATGCATGTGCGTAAAGTGTCGTCCCGGATTAGCCTGTGCGACGACCCTTTCCGCCTACAGTTGAATTTTGTTTAGAAGAGACTTCCTCGAAACAGAAAATACCATAAAAGCGAAAATTGCCGTCCTGAATAAGCCTGTTCGGACTGCACAGAATAATCCGGGACGACACTTTACGCACATGCATTAAGCCCGGTTTTCCAGGACACGCCTCAAATTGTCTTTTCATCTTGGAAAAAAATGTATAATGTTTGGCTGCAAACGTATATTAAAACAAGTTTTATTATAATCACACTGTTGAATCCACACATGACGTAAACTAAATAGGTCTTAACATTGATAGTTCTCTGTCAGGTGAATCTGCTGTTGTTTCAAATGAGATTTATAATCTTTGTTTGTACAGACAAGCAGACGTTGTAGATGTTTAAAACAAGGACATACCTTTGTTCTGAACTTATTCAATGTCATATGGATTATGCTAGCTCTTCCTGTTGCTAGTTTGAGTAAATACCTAAAAATCTAATGTGCCAAAACAAAATTGTCATATTTATTTACAATATGTGACCTAGAAAGAGAGAGAATGTAACTATCTCAATATTCTGGCCAATATTAAACTGCTAAACATAGAAGACAGAAACAAACAATTACACCTAACAACGAACATTGTGTGCTTCTTAAAGATACACATCATTATTCCACGAGATGTACAACTCTCATGTTCCTAAAAGTGTTAGTGAAGCCAACACCACATTCATCATTCGAATATGTTATGTGCTGTAAATGTGTGTGTTTAACCTAAATAATCTAAAATTAGGGGCGTCGTGAGAAAACCGGTCTTAATGCATGTGCGTAAAGTGTCGTCCCGGATTAGCATGTGCAGTCCGCACAGGCTAATCCAGGACGGCACTTTCCGCCTACAGTGGATATATGTTTAGAAGAGACTTCCTTGAAACAGAAAATACCATAAAAGCGGACTGCACAGGCTAATTAGGGACGACACGTTATGCAAATGCATTAAGACCGGTTTTCTCACGACGCGCCTCCTATCTATTTACTCATGCAAGATGAAGTATAAATCAGTTCTGAAACATAATTAAATTAAGTAATGGGCAAAATATATATGAAATAATATGTATTTTAATTCAAATAATGAAATGTTAGGAACACGTGATGCTGCACCAGAAAGGGTTCGCTATTACCAAGTACTTGGTTAACTGTTCGACTTTTCTTTCATTACATACGCAAGGTTTTCCCTATCTAGCAAATTACAGAAACATGCAAAACTGTCAGTGCTCAGAACAGATTCAAAGAACTTATCTCTCTACCTGCATAGTAAACCGGGTAACAAAGCACAAAACATGACAATTGATATCAACTTGAATTTTTTCAGGACGTTTTTTTCAATTTTGATACTTCATAATTCTCACTTTGACATAGAGTTAGTGTCAACAAAACATTAAATAAATTGTAAGTAAGTCTTAGTTGGAAAATTATCATATATTATGTTTCAAGTAGGTTTGATGTTTTTATGGAAACAGTATTGTGTTTGTCTGCAAATAAACCAACTACATTTTCACAATATACTAAAACAGGACGATAACACGTTACTTCATTTTAAATAATGTCTAACCTATTACTTCGATATTTTCTTGGCAATAATTTTACAGTTCTTTGATGGGACACAAAATGCCGGCTATGATGTTTGCACTTATTTTGGCGCAAAAACACAATTATTACATTATGAATATGCTGATGCCAATCTAGTTCCTGGCCATGCTCGGACCGTTCGTCTTCATCCCGCGGGTCCAAAGTGGGGAGAAAAACGGCTTTACACTGACTATTATGTTATCGATGTCAGTCACAATGTCCTATGTGTCAGCTTACATCCCAACAACAGCAGCACACGTTTGTATTCTCAGTAAGTTTCAAACACTCCGTATTAGCAGTCTTATATATACCACCTTGTGCAAAATACATACGGAAATATTATGATTTATATGATGAAACTGATTGATAGCGGTAAATTGCCTACGTAAATCAGAAAATGATATTTTTTCATGAGAACATTAGTTATATTCATCACATGCTATACCTTGTGATTACTTAGAGTAATAGGAACTTTTTGTAACCATGTTTGCAGAGGCTACATTCTGTGGAATATTTTAATGTTATTGCTGGCAGGTGTGTATCTACTCGTGACATTCATGGTAAGCACCACTAAAACGTTTGTGACTGTTGTAACATGTCGATTCCATGACTACCATGTCAAAGGCTACAAACCTTCAGGGAGATCGCAGAATTTCATGCGTTTTTTTGCAAAAGTGAATTGGTATAACCTATTAGATAAGATTTACTAGAAAAAGTAACGTGTTACCAGCGGGTCGTTTACCCTATACATGGCTAAAATAAAAATATCTTCATTTGTTAAATTTGAGAAATATTCGGAATGTCTGTGTTATTCAAATTACACGGATATGGTTTGGTTTATAATATCTTGAATGTTTTATTGCACATTAATACTAGCACCAAACACACTTTTGTGTGTTTCATCTTACTTTTCAGAAAACCGCACGACCCAGATAATTCCTTATAAGTCAAACCTCCAAAGCCCAAGCTACATACACAGAAAGAAAATGATGGGATGTCCACACCAGAATGGGAAGCTGAAAACAGAGCAAAACAAGAACATTCATACGAAGAATTTGCCACGCTGCTGGCTAGAGTGAACTTCGTTCTGTTTTCCTTAATAACTGTCATCATCACACTAGCATTCTTCATCGTCCTGGCAACGGGTCACAAAAATATAGGCGTAAAAATATGTTTGTTTCGGGTTATCCGACCTACCCTAAAACAATGCTCCGACCCTAAAACCATACATATGTAATTTTTGTCAGAATTTTTTTTGTTTTATTTACTTTTTTTTCAATAATTAAATGTTTGTTTGTTTTTTATAAATACGTGTTTTGTTTTGATAACATCCACTTATAGACACTGCTTCAGGATATTACTGATATGTTTTGAATACTTATTCAGTTTAAGAATCTTAAAATTCACCATCTACTTCATAAACAAAAATAAACAAAAATACATCCCGACCTACCGACCCTAATTTCTGGGGGCATGTAGCCTGAAAGAAACATTTTTTTACGCCTTATCGGTAGACAGGTCGAACATTTAAACTTGCAGTCACTGTCAACAGGAGTTACTATGCGATGCCCGACCTCGCTTCGCGTAAATTAATACTTATGGATAACAACAAACGCCACCACATTGGGACGGTCAAAGCAGCATATTGGGCTGGAAGCACTTTAAACTGACCTGTTTAGGGACCTGTTCACAGATTGAAGAATTGACAATTTTCAAACTTTTTGTCACAGATTCCAAAAATAAAAGAATCGTGTATGTAAATAAGCGAAATAACACTACTGACATAGAAATATAGTGTAAACACCGTTTCATTAATGAGAACTCATCCGTTAAAATGGATACAATTATAAAGCGTTTGTAACGCTAAACGATGGAAAAAAATTAGAATGTTTCTGCTGCTTTCGTTGAAATTGATGAGGACTTGTGAATAACTTACATAATGAAAGAAATACACTGAATAGTATATAAATCGGAATGGTCGCGAGGTAACTCGTTAGACTTTTGATCCAGAGGTATCAGGCTCAAACGTCGTTCGGAGCAACATATTTTTTCTTCTCTTTTTTATATGTTTTTCTTGTTGTTGTACTTGAGCTCTTTAGTTCAATTTCTTTAATTTGTAAAGTTAAGACGTTAAGTGGCATATTTAGATCAAAGCGCTGAGGGCACTGCAGTTGTTTGCTGTTACGTAACATTGGGCACAACTCTTTATATTCAAATGTCAATAGCAACACAAGTTTAAATTAAACAGAACAGATTCGAACGGTTTATTGAGATTGTGCCTAAACGAAAATCTGTCTGCAGTTTTGAATATTAGAAATCAATCAATATAATTCAATGACTGTTATAACATGCGTTTGTACTAGTAGTTATTACAAATGTTAGTGCACTGTTCAATATCATAGCGTCCGTTGGATCTTATCGACTCGTCCAAATAACTTAGTACAATAGGCACTTAAGACCCGTTATGGTGTGTTGTTATTTTTGCAAATATATTGAGAATACAATACTTTAAAAGTGTATATTAGAACCAGTAAATAAAATAAAATTGTATAAAGTCACCGAAATTACCATACAATAACTTAAAATGAAAACCCCGTCGCGTTATCACGAACAATCTGGGCAATTAGAGAGGTACGCCATATAATATGTCACCTTAAATACAGTGGTTATAAAAGTATAAACGTTTTATTGGTAAAATATGATAGTTGCGCTAATAGCTCGTTCAGTGTTTTTATGTGAAGAAAATCACTGCATATAACCGACCGCTATTGCTAGTACCTGTACTCTTAATTACCGATAAACTGGGAATTCCATCCGTTCTTTGATAATATTATTACGACAAAGTGAATAGTACAATCACTAATAAAATAATTAAGGGTAAAATGAAAAGTTATACATTTTGAAACGCCAGATGAATTGTTGGGATTATACTTATTCCATGATTCTACTTGGCTCGTGACCCAATTAAACAATATATCAATGAATTCGAACGCTGCGTAGTGGACTATTTTCTTCCGCGATTTTTAGTCTCAAAATTTGATCCCACACTGAAAGCTGTGAATAACCCGACGTTTTTCGGTTTGTTTTAAACATATTATGTTCTAATCACATTATTCATCAAAACGACGGATTGGTTTAGGGCAACGTTCATGATATTCAAACAGCACTTCTTACTGTCGCGTAATAATAACTGAGTTTAAATCATAGTGAATTTTACCTTCGGATTTTAGAAGCGATACATATAGTTGTTCTGCGAACAACTAAAAACTACACAAATTTATTAACAAGTCAGTTTAAAAGATTACTATGGGACCTTATATTATACGATATACAAACAATTTGGGCAAATGGAAATTGAATAAGCCTTAATTATGGGCCAATTATGTGTTTCGTACGTTTGTACAACATAATATTTACATTTTATAGGAATTTTAATAGGGAAGGGGTATGCATTCATAATCGTATAAACACAATGCCTTATCACCGGCGTAGTAATGCGCATCATGGATTTGCCAGTTTGACCATTGCGTTCATAATCGCATGAACGCAACCAAAATTAATTTCAATCCTTATTTAAATGCCCAATGCTTTGCTTTTACCGTTCCAAGCCGGTGACACACATGTTGATAATGTTTGTGGTTATGTTTGCATCGTATATTTATTCCGTACTGTGTTGAGATATATGGAAAATGAGTAACTTCCATGAAAAAACATGATCTTATTATATTAATAAGTGTTTCTCTGCTGCTAATGCACTTGCAGTTTCATAAAATTTAGACTTACTTGCATTTCCACATGTTAAACCGTCATTTTTTAAAGTTTGGGTAGGATATTCAGACCATAATATATTCAGTAAAACATATTTGTTGGAATTTTCGTTATGTGTTAAATAACATTTTAAGTATAAACGGTGTCAAGATCCACGCCATGTATTAGTTTGTACCGTCAAAGTGAGGGCTCAGTTCCAAGACGTTTTTAACCTGAATCGGTTCACTCACATGTGTCAAGTGTAATCGTCATGATAAAACAGTCTGCAATAAACTGTATATTGTTGAAATCATTACGATAAGAAAGTATTTTAAACAACACTTTACATAGTTAATCTGCCGCTTCATCTAACAACACCGTCAGAACAGAATATCTATACTATTTTATTTTTTCTTAGAGCTATTTTTACATATTTAGCTAATTAAGTATGTTGAAATGTTAAAAAAAAATAATTTTAGATACAATGTATATTATAATGAACTCATCTAAAAGGTGAACTATAAATGCACTTCGAAAAAGCTGAGAAAATCATTTCGAAATAAATCTAAACCCTGGTGGGACAACTCCCTCGATGTATTATTATACAAAGAAGTAAGCGAAAGTGAAAAGGCTTTTTTTTTTTACATGCACCGGTACTAACCGCGAGAAACTCAAACACAGGCAGTTATATAAGGCGTTTCGATAGAGAGATCAGAAGGCGTAAACGTCAATATGAGCGACACCAGCAAATTGAACTTGAGTAGATATGCACAGAGGATCTTAATGACGTCAATATGAGCGACAACAACAAATTAAACTCGAGGAGATATGCACAGAGTATCTAAATGACGTCAATATGATCGACATCAACAAATTGAACTCGAGGAGATATGCACAGATGATCTAAATGACGTCAATATGATCGACACCAACAAATTGAAATCGAGGAGATATGCACAGAGGATCTTAATGACGTCAATATGAGCGACACCAACAAATTGAACTCGAGGAGATATGTAACGGGGATCTTCATAACGTCAATATGAGCGACACCAACAAATTGAACTCGAGGAGATATGCACAGAGGATCTTAATAACGTCAATATGAGCGACACCAACAAATTGAACTCGAGGAGATATGCACAGAGGATCTTAATGACGTCAATATTATCGACACCAACAAATTGAACTCGAGGAGATATGCATTGAGGATCTTACTGACGTCAATATGAGCGACACGAACAAATTGAACTCGAGGATATATTCAAAGAGGATCTTAATGGATTTTTGCGCCACATAAAAGCATAAGGACTAAAACAAGGCTCGGCAATACCGATGGAGACGCTTGACGAAAACGGCGATATTATACACAACAGAACTAATGTTCTTAAAAGATGGGAGACTAACTTTAAAAATGTATTTAATAAACCAAAAGCAAGTGAAGGATCAAACTCCGGTGAGCAATTTTATAACAAGGTTAAACAATTCAAATCAATCTAGAAGAGCAATTTACGGAAGGTTTAGGGGACAAAACGTGTTCAAGTTTGAACGCTATCATTACCTTGACAGAAATTAATCGCTCACAGTGTAGAAAGACTTTTGGCGACAAAATAAACTAAAAGCATGTGAATTAGGATTGCATTTTTGCTAAAAAAGGAAATATTTGTTTGAATGAAGTTCAATTTCCCCCGTTTAAACTGGATAGTATGGCTTCTAATTTAATAGTATGAATACGATATTATAATAGAAATAATTTGTAATAAACGAACAAATATTGTTCAAGCTAATTATCTAATTCAAACGAAATAACATACATGCCAGCTAACAAGTCAATCTGCAACGACCCATGCAGAATAACCGGCTTAGCGTGGTAGTTAAGAGCAATGATTCGTAGCCTACTGAGTCAAAAAAAGTAAGGCTTTTCCATACTACAGTTTAAAAATAATACATTGCATTAATTTTTTGTCAAAATATTCAGGATAAGAATCGATAACTAGAAATAACTCTTTCGCAAAGCGTCAAAGTGTTATTAGTTTGACGTAACGTTTGCACCATGAGTCGTCGTAGTGCCATAACGGATTGGATTTTGTCTATTTTTGTTTCAATATAAGTACATGTGTATTTACTTAGCAATTCACGAATCACTCACCGGAATAAAAGACAATAGATTTTTGGAAAAACGTCATATATTTGATATATAAATGCATGGCATATTATGGTCACTTGAAATGAATCTCACAATGTTATATTGAAATGTTACAAAGTCCTCATAATGTTATAGCGACTGTGTCGACGAAAAAAGACATCTGCAGTAAATATTTGAAATTTAAAAATTATTATTCGCATATATAAGACTAAACTAATGTATGTACATTTGGAAAACGATTGTCATGCATTCTGAGCAAAAACATCATTGTATAATTTAGGTCGTGTAAGGGATGTGCCTGCGCTATAATATTTCTAGGATATTTTACTAAATTTATTAATTTCTTGTAGTAAATAAAATGCATAGAGTGTTAGCTTGTTAAACATATCAGCATTTTTCATTTCCATAATTTTGTAAAAGGCGTTTATTTCTGAACCACAGAACATAAACTTTGTGTCAGAAGTAGTTTCATAAACAACACAGTAATGCGTTTACCTTTGGGCCTATATATTTTCCACCAGTTTAGCTTTCATGAATACACAACCATTGTTTACATAACTCTTGGGCCTATATATTTCCCACACATTTGGCTTTCATGAATACGCACCATAGTTAACATAACCTTTGGGTCCATATATTTCCCATACGTTTATCTTTCATGAATACGCACCATAGTTAACATAACCTTTGGGTCCATATATTTCCCATACGTTTATCTTTCATGAATACGCACCATAGTTAACATAACCTTTGGGTCCATATATTTCCCATACGTTTATCTTTCATGAATACACAACCATACTGTACATAACCTTTAAGTCTATATATTTCCCACCAGTTAAGTTTTCATGTATACGCAACCAAAGTTAACATAACCTTTCGGTCTACATATTTCCCACATGTTTAGCTTTCATGTATACACAACCATAGTTTACTTAACTTTTGGGTCTATATATTTCTTACCAGTTAAGCTTTCATTTATACGCAACCATAATTTTCATAATCTTTGAGTCTATATATTTCCCACTAGTTAATCGTTCATGTATACGCAGCCATAGTTTACATAACCTTTGGGTCTATATATGTTCCACCAGTTTAGCTTTAATGTATACACAACCATAGATTACATAACCTTTGGGTCTATATATTTCCCACCAGTTTAGCTTTCATGTATTCGCAACCAAAGTTTACATAACCGTTGGGTCTATATATCTCCCACCAGTTTAGCTTTCATGATTACACAATCGTAGTTTACAATACCCTTGGACCTATATATATCCCACCAGTTTAGCTTTCATGTCTACACCACTATAGTTTACATAACCTCTGGTTCTATAAATTTTCAACCAGTTTAGCTTTCATGTATACACAACCATAGTTTATATAAAATCGTTATTTTTATACATGACAGATCGATGTATCAGACAATATAATCTTTTCCGTTCTGCCGATCTGTTACGTGTCTAATGCGTAGACCGATAGAATAAGTAAAAAACAAAGATGCTGTTCAATTTGCTAATTATGACTGCAACGTTCATCAAGTAAACAGTTCTACTAAAACATAAACATGATAGAACAATAATAGCAAGCACACGGATTTTTAAAACAATATACTTAAAGTGTTACATTTTTTTTATTTTGTGTGTACACACTACACCAAGAATAATCTATAAAACACTTCCATTTATTTACTACCAAAGGCGAAGTTGCTTTAATTCGGTACTTGGTGAATAAAGTTTAAAAGTTTTAATATTACGTATCGCGTATTCAAAAATGTGTTCTATGCGATACTGTTTAGTCTGAACAGAGTTCAAGTTGAACATAAGTGTTATTGTTTACTTGAGAAGGGATCATCGTACGCGTTTAGTTCGGGTGTTGTTGTTTATTCCTCAATTCCAAGTTTTTGTGACGACTCTTCCTACATGAGCAAACATAATAATCTGTTGTTAAGGTTGTTGCTGAGGTCTAAGCAGTTGATCAGTTCATATTTTTCTTTGTCGTACCAATTATGTTCACACCAGTATGTCAAGATGTAACATGGTGGAACAAACATAAGTAGGCACACAAGCTCTAACCTGAAAATGTACAAGGTTCGAAAACAATGGTCAGTGCTAGTGTACCAACAAAAGTTTTACATATTGTTTTCTAACCTTGTATATTTTCAAGTTGTAGAGCTTGCATTCCTACTCCAACTGTGGGAGCAGTGGTTTAGTGGTAGGACGTTTGCTTTTCGATCATGGGATCCAAGGTTCGAATCCCGCCCAGACCACTGGACATTTTCTGAGCAAAAAATTTATCCTACGTTTGCTCCTCTCCACCAAGGTTTATAAATGGGTACCTGTGGGGGAAATAAGTCAATGTGATTGGGGGGTAAATGTGAAAGTCGGCTAAATATGTATAATCCGACAGCGACCTCTGAGACACCACACATAAGCACAGTCCATTTGATAGGAGTGTCAATGCAATTGCTATTTTTTTTAGTGTTAGTTTAATTTTTCATTCATTAATATATATTCATACTGATAAACAGACAACTATAAGCAAAATAAGAACGGTCGAGTGATATGCGCTGAAGATTTTGGTGGCGGCGAACCGGGTTCGAATGTGGTCGGTAAACATTTTAATTAAATTTTATTTTTAACTGGATGATTACTCAATAAAAATACCTATTTACGAATGCATATAAACGTCCGATAATCTTTCATCAATTGTCACGTAGACAGTCTAGTACCTTTTCATATTAGACAATCCGCGACGGACTACATCGTCAGGGAACTGTGCTCTAAATGGTCAGTCAGTGCATAGCGCTGCTGATAAACAAAATATGGAATGTGAATATTAAATACTTGAAAGAAATACTCTACATGTTACGCGCTGAAAATATATAATAAAGGTACTATAAAATAACTATTAGAATAAATCTTCAAGATTTGTCTACCTTTACTGAGTCTAGATCATATTAATTATGGAAGTACTCAAATTGTTTCACGGATTCTGTGTCCTATCGTCAAAATAGTTTCTTTTTCAGTTGTGTGCTCAGCAAAATATTGCACCGCGTTGTGCAAAAAAAACGTTGTTAGAATAAAATATGAATATTAAAAAAAACATTATTTTTAGAATTATATTTTTTGATGAAGTTTTTAATATTTTATTTTAATATTACCACGATTGGCTCTTTATCCATATTAATTTTGGAATATTCGTTGTAGCCTCGATCATCTTAAAACATGTAAACTATTATTAAAATTCATCTTCAATGCAAGTTTTAATGGACGTCGAACAAAGTCGATGCTGACAAAATAAATCGCGACGCAAAGTTACTGTTATTTTTTTTCCAACAAGCGTTCTAACGGATACTGGTATTTCAACATTCAGTGAATGTCATTGTATACACGTATCCAGTTCGACGCCATTCACAGTAATTGTATTCTTAAAACAAATATTATTTAAAGTAATGATAACAACCATTAATGACAAAGCAAACGCTGGTAAGATTTTGAATTATTATTCACGCGACGGCTGGCTGACCAAACCAAAATCACTATTTAATGATCGGTATTGCATTATGTCACATTACGGGGTCAAGGGCAGTCAACGGGTCACTAAAGGCGTCCTATTTTTAGATCAACATTAAATATCCTTTTAAAAATTTTCCATGCCGATTTCGTAAAATTAGAACATGAACAATAAATTGAAAGAAATAATTCGATTACGTTACAAAATGTTTTTCAGATTTGAATGTATAGCGCACTTCTGATCCGTTAAACAGATAATAATATGTCAGATGTCTTAAACTGAAAGTGGCGAGGTAGTACGGTCTAAACGCAAAACATGCAAAGTAGTAAACACATATACTGCGCTTTGAGATTAATTAAATTGCAGGATTCGAGCAGTTAAATATAATGAAATTGAAATTCGCTAAAAGACAATTTGGTATTAACAGTATTTTATTCAAGAGAACAATGCATGACATGTCGCACAATGTGACAAAGAGTACCTACATGTACTATCATGTTATTGATCGGAAAACACACACAAAAACACAATTTGAACAGACATTTATTTAAATTACACGCAAATCTGCGTTCAATGTGTATTGTAATAACCCTGCGTATTGGGAAACGGAAAAATAAAAAATAAAATCAAGTCCCAATATTTTTGGTCATAAACGGTAATTCCTGATCTTGTGTCCGAAATTTACTGAAAAACTCGTAAACAACATATTTGCATGTTGCATTTTGCTGTTAGACGTTGTATAGTACATATGCTTTGGTGACTATAGATGATGTAAAATCGTGTCCTGGATCACATAACATCTAACCAGTTAGCAAAAGTAATATTTGACTTACGGACAGTATCAAGGGTTGAGCGAGAAACTATTGTATCTGATATAGAAATGTTATGCAGATATAACAGTTTCAAGCTCAACCCTCGATATTTGTGTATATGAAATGTTGCAACAAAAAACTCAGCGTGACCTTAACATTTAGAAGTAAATCTGCATTGATTTTCGATATCCGAATAAAACGATCGTAAACCTGTGTGAACTTAGATTGTAGTCCTTACTGATGTAACGGCATTATTAGTGGAAAAGCACACCCGTTGCTCAGGGTCAATGCTCAGGGCAAATGGCATTCAATGTGTCTTTGGTTATTAAACGGAAACAAAGCAATGAAGCAATACGCTTTTTGTGAGGGTGTTGTGATTTATTATATTAATAAAATATAAATATAATATACCATATATAGTGTACACTCTATGATTAATTTATTTCATATACTCGAATAAATAATAATTATACCGACGTGATTTATTTTATTGTTTTAATAACTGCGTTAAAGCAGGTAACTTTAAACATTAAAACAAACTAATAATTTTAATTATGTTTTAGCCCTGTTGCTAATTTCCTTAATGCCAACGACTGAGGCTAAGGACTATGACAGAAGTACAGCCTCTCAACTTCGGGCGGCCCTGCTAACTGGCTATGACAAGACGCAACGCCCAGCGGCCTTGACCAATATAACAGTTGGCCTGGGATTAGCTGGCATCATTGCAATGGTAAAGTCGTATTTCATTATGTTTTATACGGATATAATAATTTACAAAATGATGTTTATCACTGTACGACGCCAGTTTTTTTTTCATGTGCGTACAGTTTTTAGATTTTCTTTTATTTATTTTTCTTAAAGACTTCTGTATCAGAATCTTTCAGAATATAACTGAGCATGTTTGCATACGAATGTCTATAAGGTATGCAAATGACACGACTATTCTCGCTGCAACAATGCGTTATAATAAGTAAACTGTATTTAATGAGTATTCATTTCCAATTCTCCAATTCCAAAATATTAATACTAGGTTCAGTTATGATCCGCAATAATATCTACATGTTTACTATTTAGAAAAACAATGATTAAATATTTTGTTTATGTTTAATATACACTCAATCACATTTGTAACGCAATACTTTTATGGTTTATAATTTCTCAACTATTTATCAAGGGATTTAGCCCAAATTTGGAATAATAATAATAAATAAATTATTTTTAAATGCCTCCTCGATGTTTAAATGCTAATGGATTTACTGTAAGATGAAATTAAAATCAAACGATCAAAATAACTGTATAATAAAAAGCCACAAAATAAGACCATGTAAAAATATTAACAAACAAGTTAAAAAAGCCCTAGAAAGATTACCTCAGTTACAGAATAACGGTCTTATTCTTTATATTTTCTGTGAAGTGTGTGATCGAATCCAGTTTTTGATATGCAATGAATCATATTCTTCTGTGATCCGCATGCAAACTGTACCCAGTTTTTAGCCTATCACATTCTTCTCACTTTAAAATGTGGCAAATTAGATCCTATTCCTCATTAGTCTGTGGAAAATATTATTTGTGAAAAATATGATCCAACACACCTTTGCCTAATTAAGGAATGTTCCTCCATTCCTGAACAAGGGCCTGTTCAAGTTCAAGGTGCGGCAAAGCAACCGAGACCAAAATCTGATGCTGATACCTGGCAGCGTTTTGGTGTAACGAAATTGCACTTACGAGAGCCATATGTGGAAATTCGAGATGTTAAAGGGACTTGTTCACAGATTTTTGTATTTTTGTAAATGTCATTTGATGTCTTAACCGCAAAATATACAACATTTGGACTAACAAAAACAAATATTATAAAAATAATCATTGAAATATTTGCCTTCAACCGGGACACGAACCTACGACCACAGGGATAGAAAAAAGGCTGTCACGCCCACCACTCGGTCATTCTGCCTTACAATCAGGGTGGTGAATTGTTTACAATCAGGGTGGTGAATTGTTTTCAATCAGGGTGGTGAATTGTTTACGTTGTGTAAAAAAATAGTATAAATATGTTTCCCAAAATTATCATAGTGTAACCCCAACACTCTATTTATCAGCATGAATATTCGGTTAATATTTTGATTTCAGCAATCTTAACCAGAGGTTTATGTCAATATTATTATCATTGTTATAATACGAGCTAACTTCATGTTTTGTTCATATATAATTATGTATAAATGTTGTGCTATCAACAATATATTGTTATTAAACTACTCGCTCTTAAAGGGCATATGTCGTCGAAAAATTGGATCTCTGTTACACTATAAATGATATTATATTATAGAAAAGCGCTTTATAAAGACATGTGCATGACATAAATAAAATATGTTATAATACAAAATAAGATATTTGATAAAAACAAATTAGCAAAAAAATCTTAAACATTAAAATCCCAAGCAGGGATCGAACTACCGGCTTAGTAGTCATACGAAGAAATTACAGTGGACAGTACTTTAACCAACTGCGCTATCATGTTTGGTAAGAATTAGAGTTTAATGTATGGTTATGGAAAATACTGACAATCATGACAATGTAAACATAAAAAGGGCCAAACAAACAAGACCCATATTATAAATTGATTTTTATCTCAGAATGCGTGCGCTCTTTTTTCATTATATATACCCCGTTTCAACCGTTATTATATGTTAGTTATTATATGTTAGTATTAATATCTGAATTTCTGAATTTGTTACGTAATCGCCCCCTTGAGGCCCTTTTCGATTACATAGTCCCTTTAATATTTTTTTCATTGTTTTAAATCGAAATTCAAATAATTATCAAACCAATCAAAATAATATTCATAATTATAATGTTTTCGCTTGGGGTACTTGTACGAATGAGCTGAATGTTTACAATTTTATAATTGAAAATCTTATAACCCCATTGTTGGCATATATCTAGGTCAAATATTATTTGATAAATTGATATATAACAATGACATTTTCAGGACGTTGTGTCACAGCAGTTTCAGCCATTCGGATTTGTTTTTGTGGTACGTATCGGTTTATTTTAACATGTTAATTCTGCATGAACTGGTAGTGTTAAATATTTATGATGTTGAAACCCCGTTGTACAGAAAATTATTGCATTTTTATTAATATTATTTCAATCATTAAAATTATCATTATTGCTGACTGTTTTTTAAAAGTCTTGGAAGGACAGCCAGTTGTCATGGAACACGAGTGAATACGACCTTCAACGCACCACGTTATTACTGTCTGATGTGTGGGTACCAGTGTTGTTGCTAGGGAATGCGTGAGTGGTTGTTAATTTATGTTACTACCTGCCTTCAGTACCTGTGTTTCCAGAAACGATGGCATCTAAAATACGTTTAGCAATTAACACGACATATTTGAATATACGTATTATTATTAGTGTTATGTATCAAAAATGCTTTGCTAACTCATCCAATTTTTACATTTCTCTGATGTACGTCTGTATATCTGCATAAAGCAAACTGATTTAACGCTAGCTGTGCCTTTTATAAATACTTCTCAACGTTGTGAACAATGGTTTTGATAGTTAAATAAGACAAAAATATTTGACTTCATCCCGTGACCGGCAACCAAGACATGCCAAGAAAACTCCAGCGATCGAGTAGGAATGGATCACGTAATTGGACTATCAGAATAATACAGTATACGTATTGTAGATATGTAGTTACTGAACTTTTCCGCACCCTCTTACCCAAAATTCTTTAGTCTCACCTGTAAACGCAAACACTCAATTTCAATTCCTCAATTACAGGGCTGAAGACGTGATGATATTAAGTGACAACGACGATATTGCAAGTCTACATGTTGTGGTTGTCTCCGACGGCACAGTTTATTGGATGGCTCCAGTAGCATTCAAACGCTCACTGTCCCGTCGACATAACCTACTATCCGTTTGACGTCCAGACATGCCATTTGGTTGTAGGTATATAGTGTGTAATGCAACAAGACAACGCTGGAACTTTTATTTAAGGGCGACATTGGTTACGACTTATTCTCGTTTACTAATTATCAGTTTATTTTTTTAAATTGTTTCAGTTTTACAAAAACGAACATTCATATCTTTAATGCAATTTCTGTATACAAAATACGTAGTTTAATGTCAGAATGAGACTTAAATGGCGTTCGTGTAATTTGCAGATAATGACATGGATGTTTGACATTACGGAGATGGCCATTTCTGCACAGTTTCCTTCCGTCAATCTTGATTTGTTCTCAGAGAATGGGGAATGGCAATTAACTGAGTCTTCGAACGGGGAAATATACAAGTAGGTGAACGTTTGTAAATAGCATATATAATTAATTGCTTCTGTAATATTTGTAAATTTCAGAGTTTAGCTAATTAAAACTAATGATTTAATCGCTATGTTTATTTTCCCCATTAGTTTTGTCATTATAATGTCAATGAAATTATATACAAAATTAGAGATAGTGTAGTTGCATGTCAATATATAAACCTTCCAAAATAATCCACAATAAACGCTTACATAATCATAATAAAAAGTTTCACTTTTTGTAATTTATGAACGAAGATGTTTTAATGTTTTTTTCCTCCGTCGTTTGCAGGTTTGTGTGTGTATGTGTGTGAAACTTGAGGCCATTTTTTGTTTACGGTGAATTTATAGTATTATACGAGTAATCACGTACGAACAATTCAAATGCAAATTCACAATACAGGCTAAATGACGATAGCACCACTTATAAATCATCAGTCTAGTCTGATATCTTACTAATATAGACGTTTATTTAACAGTACATTGATGGGACATACAATGCCGGCCATGAAGTTTTCAGTTACCTTGAAACGAAAATACAATTTCTACGTTATGAATATGCTGATGCCCATTGTATTCCTTGCCATGCTTGGTCCGTTCGTGTTCATCTTGGCAGTCGAAAGTGGGGAGAAAAACGGATTCACTCTGACAGTGATGTTGTCCATGTCAGTTACCATGTCTTATGTGTCTGCATACATCCCGACAACAGCAACAAATGTCTGTCTCCTCAGTAAGTTTTAACTATTAGTATAAAAATACAAAATTTCTGTCACTATTACGACATTAATTGCAATAGTTGACGCAGGCTCTTTAATGTTACAAGATTACAAAATTATACAGTTGGCAAAGAGTGGGTGTCTTACAACTGGAATATTTTCCTGTACCTCAGAAAATCAGTAACATTATATGGCTTTGATTAGCCACATAAGGTTTATTGCTCGTCGTTAATATCAATATGGATATATCAATATGGAGAGTAAGTAAGCGTAATAACTCCACAGTGTAAAATCCTTATTTCCACAATTATTTGAAAAAGTGTGTTCGCATTTATGTATGTTTATGAAACTTTGTAATGTACTTGCTTGCAGGTGTGTATCTACTGGTGACATTCATCGTCAGCACCCTGGAAACGTTCCTGACGGTAGTGACCTGTCGAATCCATGACTTCCATGCCAAAGGCTACAAACCCTCGCGGCGATCACAGAAGTTCATGCGACTGTTGGCAAAGGTGACTTTGTACAGGTAAAGTTTACAAGAACATTTTTCTATAAGTCAAAGTTCGTGGTAACGAAGAAGAGAGCGATAAACGTTTAGAAAGAACACTCAAGCATGGTGCTTATTATGGATTATTGTCCTGTATTGTATAGGCAATTGCTCACTTGCCTCAAATACAAGACCAGTGGATGTTTATAAGGGTTTCTCTCCTGGTGATGTCTCTGGAGTTTCATTATTCTTATATTTATTAACAAATGTAGGTAGTTTATGTTTACACTAATACGAAAATTTAGAAATTCGGAAGCATGCAGTTGCTCTTGTTTATTTGAAATGATGTACGCCTCAGTTAATAATGAATTTCGTTTATTGATAATACTTTATTGTTATCACAAGCATGAACACATCAAAGCCTTAACATCAATCCTCTTATCATTTAGAAAACCGGACAAGCAAGATGATTCCTCCGACGTGGAACCTGTAAAGCTCAAGTTAGATGCACAGACGGGAAAGGATGGGAAATCCACACCAGCTTGGAAAGTGGAGGACAGTGCAAAACAAGAAGAACATTCATATGAGGAGTTTACCACGCTGCTTGACAGAATGAACTTCCTCCTCTTTTCATTAATAACCATCATCATCTCGTTAGCGTTCTTCGTTGTCCTGGCAACGGGACACGGTTAGTTTTGCAACACAATGAATATTCGCTGACACATATCATTGACTCTGTGTTAGTGAAAGGTTTTCAATGTTGTCAGCTATTTGGCTGAGTAAAGTACATTTAAAATGAAATAAAGCTGTTTGTCTGGTTTTTATATTTATATTCATGTTGTTAGCACACTTTTGTAACAGTCTTTGTTATTTTTGTTATTTGACAATAATTCGATTATTGTATTTCACGTTTGGTTCAAAGAATCTCCATGACAGCTTTCAGTGACTGATGTCATATGTATTTGGCTAATATTAACTGTATATCCGATATCTGCAATATTCGAGATAAGAAAACATTGAAAATGCTGTTTATTTACTACACTGTTAATTACTCTGACATCAACACGAAATATGCCACATATTTGTATTTCAAACAATATGCTCAAGTGCTAGACATTTGGCAGTTGTAATTATACTTTACTATATGTCAATGTTCAATGTTGAATCGTCGAAAGACTGTGCATGGCCGTGACAAGTAATATAATTAATATAATAAAGGGCGCTCACTGTATATATTACGTTTCCTAATACAGTCACATTTGGGAAAATTGAGGATTACCCTTAAAAACATCTGTTTTAGTTACATTTATCAGTTTGTTTCCTAATGGGACATAAAATCGTCTTTTTATATAGATCATGACTATTAAAATTGATACACAATGTTATTAAGTAAACAAAATAGCTGTTCGGGACATATTTCTCTATATTTCTATTTTAGTTTCTATAGTTACTACTTTAATTTGACCTTTCTTAAGTACACTATAGTTAAGGTTGATACTTTTAACCTTTAAAACGTTCCCAATATGTTAACTGTGTAAACAGGTTTAAAATTTATACCAATCCATTGAAAAAAAGAACAATTTGGATGTCCCGACCTTATGAGTCTACAACGGTTATGCCCAATTTCGGTTTGCGTAATTTAAGACTTCTGCTATAAATATAGTCTAATTGACTTGAGCAGATGGTACCAATTCGAACGGTAAATTCAACCGATTTTGGAATGTGAGGGTCTTTGATCGCGCAATGGTAGCTTACTCTTGATTGTGAAATAATTTAAACAATATATAAGTATATGCAAAAGAAAATTAATATTAACCACAATTCCAGTACAATTGTGAGGTTCGGAGGGCGTTTACACCAGTTTAAATGGCCATTGCTTTGCATTGTTTGGTCCAAGACGGTGACACAAGTGTTTGTTTCGTGTGTTTTTTTATAGTACTGTATTGTAAGTAAAATAGCTCATTTGCCTGAAATAGAGAACCACAATAGCTTATTAAGGTTTTTTTTTACTGCGAATACAACTAAATATAAATATACATTTACACGTTCATTTTAAATGATTTGTGGGCTATTCATATAAGGTGCAGAAAAGTTTCCCATATTGTTATGTTATGTTTATGTGACATTATCTGCAAGAATTATGAATATTTGTCGCTAAGAATTTAAAAAAGCTACGTTAGAACTAAACAACCTACATTAAAAATAACGTCAAAATATCAATGCAACACCATCAGCATTTTTTAAGATATCAATTTATACGTAGAACTTGGCAAAACCTCGACAAAAAAAACGTACAAAAAAATAATGAACCAGGAAAAGTGGAGAAACTGCCAGTCAATGTGTATTGCAATGCAGCTCACGATTTTCGAAAGAATGGACAGAGTTGGACATTGATGGGAAGTCCAGAAGACACCGCTAGAGAAAAGCTGAAGACTGGTGGAAAGGAGTTGGCTACACAATGCGTCAAAACAAGTTTTGCCGTAAGCTAGATCAGAATACATCGGTTTCAACAATCAAACTATCCAGCATGCCGACATGAACTTGTCCTACTTGAGTTTTGTTTTAGTTTTCGAATATCCAGCT
Source organism: Congeria kusceri (assembly GCA_027627225.1). Classification (NCBI taxonomy): domain Eukaryota; kingdom Metazoa; phylum Mollusca; class Bivalvia; order Myida; family Dreissenidae; genus Congeria; species Congeria kusceri. The sequence continues at coordinate 10,168,496 of CM051027.1, forward strand.
GCAGTTCGTAGGCTACATATTTTTTTTTTAAACTACTTAACGCAATCAACTGTTTATTAACAGGCTTTTCTGAGGAATGATGTACAACCGACACATAAAATGGGATGAGCGACATATGTGTTGTAGTAAATTTGTGGAAACGATTATAAATTAAAATAAGCATGTTATACCCTCAAGGCGTTGCATATGGCAGGAGGTGACAATTACATAATCGACGTTATTATGGAAATCGCGCCACCGTGGGATGATTTTTGCTCTGCTCAAATTATGTGTGTTTTGAATAAATATAGAACGCATGCTCCTGATAAATTCATGTTTTATGTGATGAGTTAACCACTTGTATGTGATATAAGGCATTTAACGTAAATAGCCAATCTAGGAATTTTTTTTACAATCCTCATATTAATTTAATATTATAGCTAACGGCTTTGGTTATGTATCAAATAACATTTATATTTACTTACAGTTCGTAGCATCAAAGGGACGGCACTACCAAACGATTTTTGTTCACCAATATTTGCCTTTTAAAAGGTATCCTCATTCTTAAATGCATATATTTACGCATTGGTTCTAACAAACCTAAATACTCGTATTTTAACAAGAAAATGATACACACACTAAAAACAAAAACAAGCAATATATTTACATAGTCATTCATGTTTCAATGAAATTAATCATATTAATGACAGCATTTCAATGAACAACATTGTAAATCATAAATCTTTACAACCGAATATTATTCAGAGCCAATATTTATTTAAACTTACAAAAAAAATCTAATTAACACGTGTTATTGATTGTAGAGGCTGAACAAGCAAACAGTAGCTACACTTATAAGGGATTATGACGTCATTTGCTAAATTTTGACAATGGGGCTTATGTCGTATCTTCGTGTGGTTAAATTGTATTTACAATTGTGTGTACTGTGACTATGTCTTATCCAAGTGTGAGATTTTGTATGAATTTAACACCGATTTAAACCCTCCATGATTTGTATATACCGTTCCAAGGCGGTGACCACCGTTTTGATCATTTTGTATGTATCGTGTGTCACTTGCCTCAACTTAAGGACCTGGGAATTTGATAAGGGTTATTATCCTGCTGATGTTTTTTGAGATTTTTATTATCTCAATACATGCTCTTCAAAACGTGCTTGAAAGTGGACGTTGCGAATATTGATAAATAAAAACAAAGCGAAACTCCAGTTGCGACAGCATGAGAGAACTCTTATTAGCAGCATGAGGTCCTTTATTTATGGCCAGTGGCCAATTGCCAAAACACGACACAGCACATCACAAAAACACATAACAAACACAAAATACTTATGAATTAAACTGGAGTCACCGCCTTGGAACGGTCAATGCAAAGCATTGAGGGTTTAAACCGGTTTATGGGCGCCTGAACCTCACACTTGGTCCAGAATTATTCACAAAACATGTAAGTGTAAATAAAAGTTAAGATAAATATAATTCTCGTTTTGCAAGAAGTACAGACACGTGCTATAAAAACACTTATCATTATCATTCTTATTATTACGCATCTCGATGTATACAATTCCCGTGGGTAATTTGACAACAAACGATGTTTGAAAATAATATTAGAACGGCGACAATCGTGCTATATTGGCGAAAACATTGTTCTTATTGTAATTGCAGAATTTATTTGTCAAATAATGGTAGATTCGCAATAATAATCGTGTTATCGCTTTACTCGTTCTTGTGCGCGGTTATTAAATGACTCGGGCTAACACCCTGGTGATTTAATGCTTACGCAAAAACTCCAAACATCGTTTATTCTCATTTAAACAACGCTCATTCGAAAATCTTTCAATAGATAAAGTAAGCGACATGACGCAGATGAGTAGGCACTCTTGAAAACTGTTCAGATCATTATTATATGCATGTTTTAACCATTTGTTTTAGATGACGTAATTTAAGTACATTGCAATCAATTAAAGCTTTGATAAAAATACTCACGCAAGAGTATGACAATATATAGCATATGGTCTTTTTTGTACCTATTCATATTTTCCAAGCGGCCGTCCTACATGTTAACCTTATGGGAGTCTCGTGAGTGCATTGTTTTTCATATTGATTGACCGAGATTATACACATACCAATATTTACGCGACCGTGTATATAAAACAAGTCGATAAAAACATTCGTGATATATTTATAGAGCAATCAAAAAGCTTTTAAGAGGATTTTTGTCCTTCGTGTTTCAATGAAATGAATCTAACGGTACTACATTTATTACCAGTGACGATGAACGCCTGTATGGTCAATGTTAACACTTTCAAATAGTATTCAGCGCAACAATACGCCAATATTTACTTACACAAACCTTTCTCCTTAATGAACATGTGGTATTTATGTTAGGGCTGAGTAAACAATAGCCACTCACATACTGGTGATGGATAACATTAACAGTACGGCCCATTATCCGTAATGCACACATGTGTTAAACTAGTTTTAGGCTTATAGCACGTACATTTGAATGCACACACTGCATGCAAATGGCATTTTATAAACTAAATCAAATGATAACATTCTAATGTGTTTCATATGCCAGTGTTTTCTCTCATTTGTCAATACCGTACTAACATTTACCTGATTGGTCTCAGGACTCAATATCTTTTATGCCTCATTAGCAACTAATAACGTTCCAGGTAAGTTTATTATTTTTGAATTCAAACTGTTACATTAATCTGCTACTGAAAAAAAATCGAAAGTCATATTTATGAATAGAGTACACATATTTGTTTTGTCGCTGTTATTTTTCATCGTTGTATTATTATTTCTACTTTGTAATAGAATACCATAAGCAGAAGATTATCTCACTGATTCAAAATTATAATTATGTTTTCTATTGTTATTAACCAGTATGTTAAATCAGTAATTAGGATCACCAAACAATATTGCGATAATAGCTATAATAAATTCAACAATCTTATTTATTATCAATATAGACATTATTTCATTATTTAAAAATAAATTGGGTTTTAAATTAATTTTATATTAAAATAAAGTTCAAAATTGATAGAAATCTGATAAGACCTGTTTTTCAACAACTGCGGTAACCTGTAAAAAATAAGCAGTCCCAATAAAAATGAGTGAAACGTCAACATAATGTGCAGAAGAGAAACCCGTATTAGCATCATAATCTCATCATGGCAGCGTTAAATGATGTACATCATGATCTCATCATGGCCGCGTTAAATGATGTACAATATAATCTCATCATGGCCGCGTTAAATGATGTACATCATAATCTCATCAAGGCCGCGTTAAATGATGTACATCATAATCTCATCATGGTCGCGTTAAATGATGTACATCATAATCTCATCAAGGCCGCGTTAAATGATGTACATCATAATCTCATCAAGGCCGCGTTAAATGATGTACATCATAATCTCATCATGGCCGCGTTAAATGATGTACATCATAATCTCATCATGGTCGCGTTAAATAATGTACATCATAATCTCATCAAGGCCGCGTTAAATAATGTACACGTTTTACCAGCTTCATGTATAGAAGAATATAGATTTCTTTATCTCCTTTTTGCAGACAAAACTGAGCAATGAAGACGTGCTTTTTCGTAAAAGAATGTTCTTTCTTATATCAACCACGTTCATATATAGGTTAAGTTCAAAGACCCTTTATGTAATAAATATGAAATCTTGCTTGTGGTTTTAAAACATGCATGCATTTTTTGATATCGTTATAGAACAATTTGTATTCAGTTACGAGACCGTCTGTCAGTTTCCCTTAAAAATAAACAGCAACACATTGCCAACACAACTAAGGGTAGAGGGGGTATCTATTGCGATTTGTTCCATATTTAATGATCTTATCGGTACTAATTTATATTCGTTTGATTTATTAACTGAATCAATAAAAAGGTCTCTAATTGTTTTTTAATTTATTTATTTTTTTATTTTTTTTTGGGGGGGGGGGGCGGTTATAAAACGCCGAATCCGTTTAAAAGTGTCAACTTTAAATTAATGTACACATTTCAAAACACAAAGTAATCTTGAGATTTAATGCCATCATCTCCATTAAAAATTGAAACCAGGAAATACATACTACACATGTATTACTCTTGCAAATGTCAACATTTATTACATGTTAATTTCTATATTACAGTTGTGATGCTTGTCCCAACACTACAGGACTTTTTGGTAGCAGTACGGCTTCTCAACTTGTACGGGCCTCCCTGCTAACCCGCTATGACAAGACTGTCCGCCCAGCGGCCTTGACCGATGTAACAGTTAAACTCGGCTTAAGAAGCATCGGTTCTCTGGTGATAACTTGTTAACACGGTACTGTGGGAACTACAGTACTAAATCTAAGGCATCGTTTATGTTGACATTGACATTTTCAGGAATACTCATGTTTTACAATACAAACATAAATGTTCGCGTACAAGTAAATTAATGTTTGATATCTGATAAGTTAGCTTTTCAGTATATATAATTCATAACCAACATCATATTATTTGATTTAAAATTCCTAATGTATTGAAATAAAAATGGGATTTTACCATCTATGTATACAATATTTACCGGTTATTCGGCTTGCAAACTGGAGCAAATGGAAATAACATGAAGATGCAGTGATAATTTAAAGAAAGGGACCAGCATTGTCCGGTAAGGAAATAATTTTGTTTAATTCTCCCATGAGAGAGAAATGCTAGTTGAGTTGTTTGTGTATGAAAACGAATGCGCACGATATCATAAGAAACCATGCAGTCACGATTAAATGTATTCTTTTATCCATTTTCGACCTATGTTGCACTCTTGGCGATAACATCCAGGACCGGGAACACTAGTTCGGAATAATTGCCATTGCTCAGGTGAGCTGTGTTTGTCACAGGTCCTCTTGTTATGTTTAGCTTTCGAACTAGAAATACTTCTGAAACATATTGACATGCTTTGTTCATGTAAAAAAACAACATATACATACACAAAAATAAATGAATTCAATCTTCACAGTTTTAAATACTAAATATACTGACCAACTGATCTAGTTCCGATGTCAAAAAAGTCGTTAAAACGCATCGATTAGTTTACCATTTTAGACTTGAACGGTTGTTTCAAGAACCAATCGATGGGCACGCATTCCAAGTTAACATACTGCGATTCCCAAGTTGACATTTAGACTGCAAACTGTCGGTAAACTATGATTTTGCATGTCATACTTTGAAATAGGATACAGGTATGTGGTATTTTTATAGCACAAAGTATGAATGTTTCTCTCATCGGTTCAAAGATCGTTATAGCAAGTGAGATGCTGCTCCTGTTTTTGATCTTAAGTTTTAGGCTTCGCTGAATATCAACTTAAACGTGATTTGTCACCTTTTCAAGCACAAATAACGGTGATTTTGCAGTGATGCAATGATCACAGAAATAGGGGGGGGGGGGGGGCAAATTTAAGGCCTTTGTATGCTATTAAAGATTTACATATTTCTAGATTATCCATGAAAATCATACTTAATCGAGAGATCGCAGTATGCCAACTTTGATGCGCGCGCATCGATTACCACCCTTGTTGTAAAATATGGTGCTAATGAATCGAAAACCATACCACTTGTCATTGTTGCAATTACATGCATTTTGTATTGTCAGTTTTGAGCTTTACAGTGTATAAATCTAAGACACATTAAAGATCCACAATGCCGTATTTGGCTCAAGTGCACATTTTGGTGACGAGATTGCTTGGGGTTTAAGCGGAGTTCAATACTGTTCCATGAGAGCCGGACGGATCTGCTTACAGTGTCAATATATATGCCTGCATAAGTTTTCTTTCTTTGTTTGCAACATATGTTCCGTTAAAGCTATTTTTGTTCCATTCTCAAACTATATTGTTTATTGAGCATTATTTTGCGAAACGATACATTCATAAACTAGTGTTGATGACATAGCTACATGACATAGCTACATATATACATGTATTATGCAGTACGGAGGATAACCCATTTTTGACAGTGTATTCATTAAGTATTTACGATAGGTACACATATATATAATGAGATTGCTGTTCTGCTTATTTTCTATTGCAGAGTGGTTCAATTTCAAGTAAATAGCTATTTCCCATTAATATTTTATGTGTGTTCAATCATAAAAACAAAACTTTACGATTTAAGACAATTACTAATGTCAACTCCGTTACATAGTGTCAACACCGTTACACTACATGTCAACTCTGTTACGCGACGTTAAATGACTAAAATATGAGCAAGTATTTATACATCAATCAGAGAAACATTATTGTCATACAGTGGCAATCAATTTCACCATATTTACTCAAGAAATGAGTAGGCATGTGGAGAAATATATTTTTCATGCTAAATTAACCGCTATTGTTTTTGTACAATTTCTTTGTTTATATAAACTGTCTACTTTTTGGGGGGCAAACATGTTATAATGTATCTTTTTACACGAATATTCAGTAATATGGCACTAATATTGATAAAGATGTTATTTTTTTGCATAAAAAATCGGAAAAACTTTAATAGATTTTTGTTCTGTAACGGAGTTGACATTTTTGTGGTGTAACACATAAAAAATCTCAAATTGAGGCTTAGTACAAATATAACAATAAAGTATTTGTCCTTTATGTAAGTCTGCAATAACGTTTCTAACTAATAAACATATTGGACAACCAATATTTGTGTTTTGGAATTGAGTTAACTTTATACTACAGAATGTACTATAATTCTGGAATGGCTCTGTTGTCGTTCTTTTTTTAATCCACCGGTATGATTCCTAATAAATATATAGTGTAAGGCAGTGTGTGATTTTATAATATATTAGTTCGTTAACAAAACATGATCACTTAAAATAAGAGTCTAGCGTAAGCATATAATTCTAGTAGCGTCGCAATTTACCTACACACATGATTGTATATCAAAGGTGTGGACCGACAACCGGTTGACTTGGAATGAGACCAAATACGACTTAAAAGACACCAAGATATAGCTATCTGATGTTTGGAAGCCAGTGCTTTTAGCAGGCAATTCGTGAGTTGTCTTGAAGTGTCAACAAATAGTGGACATACAAAACCGCTTGAACCCTACATAAAACTAAAAAATACGGAGTATTTTAAGTACACTTACATAAGTAGGAATGTTAAGAGCAATTTGAGGAACTTGCAAAATCAAATTACTTTTCAATAAAATATATGACATTATTTTTAATATATCCTAATATCTAAATATAGCCAGAGTTTGTTCCATACAACAGGTAAATACTATTTTTCCGATGTATGGATAACATTCTTGCAATAAAACATCACACAATTAATTTCATCCAATGTTTCAGAGCTCTGTTCCCACACGTTTTCCCAATGTCAACAATATTGTTAACAGTATGTGATTGTGGAAAGAGTAGATGTGTTGATATAGAGAGACATGTGCTTTAGTTGGTTTACTCTTTTCAGGGCTCTAGACGTGACGACATTTAGTGACAACAGCTATTTTGCAAGTCTTAATGTTCGTGTGTCCGCCAATGGCACGGTGATTTGGGTGGCTCCAGTATTTTTCAATGCTATCTGTCCCGTCAAGATTTCCTACTATGCTTTTGACGAGCGAACATGCAATCTTATTGTAGGTACCTTCTATCAAAAGCAGATTTTTCATGACACAAGACATTCGTTCAAAATAATATTTTAATTTATTTTAAAATAATGTAAGCTTTAATGACATTTTCGTGTAACTTTAATATTGCATAATTTTGTTGTTTTGAAGAAAATATAGTTTAATAACTTTATATACGCAAATGGAATAAAGATGTCATAGTTTAATCTATATTAACTATATGTTTAATGAGTCTAAGTTTGTTGCTACATATAAATGTCATGAATTAAAGTGGTCCTATTAAGTTTATTTTGATTGCAGGTACAACTGGATGTTTGATACCAATGAGTTGTCTCTGTCGGCAAATTCACCAAGCATTAATCTGAAAATATACTCAGAAAGCGGAGAATGGGAAATAATACAAACGGCAAACAAGGCAAAATGCAAGTAAGTTAAACCTAATAATATATATAATTATAATGTAAATAGATAACTCATAGGTTAATGTAACAAATATATTCCATAGATTATTGTTTAACTCAACGTTCTTACATCAAACCTATCATGTGAGTAAATAAAATAAATGGTTGAACGTCAAAATCAGATGAAAGATAAAACAATTTCAATATTATTACATATTAAATTTCAGCGCAATGTTTACATGCTTACTATATATCAATTTCCTACACTTATTATATCACTCACAATATGCTGTAGAAAGGTAAAACAAAGACTTTTATCAGTGACAGTACGTGTAAACGGAAAGGCAGTCGAACAAAATGTTTGTGCAAATCAACTGTACATATCCCCGATCTTAATTTATTATTCCGTATGTACTAGCTAATTACAGTTTCACAATGCACGACGACAAATGTTTATTGTATAGCAAACTCATGGGAAATGCAATGCCGGCCATTATGTTTTCGCTTACCTTGGAGCGAAAACACAATTATTACGTTATGAATATGCTGTGGCCATCTTGTTCCTGGGCATGCTCGGACCGTTCGTCTTCATCTTGCCGGTCGAAAGTTGGGAGAAAAACGGCTTCACTCTGACAGTGATGTTATCCATGTCAGTTACCATGTCGTATGTGTCTGTATATATCCCGACAACAGCAACACATGTCTGTATCCTCAATAAGTTTCAAACGCTTCGTGTGACACAGATTGTTTCTGAAGGATTGATATGTAATCCGTGTTACAAACAGCAGTGTTTGGTGTGTCTAATTCTAAATTTACACTGAATGTCTGCTTAGTGTTAGACGAAACATATCAAGCGTTACAAGTTGAAAACACTATACATTTTCTAACTCCTCGTGGCTCAAAACTGTAACCTTCTTCTTTTCATTAAAAGTTGGGCTACTAATTTCGTTTACTTTTATCGGTATAGTCGCTAATATTCAAGGCAAATGAGCAAAATTGCATTATGTATCACATTACCGAAAATACATGCATTCCAAATGTTGTTTTCAAAATTATATTGGAAATATATCCGTAAAATTATATTGAGCACATTAATGTTATCCTACGGAACGCCCCAATGGTCTTGCTTTGTTCTTGCTTTGCTTGCAGGTGCGTATCTTCTCGTGACATTTATCGTCAGCACCATGGAAACGTTTCTGACTGTTGTGACCTGTCGAATCCATGACTTCTATGTCCAAGGTTTCAAACCCTCGCAGAGATTGCAAAAGTTTATGTTTAATTTTTCAAAGGTGACTTAATAAAGGTAAGTATATGTGTATACATTAAAACAGTGCATTAGTTTAATCGTTGACATTTTGATGGTTAACATATAAATCGTAAATTTAATGCATATTACAAGTATGACCATGTTGTCGAATTTTACATAAAAACGCCCATCATTTGTATTCGGAGTAGTACTAACAAAAATAAAATTGAGGTGTGTCTTTGGAAAATCGGGCTTAATGCACGTGCGTAAAGTGTCGTCCCGGGTCAGCCTGTGCAATCCGCACAGGCTAATCCAGGACGGCACTTTCCGCTTTAATGGTATTTTCTGTTGCAATGATGTCTCTCTAAACATAAATCCACTGTAGCCGGAAAGAGCCTTTACGCACATGCATTAAGCCCGGTTTTCTCACGACACGCCTCAAAAGTATCTTTAAAAAAAATAATTAATTGAAACATCTATCACACTCAATAATCATCATCATGTATACATTGCGGATTACGCCGCTGAAATAGCTGTACGTATTTGGTTACCATTTGTACAATTAAAACCAACAGCACCTGTTTTGGAACTTTATTCGAAATACTTCTGTCAATGCCTTTGGGTGGTTTATTCGAAATTCTTCTGTCATTGCCTTTGCGAACTTTATTCGGAATACTTTTGTCATTGCCTTTGCTTGGTTTATTCGAAATACTTCTGTAATTGCCTTTGCGTGGTTTATTCGAAATACTTCTCTCATTGTCTCGGATCGCGTCAACTTGCGAGATATTAAACCGTACTATATTCTTCGATATGACACTGTTAAAATATGTTCTCTGCCTGCTTAGTATTTCGCGTAAACATAAATGGCATGGTATTTTATAACATTGAACGAATCCAAAGAAGTATATGCTTTACTTTAAGACATCATTTTATGTAGAAACGTTTGACATTGATGCTACAAAATATATTTAGAATACTTTTAAGTATTTCAAAATAATCATAACCGTTTTAATCAACTGGTTATTTTTGGAACACAAAAAAGGCATTATTAGGTTGCAAACAAGAAATTAAATGATTATTTTAACAGCATTGAAACACGTGTTAGTTTTAACAGAAAACACAAGATAATAAAATAAAAACAAAACATATAATTAAGCACTATGTAGCTGACCTGAATTTGAGTAAATCTAACTTGAATACCAGCCATTTTAATATTTGTCAAAATGGTTTGTCGGATTTTAGTACCCTTGATTAGTTATTGTATTTAACATAAATACTAACCTAACCATACGCTCTGGTGGCCTTTCTTGAAGAATCAAGATGACGTGAAGGAAATTGATAGGCTCCAAGAAAATTGTACAGATAAATGAATTTTATATTGGTAATTTAATTTAAGCAGAGAAAGGTAACGGGAGGTGCTTGTATTTTCAGATTTTGAACTTTTATAATTAGGTAATTGATGAGATTGTTTTTCGAAGTTTTCAAATAGATAAATTATATTTAAAAAAATTCGAACGTGATGGCTTTGCTTGCATATAAATTAAAATGACTTTAACTAATTTTGTTGTGGATCTTCCAAGAAAAAAAATGACATCATTAGATTATGATCTATGTTTGCTGTAGACGTCAACGTAGTAGCGGTTTTAGTTAATGTTGCTGTTGTTATTGTTTTATTGTCATTGTTGTTGTTTCTATTATTGTAAATATTCAATAGCGTATAAGATAAAACATGTATATAATACATGTAAATGGTGTGTAAAAGTTAAATAAACAAACGTATCGTGTTCGAAATTTCATATTGTTAAGAAAATTAACTGAATTAAGACTGATCTAAATTGTTTTGTTTAAAAAAATATAAAATATAAAAGAACATAAGTTTCAGAAATATAAAGAAAAACGAGGATATTTTAAATATAAAAATGCATTCTTGAAAAGTGTATCATTCCTTCATTGTCTTGTCGTGTTTCAGAAAAGTGTATCATTCCTTCATTGTCTTGTCGTGTTTCAGAGTAGCGTTGTCTTCAATTTCGAAATAGCAGCAAATAAAGCAAATTAATGTTCACATTATTCTGCATAAGTGGACAACTTTTCAGACAGTATAGCATCGAATTAGTTGTCGAACTTTGATCAAACAATATATAGATTCGCGTCATAGACACAGACCACCTTACTAAGGCAGATCACTAGCAATAGTTTTATTTTCTATATATACGCGTCTGTAAGGAAGCGAAATATAGTTCCGAAAATAAAAAGACAAAAATAAAATAAATATACATTCAAACACATAGTTGAACACATTAAATCTGCACGCCGGCAAAACTACGCTTCACAAGGTCCACTGCATTATATATATATAATATATTGATATATGAGAAGAACGAAGTGCACGCTTCTCACTAGTTATTGCATCAGACACATATATTGATATTTGAAATTAGAAATGTTTATAATCTGCTGTTGCATTATTATTACGCACACTATACGTGGATGTAATTACGTATTACCTCGTGTGCGTTTGCTGCGAGCTATGCAGTCCTTTGTTCTTGTTTTTTTCGACGTTGCCGTCACCTCTTTTGTGAAAATATTCCCAATCTCAATGTGCTTTGAGCTGTTGTATAGAGATCTGCATTTTGACCCCGCAACCGATGTGCGTATAATTCGCGGACAAATGCAGTATCTAAACGTTATCAGCTAACAACGAGCATGAGAATACTTGCGCAATTGCAAACCTGTAAACACAACTAATGGCATTATTTTATAATTGCATTTGAATAAATTTCTTCTTTTTCTCTCAAATTATTTTACGTTTTACATTGTTACATATTACACGTACATCCTAAAATAAACCGATATATAATGGGTTAAATATTGTATTTTTAGTGCATGCACAGCTTGTTGATGTAATATATTAACATACAAAAGATGGAACTTACCCATGATTGTTATTAGTTTAATACATTCCATATTTCCAAAGAATTATAATAATTAATAATTATTAAGTTTTTATCTCTATGGCATGCACGGTCTGTTAGGTAATATAATATGACATCGGTTTTCGGTTATACACAAACCGAATTCTCTACAAAATACCAGAATCGACTGTCAATAATGTCATTAAAAAACTTTTTCTGTCTGCTTTATAATTTCTGCTTACATGTTGAGCCATTTTTAGCGTTTAATAGCTCGTGATAAAAGACTTCCATCGCTCGAACAATAATGTGCTTATTAGTTAAGAAAGGTTAGAGTATTCTACTGCCTGACAGAGATTCAATCATAGATCCAATTTTAAGAACTTATTCGTGTAATGTGCTAAAAATTGTTCGGGCAGACAAAAAGCAAGTGTTCAATAACATTTTCGCACAGTCTCGAGCACTTGTGGCACTGCTCCACGCATAACCTGGATAAAATACGTCCGACGGCCCTATTCACATTCTTTACAAAGGGCAGAAACTCTGGGTTGGATTTTGAAATAGAATACAGCACATATGAATTACCGTCCTTTGGTATTATTTCGGCTAAACCTGGTTTTTGAACACGTAAGACCGAAATCCGGGCTTCTGTGGTCGGATTTGTAATATGTCTACGGAGAATGCTCTTCCACTGCATTTTTGACAATAATATTTCTTCGTATATACATCAATAAGGTTGTCTATATGAAGCAATCTAAAATATATCTGGGATAAAACCTTGCCATTGGTGATCATTGTTTAAGAACCGCGTCAATCTATTCACGAACGCGTGTTTGGCCAAGTATTTACAAGGAAGCCTAAATAGCTATATAAGCTTTCTTAAATAAACACTTGTTTTCACTGAGTCAGTATCTAATGCCACGAGTGTAAAGTCAGTACTGGTAGACAATTTCAGTGACTGAATATGTTTAAGACAAAACCGGTGGGCGACCTCAAGCCTATTGATTGGCGTGCATATATTCCAAAGTTCGCATCTGTAAAGAGATTTAGGTAGGTATTATCGCTCCCTGGTATAATGTTTTAAGTGTCAGCGGATTAAATCCAATTTGATGTAGTCAACTATTTATAATATTTAAACACGTCCCCCGCAGTTTGTTGCCAGCGTCGTCTATTAATTTGGTCGTAGAAAGGGATTCGTTGCATTTTAAACCAAGATGAGTGTACAGTTTGACTTTCTTTAGTTGTTGCTATTCCATATACCATTTTGTTTCAAATCTTGACCGCGTATTGTCATTAAAGGCGGTCACACCACACTTGTCCGAGTTGTACTCAAACCGCCATTTCTTGGAGTATCTGTCACAAATGAATAACATACATTGCGGATCATGGGAGGAGGGTGATACTAGTATCATTTCGTCCGCGACGGTCGGTGCACATATGTTCATATTATAAATACATACTGAATCACTCTTTCTTCTAATAAAGGTCTGGTCAATCAATGTGCTGTCGAATAACTACCATGAACGCTGCAGAATTCCAAATGACATTTTTATGATAGAAATCGATGTCTCAATCTAAAATATGCATTTGGTGCACATTCATTCAAATATCTTTACAATATAATACACGATTTGAGGTAACTGACCAATTTTTAAAGCAATTTTCCGAATTTGACCTTGAAATGACATTGACCTTTGATGACCTTGATATTGATGTTCTATTGGTCTGCATTTATAAGAAAATACATATTAAATGGATATTCGATTATACTAATCAGTTTATTCCATGACAATAATACTAATGTGAGGTGAAACTGTTCTATTAGAGACTCCTTGACTAAATCACTCGTTTTTTGTAACAATGGTCTGGTCAATCCAAGTGCTGTAGAATTTCTATCATAAACGCTATAAAAGATCAAATGACATTTTTCTGTTGGAAATTAATGCTTAATTGTAGAAATATGCATTAAATGCACTTTCATTCATTTTTTTCATAAAATAATAAACGATTTGAGGTAAATAACGAATTTTTGAAGCATTTTTTAGCTATTGATCTTGAAATGACCTCGGCATTGACCTTTGGTGACTTTTATCATAACATTGTTTAAACACCCTCTTAGTGAACATTTGTTTTGATAAACATTGAAAATTCAAACTGTTGGCATCAAATAGTAATAGCAGTTATAATGAGACAAGGTGTTAAAACTAGCACTTCCTTTGGACGCCATCTTGGTTTTCATGGTTTCCAACCAGCTGTCCTACCTCGCTAAAATTGAACTTTGGGCACTCCTCTACAGGAATATGCAAAGAAACTGCATGGGCAAAAAATCCACATAAATTCCTCCAGGGACTAGACTAGATGTGATGTATGTCACGCAGGCTTTTGATGTCGTTTTTTGTAATGCTGATTTAGATGTGACACATTTTATCTTACATGTACAAGGTGGATGTTGATGAGACGTATGGAAAATATCGAGATTTGCTAATTAAATAAAGCTCAGCAATGAATATCATCACTGCTTTATAATTTGATTATTTAAAAATAATAAACACAAAGCGTATTATATACTACTTAGTAACTATATTTCATTTGCAAGTTTCCTGTATCAATATAATGTTTCCAGACACAATCGTATACATTTATTTAAGATATTCTTGCATTGTTGCGTGTGGTATTTACTCTGACGGACCCATCAACAAGTAAGAGTTCTGTGATTGATTTTTTCAGAAATAATACTTCTCCCATTTTGGAAAAACGTTCTCACGTGCTGAAGAGCAAGTTACAAACCACAACAAGCGATGCAGCTAAATTTAAACATTAATCAATAAAGGCAACAATCCAGTAACATGTTAATCAATGCCAAGGTGCTTAAGTGGTAAAACGTTGTCAAAACATTTACATTTCATACAACACTTTTTTTCATTACAAATCAAATTGTAGCACTGGTTTTACGAGCTATATATATATATATATATATATATATATATATATATATATATATATATATATATATATATATATATATATATATATATATATATATATATATATATATATATATATATATATATATATATATATATATATATATATATATATATATATATACATATATATATCGATACCCGTAAAGCGGTTACAACAAGTCTAGTACTCAACCAGCATTACTCAAACATAACCTTATTCAAGTTACGTTTTGCAACGCAGTAATGCAGTAATATAAGCACAATGTTTTAGTTCGTGCAATGTGGTGAAGGAGTGATGACATTATTTAAAAGGGACTATGTCGTGCAATGTGGTGAAGGAGTAATAATATTATTTAAAAGGGACTATGTCATCGAAAAGGGCACTAAGGGAGCAATTTTTTTTTTATTATTCTGAAAGTTTGATATTTATACTGGCATACAATAGCGGTTAAAACAGGGTATATATAATGGGGAAAGAGTTTACGCATTCTGAGATAAAAATCTATTTATAATTTGGGTCCTGCTTGTTTGGCCCTTTTCCTGTTTACATGTGGACGTCAGAATTAAGAGCATTTTAATTAACCATACTGTAGTTTACACGCTATTCATTACCAAGCATAACAGCGCCGTTGGTTCATGCGCTGTCTACTGTCATATATTCGTATGGCTCCTGAGTCGTGAGTTCGTTACCCGTTTGGTGTTTTCTTTTTTTCAGACTGTTTGCTAATATTGTTTCATCAAATATATTATTGTGTCTGGTTGCTTGATGACTTTTGATAACCTTTGGCATTTATTTTTTCTCTTTACATTTGCAAACATCAACGCTATCATTAACATATCAAGATTGTATTCTTTAACACGGAGTTTCGTACATAGAAAACACCAAAATTAGTCATTTGTGAAACATGACATTCGTGCAGCTTTAAATTCAGTTGTCGCCCGTTGCCAGGACTATGAAGAACGCTATTGTGATGATGGTCAATACGAAGAACACGACAAAGTTTATTCTATCCAAGAGCGTGGCAAATTCCTCGTATGAATGTTCATCTTGTTTTGCACCGTCTTCAACTTCCCAAGCTGGTGTGGTCTTCCCGTCCGTTACGTTCGTTTTCGTCTTTTTATTTGCTTTTGGCTCGTCTGGTTCTACTTCTGAAGAGTTATCAGGGTCCTCCGGTTTTCTAGGTTAAATGGACGCATAAGAAATATTCAAAATTAGCTAGAAAGGAAATATATGACGTAAGAAAAATACTTCGGCTGCACTTGCGTAAAATATATTTAATTGAGAAAACGTTGAACACATACGTGTGAAAGGAAACTTTTGCCAAAATTCGCATGAACTGCTGCAATCGCCGCGAGGGTTTGTAGCCTTTGGCATGGAAGTCATGGATTCGACAGGTCACTACAGTCAGGAACGTTTCCAGGGTGCTGATGATGAATGTCACGAGTAAATACACACCTGTAAAAAGAAATTGTATTCTTGTGAATAACGCGTGCGTATAAAATGGATTTCGTATAACATAGAAATAAATGACAGACTTAGTTGTATAGAGAATATAGGTTTGTTTTGAATATGGAGAAGTTGATCTCTCGAGGCTTAGAACACACTTGATGATCGAGCCAAGCAAGATTAACTACACTAATCTTAGTATTATATTTATCCCATCATCTTGTCTTCCATACTATATAAAAACAAATGTATAACAAACTGTGGAATTCATAAACTAGTAGTACAACTACTTTTACTAGTACTGAATACAAAATGTACGAATTGTAATAATAAAGTAGTCCAGGGATTCTTGAATACAATTAACAAAACTTAGGCTGTTGACAAGTTTCATTGTATATGTTTGTGTTATTACTACAAAATATAATCGAATAGTAACTTTTACAATGAAAAGGACCTTCAAAGTTAACAAAGACCCAACTGCGTAATGATCCTCACAATTAATCTATAAATATATCAATACACAATAAATGACCATGACCTTTCTGCTCGTTTTCAAAAACTCTTAAACTAAGCACATGTGTGACTGCAAAGCTGATCTGATTGTTTCGGAAAAAAATGTTTGCGTATTTTAAAAACAATGTGTGTATATTATCTTCTAATGACTGACCAGAAAATGCAATCGGCAAAAGTAAAGAATGCGACTGTGTCGTGCTACGGAATAGAAAACGTAGTCCGTGCAAGCGACAAGCATATTTCCACAGTGTGGAAATACAGCTAAGTTTATCCCCCGGGGTGTTATTTCGTCTGTGTGAGCATTTTTCATATAATTGTGAAATCGTTTAGTTTTGGGAGAACAAGCATCAATAGCACAGTTTTTTAGAGCAATTTCATTTGTTTTTATATCACTTTAAATTTAAATAATGTTATAGCTGGTTATATTTATTTTTTTTTGTTTTCTAATGATCGTTTGATTTTGGTCGGTGGCGGCGATTTGTTTTATACATATTCATACGAGAGTTACTATCTTTAATTTGATTCACTTCATACGAGATATACCCTATCCAATTTGAGTCAAAACAATAGAGACATTACACAATCAAATATGCATTTGATTAATATAATGAAATCTTTTATAGCTGCTATAGTCTAACATGAATGCTCTAAAGTAAGTGTTATATTTGGCTGTACAGATAGGTAATTGGCACGTACTGAGAATACAAACATGTGTAGCTGTTGTGGGAATATACGCTGAAATGTAAGACATGGTCACAGACATGGATAACATCACAGTCAGTGTGAAGCCGTTCTTCTCCCCACTTTCGACCGGCAAGATGAAGACGAACGGTCCCAGTATGGCCAGGAACAAAATGGGCATCATCATGTTCAGCAAATAATAGTTGTATTTTCTTTTGAGTGTTATGTTAAATTGAACTGCAGAACTTGCGTGTCCCATAACTGATCTGAAAAAAAAATAAAGCGTGGGCTGGTATTCACAGGGGGAAATTTCTTAAATTAGTAAAATTCCTTAAGTCTCCAGCTGTTTCTTGTATGGGTCGTTTTCCATTAAAAAGTATCAAACTAATAAATATTGCTAAGATATTTCATAGTTTACCCTGATGTAAACAGAAATCATTGGATTTCCCATAGAGAATTTGATAAGAAATTTTCACTTCAGTACAACTTAAGTAAAGATTTCTCTTAAGAGCTTTGTGAATACCGACCCTGTTTGTAATGTATTTTTTGTCCAAATCATAAGAAAACAAACTATTACATATAATTTCGTATCAAATAGAATATCTGTAAGGGTTTGAAGTCATAAAAAAAGCTAAAAATATTTTTTCGTTAAATATTTAAAATACAGACGATTCCTGATGCCTCGATCTCGCTTGTCTCCAATTTCTTGTTGGCTCGAAGTTTCCTTGAGGGACGGATATTTTATTGTTATATATTCATATAAGTTTCTGTAATTTGGATCAAATTTTCCGATGGCTCGAAGTGTTTTTGTCACGCTCCAGTTTTCACATATTTAATCGTTGGTTTGGCTCAAACACGCTTCGGTCGCATCGAGACGTTATTTTTTTTTTTATAGATTTTCTTTGCGCGTGTTGAGAAAAAGGAATAATTGATTTCACAGCTTTCACAAACTGTAAATAAATAACATTAATGAAATATAAAAATAAATTTGTATTTCTACTAATTACCATTGTATCGATCTGAAAGCTCTTGAATTGGAGTTAAGAAAATAAGGCAGACAAATTTCCGCTCGTATAAGTACACATTCTTGAACTCAGTTCAGAGGCGGTATTTACAAAGCATCTTAAGTTAAATTTTATCCTTATCCGTAAATGTGGAAATTTCCTTAACTGTATAATTCCATAAAAAAACAACAAGTAAGCATTAAGTAACACTTCAAAACAGCATCATTATGAAAGAGTTATTTGAGCAATATCAACAACATATGCGTCTGTTTATTAAGTTAAGAAATATAGTACATTCAAAGTTTGCACTTAAGTGAAAATATTTAAGAAATTACTTAAAATGCTTTGTAAATACCAGCCCAGTTCTAAGTTTCGATGGCTCGATGTTTCCTTGGCAGTTACTGAGACTTGAACCCAACGGCAGTCGGCTGTAGAGTGTAGTACTTAGGTAGGATTGTCAATTTTCATAGACAACAAGGGAACATCTGAGCAAGGGTTTGTTCGAATACATAAATTTTGTTTTATAGCCTCACTTGGAAGTGTTTGACAAGGTATCTTTCACTATCTCCCATTCACCGTTTTCAAAGTACAGGTCGAAATTAATGCCCTTCAATTCAGTGTGCAATTCTACCTCATTGGCTTCGTACGACCACGTGGAAACCTGCAAAGTAAATATATCGCCACCTAAGGATTACAAGGGGCCTGTCTAACACGTGTTATAGAAGCAGATAGGCCCTTGTTATACTAAGGTGGCGAACTATGAAGTCCTTTTATTCGAAATCAACCTAAGCTTTATAAAGTAACACATTTGTCCGTTCAATGAGAGCATTCTTCAAACGTTATTATTATTTTACTCCATTACACAAAATATATCTCAGATTCTGACTACTAGTACGCGTTGGCAATTAGAAATGAATACAACTCTACAGTATGACTGCAACGTGGTTTCAATCACAAACAAACTCGTATACAATTAATAACCAAAGTTGCACATGATTGTGTTCGTTTGTCAATTAAAAACTTAACATTGACAATTATGTGTATATATTCGGCAACAACTACATATAGGGCTTAATGGACTAGGTAGGCCTACGTTCTGTGCGTCTGTGGATGTTAACTAACTTTGTTACATTTTGTTGGTGCACATAGCGTCGTAAGTGGTGATTACTTGGTAAACCCTACGTAGATATAGTACGCTTAACTTAAGAAGCATACACAGCTTTCAAATATAAATGAAATGTTCTCAACTTTTGACATTTGCATCGATACCCGAAACCCGTATTTTACAAACCACTATCGTGCATTCTTGTTTGTCGAATGGATAGTATGCAATGTTGACGTCGCAAATGGCATTGAACGTTACAGGCGCCACCCAGACGATAGTTCCGGTATACAATGCTGTGACTCTGAGGCTTGCTGCGTTACTGTTGTCACTGATAACGGCCAATGCATCAGCCCTGTCAATTACAAAAACAAGATGGCGTCCTGTAACGAGGTCAAATTACACCAAAACGGAAGTCACATCCTCAGGGTTACATGCTGTCAGTTAGATAATAAACACATAGGGTTCAGTGTTTAATGCATATGATTTTTAAATACAGTTTAAATGATATGTTTTGGTATCAATGTAAATGTATATATGTAAGAAATAAGAAAAAAGACAGTTTTAGGCACTACTTTATCTTAAATGGTTCCCAGCTTCATAACTTTTGGCCCATGTATTCATGCACAAAATGGCAGCCCCCATGCCTGTCAAAACCGGTGTGTTTATTCTAAGGTAAATATGTTGAGTTACAACGTATACAAATTTTTGACATGCTGTTTATTCAAAAGGTTATGGCCTTATCTGTCCAACAATGTATGGTGATATATTGGGAAGTCGCTTGGTCATGGTGAAAATTTAGATAAAACATTGAATATTTTATATGTAACAATGAAGGAATTTATTTGCGCATGCGTAACCACGAAGTTAACAAAATAAACGAGTCTAATTATGCAGACTAAAGTGTGTATGTACGATCTTTTATATCTATAAGTTTCAAAAAAGCAGATAAAGGTAACAACAACACCTGAAAGCAAATAAAAAAACAACATACAAAGAAGAAAACGCTTCAATATGGAATAAATCAACAAGTGCAAGTGTCGAGTTGGCATCGTTTATTAGTGTTGTGTAACCGAAACCAACTGTCAAGTCAACGTATATACATGTATTTGAGGTTCCGTTTATTTGGTGATACATGATACGTTTATATAATATTTATACAAAACAATAATATTTAATTTGTTTATATATATTACGATTACTGACTCGATTTCAGTAGCTTTTTGCTCCATGTTATAACAACAAAATACAGCTTTAACTAACTGTATGCAAAGAAAGCATACGCATCTCACGCAATTCGAACAAGATACTGCATATCACTGTTAAAAAAAAAAAAATAATAATAATAATAATAACACCAGTTAACTGTGTTAAGAATTACACATTATTGATATTTATATGTACTTCTTCCAACTTTCAGAAGAAAGCAGCATGCTACGTACGCATTGTGTAAAACAAGTGTCGGGCTCCAGATGTCAGAGAGGAATGGGTATATCGTCTCAGTCGCGTAGGTATTGGAGTCCCATGCAAGGCGGCTATCATCCCATTTCTGAGAAAATGATTTTTTCCGGGTTAAGGTCATATTGTTTATACATATAACAATCCATATTATCAATTTATGATGAATGCAAACAGTTTAGTTAACGTTCTAAATGTTAAGACTTTAATATGTGTAAACATGTATTATATGTACGATAAAATAAATCTGGAATCAGCGTCGAGTACGCAATTTAATGCGATATTTTGATTAACATGTTTCCACTTAAACACATCTTTTTAATACAGCTAGAGAATTACGTGTTTATCTCGAATCCTGTTATCTATCATATGAAATCGTAAAACCAATTTGCAGATTTCACGCTGACAACAATTCTACTTAGATAACGGTCAAAAATGCAAAGTGAAGCCCCATTCTCATCGTCAGGGTGCTAGTCCCGGCCTTAACCGTAAATGTACTGCCATGTCCCGAGTACATGCGGGGTTTAACCCTCTGATAAACCGGCTCATACCGGTCCACCGGTAGATAGATAAAAAGCCGGGGTTCACCACAGTCCACATCAAACCGGTATGCTATGGTTAACCACGGTAGATGGAGAGCTGAGACCGGGACCTGCCCCGGAATGTACCGGCATTGCCCAGGAAATCCCAGGATTTAGCCAGTTCTTGATACCTTTCCGAGTGAGTCCCGGTTGTATTAAACATATCAAACATTTTAAAACATCCGGGGATGTTAGCCGGATCAAAAGGGTTCATCCAGGTTTGCCCAGGATGCTCACGGTACTGCCAGGGTTGTTCTCCCGGTTTGACAGGGTTTCCCTCAGATCCCTAACCAGGACTTATCAGGATTGGCAAACCGGGACAGTAAAATGGGGCTTAAAGTTGGTCTTCAGTTTTGATTATTTTGTTATCACTATTTGGTTCATAAACATATTACGTACCACTAAAAGAAATCCAATCATCTCAAATTCTTGTGAAACGATATCCTGAAATATACGGATATGAATGTTCAACAAACGGAGTTTGAAATACTAGTAAAACACTTGAAATAACAATATAATTATAGTAAATGGGCAATAAATACATATCTCACTTCCTAGATAAATGACGCGAGCAGATGAGGCTAAGAATGGTCACGTGACCATGGGGTATTTTCCATACACCATGTCTATATTTCAATACCCCATAGAAGTCTAATAACGCAGTCTAATAACGGCCTTTGGTTTATTTTCGCGACGTCATTGTAAGTGTTACGTGTTATTATGTACGCTTTTCTACTGTTTTATTTTCAAGTGATATTAATTAAAAGAAACCAGCGAAAGGTAGTCGGTGAGATATATTCGTTACACTGTTAGTAACTGAGTGTGTATAGGATATACACCCTCAGTGGCTTCATAACCTACTCGAGTTCGAGTATGGCATTAAGCCATAGAGGGTGTATATCCCATACACACTCAGTTACTAACAGTGTAACTAATAACATCACGAGGTACCGAAACGCAATACGAAAGAAGAAAGAAACGATTGTTTGTTGAGGCAGTTTTAACAAAGTCATTATGGGAAATAAATTATTGTAAAGAAATTTAACGTTGGGTATAGATATAGACCTGTTTTATTTCAGTTAAATGCTCTAATATAGATCTACCTTTTAATTCGATGTATTTAAAATATTTTTGGGGATTTCGATCTAATTCGGCTTTTCAGTCGATAGACAGTATTCACTGGAAAAGGCGTTTCTAATAAGAATGACAGACAATCAAATTCATGTATGATTAATGCATTGTACTCTAGAATATGGATTGTAGAGAAGAGATGTTATATATGCACAATCACCCCTAAATCGTCCTGGATCGAAATAAAAATGGTCATGAATTTGGAGGCGATGTATTGCACAAGAAACTAATCCAACATTTTAAATGCATACGTTTTTGAATGCTAGCATAACTGTGTTCTTCGTCGGTTTTAAGTGCTTTCGATTTTAAATTTATTTAACATTACATGATGTTAGTAATGTTGCATTTTTATGTAGATCTTTACGTAGTTGTTAATTTTGCAAAGAATACGTGAAAAGCTAATGACTGAATCGGAATCTGATTGTTAAGAAAATAGCCATGATTCACAAATGTAGTTTTTGACATATCGAAATATGGTAGAATTTTCATCATCGTCAAGATTTGTATTGAAGAATAAAATGACATTGAGGTCTACGTTGCGACTAATATTAGAAACATTGTTAATTAGTTCAGTGCGTATTACGTTTTGATATGAAATACAAGTGGTTCTTGGGTTCAATAGCGCCCACGGAACACAGTGGAGAATCCGCGACATTTCTTGCGTATATATGTTCATTTAGCGCACTTGATTTAGTTCTTAACCGCGTGTGAAGTATTTGCAGATAACGCTTACCAACATAATAGTATGATGGTGTTTTACTTAATTTCGGTTAAGCTTATATTTTAAGTTAATCAGCAAGTCGCTATTTTTTACTTCTTCTGATAAAGTCTTCCATTTTTGAATAACTGCGTGTAGATATGAATTGCGATCAAGAGTGGAATAATTAAGTTTCTGATGTTCGCGACTCATTAGCGTTTCGAAGATTATACCTAGAAACAGATCCAATATGTTGGGGTAACAGGTTAATCAAATACTGTGGTGTACGTAAATTGTGCATTGTATAAAATAATAAAAGTTGATGTTTATCGCGTCGATCTTGCAGCGGTTCCCAATTTATTTCTTGATGCAATTCAGTTAGGGAAACCAAGTTTGATGACCCACATGCAATCCGTGCCGCTTCATTTTGAATTTTATCTAGTTAGTGTTTTTCTGCCTGGGTTCAATTATCCCATATTATTTTATCTAGTTCGTGTTTTTTCTGCCTGGGTTCATTTATCCCATATTACATCTGAATATACTACTAACGGGCGAATAAAGGAAATGTAAAGTGTTTCGAGCGACTTTCGGTCAAGTTTAAATCTCATAATACTAATTCGACTCCAACAATTGTGTACCTACTTGTATATATTTATTTGTACATTTTGTATATACATGTACGTGTATATAATTACTCAACTTAAATATTTTGTCAAACTACTGTTAATTTTATATAGGATATTACCTTATATGTATATCTGTTGAGGATTTAAATAATGTTACAAAAACTTGTGTTTCGATTCCGTTGCATGTTTAGTGCAATTAAATACGAGTACGTTTAAACCAAAAACACTTATATGAATAAAACTGGGTCACCGCCTTGGAACGGTCAATGCAAAGCATTGAATACTTACCAATGCTACTATGCCCATTAGCCCAAGATCAACGCTTACTTCCGTCAGACCAGCAGGTCTAAACGCTTTCAGGTAACTAGACGACAGGGCGGTCCATAGAGAGCTGATCTGAGTCAGATTGTATGAGTATGACGTACCCCCTGAACCTCCTGCACCCCCTGGGGGTTGTGCCGTGCACGTATTAAAGACAACAACGAGTCCTGAAATGAGGATGTCATCTTGTCTAAGAACAAATTGTTACGGTAAGTTATAAAAATAATTGCAATATGTAATGTTTTAGTATGTTGTATTTTAATATTACAGAATTTACAAATTAATTTTAAAAATGTGGCGCGTCGTGAGAAAACCGGTCTTAATGCATGTGCGTAAAGTGGCGTCCCGGATTAGCCTGTGCAGTCCGCACAGGCTAATTCGGGACGGCACTTTCCGCTTTTATGGTATTTTCTGTTTCAAGGAAGTCTCTTCTAAACATAAATACACTGTATGCGGAAAGTGCCGTCCCGGATTAGCCTGTGCGGACTGCACAGGCTAATCCGAGACGACACTTTACGCACATGCATTAAGTCCGGTTTTCCCACGACGCGCCACAATTTTAGTTCATTCATACAGCCACAAACTTACATAAACGAAAAAGGTTTAAAATGTGATTGTAAAATAACGACTTTTATTTCTATTACAATGCTTTCAGTACATCAGTGTAGCCTTTTTTCAAATCAATTTAATGACGATTCTTCATCTAAATCGTAGGATTTACACATATTCGTTCAACTTGCAGATTGGTAAAGCCAAACACTGAATGTCTTATGAGAAATCAATGGATATTTTATACGTATTATTAGAAATAACAGTGGCGGTTGATTGTGAACTACACTGTATTTGAAAATGCCCTGATGTAAGGATTTAAACACTAAAATCCATTCGCACATGGAACGCTATGGTCACAATCAAACGCTCTGTTATATTGTTTTCTGTAAACGTTAACAATTTACCAATAATGAATATCCCATTGACGTCTAATGATTTTAAAGGAACCATATTTAGAAATTGGTTTGTTACAAAGTATTTAATAAAAACACAATTGCATAAAAATATGGCCATTACAGAGTTTTATGTAACTTATGTTTTTAAAATATAACACACATAACAAAATTACACTACTGGCAAAAAACCTATCTTAATATGTTCAGAAAGACTTAAGACGTGTTATAATATGTGTCAGTGAAAGAAAGCAACTTAGCAATAAAACAAAACTGTATATAAGACCATTGCAAACCGGTTAATTAGGACTAAAAAATACCAATTAAATATTTAAATACCTGTAGATAGTTTTTTATGAAATGGTCAGAGTTAAGTGAATCGTTACAAATAAAATAATTAAATTGTTAGTATTATAAATATTATAATTGCTGTACAAATGATTAAAAATCTTTGTTATCAAATAATCAAATGAATTAAAAAAATATTTACCTAAAAGCACTAATCCTTTCATTTTCAATGTAATGTAATTGTAATAAATCAGTGGTGATTTCTGATTTCTTTCACTGACCAAATGTACACCTGAGCTGGTCTTTAAATGTTGGTCGTATTGATCTATTGGTCACGATAGGTATTTCAGTCAGTGTTGATCCCTTTTACGAACGCATACAAAATTAATCCCACTTAAGAATATTAACACGTTCATCTACATGTTTACAGGCTAATCTGCATTCGTATTATTGAGTATAATAACATATATCGTTAGTATGTAAATAAATAAAAATTATCGAACTGGTCAGCATGAAATTTCGTCAGTAATAAGAGTGACAAGCTATTTGACATGCACTATTGACTATCGAATGTAATTCCATTTATCTCTGTTAGTAATGTTAATAAATGCATATTATGCTTTTTTTTATTAAACGTTGCATTTGATCATACCTTGAGAAATATAATATTATCTACATGGTCAATCTTATGTAATAGATATAAGTCGAAAACTGCCCATTATGTAAAATATCGGACTGTCTGCGGCGCGTAGCCTAACTAGTTTTAATTATATTAGCAATATTTATAGGTTTAAATTGCACATAAAGTTACCTTTTATCAAAATACAAAACACATGTAACCTTTATGATTTAAAATAGCCCCCAAAAAGCTCTTTATTAAATCAGTACACACATCACGAGTTCCACGTGTTTTTCGATGTTTTTGTTTTCATCTTAAAATTGTTTCTAGATCTATATCTGTTATATGCCCAATTACCATAATTTCGTGGGTTACCATAATTTCGTGGCCGTTTAAAACTAATAGAATTTTCACTCGTGCGTCCGAAAACATCGTCCGAATTACTATAACCGTTAAGTGAATTGTATATTGTTACAGTATCTGAAAGGAAATCCTGTTAAATGTCGACCAGTAAGTGACTTGGTCATTTAAATCACCAATTAATGACATTAAAGACACAAATTATTCACTATCGTACAACTATTTTGGAATTAAATTCATGAAATTTCGTTCTAAAAAATCGTATATTTAGAACAGTTTTCCGAGAATAATTGCATGTATGATTATCTCCCTTGTGTTTATTTCTCTCTGGAATTTTGCTATTATAGATTTAAAAAAATCCATAAACAGTCCCCCTTCCCTAAATTTTACTGACATTTTCAAACTGTTAACTTGTGAGCATTCCTACCCACGAATCGCTGCGTGCAATTTTATCATTTATTTAATATTTACGAACAACAACTAACACAATATAAATATTTATAGATTCATGAAGCCTAAAGTTAAACCTGCACACACAAAAATGAACAATGTGTAGATTTCGTCAGGCCCATATTGTTACCTTTTAAAAAATATGATAAGGACTGTGTATTTTTAATGATAAAATTTCAAAAACACTGGTTTTCAGCAAGATGTTCGTTCTTTGATCAGCACAGGCTCCAGCACAAGCAAAGTGAAAGTAAATTGCTGCTGTAAACACTCTTTCCCAACCCAAGTAGGCCAGCCAATCAGAACCCACGAAATTATGAGAAGCTTCCAGACGATACAGATCAGCAGGGTCAGGAACAATAACATAACATATACATGATCTGGCAACAAAAATTGGTATTTTATTTACTTTGTTTGCAAAGAGCACATTGCAAATTGTGTTTTATCCAACTCAGTGGTGAGATAACAGAATGTATTAACGCGCATGCGCCAAAATCGTAAATAATACCCACGAAATTAGGGCGATACGGCATATATTGTACGTTGATATAAATATTTGATGCTTTGAGGATCAGTATTAAAGCGAGTATAATGATATCATATGTTTTATATTTTATACGTTTTATAGAATTCTATAGAAAATAATCGTTTAGTTAATGCTATGTGGTGAATGAGTGGAGAATACCAGTGAATGATAACCCGATCATTTCACTCTAGGTCAAGTAAAATGATAACATTTGATCATTTCACTCTGGGTTATATGGAACTACTTCTTACATTTTTAAGTATGTGAATAGCCTTATCGTCAGCGTTAACAGCGGCCTTTTTAAACAACAGAAAAACACATAATACAATTCAATAAAATTACAATTAAGCAACAACGACGCAGAAACTATTCCACTATTTTCCCACCACAACAGCGAGTAACAATTTTATAATCATTATGACGTCATATTTATGACGTCAGACTACACAAATTTGAGACGCCTCAGCATATCTCGCGCATTTTTTTTAATTTATCGTTCAAAAGCATGAATTAAAAAAAAATGTTGATTTCAGAGTAAGATCGTATTTTATTTCAGTTTTGGTCGTAGAGAATATGGTGTATATGACCACTCATGAAATTAAATACGATCTTACACTGAAACCAATAAATATCCTCTAGAATCTATATAATTCTATAGAAAATGTTCTTGAATCGGTATATTTCTTTCGAATTCCAGTAAATAAATAATATTGTTATACAATAGTTGTTTATACTGACAAATATAACACATGTGCTTACTAGGCATTACGACATAATTTCTCACAGAAACGTATTTTGTGTAGCTGTATATGACCTTGTTAAATTTCTAAACGTTTTGATAAACGATACACATTTAAAACATATTCAACAAGTCCATTACGAATTAATGTCATAAACGTTCAGACTCCAGTTTACTTACATTTATCATACCACTATGCTGATATCGGCCTGATACAAAGGTGTCTGGTATATAGAGAATAACAGGTTACTGCCTGGTCGTGTGTAATATATCAGGTGAGGCTTAGAATAATATAACGGCGAGGCTTGTCGAGCCGTTATTTTATTCGTGCCGAACCTGATATATTACATAAGACCAGGCAGTAACCTGTTTTTCTATTTATCATACCACATTTTTCGTAAAATATCACCAAACGAGCTGATTTTTATATATATTTAAAAACTAAGAACGGCGCTGATTTCGCTGAGCCGACTTTTACACGTTCACGTACATGTAGTTATGGATTTCTAAAAGTTGACTGCATAATACCTCTTATTATTAACATTTCGTAATGATAAGTGAACTGTTTTCACTACGAATACATAGATTACACGCATACTCATTCATAAAATACTGAAAATGCGACCTAAAATGGATTGCAACGATCAATTTTATCGGAGAACACACAACGCCGAATTGTTTGGAGACGCCATGTTGGAGTTGTGTATTGAAATTGACATTTCCAAGATCGTGTCAATATTGACAGTATTTCACTATAGTGTGTTCAATTTTTGGTAATAATGTTTTTGGTTCAACATAAACTGATGCAGTGTAGTGACTTTTTGTGCATTTATTATGAATGTATTGAAATAAATTTGTATGGATGATTTATTGTGTTCCATAGATGACGTCATATCACTACCAAAGTGCGGGTTTATGTGAATATTTAAAAAAAATAACGTTTTTGTAATTTATGACGAATAAAAATAATACACTATATACGTTCTTGGTATCAAATTGTTTGTTTTGTTGAATCTGATATATTTTTACTGAAACTGTTGACTTTATAGTTGTTTAATAATATGACGTACAAGAATATGACGTACCTCGAAACATTGACTGATATAAACGCTACTGACCTGATATAAAAAAATATATCAGGCACCTTTGTATCAGGCCGATATCAGCATAGCGGTATGATAAAGTTTTATATCAGGTCTGTAGCGTTTAATATCAGTCAATGTTTGGAGGTACGTCATATTACTCGAAATCAACTTCTTAGTCAACATTTTCAGTACCACTGAATCAGTTTCAACAAAACAAACAATTGGATGCTATGAACGTATATAGTTTATAATTTTATATGTCATAAATCACAAAAACGTTATTTGTTTAATATTCACATGAACCCGCACTTTTGGTAGTGATATGACGTCATAAATGGATCATTAAATCATCCATACACAATTATTTCAATACATTTAAAATAAATGCACTAAAAGTCACTACATATAATCATATGCATATTTTTTTTTTTTAATACGTATATTTTTTTCGAACCAAAAGCATTTTTACCAAAATATAAACACACTTTTGTGAATATTGACACGATCTTGAAAATGTCAATTTCAATTTAAACCTCCAAAATGGCGTCTCCGAACAATTAGACTTGTGTTCTCCGGTGAAATTGATCGTTGCAATCCATTACAGTTTGCATTTACATTATTATATGAATGAACATGCATGTAATTTATGTATTCATAGTGAGAACGAAATGTTAATAATAAGGTATTATCCAGTCTACATCCATAACTACATGTACGTGAACGTGTAATAACCGGCTCAGTAAAATCAGCGCCGCTCTTAGTTTTTAAATATAAAAAATCTGCTCGTTAGTATAATTATAAGAAAAATGTGGTATGATAAATATTAACATCACCTAGTCTTGTGTAATATATCAGGTTCGGCACGTATAAATATTATTCGAAGCCTCACCTGATATATTACACAGGACCAGGCAGCAACCTGTTAGACTGGAGACAGCCAGGCCAATCTGTTTATCACGAATAAAAGTGCACGTATTTCGATGGATTTTAAGCGGCTTAAACGTGATTAGGATTGATATTAAAGCACTAATTTTTAAATAGTTACAAAAAAAAGAAAGGGTAATAGGCGCTAATCATTATTAAGTATTAATAAGGTAAACTTCTATGGGGTTTAATCTGTATATTTAGAAAGACCATTCGATCAAAGGTGGGGATTTAAGTTTACCCTTACATAAATCGTGCGGCGCGTGTGTGTGGGTATTTTATATAAGAAATGACTAAGAAATGGTCAACGTTAACTGTTTAATTGGCGACATTTAATGCATAACGTAAAGGGCATTATGACAATTATGGACATTCGTTTAGATTTAATTAAACGGCTAAAATTCTGACGCAAAAATGTTCCTACAAGGATCACCACAGTGTGCAACGCCATTTTTGGGTAAATAACATCAAGAGCTCAATGGCATTAAATAACCGTGAAACTGACAGCAACATCTATTCACACTGTGCGGTAAAAGAGCCGAACATGCTAATGAACGATATCCTGCTCATTTCACCGTTGGCCCAGGGAAAGGACAACATTTGATCATTCCACTTTGGATTTTATCTCATCGTCAGGCCTGCATTGACGAAATAACACCCCGTGGGATACATTTAGCTGTATTTCAACCCTGTGGAAACAGCAAACACGCACAGTATAATGACGTCATTTTGTTGTTTATCGTGACGTAAGTTTATGTTTTTCGTGTTATTAAGTGTTTTCTTTCGTTCATTTTCAAAATAAAGACAGACAATAATGGGATAAATAGAATGCCAAGTAAGTGTTGATTAAAGATAAGTTTATTTGCTCTGCACGAAAACGTGAACTACTCGCCAAAGCTCGTGGTTCAGGTTTTCTAAGCCTCACTAAATAATCTTATCTTTATTAAAGACTAACCTAGTATTCTCTATTTATTGAACTACTTTTAAAATTATGTCCTAATTTGTAGTATTTAAATTTGAATTCATCGGCAATATATACGTCGGCTTTCTTAATCAAATGCCTACACCACATGAACGTCAATAAAATATCATTTAGGCCAGACTTTTTTTATTTCTTAGTTCTCGGACATTTTTTGGAAAAGCGTCCGGTTGGCGGAGGGAACAAAATATAAAAAATATATAAAAAAAACAACAACACATAATTGAGTAAATTAATGACTAGAATTTCACAAATGGAAATGGGCAGTGATATTAAAATCGTAATGCTTTATTACTTACAAAAATCATATTACACAACATTAACTTAATCACTGCATGATAACCATGACATTAATATATTTATTTATTTTTGCATTCCGTGTAACAGGTTGAAACCCTTTCACAAGGTCATGTTTACGATATCGGTTACATTCTACATTTTTTTTTTTTTTTATTTTGCTTTAAGGAAAAAATCGGGTCGGCGGATCCGAGAACCAAGAAATCAAAAAACTCTCGCCTTAGCGACGACGACGCAGATAGTAAAGTAGATGTACTCTTTTTCAATCATAACAATGCTTGACAATTATGGAATCGTTACCGACGTCAAAGTAAACCAACTTTTCAATCAAGTTTAAACTCACCGCGGGGTAAAATAGAACATTTAGATCGTATTTTATGTTATTCATCGTCATAGACACTTACATCTCTCGTGAAATATTGTATATATCCTCTCATTTAAAGTGTGTATATATGTACGATCTTTCATATCAATTATTTACCAAAAAAAAGCAGCTAAATGTGACAATAAACTTGAAAGCAAACAGAAAAACATTTTTTTTAAAAGGCGAAGGAAACACTTCAATATGGAATAAATCAACATGTACTAGTGTCGAGTTTTTGCATCGTATATTAGTGTTGTGTAACATGAACCAACTGTCAAGTCAACGTATATACAATGTACATGTATGAGAGTTTCCGTCTGTACAGACAAAAACTATTTTGTGATTAAAAACTAGCTTATTGTGCGTTTAAAAGCAATGTTTGTTCTCCACTTTTATTCCATTTTAAATAGAAATATATATGTTACTTAACTTTATTTGGTTTATTGTATTTATGCCACTATATCTTTTGTAAGATTCTACATACACACTTTAATAAAATACGATCTTACACTAAAATCAACAAATACGAGTATCGTCTATTCGATACAAATTTTCTAGTTTAGACGATCGCTAGTCGAGTCCAAACAAACCATGCATTCTCCTTCTAGAAGCAGTCTGTTGGAGCAAACGCGTGGACTTACATCGCTTGCAATGTACGCATACACTGTTTGACATCAATTCATCATCTTTACGTTTAGCCTGATGACGCCTAATTCATCCATGAAATATGCCAAACAATAGTTCGTGTATATCTCTTTAATACTCAAACATTATTGCTACCCGGATAAATTTATGAGGTCTTTAATAAATACACTATTTGAACCTGATGACATTTTTACCACTAGTATAGTTTAAATTGCTCACAGAAAAAAAAAATGTTTCTGCATTAAAACATACGCTCAACAAAAGTTATAACGCACCAAATAGAAATTTTCTCTATCTATAAAGAATTTCAGCTGTGCCATGGTAAACACGAAATTCTTTCGTATTTTTTCCAATATTTCGGTATGAACACATCCACTGAAATAATCATAGCTGACATTTCCAGCTGAAATTCTTATTTATAAAGAAAATGCAACAATTCCCATGTATTTCCAGTTGGTGCGTTAAAACTTTTGTTGAGTGTATATAGTCTTAGGATCAAAGGTACTCTGTCAACGAAAAATTGGCTTCCTATTGCTCTAAACATTATATTATTTGATAGAAATGCGATTAACTAAGACATGAGCATGAACTAAATAAAAAATAATATGATACATAATAAGATATTTCATTAAAACTAATTAGCAAAAATGTCTGAAAAAATTAAAACCCCAAGCTAGTATCGAACTCACGACTTAGGAGACATATGAATAAATGACAGCAGTCAGCGCTTTAACCATCTGCGCTATCATGCTTGGTAAGGTGTCGTGTGCATACTATGGCATACTATACATAATGCTCACAATTCTGACGTTAAAAGGTAAACAGGAAAAGGGCCAAACAAACACAAACCATGTTATAAATTGATTTTTATCTCAGAATGTGTACACTCTTTTTCAATTATATATACCCTGTTTTATCTGTAATTATTTGCCAGTATTAATATCTAATTTTCTTTTTTTTCTTCATAAATTTCCCCCTTGAGGCCCTTTTCGATGACATAGTCCCTTTAAAACACCCTCGTGACCCACAAACCGAATCAGACATGTATTTCTAATTGTATTAATTAGATACAAACTTATTTTATAAACCGATAGCAATATGGATTTACTAGTACGGTATCTATGTACTAAACAAAGTGTATTGAGGTACAAAAATGCGTGGTTTAACGGTACTATAATTACAAAACATAGGTTTCCTACTGCACAATTAATAATATAAGATGATAAAAATGCGCTAAGGCATGTGCATTAAATAAAGAATACATTATATAATACATAATAAGGTAATTGAGAAACACAAATCAGCAAAATGTTTGGAAAAAAATAATAAAACCCTAAGCGGGCACTGAACACACGATTAATGCGTCATACATGTAAGAAGAAATCGCAGTATACAGCGCTTTAACCGATTGCGCTTCGTAAAAAATCATGTGTAAACTATGGTTAGACAAAACAATCTGAAGTAAACATGAAAAATGCCAAACAAACACGACATATATTAAAATTTATCTAAATCTCAAACTGCATAAACTCTTTTCCCATTATATATACCTTATTTTTACCTTTAATATATACCAATAATTATATCTTAATTGCATACTTTTTTAAAGAAATTGCCCCTTGAGGCCCTTTTCGTATACATAGTCCCTTTACAACTTACAACTTAAAGGGACTATGTCATCGAAAACGGCCTCAAGGGGCAATTTCTTTTTTTTTAAATCTGAAATTTAGATATTAATACTGGCATATAATAACAGGGTATAAATATTGAGAAAAGAGCGTACGCATTATGAGATAAAAAAATCAATTTATAATATAGGTTGTGTATGTCTTGCCCTTTGCCTGCTTATATTTTGACGTGAGCAGTTTGTATAACTATAGTTTACAAACGACACATTACCAAGCATGATAACGCAGTTGGTTAAAGCGCTGTCTACTGTAAATACGTCCCATGGCTCCTAAGTCGTGAGTTCGATACCCGCTTGGGGTTTTAATTCTTTTAGGATCTTTTGCTTATTTGTTTTTATCAAATATCTTATTGTGTATTATATTATTTTTATTTATTAAATGCACATGTCTTAGTAAAGAGCATTTCGATAAAATAATATAATTTATGGCGCAATAGCAAGCCAATGTTTCGTTGACATAGTCCCTTTAAGAATACGTATTATTCAGTTCAACATAAAATCACTACGCCACAATCGGAATTTATAAATAACTATCCGTTATTAAATGTTAATACCTTCTTTGATAGTAGAGATCATGTGATTAATACTCTGACGTCAGTTAAAAATGAACAATTGGAACATGTAAATTCTATTTTGAAATCTGTTATCTAATCCACAATGCTCTGAGATCGAACTGTGTTGCATTTGCTGAGTCGTAATGTAACTCATGGCGTGGCAAAAGCGTGTTGACCATAATTTATTGCCGCAGCTGAGATTTCAATCGCATTGATTTGTTTGCATTTATTCCGGAGGAGTATCGACAAGTATATTACGGGTCAAAAATAAGTATCAAGGCTTCTACTTTCACACCTCTTATTGCATATTTAAATAATCAATATTTCTCTGCCAATTAATATAATCAGTGGGTGTGTAATTATTGATAAATCTGCGTGTGTTGTTTGTTCCACTAATTTTCAGCCTGCCCAACTAATTGCGGTCCCTGTTGAGTAACAATTTATTGCTTTACGGTCAAAAAATCTGTAACTGACTTTGCTTGTAAGTACGGTGGCATAAATGTGACATGTGCATGTTTTTATTTATGTCGTTCCCACGACATATTAAGTTTTGGGAACGAGATCTTATCATGTGGGAACGAGATTTTATCTCGTGGGAACGACATAATTATGTTGTTCTCACGACATATAAGTCGTGGGAACGAGATCTTACCTCGTGGGAACGACATAATTATGTCTTGAGAACGAGATATTTTTTTTCGAGGGAACGACTTAATGAGCCTATCAAATTCCATGTTGCTTTTGCAGAAGAAAAACAATTCTATGTCTTAATCCAGCATTGAAATACGATATTATGTAAGCGTCTCTTGTATCAGAGATTTTGAAACATGCTTTAAACAACGTGTATTATGATTGGTTAATTATGTCGTTACCACGAGTTAATTATCTCGTTCCCACGACTTAACATGTCGTTCTCACGAGTTAATTATGTCGTTCCCACGAGAAAAGATCTCGTTCCCACGACTTAATATGTCGTTACCACGGGTTAATTATCTCGTTCCCACAACTTAACATGTCGTTACCACGACATAATTATGTCATTCCCACGAGATAAGACATGTTCCCACGTAATAAGATCTCGTATCCACGACTTAATGTGTCGTGGGAACGACATAAATAAAAACATGCACATGTCTCATCTGTGCCACCGTATGTAAGTGATGATTCTGATTCTAAATTATATTGAGAAAGCTTACTTTATCACGCGCGTTAACACATTTCCATATGCATGTCTACGATTACTGAAATAATGACTGGAATTTTCACCAGATTTATTACAAGGAAAGTTAAAACAGACCAATGTAAAACAGCTTTTTAAAAGTTATATTTTAAACATTGCATCAAATAACTGAATTGTACACTGTTTGTGATATACTTGTACTGTTATGAAAAATGTTGTTGCCTCAGTGAAACAGATAATATCTGTTTTGATAAATATAATTATTATATTTATCAAAAGGTTACAAAGTATGACTTAGAAGCATAATAAAAAAACTTCCAGATCCCAAAGTCTTCAAAAAGTTTATGTAATTTTGTTAATATATGTAAGTATTAGCACTTTCCAAAAGGACCTCATGCGAAATAAGCTTTCGGTCTTTCATGAGCCAGCCATCCTAGGATACTACACACGTTCACTAAAACGTGCTGTTACACGTAACCTCCCTTTGAATATATATATAATAAAAACGCAAAAATATCATTAGCTGTAGCTTTCGACCTTTCGGTCGTCTTCAGCGGCATTTATTTAGTGATGATACAAGTAAACGGAAGTGACGTTGTGACGCTGAACGCCAACGTTCGAATACGCGCCATTTTGCGATCGATCAGTCCTTGCTATTGACTCTATAGGGTTTGATCGTCCTCAGCTTGCGCTTCCATAGCTGCTCCATGGTCTTCCGGTATTCATCGGACCCGTTTAGCTTCTCGAGTCCCATGATCCGGAAGTCCGCAACGTTGTGGCCATTGGTGTAGAAGTGTTCGGCCACCGGGTCATTATGCCGTGTTCGTATACGCGATAGATTGAGAAGGTGTCGCTGGTACAGACTGTCCCCGTCTCTCCCACGTATATGAAGCTCTTGCATCGTTCACAGTGCACCGCGTACGCTACATCGGTAGATTTGCAGGTTACTTCGTTCCTCACAGTGTACGTGTTGCCAATTACATTGTTGAACTCTCCGGCCTCCATCATATACGGACAGATTGCGCACCTCTGCGCACCGCACTGTCCGCTCCTGTTTGGCCCCCGGAAGAACATTCTGTTATGTTTCTTGTGTACCAGGATGTCTTCCAGGTTACAGTCTCTTCTGAATGCTGCCAATGGGGGTTCAGGGAATACACTTTTCGTGCGGTCAGATGTGTGGAGTGTCTTCAGATGCTTCCGGAGAATGTGGCCGACATTTGGTAGCGCTCTAGAGAAAGTGGTCACAAGCGGTACTCTAGAAGTACTCTGTAGGCGGAAAGTGCCGTCCCGGATTAGCATGTGCGGACTGCGGAATGAAAATTTACTGCAACAATTGAAATGACAATCTTCTCTTGACCCCGCCCAACCCATACGAATTCCAACCGAGGTTTCAATATCAGGTATATATATATAATAAATTTAACTGAAATATATGATCATTCTCGAGTTATTGAGTGGAAACTGTTTTTTTCTATTTTTAGTAACGGTGACCTTGACCCCACCCATCCGAAACGCAATCAAACGCGATCTCTCAATATATTTATCTGAAGTTTCATTGAACTATCCGAATTCATTCTTAAGTTATTCAGTGGAAACCGTTTTTAGACTGTTGGCGGAATTACCCTAATATCCGAAACAGGTATTGCGGAAAACTACTTCTTTTCTGTGCAGGTTATTAGTCAGTAGATCGAAACCAGAAAGGGTCCTTCTTCAAAACAGCAAAATTTCACGCCCGTTTTCTTACATTTTAATTATTTTAGATAATGTATGTCTTAAATATGTATTATACTGTGTATATCATGTGATTTATTCAACGACAAACACCAAGAACGATTAACTATCAAATTTATTTTATTATAAATTTGGCATTTTTATGCCAAGGCTGGAACCAAATTGATGTAAAAGTCTTCAACATAGATTCAACCGAGGCCGGCGGGAAGTTTTAAATGAATTAATTGTTTCCCCCGTGACCGGCGGGAAGTGTGTTAATAGAAACTATGCCGACAAACAAAACAATTGGTTCCAAAGCTCTGGTACTGTCAAACACGCAGGATCCCGTCTCCGGCGGCCTGTCTTTGTTGACCATCTGACCAACGCTGCTGTTAAAGCGGCGCAATCCCAGTCATGACGTTGTATGGTTGGTAACGGAGTCCGTAGAACTCGAAAGGACTGAAACATAACACAAATCTGGCAAGTATCTTGTTACAAACGATCCTTTAGGGGGAGAGGGGTGGGAAATCTTAGAATTGCGTAAAACCTCGACTTACTCGGAATCGCAACCGGGTAGAGAAAGAAATAGTCTGACAGTTCGGTGAGTTTAAATACTAGCGGACGAGTCCAAAAGTAGACTGTGGGTAGAGTTGTTGCTGCCATGACATTGCAGACAAGAGGGGATTTGGCTTCCTATTGGAGATTTACAATGAAAAACCAGTTGAATAAGACAGCTTATTCTTAAGCGAATAAGCATTAATTATTAGAATTACAGTTTGAAAAAGGTTCAATGTATTTAAAAAACAACTTTAAACCAATGACACCCCTACTGTTGCTATTTTCTTGAATGTAACCGAAATATTTACCGGAGTGTCCTGGAATAAGACCACCAAATTAATGCGCTAAATCGGTTATTTTTGACTCGTTGCGAAAGTGCTTTTTCTTGTTACCAATTCTCATTCTGAATATTTTGACAACAAATTACTGCAATTTTATTAATTTTGAACTGTACTATGGACAATCGATAGCTTGCATCGTATGATCTATTTTGACTCAGTAGGCTACGAACAAAGATCTATAAATAAACATTTATAGATCTTTGGCTACAAAGCACTAACAATCGGTGCATGTAACTACTATGCTTCATCGGTTATTTTCGCCCTTGCAGATTGACTTGTTAACTGGCATGTATAGAAAATATTTTTTCGTTACTTACAAATTAGTTTTCATAATGATGTCGTATGCTATTGAATAAGAAGCCAACTTATAAAGTTTAAAGGTGGGAAATTGAACTTCATTCAACCAAATGTTTCCTTTTAGCAAAAATGGACTCATAATTCACACGATTTTAGTTTCTTTTGTCGCCGTCAGTTCTTCTACGCTCTCAGCGTTTTGATTCTATTTTAGTAACACTGACCTTGACCTTGACCCCCACCGCATATAGGATCCCAAGCAATGTCTCACTATAAGGTATCTATGTATGAAGTTTCATTACAATATCTGAATTTGTTCTTGAGTTATTGAGCAGAAACTGTATATTTATTTTTAGTAACGGTGACCTAGACTGTGACCCCATCCATTACAGAAGCAACCCCAACCAAGTTCTTCATTTAAGGTACCTATATGTGAACTTTCATTGCAATATCTCAATTTGTTTTCGAGTTATTGAGCGGAAACCATATTTCTATTTTAGTATTTTAGTAATGGTGACACTGAACTTGACTCGGAACATTCCATATGCAATCCCAAGCGAGGTCTTGATACAATGTATCAATATATGAAGTTCCTGCAATATCTCAATTCGTTATTAAGTTATTAAAAGGAAACCGTTTTTCTATTTTTAGTTACGGTGACCTTGACTCCACCAACCACATATGCTAATTCCAAGCAAGGTCTCGATATAAGGTATCGCTGTATTAAGTTTCATTACAATAATCGTTCTTGAGTTATTGAGCGGAAACAGTTTTGTTTATAATGTTAGTAACAGTGACCTTGACCTTAACCCCACCCAACCCATACGCAATCCCAAACGAGGTCTTTATATAAGGTATATATGTTTTAAGTTTCATTATAACAGTTCAATTCGTTCCTGAGTAATTGAGAAGATACCTTTTTTATATTTTTCGTAAAAGTGACCTTGATCGGACCCCACCCAACTCATTCGCAATCCCAAGCGAGGGTTTGATAAGAGGTATTTATGTATGAATTGTCATTAAAATATCTCAATTTGTTCTCGAGTTATTGAGAGGAAACCCCAGTGGGACGCCGCACGTCCGCCCGCCCGCCCGCCCGACCAACGACATACCCCAATGTACTGCATTGTAAGATGTTTGAAAAACAACAAAAGATAAAGAAAATGCTTGGAAAATTTATTACCAATCTATGTAATCTGGCTTTTTTACACTCTACATAACGGCTTCTTCCTGTATTCCATGATGATGATCTGAAAATTGAACTAAATACAGTTATGTCTTTAAATCTTATTAACAAGAATCGTTTCTCAGAAAGTTGCAATATTGCTACTCTTGTTTACATCCAACCATTTAGTAATAAAATAGTACTTAAATTGAATTAGTATTCTCTGTTAATTTTGTTTAATATGAATTGCGACGCCCTTATGTTAATCTTTATTTACAATTACATGTATTATGAATAATTTTGCGTTAAGTGTGATGTTCGGGCGCCCGTATACCGGTTCAAACCCTCAATGCTTTGAATTTACCATTCCAAGGCGTGACCACAGTTGTATTCATATTTGTGTGTTGTGTGTGTTGATTTTGTATTGTGCTGTATTGTTTTGGCAATAAATGAAAACCTCGTGCTGGTAATAAGAGTTCTCCTGCTGTTGTAGCTGGAGTTTAATTTTGTTTATATTACAAAAACGAAAACTCCGACGGGGAATCGAACTCGTAAGGTAACGTCGTAAGAACAAATGATAACTAACAGCGCACTAACCATTTTCAATATTTAAAAGTTAAAATGCACCTAAAAGAATTTTTTGCGTTTAAAAGTTATTATTTTCCCCGTCTTCCCCATGTATTTTCCTTATAAAACCTCATAAAATCTGCCAAATGGGCCGGAAGGAAAATTGTGTATGCGTATTTGATAGATGAATTTGTTTCTCGACCAGACCTATCCACATAATCACCAAGTCATGTTGTGTTTTAATTTACTACAACATCGAAAGTTTTAAAATGAAATGCACCCGTGCCATGTACTAAGTACATTTACGAATACAAATGGCATACCAGTTCATATTGT
Organism: Congeria kusceri; assembly: GCA_027627225.1. Lineage (NCBI taxonomy): Eukaryota > Metazoa > Mollusca > Bivalvia > Myida > Dreissenidae > Congeria > Congeria kusceri. Next base: position 10,209,790 of record CM051027.1, read on the forward strand.
AAAACCTATATAGGTTTACTTAATGCTGCTTTTATAACTGTTGATATTGTTGGATTTGTTGCTTTGTAACAAGTTCAATTAAAACTCTATCTGAACAGATATCTTCAACACTGCATTCATTCTAGTTTATAGGAGCATATATGAAACAATTATTACAATGTGGATTTACTCTTAAGATATAAAATTATATGTGTAAGCTTTGGGGATAAAATACATGGTTTTTTTCAATTCATGCGTAATGTCTAAACTTCGATATTTGTCATAAGTCATCTAAATATTTAATTTATCCCTAAACAATAATCATTTACACTAACTAAACAGATGACAAATGCCTAAAATGATGTAAATAATATTTATGTTTTAATATGTTAAGCATGTTTTCATTCCCAATATACTGCGACCATAGGTATACATGCTATATCTCAATTATTTATTGGACATTGATATCATTAATTGGCCTATATGAAGATGGGAATAACCATTGTTTGTTTTGTGTTACATTATTATGAATACTGTTTTTCAGTATTTTGTTCTTTAGCACAGCAATAATGATCAGCATCTACCACTCTAGCTTGGTAATATGCGTTATACTAGGCAGAAATGTTTGTTATCTTCTGCTAGTGATACAACTCGATTTTCTATTCTATAATTGAAACGGTATTCACATTTGATGGCTGATAAGCGATGTACAAAGAATATAATATATAATGACTTAAATAAAGCAAAAGTTAAGTATTCAAATAATATTGCTTGTATTGAAATGCATAACTTATTGTTAATTTAAATTTCAAAGTATGTTACAAGCAATTAATGGGTTAAGTACATGGTAAATGATGAATCGAGATAACATTTAAACATATTGTTTAACTATACCCTATCGAGAATGTATGTTGTATTAACCAATGAATCATTAGTAATAGTGGGGTTTTAAGTAGAAATGACTTGAAAGATTGAATGCTGCAACTCAATAACTATGATTGATGTGGCTATTTGATTTAACAGCCTGACACCATATCACCATTTGTACCTATAGTAAAACATTTATCACATAAGCCATTTGCCTTATTCGTCCTACAACAAGCAAACATAGATTGCTAAACAAGCAAACATACATTGCTAAACAAGCAAACATATATTGCTTAACAAGCAAACATATATTGCTAAACCTTTTTATCAGTGTTTGGGGGAGCGCAACTACGACTGAATTTAACACTTGCGCAATGATGAAAAAAAGTACACGCGATTGCACGTAAGTAGGATCATCATATGTGTCTTCAAGTAGAAAATAAATGAATTTAATACTAAAGCGTCAAAATGCTTTGTTAAGTTTTTTATGTCTGACCTCTAATATTTGTATTGTTTTCCTGACAATAAGTCTTGGAAATATGCAACACTTTACATAAATACATGTGATAGGAATTACAAAAATGTTCTGGTATTTGCAAGTTGCAAGGAAATGTACTGAGATACTTTCATTGGCAAGTGCCATTACAGAAAATAAATATTGGTAAAATAAGAATGTCAATGGCACATTCGTGATAATATATAATTTATATCATGATGCTTTAAATTTAATTTCAGTAGAAACATTACAGTAACAAGAACGGCGATTGCATGTTTTCCTAAAACCAGCTATAACAATATCACACATTAGTCAATTGCAACCAACAGCTCAATACATTGTATTTTGAAATCTCCGTTGAAATGGGTTGAATACACTTAGACATAGAACAAACTAACCTAGTAGCGACTAATTGAAAACATACAGCTTTCAGTTGCGAAATCCCTAATCACACCATTGTTGTCCTTCAGATAAACGCGCGTCAATATGATCGCACTTAAACAATATTTGCTTTCCATTGCTTAATGGGGTGTTTCTGATTGTATATCGATACAACGCCTTTAAAGAACCGTCTTTCAATTCATTTAATGAATGAACGCCAGCCCATTCATGAATGTTTTGTAACTAATGATTAATTCAACGGCTCGGTGGAACACGTTAAACTTGATTAGATTTGTTTACCATATACCTTTTGGTATTTTAAGGACATGTTTGCTTTCCTTTGGCAATGAACATATTAGTCTTACCCCTGTTTACCATGTCAAGTGACTCAACTAACAGTTCTGGTACCATATCCACAAAGCTCCTAATGAAAATCTTAACTTAAGTCATATTTAAGGGAAAATTTCAATTATAATTTTCCTTGCGATAATCAATATTTTATATCTGAAATTAGAGCTCGACCGAGATATCATTGGGACAAATGTTCTGACCAAGTTTCATGAAGATTAGACAAAATAGTTGACTTCTAGAGTGTTAACAAGCTTTATAAAGTTTTCAAAATAACATAACAATAACATAACATATTCTTTATTAGGCATTAAACAGCATATTGCAAATTTATAGCCTATACATACAATATATTGGTGAGAAAGTAAACACATTGTACATATATTTGAGAAGTATAACACTCATGTAAATGGTAAAAAATAGTATCTAAAACCAAGAAAATTAACCTCATTAATGTCAGTCTAGGCATTTAATACACGGATATAGTTAGTTATTGCATAAAATATTGACGTACAAAAGGAGGAATGTCCAACAAATTGGTACTATACATTATTAATGTTGGTAAACATTAAATACATGGTTAGCTTATTATTGTAAAAGGTATAAACAAACAAAAAGAGGAATTTCAAGAATTGATACAAAGATATTAATGTCAGTGTGCTTTTAATACATAGATACTAATTATTGTGTAAAGTATAAACATACAAAATAGGAAACGTCAGAAATTGGCAGATATATGTTTAGTGTACAGTCGATCTTAATTTAAGAGCAAAAAATATATATTTCGATATATTGTTTAATACTTTCGGGCATTTTGATGTCATTAGGATTTGAAATTTGTTTAATGTCGGCCAGTGACAATAGTACGGTTTCAGATATTGTTGTCTAATTTGCTTGTATAAGGGACATACTAATAAGAAATGAAATTCGCTTTCTATAACATTCATATAACAGTATATACATTTTCTATTTTCCTTAGGAATATGTTCATGACGGCCTTTTTCTATGGCTAAGTTATGTGCCGAGAGTCTAAACTGTGTAATAGCAACTCTAAATTTATTGTCATTAATGCATTTTAAATATTTTTCGGATACGAAGTCATGTATAAAATGTCGATAAGCTGCTAGCCTACTTGAATTATTTATATTCGAATACAAGGTCTGTCTATCTAAGATGCGGTCTGATGTTATTTTCAGGTCGTATTCGTTGGGTGTATACGTATGCTGTTGTAACCATATTCTAGATAGTCCAATGCGATCTAGCAGTACTTTAATTTGATAAGCCCAGTTCTTACCGGCATATGTATTATTATTGTCTGCATCATTCTTAAGCAAGTTATATATATTTTTGGTTAATAAGGTATTACTTGGATTCATGATTTTTATCCAGTATTTAACTAATATTAACTGACGTTTTACGTACATTGGGTATCTACCTAGTTCACCATAAAGGCCATCTAGGTTTGTAGATTTTCTGACTGTTAGGACCTTTCTTAGAAATTTACAGTGGATGATTTCTATATCTTTACCCTCATGGAAGCCCCAAACTTCCGCAGAATAGTTTAATTTAGACCCGACTAAGCTGTCAAAAATGCTACATTGTTCATTAATATTTAGTTCAAGTTGGTTAAAAACTGTAAAAAGGTTATGTAGTGCAAATTGTGCGTGTTGGCGATATATTTTTGTGTACGATTCCAGTCACCGTTTTTGTATAAATTTACCCCTAAATATTTAAACGAATCTACGATATCTAGTACAGTGTTATTAAACATAAAATTATACTTGTTTGTCTTCCCTTCTCAAAAATCATTATCTTGGTCTTTTTAGTGTTGACATTAAGTTTCCATACGTTGCAATAATGTGCTAGATCATTTAGTAGCGATTGGAGCGCTCCTGGCGAGTGCGCAAATAAGACGGTGTCATCTGCAAAAAGAAGTATGAATAATTTTGTATTCTCGATAGTAAATAGATAATCAATAGTATCATTAAAACTGGAAAGTATATCATTCACGAAAAATAAAAATAAAAGTGTTGAGTTTTGATCGCCCTGATTTGCGCCAATATTTGACTCGAATAGCTGGTAATAGTCGCATTTTAGTCGGACGCACGCTTTGACCGAGTTATACATGCTCCGTACGGCATGGACGAATCTGGTACTTACATTCTCGTTCCCAAGTTTTTGGAATATATAGGCTCTCTCTAATTTATCAAAACATTTTTCGAAATCAACGAAGGCACAGTATAGTTTTTTTCTTTGGCTGAGGTTTTTAATATAATAGACTGTAATACGAATATGCAATCTACCGTAGATTTTCCTTTCTGAAAACCAAACTGGTTTGGTATAAGTTTGTTATGTTTAATAAACCATTTTGTTAGACGATTTAATAGCACCGTTGAGATTTTTGCTAAAATATGTATTAACGTGATTCCTCTATAATTGTTTGCATCTTCAACATCCCATCCCTTAAATATAGGTACTATTATTCCTTCCCCCCAGGATTGTAGATATTCCCCATTTTTATTTAAACGGTTAAAAAGTGTTAATATAAATGATGATAATTTGGTGATAGCGTTTATATATATTTCTGCGCAAATCCTATCGATGCCACAACTTTTGTTATAATGTTGTGATCGGATAGCGGCATTAATCTCTTCTAACGTAAGGTCTTCGTCTAAATCCGGGTCGTGAATTATGTGGTTATTTTCGTCCGTGTTTCTTCCAGTCATGTCGTCCGTAGAGTACAATTTCTTAAAATGTTCATAAAGCATCGATATGTTTAAACCGCTTGGATTATTATCTTAACGTGAGTATTGTTTTTTAATCTGTTTCCAAAATTCTCGAGGTTTATATTTGCTTAAATAGGCGAGACTGTTTTTTTCTTTTAACATGAAATTATTCTTAACGCGGCGCTTCGTACGTGAATATGCGTTTTTTTGAAATAATAAATAATTGTCGGTTGTGATTATTTGTTATATCTCGTAGAAATGCATTTCTGTGTTTATTAAATTCCGATCTAGCACGATAACATTCATTATTAAACCACTCTTTCTTATTAAAACGAGGCGTGTATTTCGATTTATTTAAAATGTCATTTTTTTCAAGTACCTCAAATGCACAATCCTGTAAAAGTTGTACAAATTCGCTTGATATTTCATCAATATCGCGCTAATTTATTATGGAATGTTCGAGTGATTTCAATTTGCGTTTGGTGTTGTAATAGATATCCTTTAAATTCGTCGTTTATTTGTATCATCCCAAATAATTTTAAAATCACAAGTGGGTTTGTTAGATTCACATTTAATAGTTTGTTTTGATTCAAAATTGAAAGTAATACCCGAGTGATCGGAGAATTCATTTGGCTGAAGTACTTCAAAATTAGTAATTAATATAAAGTCTCTGGGTTCTAAAAGTAGGTAATCCACTACGCTGCTACCATTGTGTGAGTAATACGTAAACTCTCCTATATGTAGGTCACTGTGTAATCGCCCGTTTCCAATAATAAAAGCTGTCGATAGGTAGAATTCAATCAAGCGTTTACCGTATGTATCGATCACGTGGTCTTTACTAGCACGTGGTGGAAAGTAAACATGATTTGACAGCTGGTCGTCATCAATATACATATCACAATCCAAAATTTCATATACATGTGAACATCTGCTATTTAAATTACCAGTAATGAACACTTTACCCAAAGTTCGGTATCGTTCTATGCCACATTCTAAAATTTCGACAAAATCTACATTATTTGTAGTTAAACTTGAATTTTTGGTGGAATATATATATGACATATGTAAACATCAACATCAAAATAAAAAGAGATTTACAGCATTTTATCCAAAATATACCTGCTTGATTTTTTTCTATTATTTTTATTTTGTTTTTCAAATAATGTTTAAAATATACAGAAATACCTCCGCTATAACGTCCTCTATTTGTATTAGCACTCTTATTTCCGCATATGTGTTCACAATTAAATCCATCTATATTTAAGTTAATAAAACTGTTTTGTTGTAACCAAGTCTCTGATCAAAACACTATATCATATTTTGTTACAATGTTCAGAAAGTCCGAGTCATCAATTTTTCTTCCGAGTCCATTTACTTTCCAGGATAAAATAGTGATGTCCTTCCTTCGGCTATCCTAGTTAATGTCGACCACTTTTCCGTTGACGTATTTAATTCGTGCAACGTTGTTGACGAACATCTTGTTACCAACGATCCGCACGTGTTTGTTCCTTTTGGGCTTCCGCTTCTTTCGAGTACGGAAGTAATGCCTGTCTCGCCTCTCTGTCTGTTGAGGTCGTTGTATGCCTACGCCCATTTTACGTCTGGAGAGTTCAGTCTTTATGACGTCATCAAACGCTTGTTTACGTACTCGTTCGCGGTCGTTGTAGTCGTGAAACTTCGCGACTATCGGGCGCGTTTTTCTATCTGAATATGGGCCAACTCTATGCGCTCTGTCCAGCTTAATGTCTTTGGCCTCTATCTGGAGCACCTCTTGTATGAATGTTTTCACTAGGGCCTCGCAATTTTCCGTTCCTTTTGATTCACCAAATCCATAAAACATAAGGTTTTCGCGCATTGATCGGCTTTCAAGGTTTATCGTTTATTTGTTCTTCGCGCGCATTTTATTCCTCTATTTGCTTTTCCATGGTTTTACATTTGGTTTCAAATCGTTTGATCTCTTGTTGTAGTTTGTTTAGGTGATCCTTTTGAGATTCAAATTCAGAACTAATAAAAGCGCAAGAGCTTTCGACCGAAGTAACTCGTTTGTCTACATTTGTCAGCTTGGTTTCCATTTCTGTGTCCTTGACGCTGATGGCGTTGACAGTTTTGTCTATGTTTTGTGAAGATGATCTTATAGTTCGTATGTCCTCCATTATACCTAACGCCCAGGTGGGTGGGGTGTTCTGTACGGGTTGTGTTATAGCTGGTGTTTGGGGTGTTGACATATAGAACTGGGGATGTCCGAAGTTGGGTTGTGCAAAGTTCATAGAGAGTGGCGAGTTATTTTGTTGGCTCATGACTTGGGCAACGTAATCTTGGCTATATTGGAAGTCACAATACTCACTGTTTTGTCTGTTTACATTCGAAGGTGGAATGTTGAAGCTCGATTTACTCGTGCTCGTTGTGCTCGTGTTTGCCAAACCGGTTTCGTTGCAAGTGTCCTCTCCCGATAATGGGGAATTGGCCTTTCGTTTCCCTTGTCTTGCTTTTTTCGTTTGTCGACTGTTATTATTTTTAGTTGGCATTGAAAGACAAAGTCGACAGAATATTCCATGCGTCAAATGGTCTCTTAGAAACACTTAACTATCCGAGCTTTCTTATAAAAATGTAGGAGCGAAAATGTCCATGTCTTCACTTTCTCACGCATGCCCACAGAAAATAGCCATATAAGGAAAACTGCCCCGCCCCCTGGCGGCCATGTTTTTCAACGGAGGGCAACCATTTTCGAACTCGGCTGAGATATCATTAGAACAAATATTCAGCGCAAGTTCTAGGATGATTGGGCAAAAAATGTGACTTCTAGAGTGTTAACAAGCTTTTTCTTTAATTTGACCTAGTGACATAGTTTTTGACCCCACATGACCCAGATTTGAACTCAACCGAGATATTATATTATCATTATATAGAACTGATTCATAACGTTATGTTTTCATCTTTTTCTTCAGTCTTCATTTGCAGCTCACCAACAATTAAAATATTACTGAATATAATTCAGTGCTACCAAACAGGCCAATTCAGATGCATTTTGAAATATGCGTTCAACCGGTTTACGGACAGTGTGGCATAACGGCTTGAAATATGTTAGCAACTCATTAAAAACACAATTTTTAATTGCGAAATCGCATCATATCATTCAGATACATGCGCGTCAATACTATCGCACTTAAAAGTGTTTGCTTTGAAGTGCTTTCCATTGATTAATGGGGTGTTTCAGACTGTATCGATACAACGCCATTAATGAACTGGCTTTCAATTCATTTAATGAATGAACTCCAAACCGTTCATCAAAGTTTTGTAAATAATTAATAATCCAACCGCCTGGTGGAACACGTTAAACTTGATTTATTACTTTACCATCCTCGCGGTACCAATTCTCGAACGATTTTGTCTAAGTTGGTTAAATATATACAATTGTTTTAAGTTCTTGGAAAATATTTGCATTAGCATATCAGACAAAACATTATTCTTTCTAAAACTACAAAAATTCGCGGAAATATCAGTTGATAACACCACCTTACCGTTTGTCAAATCAAGTCACCTATGTCTACATTTCGGAACCGGTTTGGAACCAATTGTCGAACGTTCATTCATTCGGGTCAACAAAAATTTCCAACACAAATGTAACATGGTAAAATCAATTTATTTACATCGTAAATGAAGTGCAGTATTACTATTGATTAATTTGTTGACATAGACAACAGATAATGTAGAGCATTTCACATAACAAATAAATATAATTATATCACTCTACTTGACATCATACTGATCACATATTGACAGAGTTTTTTTTCTAACTAATACCATGTGTAGATCAAAAATGAATAAAAGGGACTCAAACATATTGTGTTCGTCTAGGAAATGCTTTCATTATTCAATGACCAATACAAATACCGGTAATTGTATGTAACCAAAATGAAATAAAAATATCTCAGTTGTGTGAAACCTAATCAAATCTAAGTAGAGCGCTTTAAGAGCAGTATTGTGATAAATACGTCATTTTGACAGTTGTAAACAAAGTAAAAGGCCTAAATGTTGAATGACAGCTTTGTTTCAAGTGTTTAAATCTTAAAACCAATACTCTTTATGTGACAAATGATCATTTTACTAAAGCAAACAAGACATCTCCCGGTCACATACTTAAACTTTGTGTAGTTGAATAAAACTTCGTCTGCAGATCGATTCTCATTGAAGTTTTAATATAACTTTTCAATGTAGATTTGATTCATATTAATAAAATTTATACTTTAATGTAGATTTGAAATTAATAATTTTGCTATTTATAACAATACAATATTATATACGGTTATTCGTAATAAATGATATGTAGATGTTATTGCCCAACATTTTTTTGTTAGGTCTGTTCACGACGTATTGACTGAAACAGTCTTCGAAGACAGGGGACTACACTTCACCATCCTGGCCAATGGCAGCGAGAGAGGCACCAAAACGCTGGTGAGCAGTGCCGGATATACAGTTTCGGTGTCAAGGTATGAATACATATTTGGATAAAGAAGGCCGATTCTATTATTTGATAACTTACTCAATGAACACCATTATCTGCAAATTTAAAGGGATAAAAGGCAAATTATATAACTTCGTGAAAACAACATGATAATACATATAAACATAAATAATATGTAAAACATTATTGTGCTATAATCATTTTTTACGTCAACATAAACAAGTAAATTACAGAATCTATCAGTAATTAATCTAATAAATATTGTTAAGCAGTCGAAAATCAAATGCATGTTGATTTCAGAGAGACAACAAGTAATCCACTATCTGGCGATGTAACAACGGGGTGCCAACTGTCCTGTGATCATCCGACAGGTGGGCGATAACTTTGTACAGACGCACGAACACATCCATCCGAGCGTCCCAGACATGGAGCTGAAGCTGAAAGCATACGCGAAGGTAAATTATTATTCGGTTTTGTATAAATAAGTATACAAGGTTCATATGATATATAAGCCATAATTATATTAATAATATATGTGATACGAGTACAAAATGTGTTGAAGAATGTCCGAAATGTTTATTATATAACTAATTAGATATTGATTGATATTTCATCATTGATATTGGGCCCTATCTGTGATTACACATTTTTTTCAGGCTCGTCAGACAGCGCGGGGAATGTGTTCAAGAAGGCAACATCGATAGCGGAGGACGTTCTGTTGGAGATCTGTGGTCCCGACGATATCAGTCGACCCGAGAAGAGCCTGCTGAAGAGAGTTGCGAACCGTGCTAGATCTGCACTCCGGCCTAAAGAACCACAGACATGGATTTCGAGGTAATTTAATGAAAATGATTATGATAATGATGAAGACGACGATGACGATGATGATGATGATGACGATTATGTTTATGATAATGATGATGATGATTATGATGATGATGATGATTATTATTATTATTATTATTATTATGATTATGATGATGATGATTATGATGATTATGATGACGATTATGTTTATGATAGTGATTATGATTATGACGCTGATGATTATGCGGATGATTATTATGGTAATGAGGATGTCGATGATTATGATTTTTGTTTTCAGTTAGACAGCTCATTAATCGACAGCGACACGTTTCTGATTGCTGATTTGCGACCAGACAACCAACGGCACTTCATCTTCGCCACGGAGTACCAGCTCGATTTGCTACGTGAAGCTAAGCGGTGGTACGTCGACGGGACTTTTAGGGTACGGATAAAGCGCGGTGCCGATTCGATTGCACATACAGCATTCTTGCATTGTTGCAATAAAGCAACGACATACCAGATATTCAAAACTACGTCCCTTTATGTTTTGTTGCAGATCCTCGGAGAACCTTTCCGACGCTCAGGTCAACTGTTCTCAATACACGCGTTTATCGAGAAGGAGAGCAAACAGAAACAGCTGCCGCTGGTTTTCTGCCTCATGAGCCACCGAACGTGCATCTTCTGCGCTATTCTGGACAAGCTGGGCCGGACCTACGTTCAGGGCTTTGTTGCTGATTTTGAAGCAGGTAAATATGCTGATATCTCGTAAAATTACCAACAAATGAAATTAATGAAATATATGTAGCATTTACTATTTACCATTTATTTGGTAAACAAAATACTTGCATTTTATTATAGCTGCATGGCAGGCCATCCGGGAGGTGTTTCCGGGCAAGGACATCAGAGGATGTGTCTTCCACTGGGGCAAGGCCGTGTGGCGACATGTTCAGCATCTGGGGTTGTCACAGGCGTACCACAGGCGACGTGGCGTGTACGCATTCATCAGGACGCTCCTGGCGCTCCCGTTCCTGCCAGCAGCGCACATTCCACGTGCTGTGCAGATGATTTCGGATCGAGCAACAACTGAGGGGACGCGGCAGCTGGTCGGCTACATCAGCAGACAGTGGCTGAGCAACACGGTCTTTCCTGTTGACTCTGATTTATGCTCTCTATTTTTAGGCTGGCACCACCGGGTTAACAGTCAGGCCGGAGTTGCTGGGATGTCCTTCTACAGGATCGTCCCACTCCTGAGGCGCGAGGCGGAACTTGTCCAGCTGACCGTCGATAACGGCGACTTGGAGAGGGCAGCAGTCTGCTCCAAGAAGGAGAAGGCCCTGCAAACCTGCTGGCATCGCTACCTGGACTTCGAGATGTCAACATCCTCGTTCATGGGAACGGTCGGCCGAGTGTATGGGCTCTGTGCGTTAGTCTAATGACTTACATCGTGTATAATCGTGCATAAATGTATACATTTATATGACATGACGATGGTGTGAATTTACTGTTTAAATATGTATTGCTGTATTTTATAAAGTTCTGTCTGTGCATTTATGTAGCAATACTATGCTCTATGTACTTTGATATGTTCAACAACTGTATATAAAGATCTGTTGTGTAAATATGTTTTCGTGGTGTTTGTATATAAGACTATGTATATATTTATTATTTCTTTGATGTTGGAATGGTAAAATGTTGACTTTATTATTTATGTCATACAAATGTATATATGCATATCACTTGATTTGAATAAACACATAATTATCTACACCATCTTTTTTCATTTTATCATTTTTTACTATCACCAATTCAAGTTCACCGTGTAATTAATTTCCGACGTATAATTACGACATACTTTACGATATTCTAAATATTTTACACTAATTCAATATAACTAGGCCGAGTTAGACCCGGCCGAATTCGTAAGTGGGCCGAATAAGATCAGTCCGAGTTAGTATTCGGGTTGAGTTGACCCCGAACCAATATACTAATAATAATAAACAATACTCGCGAATACTACAAGACTTAATAAATTTTGAATAGCTGATATAAAGAAACACTATGTCAACAAATAGTCATACGTACTTACTTCTTGTTGTTTTTTCAGCGTTGAAGAGGAAACTGAACATTTTAATGTTACTCTTACTTTCTTGGGATCAACGGTTCAAGTTTAAACAAACAAGAGTTTAGCGCCAACCGAAAACGATTTTGTTCGACGAAAATACTTTCGAAGCTATTTCAAATAAGATTTGTAGATTCATAAAACGCACATTCATTTCAGTAAAATACTTTTTAGTATGGCCGGATTGATACATATAAATAATGTTATGAAAATAAAGAGATAAATGCTTGGCATGAACGATATCAGCCCTACTTCGATCCGACATCGTTACTTAAAATGACGACAATGTAACAAATATTGAAGAAATGCCACTCATATATGGATTTTTTTAACATATATCACATACACTAAATGTATACATCTACTTTTTATTTTTTTCACCATAACTATATTGGATAGAGAACGGATAGATATCGAACTATTATATATCGATTGCCGACAACTGGCCGATATCTATCCGATATGTACAGAAGGCCTACATGCTTCCTAGCGTTAACGGATAGATATCGGCCCGTTTGTCAATGCGATATCGATATACCGATATCTATCCGATATATGCTTGCTGGCTGGGGATGTGCTACCGAAAAAGAGGCTGTGAAGTTGGATGTTTGCCAATACAACATGTGTATATTAGACTTACTTAAAACGACAACATGTTTTAGTTTAAATGATTCACATGTGAATAAGTCTGATTAAACATAAAAATCGTTCGAGAATTGGTACCCTGAGGCTATCTTTAAAGCATATTTCGCTTTTTTGGCAATGACAATTTATTCTTATCCTTGTTGTATTGGTCTTAACTTCGAAGTCTGTTAAAATATACCAAATGCCAATTTTGTCAACGACATATTAGATATAAATTATATGATTACAACATAACTTTTGAATTTATATTTAAATGTATATGTTTTAAATGGTGTGCGTATGTGGTATATTTGCATTGACACCAACAGAAATAGGAATGCGACTGATTAAATTTCATTCTTCTATGTTCTATTAACTCTCCGTATGTTCGACCGTTCAATGATACTGAAATGTATTAAAATTATGTGTTTTTAAAAGTAGCTAAACATCTAAATTAAATAGCGTGTTACTTTAATTAATGTGAAATGACAAAAGAAAACCCGAAATGTAACCTTGTTCCACGTGTATTATGTTATCATACTTAAATGACAGCAAAAGAAGAAAACGACTAATATTACTTTGGATTACGCATTTAATTGAATAGATAAATAAAGCTTGAAGCGATTAACTAAGGCTATTATGTTGATATTGGATTTCATATAACAAGTCAATATTATCATACTTCAACATTAAATGACCAAGATAAACTTAAACATTTGATGGTTGAGTGCCCAAGAAAACTTGCTTAATACCTAGTCGCGGCATATATGAAAAGAAGACATTTATTATACTAAACATAAGCTCTTAGTTACGTAAGAACAATATGAAATAATTTAATCGTTTGCGCTCCATGTATAATAGGTTCAAGCTGTTTAATAATTATTGTTGACCATGTTTGCATTATGCATGCTATTTATTAATCGTGTTTAATAGCAAAAGTTAATAATAATTATTGTATTTTACGAGTACCATTTAAGCAAAGATTCTATTTATATCGCGTTTCGTACGAGCTGTTATTCACCATTGTACCAATTTTCTCAATTCAACCAAATTCCCCATCCCAATATACATGCTGCAGATATATATTAATTTTGTTGAATGATTTTTTTTAAATTTACATGTACCAGTTCACACAGATCTTTATATAGATTTAATATACACGGTGACTCATAAGCCCACAGGGCCGGATGCTAACATAAACTGTGTGTGACGAGTTAATTTCAAATTGCTTATTATGAACCATTATACACTAGTGCCATAAATAAGGTAACTATGAACTATATTCACGCAAGCGAATGCTGTAACTGTGTCACAATTTATTCCATGAAATGAAATGTATAACACTACTACACTTAACCATGTCTGATTAGTGACTCATAAGCCATTTGCATGGCTGGGTAGTACTGCAATTATTTACTTAATACTTTTTCTCAATTTACTTTATATTTGATTACTAACATTGTTCATAACTGTAACTGATGATATTATATGTATGTACTATGTGTCACTTAAATAAAATATGAAACTACTACCCAATATTATTGTCATAAAATGTATATCACACTTTGTCAAATGCATATGTCACGCTAATAAATATTTACTTAATTACTTCACGATTTCACTCCTAACATTTATACCTGTTGCAAAATGTTCGAAACTACAGCTTAAGGCCGTTCGACACTCAAATTTTATACAATAAGCAGTATATTCAAAAGACTTGCAAATATGAAATTTACATATAAAAAAATAGTTTAATGCAACTAAAGTGTGTATCTATGTATTCATGAACACAATCGAAATAGAAAGAATTATTTTGTCATAATATTTTATATCAAACAATATATTAGTAATGGAAGATATTTTGCACTTAATATTATTATTGTATTGAACACTAATTTTTACAAAACTATTCACCAACAAATTGTTTAATATAGTTTATCATTATGTTGTATAAGTGGTTCATATCATAATTCCATGTGTTATTAAACAAGAAAAGTAAATATGGCGATAGGAGTAGTCATTCGGATTGTCAATACCAAGATATAAAATACGAGTAATGGAATAGCATTGTAAACAGAGACGCACTATGTTTGACTGATCGATTACAGTAATAGCCTTCCGTAGCTCATTAATGTTGTCTATTTGTCGCACTGTCGAGAAATCAGATTATGTTTCAACTATTTGAACAATCATTATTTGGGAAGTTCAATATGGGGAATACGAAACTACTGCCATTTTGTGAGTAGTGTTTTCATTTTTTCTTTAAATAAGCGTTAAATATAATATCAAATTATAATGAATTCTGAGACCAGCCTCTAAACATAAAATAAACGTTAAACATCTAATTACAAAGTGTGACCGAGATGTTAAAATATTAGTTCACGATAAAAAAAAAAAAAATGTGTGAATTGCTTCAAAAAACGAATAATAATAAATATTTGTTAAGTAATAAGTTTTAGCATTACTATTTGCTTGAAATAATATAATAACCTGAAATAGTTTCGTTAACTGGCTAGAGTGCTTATTAACTAATACGTATACACAGAAAAATGAAACGTGCTTGTTTTAGTTTCGTTTTGTTTTACTCTCGTTGAAACTAGTCCGAGCCTATATTTAATTAAGATATGTGTGCACATTGTCGCAATGGATCTGCCGTTATGGTGCCAATTCTGAAAAATAAAAGTCAACGATGACTATCATTCTGTATATTAGCTTCTTGAAACTTTTCGGCTGGATTTTTAAAAATCGGAGAATGCTATTCGACACAAAGATTTAACTGTACTTAAATTGCAAAATAATACAGAAAATTGCGATATCAAATCGTGAAGAACTTTTGGAATGTTAACACCTTCAATGTCGACAGTAAAAACATAGATATTTGTAATAAAAATGTCAAGATTTTGTTTGTTTAAACTAGTTTTCGACCTACATACATAATTGTTATTGACAAAATTATGTTCTCCTACAAAAACGGGTGCTTACGAGTAATGGTAATGAAATATACCAACTTTGTTTAAATGTGGTGTTCGCAAAACTCATGTTGTGGTGGCGAGACTCATGTTGTGGTCGCAATGCAGCTTTGTTGTGTAGATGCAATGAAATTTGTATAGTAAAACTGTAAAATGCAACACAATAAAAATAAATTGCAAACAAAGCCCAACTGGAAGTACAGTCAGTTCATAATCTATACATTCAACCATAACATGAAAATTATGTTTATAATAAAATAACTATTTGTTTTTTTTAAACATTTGATCGTTTATTAATGATAAAAATGCCATACATAGCTATCAGTACCTAAACTTATATGCAAGATTGTTTTGACTGCAAACTGTCCAGTCTTCAAGATTTCTGTTCGAAATAAAAGAAACATGGGTTTTTATACTATGTATATATGCCGGACCTGGCTAACTCAGTTGGTAGAACGCTGGACTGTCAATCCGGGGACCGTGAGTTCGAACCCCAGCCCACATAACTTGTGTGGGGATCGGTCATACAATTATTTCTACGGTCATTCTCCCAATACCTCTGATTCAAGCAGTGCAGTTGTCAGTAAAACCATTATTATTCGTCGGACACTAATTTTCGTGGGTCAGCTCAACCACGAATTCAAATGTACGACGAACGTTTATGTCCGAAGTCTTATATCCGAAATTATTAGTATCTGCATTACTGTGACGTCAGACTAAAGGGGCGCAATTGCTTTTGACCCATGTTTGGGTGATTGTGCTACCTCCCTTGATAATTATTTACTGTGAATACTGACATGATGTTAAATTATACTCTAACTATTTTTGAAAAAATAAATAATTGTTTGATGTTTCCTTTTTGAAAGAACAGATAATACTGACAGCATAATTGAAAGGTACAGATTGCTCAATTGTCACGCACGTATCGATATTCGCAATAGACACTATGGGTACCACTATTAATTGGACTGTTTATTGCGATACTGGTATATTGCACCTATGGTTAATACTGCTAATTGGTATGGTGTTGTTACACTAGGGACCACGTTATCGCGAGATTGAGACGATAAGATACGGACAATGCGAGTAATAGAGGAGTTTCACATTCCGGTTAGATGCCAGTAAATCATTGTGTATCCCTCCGTGGTCCATTCAAAAGTAGTGCCTATTACTTAAGAGTTTCTCTTCTCTTCTGGCATAAAAGCCATTTACGTATCTCAGACATGCCTTTTGTGGTTATTTCTATTATCCTATGCGTGTCTGCAACATTCTGGTGCATTTCATTGGAGGCTAACTTGAAAGGTGAACTTTTGGGTCGTGTTTACTATGGTATGGGGCTTTTGTCGAAATATGACTGCCGAAACCCTGTTTTCTACCGGTGCCTGCATTCAAGTGAGATGCATTTTCTTAAAAGTAACATGACATATCTTTTTTATTGTAAATTTTGGAAGAGGACATATTGATCTTTAAATTGATACCAGGCTTGCACAATCTGAAATAAAGGAAATGCTAGAAAAATGCTTTGAAAGTTTGCCGTTTTATAATGGGACCCTATGGGAATTGGATTTACTGGTTTCTAACCGTCCCATTTTTAGCGATTATCACGACACAATAATTTATCAGCACATCGAAAACGAGGCTCGCGGTGTATTGGTTAGGCATGCGCAAACAAATTCCTTCATTGTTACATATAAAATATTCAATGTTTGATCTCAAATTTCACCATGACCAAGCGACTTCCCAATATATTACCATACATTGTTGGACAGATAAGGCCATAACCTTTTGAAAAAACAGCATGTCAAAAAATTGTATGCTTTGTAACTCAAAATATTTACTTTAGAATAAACACACCGGTTTTGACAGGCATGGGGGCTGCCATTTTGTGCATGAATACATGGGCCAAAAGTTATGAAGCTGGAAACCATTTAAGATAAAGTAGTGCCTAAAACTGTCTTTTTTCTTATTTCTTACATATATACCTTTAAATTGATACCAAAACATATCATTTAAACTGTATTTTAAAAATCATATGCATTATACACTGAACCCTATGTGTTTATTATCTAACTGACAGTTTATTACTTTTAAAATGTTATAAATATTCACTTAGTTTACTTCTTAATAAACAGAAATGGCATTTTACATAATATAATTATGATATATGATAAGAGAGTGTCAGTTTAATTAGTATATCGCCGCTAAAATGAAAAAAAAAGCAGTTTAGACTGAGGTAATTTCTCTGAGACTGACATACATTGTTCAAACCTGGTCTTATCAATTATAAGATCACAATCTTGTATAAACACATGACCATTATTATGTAACCAGAATGTGTATATATAGGTCCTAGTTTTAAAATAACATGTGACACAATTACGTAACCAAAGTGCATACCAATTAGTGAAGTGATACACGGGTTATTGTCTCGGCAGCTGTGCCACTGACTTCATGAATCTACTTGATAACAAGTGAAATTACTATCATTTAAAATAAAAAATAACTTTTTTTAACACAAAATTTTCATTTTATAGGCAATTATCCTAATCATTTGCTTGATATGATAGTTTATAAATGGAATGTACATGTGTTTGTACACAAATTTTAAAGACATATAACGATAATTAGCACTGCTTTTTAACGTTTTGATATTAAAATAATGATGTTTTATTTCTCAGTCTTATTTTTATGATGGATAATAATAATTATAATAATAATGTTATATGAAACTGTTACGCTATTACATAATTACCCCATCCGACACTGAATCCGGAATAAAAGATATGCTTCTGTTAATTAAATATTAATTAATTAATAAATAATTAATTATGTAAACTGCAATTAATTTAACAATTATAGGTCAATTTTAATCTTTAAAAATTCTGATCTGAATGTGAAGTAACATAATCATGAATTGATGTCAAACATAGTTTCGTTAGGCGTTAAAAAAAATATGTTTGTTTAAGGTAACCCGACCTACCCAAAAAAAAGGCCCCGACCCTAGAACATTTTATTGGGTTTGTCAGATTGATTTTTGGTTTATTTACCTTTTTCAATAATTAAATGTGTTTGTGGATAAATAAATGTTTTGTTTTGATAGTATCCACTTATAAACAATGTTTAAGGATATTACTGATACGTTTTGAATATTTATTCAGTTTTAGAATCTTCAAGTTGACCATTTACCAAAAAAAAAAAAAAAATAAATAAATCCCGACCTACCTACCCTAATTTTATTGGGCATGTTACCTGAAACAAACATATTTTTTTTACGCCTTAGCAGTTTTTGGCTATGTTGTGATTCTTACATTATTTGCATTATAATTTAAGTATTTGAAACATATCCACGTATACATAATTTAGTGAATAATGTATTATTAAAGTTTAATTAAATAAACACACAATATTTTATCAGTTTATTCGACATTTTCTCCATTGAAGAATATTTTTCTTTACAGCCAATACAGGTTGCAATATACTTATTCCAATCCTTATGTAATTTAATGAAGAAGCGATAACTTTAACCAAAAATAAACGCAACATTTTGCACATAGGGACCCTCATAACCATACGTTTTCTTAAAGAGCATTCGAAGCTGAGTTGATTTAAGCAATAAAACGGGTATGACATGTATTATGTAAGAAAGAACTCGACACTAAACAAAGTTGACTGTTTTATCACCATCTTTTTAGCGTCTACTTTCTAGTTGAATGTAACCCGCCTCAGCGCAAGTGTCATACTGTAGTCTCCAATCTTAAAACATATCAGTGATTTATTTGGGCATACCAATGCTAACCCTACCAACATCTCCAAAAAAGAATATCAAAGCAAGTGTCTAAACCTAAAAACATGTCTTCTAGTTAAACTTGTTGATTTATTTACAGCCCTACATGACTTATTTATTTAGTGTATTGTGACCTAGAAGCAGGGTTGGCATCAAGCCCGGGTTTTATAGTATTGACCAGCCCAGGCGGGTAATACTGGGAAAAACCGGGTTTTACAGGGTTTTACTTGGCAATAGTGGGCAATACTGGGGGGGGGGGGGAATTGCACAATTATGTTTACATTAAATACTAATAATAAATGTCTACATTTAAACATATATCTAATAACAATTATATAATGTAAGTTACATTGTTTATTTCTATTTCATGAGAAAACATATTGATAACTTCGTTTCTTTTTCACAAAATTTAAGTTGGAGTTTTGGGTCACTTTCATTATATTTTCCTCAGTATATAGTTGTATAATGTTACATAATTATTTTTATGAAAGAAAAATAGGAAATGAATGTATAATTGTAATTTGACA
The DNA here is from genome assembly GCA_027627225.1 of Congeria kusceri. Taxonomy (NCBI): domain Eukaryota; kingdom Metazoa; phylum Mollusca; class Bivalvia; order Myida; family Dreissenidae; genus Congeria; species Congeria kusceri. The sequence goes on from CM051027.1 coordinate 10,229,879, forward strand.
ATTCTAACATATCCTTGAATTATAAAGTATTTTCGTTGATGTCATGTTGCAAAAAGACCCTCTTGCATCCCCCTGCTGTACACCAAATTAATGACACAATATTGTGATATAATTTATGACCTATTCACAATATGTACACCCTCTTAAACACACACATTGATTGATAAAAAAACAAATAAACTGGACCCTTTGAATAAATATGATACCTATCTCAATGAGGGGCCAGTCAAAGGCCCATTGATTGGCATCAGTCTAAAGTGTCAATTAGGGGCCTTTTCCAAACCATGAAAACATGCGTTGATTGGCACCTTAAGTGACTGATTCCTGCCGTTAATTGTGCATCAGTATAAAAATAATTATTCTTTATTGCTTGATTATTATCAATCCTGCTTTTAAAGTGAAAAAATTAAAGTAAGTAATGAAAATAGAAGATAAAAGTGATTTGTCCAGTAATCCCCGGTCTTGCCCAATATCAGATTATAATAATATTGAACAGGCTTGCATTGTTATCCAGAGACGTTTTATTGTTAACGAAAAAAAAAACAGTTCAATGCAAGAAATAACGAAAGATGAATAAGTATAGACAGATTTCAATATCAAGCAAAATCATTTCACAAACAACATAGAAAATAGTTCATGATAAGCGTTGCCATCGAAAAATGAATGAATAAACAAGTGGATATGTGTCGGCACTTAAACAATACTGTACATGTAACTATATATGCATATATTGGATCTGCAAAACTTTAATAAGTCATTTTCTTAATAACATAAGTTAACAGAACAGTAAGATTTATAAAAACAATTAAAACTGCATACTAACTGAAGAAGAAATAGCATTGCCCAGTATTGACCAGTATTGCCCACTTTCATAGTATTGACCGGGGCGGGAAAACCGGTAAACCCGCCGGGAAAACCCGGGGGTGGGTGATTCGTGCCAACTCTGCCTAGAAGACAACTTACAATTTTGATATCGCGAAAAAAAAAAATCTACATCATTATTAACATATTTCTAATGTGCATGCAGACCGATCCATAAAGTAGAAATGCTTGAAAACGCATTTGAGAATGATGCCTGATAAGCAATCTGGCTTGCATTTTCAGTGCTTTGATTATATGGGTTTGCCTGAGTCAAATTGTGTACTTAATTCATAGAAATCAGTAAAAAGACTAGCATATGTTTACATACTGTAGAGATAAATATTGTATAAAACGTGTTCATCTTTGGTTTTAGCATGATTTGGTGTGCTGCAAGATTCACAAGACGGATTTCCGTACTTTTTTTCTTCTGATTTTTACTTGAAAAAGCGGTTTTCGCTGTAAAATTCGTAATGCACATTAAAATGAAACTTATTACAGCCAATGAAACCACTCAGTAACATGGTGAGTTTATGTACACATTGCCCCTTTAGTGCCGCTCCCTGTTTTGTGTTTAGGTTACAATATACTAATTCCAATCCGTATGTAATTTAATGTAAAAGCGATAACTTTAACCAAAAATAAACGCAACATTTTGCACATAGGGACCCTCATAACCATACTTTTCTTAAAGAGCATTCTAAGATGAATTGATTTAAGCAATAAAAAGGGTAAGTCATGTATTATGTAAGAAAGAACTCGACACTAAACAAAGTTGACTGTTTTATCACCATCTTTTTAGCGGCTACTTTCTAGTTGAATGTAACCCGCCTCAGCGCAAGTGTCATACTGTAGTCTCCAACATGTTGCATTTATTTTTGGTTAAAGTTATCATAGATGTCACATCCAGTAGGAATGCGTCAGCGCGTCCGCCATATTGAAAAGGTCGTCGATTGTAAACAAACACTTAGACCTAATACTGGAAATGAAGGAGTTTTTTTTATTTCTTAACACATTTGCGTCTTTTTGCTGAAGAGATTGTCAATGCAAGGCGTAGAGGAATAATTTCACAAAGGTAATTGTCAATTAAAATTGTATTGTAACGTTTATTCTGCTTATAAATGATAATGATAATTAGTTTAATATTTGCCGTAAGTGTTAATAAAGCAAAGACTTATTATTTAAAAATCATTTAAATACAAAAATGGATAAGGCAATAATATTATTATATTTTTACAATGACATAATAATTATTATAATAATAAATTAATAATATAATAATAATTATTATTATTAGATTTATTATTATTATTATTAGATAATAATAATTATAATAATACATTAATAATATAATAATAATTATTATTATTATATCTTTTATTATTATTATTATTATTATTATTATTAGATTGTACTTTTACAAATAAGTATTATTATTTATTATATTGTATTATTACAAATAATTTATTGTTTGTTTTCATTATTTATTTATTTATTTTTGCTTTTTGTTTAACAACATTTCATTTAAGCCATGTTTTAATTATTTGAAACAACGCATAATTGTAATATAAAATATTATCTAATTAAGCTGTATAATAATAATAATAATTATTATTATTATTATAATAGATCATAATTCATGCACTAGAAATATTCAAATATGCCAGAAATAAAGTATGGTTTTTTTTTAAAGAGGGACCCATGAATATGCTTTGAAATAGATGGCAAGCATTTCGTCAATCCAGTGCAGCAACAACATACATGAACTTGAATTGACTGATATTAATACTGCCATTAAATATGTATTTCATGACTTTTCTGAGAAGATATAAAATATCAGTAAAGTTCTGCAAGCCTCAGACTCTGTAGTATAGTGTTTGTTACAGTGATTTGTTTAGTGGTTTTTATATATTCTAGCAAAATCAATTTCCGTCACTGAAGCATTTATAAAATCACACCCTTTTTTAATCTAATAGGGAAAATTATGAAAACAAATGATTATTTCAGCAAATAGAAATATTATATTTTGGAAAAAAGTTACCACATTGGGTGTATTGTGTGGGCTGTTTTTTAATATTGTTGAATAAATAATGGATAACATTACCAGATATTTGTTTATGGTTGCTATTTACTGATGGGTAAATGTGTAAAAAAAAATCCATGCAGGAAAAATAAGGGAAAATTAAAAATCATATTTAGTTTAAAACTATTTATTTTAGTTTTAGTGTGTAGAAAGCCTGACTATCATTGAGATATTTTGATAATGAATTAATAATTAATCTGTTCCCAGAGTAGAATCAGTACTGGGTGTCTTTTTGAGAAAGACCATTCAAATGCTCCATTAATATGGATCATACTCAGAATCATTCAATCAAAAGGCAGACACCATACCCATTACACATGATTACACCGCTGCAACTCGAGGAAAATTCACAATTTTTATTTCAAACTGACAGGCACAATAAAAAACATGTGGCTGCCAATTTGTATTTCTAAGCAACAACCTTTGTATACATGTACAATATGGCTAGAATGGAAAAATGGAGGCCACATTATAATACAGTGAAACCACCATGCCTTAGTAACCTGGTTACCCATTAATAAATAGATAAATGCTTTGAAGATCTCCAGTGGCTAACCTTTAAAAGGCTAGAACAATATAAAAACCTATATTACAAGGTATATCATATTTGCATTCAGGATTGTATGCAAATTCAGTATATTTTCAGAATAATTTATGTAGACTACAGTAGTGTTTGTAGCCTTTGTTACATAGTTCCAACTTTGCATGCATATTGCAAACAAGAAAAGTTAAACAATGTATGGTGTGTACAGTTTTATTCCAAACACAACTATATTAAATATAATGAAATAAAAATATAGCAACACTAATTATATAAATGTAGTAGTCTTTATTGTATATTACCAGGTTGTTTACCACTAGGTTTGCCCACATATGTGGTCCAAGAGAGATAGAAGGCTTTAATTTGCACTTTAGCAACCTTACAAGGATTGCCAGAAATGTTAACATAGCTTATTTTTAAAAATGTTTGGCTGTTTCATCTGAAGAAGGCAAAATAGATATTTCAGAAAAATCATTAGCTGTTAAATCTAAAAGAAGAAAAAGAACGATTTAAATAGGACTTGACAAATGATTTAACATATTTCTAAATTATGTCAACACTATTTCCCTTTAAATAAGATAAAATGTAATATTTAACAAATAAACAGTGTTATATTTCTTATTAACATAAATCATTAAGTTCTCTTAACATTAACATTTCCGATATGTAGATCTAATTGATTATTTAATCCATTTATACAATTAAAATACTAAGATTAGTTTTTCTCACTGAAACAGAGTCTGATAACAATACTGTAGTTAGGCATCAAAAAGTAATATTTTGCTGGTAGCTGGTCATCTTAATTTGCTTTTGACCAGTGACAAAATTGGCAAATTTTCATTCGGGCAAGTGGGTTTTTTAAAGAAAAATTACAACAAACAGCATAACAAATTAAAGTGTAAAGACAGTAAATTCAAAGTGAACACAAATGACTTGCGTTTGAACAAGGATAACGTACGTTTTTGCAAATGGGAATTGCGGGGCAATTAGATTCTAACAGACTGCAGTCATTTTAAACAAATACATGGAACGAAATATTCATAAAATTGAATTTGCATTGTTTATATACCTGTCTTTCCCAGCTCCCATTTTCCAACATTGCTAATGTTGCCTCTGCAGTCTAATGTCAGCATCAATCCAGATTTTTAAGCATAAATGAAGATTGTTGTTATGTAAGCACTGCACAACACCATTATCCATGATGATGCATGAGAGTAATACACACACCTTCTAGGATAAATGTATTGGCATACTTAATCCATCTATACGGCTAGTACATTTCAAGCTGAGTTGTATTAACTGTTGTCATCAATTTTTGCAATTCATTTGTCAGCTACGTGAACTTTGTCATTAGCAGAAATATTTTTATCCGAAATCGAATCAGCATTCAGACTGAGTGGTGTTCAGCCGAAATCCGTTTATATTCATAATTACAATTATATTCCACGAACGAATATAGTTATTGTTTATAATTAGAGAGAATATTCACAAGACCAAAATAAAACAATATTAATTTTAAGATTTTCCTCAGATTATCAAATTAAAAGCCTAATTATGGAAAACCTTGCAAAGAAATCATAGCAATGTTTACAATCGACGACCGCACCAATATGGCGGACGCTCAGACGCATTTCACTTGCATACGGGTAATAGGCGATGCGGCATCTAGGTTTTTTTTTGTTATTCCATTTTTTTATTTCCATCGTAAACATAACATATTTTGCATATAACATATTCTTTTCAAAATACACAAAATGAGTATATTTGTTTCACGAAATTTTTGTACGGTACATATTATAAATGAAGACAATTGTTAGTGTGAGAAAAATTGTGTTTAAATTAATGTCGATTTCATACCAGATTTTAAGATTAACAACAATGGAGTGGCATTACACAAGTAAATGTACATTTAGACAACGAAAAAACAACAAAAATAGCCAAAAAAAAAGAGAAAAAAAGAGTGCGTGTTGCTTTATGGTAGGTTAACTTATGGTAGATAGTATATGTAAAAACTATCGTTGGTGTCTGAAAAATATTTTTAAGTTAATAAGGATTTCATACATAATGTAAAGGTTAACAACATGGAATAGCATTACAATTTAAAGTAGTTGTGGATAAAGAAACAAAAGCATCAAGAAAGAAACAAAATAATAACACAAAGGAAGTGTGTATTACCTTAAGGTAGGTGTTTTAATTGAGAATAAAATGCGTCCAGAGTGATTGAAATATATGTAATTTATTTTGTGTTGTCGCGATTATTTCCTCAAGTTTAATTCTATTATTAAAAAAGGATACAAAAGCATCTATTTGTGGAATTGCTTTTTCCTGTTTGCACTTAAATATAAAATATTTAGCCAATAACATTACGGAGTTTATAACATGTGCATGGTTTGAATTCAGTTTTGGCTAAATGACAGAATGATATAATCGCAAAATTTAGTTCAATGTTTTCTACCCCTTCTAACTTGTTGTAAATAAATTTTTTAATGCCCATCCAAAATTTTTGAATGTAGTGACATTCCCAGAATACGTGAATGTCTGTTTCGGAGTGCATATAACAGAAGTCACATAAAGTTGAAGGAACTAGATTGCATTTGTGGAGGTAAGTATTATTTGGTAAAATGTGCATGAGGTATTTATATTGAAAGTTTCTAAGTTTGGTGTCAAGTGTTAATTTGACTGGTTGACTAAAGATAGCTCTTTGGTTAATGTCTGGATTATTTAACATGCTTTTCCATTTATCAAATTGTTTAAAATCTTCAGGTTTGTGATTTAATGTTAGTGATTTATACACTACTTTGCAGACTTTTGTATGTTCTGTTATTTTGTTAAGCATGTATTGTGGTATGGAAGAATTTATATCACTTTCTTTTAGTTTACTTTTCCATTCAACAGGTATACTTTTAACAATTTTATGGTATTTCATAAAGTCTGCTTTATCTATTTCATAAATATTTATTATATCTTGAAAACTGTAAAATTCTCTTTTTCTAAAGTCATATAAATGTTCAATATATTGAATACCTCTTTCGAACCATGTTTTAATAAAGAAAGTTCTATTATCGTTTTTTATAAATGAATTATTCCAAATAATTTGTTTCTGTATTGGAATTTCGTTTTTTTCCAGAGCGACACTGAGCCATCCACACAAAATGTTTTTTAAGAACTCAGATTTTATGTTAAGGTCTTTTACCTCTTTTTCATGATAAGTTGATTTAAAAATTAACATTCCGCCATAATTACTTAGCATATTGTTATATATTTTCATTAATTTTGAATCTGGTTGAAATATAAATCTTTTTACCCAACTGGCTTTGAGGGATTTTAAGAATAGGTCAATATCCAACATTTTTAAGCCACCCTCGACATAGTCTTGTATAATTCGCTTTCTGGCAATTTTGTCTGGTTTTTCGTCCCAAAGAAATTTAAAACATAGCGATTTTATTTTTGAAATAATATCTTGAGATGGGTTTGGTAAAACTGTTAATGGATATACAAGCTTGGGTATTGCAAAATTTTTCAAAACTGTAATTTTGCCGATTAACGATAACTTCCAACGCTTCCATTTATTTAAACAAGTTTCAAAAGCATGAATTTTTTCAGGAATGTTTAATGACATTATTTCTACATCTAGGTTTATATATCTATGAAAGTTATCGCTTTTACGTTAAATTACATAAGGATTGGAATGAGTATATTGTAACCTACATCGTCAGCCTCGTTCTCGATTCGCTTTATCAAGGGAGACAACTCATACAGTACCCCATATCTATGCAGTACTCGATAACCGTTGTGTCTAAACCGGTCTGTCTTTGGCGTGTGACATCATCCTCTGTTTATAGACTGCTCGATAACAGGAATGTGAAAAGGGGTCTATTGACACATTGTTTTAGCGGATGCCAACTGAGCGCAAACAAAAAGCACATAGATACAGTATTTAAATGCTTTTAATGTCATCACCGGCAGAAATAAACGAACACCTGCATGTAGCATAAAAATCAGCGAATATAGCATCTAATCTGGTAAGTTCGTGGCCTCCGGTAAGTTCGTGGTCTCGTGGATGAAATTATGACGTAATTTTCTCTTCAATGACGTCATTCTCTTCAATGACGTAACGTCGCGTGTCCGAATTCTATTGAAGTGCGAGCCGAAGAACAGCCTGACTTATTAGAGCATAAAACTGCGTAAAAACATTGACATATAAATATACCATGTTAGTTTAGTTTATTCGTTATTTGTGTTGAAACTTATTAATTGTTAAAAAAAGATCAACCCCTCGTGTTGTTAGTCAACATTTTATAAGTATTAATTTCATTTAAATCCAACAAAAATCAATGGAAATAAACAAGGACATTACAAACCTGTATTATACATCAAAACACAAATATCAGTGGAAGGGCCTCCGCGCATGACCTCATGAAAAGTTGCCCACGAACTTACAGGAAGTTGAAAAAGATCATGGTCGTTGTTGGGTTATGTTTATTTTCCAATAAGATTACGGATTTCCAAATAAATATTGGCAATTTTGACATATAAAATAGTTAGCTTACATTAAGATTGATTTCATGGTATGTGTATATATCGAAAAAAGTTGGGGTTTATCCGCATACGCAAAGTCGAATGCTTAACACCCACGAACTTGCAGGTGTAGAGGCTGTTTCCTAGCTTTCAAAAGTTTTTGAATTTAACAAAACTATTGTACTCATGTGTACACAATTGCTGATGAAAAAACTAATAACAATAAAAATCGTTAACTTGACAATGTCTATAATTTTCATAATATGAATGTACATCGAATATTAACAAAAAATGTTAACAATGTAGAAAACAGCTTTAGTCTTAAAACATCGAATAATATTTTCTGAATAATACATGTATATTTCATCTCATTTTTTTATTTTTATTTTCGAGATATTCGAAACGGATTTGGTTCCAGTCCACGTCGAGGGAAAAGTTTAACTCAAGTGCACCAATTGCTAATTAACTGGAAAATTTGAAATAATCAGATATTTATTGACACGGAGCGTATACATCGTAAATAGACAACTATCGTATTAAATATATGTACATGTTTAATGACATTGTAATATGATAAATTATGACCTTGCTGTGCATAGCTTCCAGTTTGATAAAGTTTGTTGAAAAACAGACATATAACATCATCCTTTTTCTGTAAGTACCAGATTTTTGTTGTAAATCATTTCTGTGGCAATAAGAATATATTAGTCGAATTCCTGCTCAAAAAAATGTACAGCTATAAAAAAAATTGTCAAAAAATCTTGCTTTTAATGGTAAAAATTGAAAATATTAACATTTTAAAAGTACTACAAGATTCAATTTCGCATGTTCCCAGTATTTTAAAATAAGATTAAAGTTTCGACTTATTTGTGTTGAATAGCATTCTCCGACTTTTAAGTAAGTGTTGACAAGTCTCCTGGTAGCAAAAATAGAAGGTCGAATTCACATTTTGCACCCATAGTTCGATATTACCACCACAACTGATAAAGCATTGCGACAATTTGTGCACAAAACGCCAACGTTACGGTCGCAATGATTCCCCGGCGTGAATTGCATAAAGTGAAAACGAAAAAAGAGTGATAATAGTTTTAAAAATATTTTTTGATTATAGGTCTCTTTGTTGGCCTGCGTTTGATACCCGTCAATGGATACAATTCAACAGAAATGGGTAATTTAGAGACGGCGTTAACAACTGGTTACCACAAAAACGTCCGACCGAGCGGCGTTACTGACGTGGACATATCAGCCGGTGTACTCCACATCAGCGGACTGGTTAGTTTATACACTTTTATGTATGCTTCCTAGGTGTAACCAGTACTTGGCGACCTATTGTATGTCTGGGCTGGTATTTATAAAGAATCCTAGTCGAAAATTAAGAAATATCTTAAAATTCTCAAATTTAATTATTGGATTTTCTGACAAAGTAATGCATTTCTGGAAGATTTAAACACATAATTTGCAATACAATTCAAAGTGTATTAATATCTAACATTAGTCAGGCAAATGTTCTAAAGCATAGTGTTTTAAACACAAATCCTAATTTTGACTTATGTGCAACTTAAGTTAAGAATGGCTTAAGAATCTTTATAAATATGGGCCCTGGTTGTGTTCGAACTCAGTATCGCTTTACTAGTTCGTATGCACAACGTTCATTCCGTTTAATAATTATCGCAAGCTAATGGATACCTTTAGTAATTCATATTGAAAAGATGAAGATTTGCATTTTGATTTGAATGCATTCTGCAAATAGTACAAGATATTATCATGTTCAGAGTGTGATTTCCTGATTTGAAAATAACGCTTTGTCAGAAGTGTCTTTAAATCATGTTGAAACATATCGTGTGTGTGTGTGTGTGTGGGGGGGGGGGTCTGTTATTGTGTTTGCTGTTTAACTTGGCAAATGCACGTTACCATACAATTTCCGATGTTCTCTTATAAATCAGAGCTTTACAAATGTGTAGCTAAACGTTACTGGTATGTTGTACATTTTAGTATAAATGGTCAATTTCTCTTTTTATACAAAAAGGCTTGTTCTTCGTGTTTGAAGTTGTCAACTATAGAGGAAACATTGATATTCGATTCCACTAAAAAACATTTGAATCCATATATTCTTTTAAAAATATCATTGTCTAATTCAAAACCAATTACAGTTTAGGTAAATTTTCAATACGCACTATCACTCACAAAGAGTATTTCCCATACGTTCAAGGGTACAAACTCGTACACAAATACTCAGCGCCAAGTCTGATTTAAAGGGAATTGTTAACAGATTTTCGTACTTTTTTTTTTACGTTTGCCATTAAATATCTTAACTTGACAGCTTTAAGCATCGGAACTAAAGGCCCAAGTATAACAACAAAAAAGGATATATAAAAAAGAAACGGAAAAAAGTCGCTCCCACAGGGGTTCGAACTTCAGACCTCCGGATCAAAAGACTAACGCCTCAACTACTCGGTCATTCCGATTTCTGTATTTAACCTGCATTTTTTACATTATGTAAGTGATCCACGTGTTATCAACAATTTTTATGAAAACAACAGAAACACTGCAAATTATTTCATCATTAAGCGTTACAAACGCTTTATAGTTATATCATTTTCAACTGAAGATTACTCATTAAAACGAAACGGAATTTACAGTATATTTCTATGTCCGTAGTGTTATTTCGCTCCTTTATATACACTATTCTTTTAGCTTTGGAATCTGTGACAAAAAGTTGGAAAGTTGTCATTTCGTCAATCTGTGAACATGTCCCAGGTTAACGATACTTGTTTATTAGTGTTCATTCAATAGTTTCCAATACAATGCATTAAAATAATTGCTTGATGTTTCAGGACATTGTGACCCAGAAAATTGAAATTGTTGGATTTGTATTTTGTGTAAGTATGAGATTGTATTTCCAAAATTATGCTTAAAAGTGTTATGCAATTATATACAATTTTGTGATTCTATTTTTATTAAACTAACTAAAAATTATCATGATCTGGTTAAATATGTCTTAGAGTGTGAGATATTAACCTGTTTAACCTGTTGCAACCTCTGAAGCAAACAATTTTTGGTAACACCATAACAAAATTAGACTTAGTACAAGGCATAAGCATGTACTTTCCTACTCTTAGTGAAAAATTAAAATTTTAAGATTGAAAAAACGTCTAAAATCGTGGTCAAATTAGAGTTTACTCATACTAAGCTAAATATCTTTTTAAAATTTAGGTCATGTTTATTTTTGGCATTTTTGTTTACATTTCAACGTCAGAATTGTGAGTATTACTTTGGTTTGACAACTTGTCTTTACAAAGCAAAGTAGCGCAGTTGCCTAAATCGCCGTCTATTGTCTTTACTGCTAATGGCTCCTATACCGTAAGTTCGATACCCGCTTGGCCTTTGAATGTTTTTTTCAAGAATTCTTACCTTTTATCGAAAAACCCATTACGTTTTACATTATTCAAACTGTTGGTAAAATGTCGTGTTGGATATGTGATATTTAAGAAAATTTTTGGAAATATCATATTATTTGTTGAAAAAAAAGTTACGTTTTTGTAACATATTTCATACTATAAACCAAACAGAAATGTTTTACAACCACAGTCCCATGCGTTCTAAAGTGCATCTTCGATATTCTAGAAACAAATTCCAGAGGTCGCAACTCCACGCTTTTCCTGCACCTACAGCAGTGCGTAACCCACATTCGACCCCAGAAATGTTCATGTGTTCATATTGCAATAATAGATGCATCTTCATATTTTACATCTAACATTCAACCTCACTTACTAGTTTTACCGAATTTATGTCCATTTATCGATCTTCACAAACAGGTGAACGTGGGTGTAATAAAGGATACACATAGGCGGTTTATATTTGGAATTATTTGTTTTACAAATTGTATTTGTTCTATAAGAACTACATCAGAAATATGGCATTATTGGTCCTGATCAATGACATTAAAAATTAAAAATGAAAAAAACAACAACACTAGAAATTCAAATGCTAAGACACTGTAACAACGCAATGATTTTACCGCGTGCACGTTGTTTACGTCTGCGTATCCGCCATTTTATTTTACACCATAGGTCTGACTATGATCTCATGGAAGTTGTTGATAGCAACCTTCCTACCGACGTACTTACCTTCTGATTCAATCAATTATTCGCCTTCTCACTCGCTAACATAAAGTTTCCAAGTTTATTGGCAAATCGGCAAAGAGCCTCTGGCCATAACAATATATATTTACAAACACACTTTATACAAAGCATAGTTATACACATTCAAAGTAGGTATATCAATATATAAAACGTATAAACATTTTATTATTAAGAAGCAGCAAGGGCTGTTAATTTTTCGTCACGGGGATTCATTGCATGTGAAATAAATCTAGATACATTGTTTATCGCTGAAACATTTTGACATGACATAATATTTTTAAAATTCATAAGGTTATGCCAATTAATTGGAATACAATATTTCTTATGGTTTTCGCTATAAGCCGGAAAACGAAGAAGAAAGCGGTATTCTGATTCAACAATATTTAATTTACATAATTTACATTTACGATCAATTCTAACAATAGTATTATATCACAAAACAGACTTACTCATTCATTCGATCGTTGTCCACCGAATCATACATTCATGTTTCCATGAAGAAAAAAAAATCGAATAAAAAAAAAAAAAAAGTATTTGATTGAATCTGATACCGTCATTTCACTAAGTCTCTCTCATTATTCTAAATCAGTTGTAAATATTGTGCAGAGTTGGACCGATTCCCGTCTGCAATGGGCCCCTAATGATTATGGTGGAACACAAGTGACCCACATGGCTGTGCAAGATGTCTGGATACCTCCACTGGTTCTTAACAACGCGTAAAGAATACATTTCATATACTTTCTTAGTCATATATTAAATAGAACATTTATAGTGAGTATGTATTGTGTACCTATTCCTGATTAATTTGAAATAAATGTCATGTTGAATGCACACGATAGTTTAATGACAACTGTTAAAGGTTAGCGCAGCCTTATTTGACGGAATATTTAAAGGGATTTATTCACAGATTGTTATATTTTGAAGAAATATCTTAAACTGTCATAACATCAATAACTCATGCATCGGGACTTACATACCCTTATATCCTCTGTCAAAGAAAGAAGTAGTTGAGAGAAAAATATATATGCCTCTGTCGAGGTTCGAATCCACGACCTCCGGGTAAAAGACTGACACACTAACCACTACACTAAAGTTAAAGTAGCCCTGTATATTTCGGTGTGTAATTTTAACAACACACAATCGATGTTTATTCATTAAAGACACATTCAATCTGTGAATAGGTCGCTTTAATTAATCATGTACTTCGTTTTGATGCATGGTTCATATTTATAAGTGCTGATGGACTAGCCCTTCTAAGCGACGACGACGGCATGGACGGTAACTACGTGACAGTGTTTTCACACGGTAGCGTGTGGTGGGTGACGGCTGCCAACATTGTCTCGCAGTGCGTGGTGGACATCCAGTATTATCCATTCGATACGCAGCAATGCCACATGATAGTAAGTGACATGCGGCCAATAAACATTACTTTCTTTTTTCTCTCTGATGTTTCTTATGTTACCACTATCTCACAAGTTAACCTGTCAATCTTCAAAACTGGTGTTTGTTTTGTAAACTATATTGAAAATATGGTATTTTCGTTTTAGTAATGATAAAACGTTGCTAAATTACAGATGACCACGTGGTCGTTTGATGCCACCCAAATCAATCTCTTTGCTTCTACCACAACTCTGCTTATGGATTTATATGAGGAAAATGGAGAATGGGACTTAACGGAAACAGCTTTGGTTAATTTTACCAGGTATAATACTTTAGTATTCAAGTCAAATTCTATCGTTATTATTCCTGCAGACATAATGTTCAGTTATTAATGGAGCAAACAACTGTTAAAATATATAAACTCATTACGTGTTGTATTATCATTGGCGAACTGGTTCATTCATATTATAGAAACGCAAAAGCTTAAACGTACAAATCCATTAAGCACCATCAATAGTACAGTAGAATCTGTCTAAATCGAACGGGGTTTGGCCGATCGTTCGGTTTTCATAGATGTTCCGGTTACCCGGTTTTTTTATTATATGTAATTTTCCTTTAAAATGTACGTTCTGTTTTATTTGTTAATGCGAGCATATAATTAGATAACAAGATGATAATGTTTGCACTTGTATAATTGTTCATAATTTTTGTTATAGTACCATTGTTCGGTTGTTGAAATAAATGACACGTGAATATAAGAGCATACACATTCCCCTTTTTGTACTTTCTTTAGAAATGTAGGGTTCATATTGCCTGGCGTGCGATTCACCTTGTTTCTGACGAGAAAATATTCCTACTACGTTTTGAACATGATCCTACCGTTCATAATTATCGCGATGCTGGGAACATTCGTTTTCGTACTTCCGGTTGAAAGTGGAGAGAAGATTGGGTTCGCACTAACCATTCTCCTTTCGATGTCTGTAGTCATGGCAACTGTATCTGACGCCATTCCACCAGTATCAACACAGACCTGCAAACTAAGTAAGTTGCATTAATAATGATAATGATTGAAGATAACCCTTACCATGAAGGGATTGCTTCTGATCATGTTGTTGATAGTAAAGCAAACAAATATATCATATCCATTGTCAATTATATATACATATACGTCTTTTTTTCTGTGCAAGGACATTTAAGTCTCATTTTTAGGCGTGTACGTGCTAACAGTGTTTATCATCAGCGCGATAGAGACGGTCGTCACAGTGGTTTCATGTCAGACACACGCCTACCACGAGAAGGGGTACATCCCTGGTCCGTTCCTACAGAGGATCGCCAGGATTTCTGCCAAACTGTCCTGCTACAGGTAATGTAATATGATCAACCTTTGCAGAAAGACATGCATCTAGCACATTGATATGCTTTATTTCAGGTCGATTATCTCCATTCTGAAAATTACAGTCCATGATAAATAACTCAATTTTTCGGTACCTTTAACTGCTTTTAAATGTTTACTGCTGAACATTGCTGTCAAACACGTATGTGAAATCATTAGAAAAGCGTTCCACGTCCATGGTTGACAGTTTTTATTGTTTAAAGGGGACCGCAAAAACGTGAGGAGATATTGGCATTAGACATCTCTGAAGACAACACGACAACTTCGCAAAAGACCAAGAAAGCATGGGTTAAGGCAGACAGTCGCAGTGTGATGTCCGACCAGAAAGACGAGACGGAAGCAAAAAACGCTCAAACTGTATACACATTCCGACAATGTGCTTTTATATTCGACAGAGTGAACTTTGTTGTCTTTATTTTCATCAAGATTGTGTTAACAATTTCTTTTTTCGTTGCTCTTCAAGTTGGGGGAGCAAATCAAATATTATCCTGACTCTATTAAACACAAATTCATGCTGGATTAAATCAATATCCGAAAAATACACATTCTTGATATCATACTAAATGCGCCATTTATGGGGAGGACAAATTTATGAAACTATTCAAAACAAAATTAGATCTACCAGTGACTGTTTTGATTACAATATACATTGAATAATAAAAATACAAAGGCCAGAACCATTGCACAAAACCAACGATGCAGCATCTTCGTTGGAATTGTTTTTATTTGTATATCTTTTTATTATACATGTGATTAATATCTTTTATTGTTATGTTAAAGATGTTGTATTGTAGTTCAATTCGTTTTTATGTAAGTAGTGTTTAAACTTTTTACTAATCGAACATTCAATATTGAGTTGTTTTTTTTATTTTATTTTATAAACAAACTTGTGTAAGGTTCGTGTGACATGTGTGATTTGTTATATTTTGATTCATATGTAACGGCTGGTTGAACAAAGATAATACCGCATATAACACAGGAATGTTCGATGTATTAACATTGAGTTTTTCTCTTACTTTATAAACAAACTTTTGTATGCTTTGGGAACATGTGTTATATGTTATATTTTGATTTATATGCAATAGCTGGTTGAACAAAGATAAATCGGCATATAACCCAGTAATGTTTAATTTATCCAACATAAAGTAATCTTCACAAGCTACTAACACGATGGTAAATATGTAAACATTCATATATGTATACCGTTTAAATATTTGGATTGAAATAGTATCCTCGCGAAAGCATATTTTTGGCGTGTTTTACAGACATCCAAATGCATTGCAACACTGTGTCTATCTTAGTCGATTCGATACACCTGACATTTGAGACAGTCATACAGGACATAATCATCACTGGAAATTTCAACCTCAACTTGTTAAACCCTCTTGCAGAATCAAAACTCTCATCATTTTGCCAAAAACTTCCCTTAACCCAACTTATAACTTCTGCAACTCAGGTCACCGAATCTTCAATTCAATCTTTACGTCTAGGGAAAATCTTATATCATGCGGGTAAGCGGAACCATTGTTGTCACAAAATGTCCGATTTCACTGTCCTGTTGTTGGTGTGTATTTGAACATAATAAACGACGTTTAAACGTGTTCACTCGTCCATTTTTCGGAACATTCAGATTTTTTACAAGGGAGCTTATGATAAACTAGGCCAGTTTGTCTCACCAGACAGACTTGTAGTCTATTTACAACGAAGACGTTGACACATTTACTGACAATAAAAAGTGCAATCGTATTTCACTATCAAAACGATGTATACCTAATAGACAAGTATTAATTCGAGAACAAGATCATGCTTGGTTTGACAGCAGTTTACGACGTAGCGTTAGAAAACGGAAAAAAAGTAGGGATGGCAATGTGACGCAAATCAGTAACCGGTTAACCGGTTTTGGTATTCAAGCGGTTAACCGGACGGGTGTCATTTATAAGACTGAATACTCACACAATTATAAGCAAATATGTCCGACCCGACGGTCTATTCGATTGACAAGCCCTGATAGATTATTATGCAACGCTTACGCCATGATATTTGTCATTCTTGATTTAATTATTGTTTAGAAAAAAGGCAAAGATTATCGCATTTTATTAACTTTATTGCTTAACTTGTTTAATTTGCCATTCAAATCCAATATACATGGCAACATGTGCAAGATATTTAACGTAACAAGACAAGAGGGCCAAATGGCCCTGCGTCGCTCACCTGAGTTTCATGAGTCGAACAATTTTCCATGTGTTAGATTTTTACACGGATATGGATATAGCCTCTTTTCCTGTATATTCGGCCACTTAAGAGCTAAACTGCTTTAACACACTAAATGATCACAATTCCAACACCAGTGGGACTTTTATCTATAAATTTAAGGTCTGTCCTACTAAATAAAGGCCAGATAATGTAGAGATCAGCCATTCACTTAGTTACTGACCAATTCTAGGAAAACACCCTAGCAACCATGAATTTGTCCGATGTTTCCTATCATTTGGTTCAGTCTTCATTTTGATAAGAAAACACTAAAATTTTGTTACACTTTTGATATAATTCAATAGAAGCATTCTTTATTAAACTAACAAACTCGGGCATACTGTTTGAAAATGAATGTTTACAAAATTCTTGGCGTATGCACAAAGTGTGTGGCAATTTTTGGGAATTTCTTTTTAAAATCTTAATCTTCTCAGACAAAATCTGAAATTGGCAATTTTTAAAACCAAAAACAATATTTATGTGATAGAATTGTCTCGATACAGATAACTACCACATGTTTTATAAGAAATAATAGTTAATTTCCATTATCTGGGGTGGCCGAATCTATCGGAATGGCTGAATCTATAGGAAAGAAGGATATAATGCTATGGAATGATGGAAATGCAGCCTTAATTATCATGATTTGAAAAACTTGAGTGACAACGGACATTCAAAATTTAGGAAGTACATATTGAAATTTTTCTTCAATTTGTCCTAGTGACCTAGTTTTTCACCCCACATGACACAGATTGGAACTCGGCTGGATATGATTAAGACAAATGTTCTGACCAAGTTTCATGAAGATTGGGCAAAAAATGTGACTTCTAGAGTGTTAACAAGCTTTTTCTTCAATTTGACCTAGTGACCTAGTTTTTGACCCCACATGAGCCAGATTCTAACTCAACCGAGATATAATTGGGTCAAATGCTTCTGACCAAGTTTCATAAAGATTGGCCAATAAATGTGGCCTCTAGAGTGTTAACGAGGTAAATGTTGACGACGCACGACGAACACGGACAAAAGGCAACCACAAAAGCTCACCATGAGCTTTTATTCAGCACGAATAAAATGGGAAATTCAAAATGGAAATGAATATGGCAAACTAAGTATTGTGATTTAATTAGTGAAAGCAGTTAATTGTCCGTTGATCGCAAACATGTCTGAAGTAATCGTTAATCCAGCTATCTTCGTTGCTAACATGTCCTCACACTCATCACTTCATAAAGTCACACGTTTCGTGTTCAAAAATATTATATGATACACAAGATCAGTTGCTTGTCTATTCCTAAACTTGTTGATTAATATGCCGGCTGTCGAAAAGATGAGCTTAAAGTGAGACTCAATACAGTGCAAATTGACAATCAAACAAAACCGTATGTGCTAAATACATATCAATTTACGGATGCTATCACTAATCGGTCCGTACATGTGTCTGCAGATCGGAAATTAACACTGATTAGTGATAAGATTAGCGGATTAGCTAATATTCTAAATTAAACTACACAAACACAGGACAAATTTTAACTTTTATTTTGCTCAACAGACATTAACATTTTGAGCCCGAATAACCAAATATTGTTTTGGTAACCGGTTAACTACCCTTACAAGCGAATAACCGGTTAACCCTTGCCATCCCTAGAAAAAAGCATACCGAAAAGCTAGGCAAACGAATAATGTTCATCACTGGAATAAATTTAAATTTATTCGTAATTATACAACCTATCTTATCGAAACGGCAATTGAAAATGACAAAAAATCACTTGTTCACAAGTTCAAATCAATTAACCAAAAGAATGGTGCCGTGTCTTAAAACATTCATCAAACCTTCGAAAATATCGCCTATACCAACACTTATAAACGGCTCTGAAGTACTGGACTGCGCAACAGACAAGGCAAACTGTACCTGCTATAAAATACAACACGCAATCCATGTCTTTTTTTTTTCCAAATCGGACAGTTAGGCATGGGTTAAAACTAATCAGACATATAAACATACTCTGTGTTGATAAACAGTTTACATGTTTGACAAAATGTTTTTCGGATTAAGAAAACGTTATTAAATCTATTTAAGTATTTATGGGTGTAACATTGTTTATCATATTATATTACTTTAATTTGTTATGCCCAAAGCCGACCCTAGGCCTTTAAACATACAGTATATAGTGTTTTGGATACCCTTAAAATGGGCCAATATAATTAATTGTGTATAAATATAGTGCAAGTACTGCTGTTGACCAACACCAGTCCGCTACTTCAGTCGATCTTGTTGCGCATATGATAAATTGAGAGACCTTGATACCTGGAGACCTATGAGCGTCATCAGGTCGACTCCAATCGTCATCTGAAGTTTCGACCCCTATGTCCACTTCGTACTCTGGTTGGCGGGGTCAGCAGTGGCATGCTGTGAAATGTCGGGTCCCCAGGCGGGCTCCTCTCTCTTGCACCAAAGCCAGCAGGATACCTGTTCTGCCACCTCGGCTATGCGTTTTTCGTCATGGCTCCCGTAACACCAATCTTCTGGAGCAGCCCTCAAGTTGACTGGACAGGGAAGCCTCCGGCACCAAACTCCACACGCAATAACCATGCGGTCCTTCCACTCTGTCTGCAGGTCTTCGCCAACTCATCATATTTGACTCTTACCCTTTCATGGGCTTCGTCGCAGCCTTACTCACATGGCACAGTTAGTTCCACCAGGATGATCCTACTACTGTGTTTAGACCATATCACAATGTGTGGCCGCAGGTTGGTCTACACAATATCTGGGAAGACAATATTCTACTTGAGATCTACTCTCAAATCTCACAATGCTGCTTCGAGGAGGAGACCATGCTGACTTGTTGGTGATGGTGTCTTCTCTCCTGGCATAACAAACTGTCTCTTGCTAGGACCACTTGCTACCATGGGTCTATGGGTTCTTTAAAATATTAATTTTAAGATGTTTCCTCAGATTATCAAATTAAAAGCCTAATTATGGAAAACCTTGCAAAGAAATCATAGCAATGTTTACAATCGACGACCGCACCAATATGGCGGACGCTCAGACGCATTTCACTTGCATACGGGTATTAGGCGATGCGGCATCTAGGTTTATATATCTATGAAAGTTATCGCTTTTACATTAAATTACATAAGTATATTGTAACCTACATCGTCAGCCTCGTTCTCGATTCGCTTTATCAAGGGAGACAACTCATACAGTACCCCATATCTATGCAGTACTCGATTACCGTTGTGTCTACATCGGTCTGTCTTTGGCGTGAGACGTCATCCTCTGTTTAAAGACTGCTCGATAACAGGAATGTGAAAAAGGGTCTATTGACACCTTGTTTTAGCGGATGCCAACTGAGCGCAAACAAAAAGCACATAGATACAGTATTTAAATGCTTAATGTCATCACCGGCAGAAATAAACAAACACCTGCATGTAGCATAAAAATCAGCGAATATAGCATCTAATCTGGTAAGTTCGTGGCCTCCGATAAGTTAGTGGCCTCGTGGATGAAATTATCACGTAATTTTCTCTTCAATGACGTAACGTCGCGTGTCCGAATTCTATTGAAGTGTGAGCCGAAGAACAGCCTGACTTATTAGAGTATAAAACTGGGTAAAAAACATCGACATATAAATATACCATGTTAGTTAAGTTTATTGCACTTATTTGTGTTGAAACTTATTAATTGTTAAAAAAAGATCATCCCCGAGGGGTTGTTAGTCAACATTTTATATGTATTAATTTCATTTAAATCCAACAAAAATCAACGGAAATAAACAAGGACATTACAAACTTGTTGTATTTATATCAAAACACAAATATCAGTGGAAGGGCCTCCGCGCATGACGTCATTAAAAAGTTGCCCACGAACTTACAGGAAGTTGAAAAAGATCATGGTCGTTGTTGGGTTATGTTTATTTTCCAATAAGATTACGGATTTCCGAATAAATATTGGCAATTTTTGACATATAAAATAGTTAGCTTACATTAAGATTGATTTAATGGTATGTGTTTATATCGAAAAAAGTTGGGGTTTATCCGCATGCGCAAAGTCCAATGCTTAACACCCAGGAACTTGCAGGTGTAGAGGCTGTTTCCTAGCTTTCGAAAGTTTTTGAATTTAACAAAACTATTGTACTCTTGTGTACACAATTGCTGATGAAAAAAATAATAACATGTTGACTCAAATAAAAATCGTTAACTTGACAATGTCTATAATTTTAATAATACATCGAATATTAACAAAAAATGTTAACAATGTAGAAAACAGCTTTAGTCTTAAAACATCGAATAATATTTTCTGAATAATACATGTATATTTCATCTCTTTTTTTTCGAGATATTCGAAACGGATTTGGTTCCAGTCCACGTCGAGGGAAAAGTTAAACTCAAGTGCACCAATTGCTAATTAACTGGAAGATTTGAAATAATCAGATATTTATTGACACGGAGCGTATACATCGTAAATAGACAACTATCGTATTACATATATGTACATGTTTAATGACATTGTAATATGATAAATTATTACCTTGCTGTGGTTAGCTTCCAGTTTGATAAAGTTTGTAGAAAAACAGACATATAACATCATCCTTTTTCTGTAAGTACCAGATTTTTGTTGTAAATCATTTCTGTGGCAATAAGAATATATTAGTCGAATTCCTGTTAAAAAAATGTACAGCTATAACAAATTTGTCAAAAAATCTTGCTTTTAATGGTAAAAATTGAAAATATTAACATTTTAAAAGTACTACAAGATTCAATTTCGCATTTTCCCAGTATTTTAAAATAAGATTAAAGTTTCGACTTATTTTTGTTGAATAGCATTCTCCGACTTTTAAGTAAGTGTTGACAAGTCTCCTTGTAGCAAAAATAGAAGGTCGAACTCACATTTTGCACCCATAGTTCGATATTACCACCACAACTGATAAAGCATTGCGACAATTTGTGCACAAAACGCCAACGTTATGGCCGCAATGATTCCCCTGCGTGAATTGCATAAAGTGAAATCGAAAAAAGAGTGATAATAGTTTTAAAAATATGTTTGATTATAGGTCTCGTTGTTGGCCTGCGTTTGATACCCGTCAATGGATACAATTCAACAGAAATGGGTAATTTAGAGACGGCGTTAACACCTGGTTACCACAAAAACGCCCGACCGAGCGGCGTTACTGACGTGGACATATCAGCCGGTGTACTCCACATCAGCGGACTGGTTAGTTTATACACTTTTATGTATGCTTCCTAGGTCTAACCAGTACTTGGCGACCTATTGTAGGTCTGGGCTGATATTTATAAAGAATCTTAGTCAAAAATTAAGAAATATATTAAAATTCTCAAATTTAATTATTGGATTTTCTGACAAAGTAACGCATTTCTGGAAGATTTAAACACATAATTTGCAATACAATTCAAACTGTATTAATATCTAGCATTAGTCAGGCAAATGTTCCAAAGCATAGTGTTTTAAACACAAATCCTAATTTTGACTTATGTGCAACTTAAGTTAAGAATGGCTTAAGAATCTTTATAAATATGGGCCCTGGTTGTGTTCGAACTCAGTATCGCTTTACTAGTTCGCATGCACAACGTTCATTCCGTTTAATAATTATCGCAAGCTAATGGATACCTTTAGTAATTCATATTGAAAAGATGAAGATTTGCATTTTGATTTGAATGCATTCTGCAAATAGTACAAGATATTATCATGTTCAGAGTGTGATTTCCTGATTTGAAAATTACGCTTTGTCAGAAGTGTCTTTAAATCATGTTGAAACATATCGTGGGTGGGGGGTCTGTTATTGTGTTTACTGTTTAACTAGGCAAATGTACGTTACAATAAAATTTCCGATGTTCTCTTAAAAATCAGAGCTTTACAAATGTGTAGCTAAACGTTACTGGTATGTTTCACATTTTAGTATAAATGGTCAATTTCTCTTTTTATACAAAAAGGCTTGTTCTTCGTGTTTGAAGTTGTCAACTATAGAGGAAACATTGGTATTCGATTCCACTAAAAATCATTTGAATCCATATATTTTTTTAAAATCATTTTCTAATTCAAAACTAATTACAGTTTAGGTAAATTTTCAATACGCACTACCACTCACAAAGTGTATTTCCCATACGTTAAAGGGTACAAACTCGTACACAAATACTCAGCGTCAAGTCTGATTTAAAGGGACTTGTTCACAGATTTTCGTACTTTTTTTTAAGTTTGCCATTAAATATCTTAACTCGACAGCTTTAAGCATCCAAACTAAAGGCCCAAGTATAACAACAAAAAAGGATATATAAAAAAGAAACGGAAAAAAGTCGCTCCCACAGGGGTTCGAACTTCAGACCTCCGGATCAAAAGACTAACGCCTCAACTACTCGGTCATTCCGATTTCTGTATTTAACCTGCATTTTTTACATTATGTAAGTGATCCATGTGCTATCAACAAGTTTAATGAAAACAACAGAAACACTGCAAATTATTTCATCATTAAGCGTTACAAACGCTTTATAGTTATATCATTTTCAACTGAAGATTACTCATTAAAACGAAACGGAATTTACAGTATATTTCTATGTCCGTAGTGTTATTTCGCTCCTTTATATCACTATCCTTTTAGCTTTGGAATTTGTGACAAAAAGTTGAAAAGTTGTTATTTCGTCAATCTGTGAACAGGTCCCAGGTTAACGATATTTGTTTATTAGTGTTCATTCAATAGTTTTCAATACAACGCATTAAACTAATTCCTTGATGTTTCAGGACCTTGTGACCCAGAAAATTGAAATTGTTGGATTTGTATTTTGTGTAAGTATGAGATTGTATTTCCAAAATTATGTTTAAAAGTGATATGTTATGCAATTATATACAATTTTGTGATTCTATTTTTATTAAACTAACTAAAAATTATCATGATCTGGTTAAATATATCTTAGAGTGTGAGATATTAACCTGTTTAACCTGTTGCAACCTCTGAAGCAAACAATTTTTGGTAACACCATAACAAAATTAGACTTAGTTCCAGGCATAAGCATGTACTTTCCTACTCTTAGTGAAAAATTCAAATTTCAAGATTGCAAAAACGTCTAAAATCGGGGTAAAGTCTTTTTAGAGTTTACTCATACTAAGCTAAATATCTTTTTATAATTTAGGTCATGTTTATTTTGGCATTTTTGTTTACATTTCAACGTCAGAATTGTGAGTATTACTTTGGTTTGACAACTTGTCTTTACAAAGCAAAATAGCGCAGTTGCTTAAATCGCCGTCTATTGTCTTTACTGCTAATGGCTCCTATACCGTAAGTTCGATACCCGCTTGGCCTTTGAATGTTTGTTTCAAGAATTCTTACCTTTTATCGAAAAACCCATTACGTTTTACATTATTCAAACTGTTGGTAAAATGTCGTGTTGGATATGTGATATTTAAGAAAAATTTAGGAAATATCATATTATTTGTTGAAAAAAAGTTACGTTTTTGTAACATATTTCATACTATAAACCAAACAGTCATGTTTTACAACCACAGACCCATGCTGTCTAAAGTGCATCTTCGATATTCTAGAAACAAATTCCAGAGGTCGCAACTCCACTCGTTTCCTGCCCCTACAGCAGTGCGTATCCCACATTCGACCCCAGAAATGTGCATGTGTTCATATTGCAATAATAGATGCATCTTCATATTTTACATCTAACATTCAATCTCACTTACTATTTTTACCGAATTTATGTCCATTTATCGATCTTCACAAACATGTGAACGTGGGTGTAATAAAGGATACACATAGGCGGTTTATATTTGGAATTATTTCTTTTACAAATTGTATTTGTTCTATAAGAACTACGTCAGAAATATGGCATTATTGGTCCTGATCAATGACATTAAAAATTAAAAAAAAAAACACTAGAAATTCAAATGCTAAAAGACATTGTAACAACGCAATGACCATGGTCACGTTGTTTACGTCTGCGTATCCGCCATTTGATTTTACACCATAGGTCTGACTATGATCTCATGGAAGTTGTTGATAGCATCCTTCCTACCGACGTACTTACCTTCTGATTCAATCAATTATTCGCCTTCTCACTCGCTAACATAAAGTTTCCAAGTTTATTGGCAAATCGGCAAAGAGCCTTTGGCCATAACAATATATATTTACAAACACACTTTATACAAAGCATAGTTATACACATTCAAAGTAGGTATATCAATATATAAAACGTACAAATATTTTTTTATTAAGAAGCAGCAAGGGCTGTTAATTTTTCGTCACGGGGATTCATTGCATGTGAAATAAATCTAGATACATTGTTTATCGCTGAAACATTTTGACATGACATAATATTTTTAAAATTCATAAGGTTATGCCAATTAATTGGAATACAATATTTCTTATGTTATTCTCTATAAGCCGGACAACAAAGAAGAAAGCGGTATTCTGATTCAACAATATTTAAGTTACATAATTTACATTTACGATCAATTCTAACAATATTATTATATCACAAAACATACTTTTTCATTCGATCGTTGTCCACCGAATCATACATTCATGTTTTCATTAAAAAAAAAATTCGATTAAGTATTTGATTGAATCTCATACCGTCCTTTCACTAAGTCTCTCTCATTATTCTAAATCAGTTGTAAATATTGTGCAGAGTTGGACCGATTCCCGTCTGCAATGGGCCCCTAATGATTATGGTGGAACACAAGTGACCCACATGGCTGTGCAAGATGTCTGGATACCTCCACTGGTTCTTAACAACGCGTAAAGAATACATTTCATATATTTTCTTAGTCATATAGTAAATAGAACATTTATAGCGAGTATGTATTGTGTACATAATCCTGATTAATTTGAAGTAAATGTCATGTTGAATGCACACGTTAGTTTAATGACAACTGTTAAAGGTTAGCGCAGCCTTAATTTACGGAATATTTAAAGGGACTTATTCACAGATTGTTATATTTTGAAGAAATATCTTAAACTGTCATAACATCAATAACTCATGCATCGGGACTTACATACCCTTATATCATGTCAAAGAAAGCATTAGTTGAGAGAAAAATATATTTGCCTCTGACGAGGTTCGAACCCACGACCTCCGGATAAAAGACTGACACACTAACCACTACACTAAAGTTAAAGTAGACCTGTATATTTCGGTGTGTAATTTTAACAACACAATCGATGTTTATTCATTAAAGACACATTCAATCTGTGCATAGGTCGCTTTAATTAATCATGTACTTCGTTTTGATGCATGGTTCATATTTATTAGTGCTGATGGACTAGCCCTTCTAAGCGACGACGACGGCATGGACGGTAACTACGTGACAGTGTTTTCACACGGTAGCGTGTGGTGGGTGACGGCTGCCAACATTGTCTCGCAGTGCGTGGTGTACATCCAGTATTACCCATTCGATAAGCAGCAATGCCACATGATAGTTAAGTGACATGCGGCCAATAAACATTACTTTCTTTTTTCTCTCTGATGTTTCTTATGTTACCACTATCTCACAAGTTAACCTGTCAATCTTCAAACCTGGTGTTTGTTTTGTAAACTATATTGAAAATATGGTATTTTCGTTTTAGTAATGATAAAACGTTGCTAAATTACAGATGACCACGTGGTCGTTTGATGCCACCCAAATCAATCTCTTTGCATCTACCAAAACTCTGCTTATGGATTTATATGAGGAAAATGGAGAATGGGACTTAACGGAAACAGCTTTGGTTAATTTTACCAGGTATAATACTTTAGTATTCAAGTCAAATTCTATCGTTATTATTGCTGCAGACATAATTTTCAGTTATTAATGGAGCAAACAACTGTTTAAATATATATACTCATTACGTGCTGTATTATCATTGGCGAACTGGTTCATTAATATTATAGAAACGCAAAAGGTTAAACGTACAAATCCATGAAGCACCATCAATAGTACAGTAGAATCTGTCTAAATCGAACGGGGTTTGGCCGATCGTTCGGTTTTCATAGATGTTCGGTTTACCCGGTTTTTTTATTATATGTAATTTTCCTTTAAAATGTACGTTCTATTTTGTTTGTTAATGCGAGTATATAATTAGACAACAAGATGATAATGTTTGCACTTGTATAATTGTTTATTATTTTTGTTATAGTACCATTGTTCGGTTGTTGAAATAAATGACACGTGAATATAAGAGCATACACATTCCCCTTTTGTATTTTCTTTAGAAATGTAGGGTTCATATTGCATGGCGTGCGATTCACCATGTTTCTGACGAGAAAATATTCCTACTACGTTTTGAACATGATCCGACCGTTCATAATTATCGCGATGCTGGGAACATTCGTTTTCGTATGAGCGAATAAAATGGGAAATTCAAAATGGAAATGAATATGGCAAACTAAGTATTGTGATTTAATTAGTGAAAGCAGTTAATTGTCCGTTGATCGTAAACATGTCTGAAGTAATCGTTAATCCAGCTATCTTCGTTGCTAACATGTCCTCACACTCATCACTTCATAAAGTCACACGTTTCGTGTTCAAAAATATTATATGATACACAAGATCAGTTGCTTGTCTATTCCTAAACTTGTTGATTAATATGCCGGCTGTCGAAAAGATGAGCTTAAAGTGAGACTCAATACAGTGCAAATTGACAATCAAACAAAACCGTATGTGCTAAATACATATCAATTTACGGATGCTATCACTAATCGGTCCGTACATGTGTCTGCAGATCGGAAATTAACACTGATTAGTGATAAGATTAGCGGATTAGCTAATATTCTAAATTAAACTACACAAACACAGGACAAATTTTAACTTTTATTTTGCTCAACAGACATTAACATTTTGAGCCCGAATAACCAAATATTGTTTTGGTAACCGGTTAACTACCCTTACAAGCGAATAACCGGTTAACCGTTGCCATCCCTAGAAAAAAGCATACCGCAAAGCTAGGCAAACGAATAATGTTCATCACTGGAATAAATTTAAATTTATTCGTAATTATACAACCTATCTTATCGAAACGGCAATTGAAAATGACAAAAAAATCACTTGTTCACAAGTTCAAATCAATTAACCAAAAGAATGGTGCCGTGTCTTAAAACATTCATCAAACCTTCGAAAATATCGCCTATACCAACACTTATAAACGGCTCTGAAGTACTGGACTGCGCAACAGACAAGGCAAACTGCACCTGCTATAAAATACAACACGCAATCCATGTCTTTTTTTTTCCAAATCGGACAGTTAGGCATGGGTTAAAACTAATCAGACATATAAACATACTCTGTGTTGATAAACAGTTTACATGTTTGACAAAATGTTTTTCGGATTAAGAAAACGTTATTAAATCTATTTAAGTATTTATGGGTGTAACATTGTTTATCATATTATATTACTTTAATTTGTTATGCCCAAAGCCGACCCTAGGCCTTTAAACATACAGTATATAGTGTTTTGGATACCCTTAAAATGGGCCAATATAATTAATTGTGTATAAATATAGTGCAAGTACTGCTGTTGACCAACACCAGTCCGCTACTTCAGTCGATCTTGTTGCGCATATGATAAATTGAGAGACCTTGATACCTGGAGACCTATGAGCGTCATCAGGTCGACTCCAATCGTCATCTGAAGTTTCGACCCCTATGTCCACTTCGTACTCTGGTTGGCGGGGTCAGCAGTGGCATGCTGTGAAATGTCGGGTCCCCAGGCGGGCTCCTCTCTCTTGCACCAAAGCCAGCAGGATACCTGTTCTGCCACCTCGGCTATGCGTTTTTCGTCATGGCTCCCGTAACACCAATCTTCTGGAGCAGCCCTCAAGTTGAATGGACAGGGAAGCCTCCGGCACCAAACTCCACACGCAATAACCATGCGGTCCTTCCACTCTGTCTGCAGGTCTTCGCCAACTCATCATATTTGACTCTTACCCTTTCATGGGCTTCGCCGCAGCCTTACTCACATGGCACAGTTAGTTCCACCAGGATGATCCTACTACTGTGTTTAGACCATATTACAATGTGTGGCCGCAGGTTGGTCTACACAATATCTGGGAAGACAATATTCTACTTGAGATCTACTCTCAACTCTCATGATGCTGCTTCGAGGAGACCATGCTGACTTGTTGGTGATGGTGTCTTCTCTCCTGGCATAACAAACTGTCTCTTGCTAGGGCCACTTGCTACCCTGGGTCTATGGGTTCTTGTTTTCCTCTATAGCACGTCGGCTAGGACCTGTAATACATTGTAATGGCGCCATATATCTTCCCTGCTGTAGGGCAGTCTTACAGCCAGACAAAATGTGTCCCATGGTTTCTCATGCTCCACACAGTTTACATAACGGATCGTCAGAGAAATTCGATGTACACAGGTTGGTCGGTGATGGTAGTGTGTTATACACCGATCGCAGTAGGAAGATGATCCGGACTGGTTCCATCCTCCACAGGCTGTTCAATGTGACTTGACGCTGTGGTAGATCCCATCTTGTCCAGGCTCCTTGTTTTCCCTTGCTCTTCTGTTCTGACTCCTCTTTCTTTTGATCTCATCTATCACCATTTCGCGCTGCCCCTTCCCTTGAATTATTCTACAACTGATGATAGAGGGAGCTGCAGCTGACTGGGTCCGCTCTGGAGGCCAATGGAACTGAATCTTAGTGGTATGCTCAACCATTTACGAAACCTGTCGTTGATGGCTCTTTCCAGTGTCTTTTCACTTGACATGGCAAAATCATATAGTGTGAGATACCAAGAAAGGAGAGGCAGGATACCATACTGGTACATCCAGGCCTTGAATTTTCCTCGGAGACCGGAATTGTCCACCTTGTTCAGCCACGCAAGTCTCTTGTCTCTTGGTGTTCCTATTGAAAAATAATGCTTAGGCCTACTTAAAATGCCACGACGTGTACTGGTTATAAGTTAAGATGTAAATAAAGCGTGAAAACTGTTACCATTAACTTATTTCTTTTGCCAAGATAAAAATACAGTTTAAATTGGAAGAAAACACGATAGCCAAAGTAACAAACGTAAACGATATTGAAAAACGTATGTATCAAACAATAAATGGCGGCGCGGGGGCATGGCTCGAAAATAGCCCCGGCAAGTCGCAGTATCGATTTTCTGGGCCCATTATCGAGTCATGCCCCCCCCCCCCCCTTCCCGCGCCCCCATTTATTAACCTCTCATATTCAACTGAAAACTGTTTCTTTTGTGCGAAAGGCATTTTATAACGTCTACAGTATAATGTAAATGCGGATTCATTAGGAAGGCATCACCAGCTATCGCTTACAGCTAATTTTACGATACAAAGTTACCAAAACGTTAATATCTTACCGATATCAATGGTTGTTGTTTTATTTTGATCGGTAAGATATCCATTAGAAAGTGCAAAGTTGTTTATATCAACATATTTCTGGACGGCTGCTTTAAACACGAGTAAATAATATAATTAACAATAAATAAACATTTAGCACAAGGCCACACACACGTGGAATAAAATGTTAAAGAAAAATGGCGATTTTAAGTTAAAGTATAAGATTTTACTCAAGATGTGTCAGGGACATTCACGATTTCGACATTGTCAAATCACGCGTAACGAGACTGGCGAGATTTTGAGGTCGGGGGGGGGGGGGGGGGCTTCCGTGTTCTCGCTCTAAAGTAAACATTGATCAGCTGCTGATGCAGTTTCACATAAACTGCTATTAAAGCTCAAAATAAACAATTAATTAACGTTATATGAAGAAGTATTGCTTTAATTTACGATTTTAATGTTTACACACATAATTTAGACCCCGCTAAATAACAGTATTAATGATCACACGAGCAGTGTGTCAAATAGGCAAACATGAACAAGAAACACCACACCAAACCTACGGTTAGAAGTAAACTCTTTTGACATGCTACTTTGAAAAACTCAACCCACCTAATTTTAAAACATTTAACAGGTCAATTTTTCAAACATTTACTTTGTACTAAATGTGTAAAAAAAATAGCCCATCATTTAGTACATTTTCATGGACCCAGAAAATTAGTTTTATTTGATTTAATGAGTGGGGTTTCTAACAGATATATTGATTTAATGTATATCTCATTTTTAAATGATATTTTTTCTTTCGACAATTGCAACCGGAATACAAACCGGACCCAGCTAGCGTAGTTGGTAGAGAGCTGGACTGTCAATCCGGGTGTTCGCGAATTCGAGCCCCAGCCCGGCCACATAACTTTTGTGGGATTGGTCATAAAATAATTTCTACGTCCGTTCTCTCCCTACCTCTGCTTCAAGAAGGGCAGTAGTTACTTTTATTAAAGTATGTACATTTGGTACTGATCAACCGCTTAGATCGGCTAAGGAAAATGAGTAGGTTAAGTGTCCGTCTGTAATTGTAGTACATTTTGCTGCAGTATATATAGGACGAGTCCTGCAGTTCCACATAATAGACGTGTCCTACTAGTACCATCATAAGAAATATATGCCGCTTAATTATCTTCACTTAATAAACAACACAAGAAGAAAAAAGTCCATGTCACCGGGGTATTCTCTTTTAATCATAAGCTATACATATAAAGCATTTCAAAATCACATCCACAGCACACAAATAAACAAAATTACATAAAGTATTCAATTTTACTGAAACAAGGATCACAAAAAATACAACAGTAATGCTCAAAGCATGGAAATGTTTTAATTAGTATATTCCTGTGTAGAACCAGTACTTAAGTCAGTTTTTCACAAGTTTTAGTACAGTACAGTAAAAAACCAAACAGGTTCATCACCAGCTATTGAGTTTCCAGTTTACCAATTTTTAACAGGAACTTGGACAGTCACAGTTAATGCTGGTTCCAATGTCACAATGAACAATTTTTCTATAGAATATATATAGCTACTTCCCGCAGTGGTTTTACACAAAATCACAAAGCAGTCAAGGGTCATAGCCCGGCAGACTGAATCGACGAAGAAAATTATTCAGGTCACCAATGGATCACTTTTCCACTATCTGCGGATTCCGGAATTTTTCACATCAATGATGTTTTTGCCGAGCGTGTTTCTACTTGGAACATTGTATGCGCACAGATGTGTGATTACTAACTAAATATGACAATCCATCAATAACCATCTGTAATGATAACAACAATTCATGAACATTATTATTTTAAATAAATTCACTTGAATTTGGACAATTAATAATATTACTTAACTTGAACACACATTACACTGTAATGATAACAACAATTCATTAACATTATTATTTTAAATAAATTCACTTTAATTTGGACAATTAATAATATTACTTAACTTGAACACACATTACATAATATATATATTTTTTTATAAATGTAATTATATCAGTGGTGTAGTGTGTCACAATATGCTAATTCAGACGAAATACTGCAAACTGGTGAATAATCCTCTGGAAAATCACGGTGAGACATTCCAGATTCTGTTTGTGATAGTTACCTGAAACAAATAAAGTTCAATTAAAGTATTATTATTATTATTATTGCAAAGACATACTGTAATACAAACACACAATAATATTATGTATAAACATGAACTGGCTACTCTTTGCAATTCCGTATATATACATTAAAACTTCTAAGCAAAATGAAAGTAGAAAATAAACAAACACAGAACTAGGTTTTCAGACCTTCCTTTATCTAATAACGATACACAATACACGAAAACAATACCATTTTAAAATTTGTTATAGAGCAATGTCGGGTATTATCGACTTGCTGGTATTATCGACCCTCTTACAACAAATAACATTTTAAAGTGATGTAAACGTTACAAATACGTCACCATATTTGGAATAATATGATGTCATTGATGATGTCATTTACAACTTGTTTTACTATGCATCGTAGTATTTACAACCGATATCGTATCTCATCGATTTCTTGGCGCGAATTTTAAGCAGCGATTTAAAGGTAGGTAACCCAGATTCGATCGTTTTATGAAATTCGTGTTACGTGTTCAACTGAAATGAATGATTATCCGGGTGATAAATGCATGACTATGAGTTTCTACAACAAAGAAACAACATTTCAAGTTTTGGTTTAAACACTGATGGGGGGTCGATATTAACAGAAGTTTTTCAAATTATGCGTCTAATTTCGACCCCCCCCCCCCTCCTCCGAACAAGTAAAGACATAGATTATTATTAAATAAAAAATCCTTCTAGATCTAATGTTTTCTTTTTAGAAATGTCTGCTCAAATTCAAGCAAAAAAGCGTGTCAAGTAT
The DNA here is from genome assembly GCA_027627225.1 of Congeria kusceri. Lineage (NCBI taxonomy): Eukaryota > Metazoa > Mollusca > Bivalvia > Myida > Dreissenidae > Congeria > Congeria kusceri. The sequence goes on from CM051027.1 coordinate 10,263,262, forward strand.
GCTCCTGAAGCCATGGCGATGGCATTGGAAATGGTGCGCAGCGGTCAAATGGGTCGGAAGGCTGTCGGACCAAAGACAGTACTTACGGGTGATGAAGAGCAACTTCTAGTAAAATATGCTAATCGCATGTGTGAAATCGGTTACCTGTTAACGCAGAAAGAATTCCTTTCTCAAGTCCAACACGTGTTGATTGTTGATGGCCGTGAAACTCCGTTTAAAAACCATTTACCTGGCAAGGATTGGTTTTCCGGCTTTTTGGGACGACACCCCGAGATGTCCTTTCGCAAGCCCATGAGTTTGGGACACGAAAGAGCCAACGTCACCTTAGATATGGTGAAAGGATGGTTTACGGGCGTGGAAAACTATCTTAAAAAGGAGATCCCTAATTACGAAGAGCTTCTCAAGAAGCCCAGACGAATTTTCAATGCAGACGAAACTGGGTTTCCGCTTGCCGCCAAGGCCGGCCGAGTACTGGCGCCAACTGGAGCGCGTCATGTGTATCAAGGGGTGACATCGAACAAAACTCAGATTACTGTTATGGCAGGATTCAACGCTTTTGGAAAATACCTACCTCCTATGATTTTATTTCCGAGGGAGAGAATCTGTGACATAGGTCTTTCAGGTTTCCCAGAAGCCACTTACGCTGCGACGCCTAATGGCTGGATGGATTCCGCGGCTTTTGTAAGTCTCTTGAACACCCTTAAAACATTTGTGACAGAGTGAAAAATTGAAATGCCGATCATATTATTTGTTGATGGCCATTCGACACACGACACTAGAAGCCGCTGAGTTTTGTGAAAAGAATGGAATCATTCTGTATTGCTTGCTTCCAAACGCCACGCATATACTCCAAGCTGCAGATATTGGTTTGTTTTCGCCAATGAAGTCTGCGTGGCACGAGGCGGTGAAGCAATGGCAGATAGAGAACGTCGGACAAGCCATGACAAAGAAGGACTTTCCGGCTGTGTTTTATGACACATGGAAACAAGCCGCAACCTTTCAAAATGCTGCGAACAGCTTCCGTAGATCTGGATTGTTCCCCTTAACCGTGTCTGGTATTGATTCTACAAAACTGGGTCCATCAAAACTTGCTCCCCGCGAAACCAGTGCGCATGCGTCTAATGGGATTGTAGCGGAAGCATCTACAATGTCCGTTGAACCGGAGGTCGACACACTTAGAGGCGCGAATACGGACAATGCATCGGCTTAACTAACGACTGAAGATTTCCAGGAACCAAGACCGTCGGTGTCTACTGCTTTTCAGCATTTGAAACTTCCTGCCGCTAAGTTGAAGAAGCCTGTCAGCCAGTTACGACGGAAGCTGCCGAAAGCTTTATTAGGACAGGAGGAGCTGCAAATGCTGCGAGAGCGGGACGAAATTAAGAAGAGGGACGCCGAAGCGAAGGAAGAGCGGAAGAAAGCCTGGGAATTGAAGAAGAAGCTGAAGGAAGAAGAAAAAGCCCAGAAGAAACAAAAACGGCAGACTAAACGAAAACGTGGACAAAGTAAAGAAAATCACAAGTGATTCAGACAGCGACGATTCCACGACCAGCATACCATTCATGGACAATGATAGTGACGATTCCACGAACAGCATACCATTCATGGACAATGATAGTAACGATTATGAAGAGTTTTTATGAAGTTTGCCCACTGTGCGAACAAATAAAACCTAAGGATGCTGAAGATGAATGGGTTTGCTGCGAGTTGTGCTGTCACTGGTGGCATGCTGTGTGTTCCGGCTCGCAGGAAGGAATGCAGGATGCATTTGTGTGCCCAACATGTTGTGAATAGCAAGCGTAATTTGTAAGATTCGTTGTAGAATTGGCAACACGTTCAAACTTTAATAAATAATTGACAATAAACGAATGAGCTGATAATTTATTTAAAAATCAAAACAATGTTTACTAATGCATAATGATATATGTACATTAAATAAATGTAAATCTATGTATTCACAATGCTACAATCTATAACTAACATTAGTAGCTTTTTAAAGTACTTAACATACTAGAATACGGAAAAATAAAGTGATTGTCTCTTACATATTAGTGTTTGATAGCGTAAATATTTGTGTTTTTAAATATAGATTTTGATCGATATATAAATAAATGCAAATACATTGCTTTTTATCACTGTCTCCGTGCGTTGGTATATTTTCTGAAAATGGTCCATTCCAATGGGGATAATAAAAATTCTAATTACAGACAACGCACAGGCACCATTTAAACCAACCTGATTCAAATCACATCCTAAAATATGCAACGATTTAGGAAACTTGTGTACTTTAGTCAGATTGCATGTAAACACAGTACCGGTAGCATGTGAACACAAAATAAACGTAAGCATTAGCAGTACACCCTATAAAGTGTAGTCATCCATTTTGATATAAATTAAAATGTACAGTGAAAAGCTGATTGATAGGCATAGTGGGGTCGCTTCGCTTCTTATTCCTGAAAAAATTCTCTTAATAAACTCTAACCTATACGAAGTTGTTATGAAATATATTATGATTATACCATTAAACATAATGATTATGTCGATTACGTAAAATAGCGTTGATGACCTCACGATTCAATTAGCAAAACATTACAGGGTCAATAATTGCCGACGTGGGTCGATAATAACAGACGGTGATCAGGTGAGATATTTATCCATTACCAAAGAAGAAAAACGTTACAGTTAATTTCATTGTCAAATCTATCCAATCAAAATGTGCATTTTATCCATTGCTGTTTACGATCCTGCCTTATATGAGAATGATTCCGTACTTTTAAAAATCGATTAAAGGGTCGATAATACCCGACATTGCTCTATCATATTTGACGGAAAAAGTATAAAAACCAAAACCAAAATAAGATCTATTGGTTAACAATGTGTTTACAATTTGCGATTAATTCCCGTTCCCCACCCACATTTATAAGTTAGATTTCAATGTGCACACACATAAAAATTGTTGCATTAAAGCACGTTTTTGATTTAATTGACTTACAGATTCTTCATCCACAACCTTATCCAGTTTTCTTTTCTTCGACATAATGTTAAATTTGCAAAATGCAGAATAATTTTTCTGAACAACGATTACCTACCCAGCGGAAGCAATTATACGCTCACTGCGCAACCCCCCTGACCTAGATTTCCGGCGTATTCGGAACACCTCCGTAAACAATGTCGAAAAGGTCAATAGATCTAAGACCAAGTGGCTTTCAAAACTTGTAATGGAAATTTTTACAAAAATAACTAAATAATAATACTGTAGTCTCCCGTCTTTGTAAGCAAAGGGAGTTTACTCTGGCACGTGAAAGAGTTGTTTCCCTTGCAATCCCACAATTCTCGTTGCCAGCGCCGCCATTGTGAAGCGGAAGACGCATATTTATTTACACGAACAAAGGGCTGACAGAAGAACACTATCCAGAACATTTGTAGATGATTAAATAAGTCCATTTTGCTCACGTAACGTTATTTTATCAAACACACTTAAAATGAGCGTGGCGAGTGCCGAAAGAAAGACGAAAAAGAAGGGAGGCGGTATATCGGGTTTGCTACGTAAAGAGAAAGAACCTGTCAGCGAGGAAGAGTTAATGAAAAAAGACGCCATTACACCTGAAGACGTTTTGAGGTTAAATTGTTCTACAGATGGTCAGTATAATGAGTGACGAAATATAAAAAAGTATAGTGAATATTTGTGTAGTTATAGCGCGAGTAATTGTGTGTTTTTAACCAACTTTCTTTTTCATTTTAGACTTTTTGTTGAAAAAACCAAAATCATTATTATTAACTAACTTTCTATTTCTCATTTATTATAATATGAATATAGGTGCTACCTAGTTTAGGGGCAAAAGCATCAAAATAGTATTAAAAAATTAACATTTGTTGCGCTGTATTGTAGATCTCTGCAAATTGTATCGTTTTTCACCGCCATATGAGAAGCGAGGGTGTCAACCACTGCACTAGCTGGACAGCTGTCACCTAATGTGTTTCACCGCTAATAAGTAGCATACATATAACATCTACATACTCCGATGAACAGCATATTAAAATAAATTATAACATCGTTTTTCAGATCATCTCATCAATTTAAGTTATAGTTGTATTTATGAACGGAAATTTATCACAGGAGTTGATGGTATAAAAATACTATCAACTATTTATGGTACCTACAGCGTAGGAAAGTAAGATAAGAACCATGAAGTGCCTATGATGTTAATAATATAGTTATTTTCTTCATTCGGTTGATCTATCCGATTTGGAGTTGACATGATTCCATTGACATAAAAAGGTCAAAATGATGCTGGATAGGGATTTAAATGCTAATTTATAACAAGACAATGTCATATGTATTTTTTTGCTATTTTAATATCCTATATACATGTTAAAATAGGAAAAAGAAAGGACAACAATAGAAGTTTGCCCTCTATACCTGCAAGTTCATCTCAGTTATGCAAACATCTTCAATGTTTTCACAAAATGTTACTGTCTGAATATTAATAACACAAATAAAATCAATGTTGATTTTAACAATACAGCAAACATAATAAGAATCTTGCATCAACATCAATACCGAACAATAATCTATTTTCTACATGTTCATGAACAAACCTTTCATAACAGTATTCGACATGGTCTTGCAACTACATGTAACTGTGAAAAGTATATTGTACTGTGCAATATAATTAATTTACAGTTTATGCCTATTTTTGTTCTTCTGAGCCAGTTTATTCTTTTAGCCAAATATTGACTTTATCCATACACAAGAAGTGTTCCACATACACAAATATGTCAGTGTTTAGGCAGATAAAATGATGTAGAAAGACACAGACATAAAGGATTAAAGTAAGCAGATGTAATGATGAAAACGAGTATATATATCAAGAACTATAGTATAGTTAAGACCAGGGCTTTCCTTTGACCCGAGCTCCCGGGTTTTGACGCGTGGAAATTTCAAAATACGCTTGTTTTACTCGTGAGGTAATTACTTCATGCGTCACTTTTGACCCGGGGCATTTTCCGGACTTGCGTCATACAGTATAACTCAGCTGGCTGATTATCCCAATCAGTGGAAGAGCGATGTCAAAGTTGATAAAACACTAGGCGATTATTGGTTGGAGGCAGAGTCAATCTTTAAAAAGACGCTGTCCATCAGCGGTCAAGTTATCGTGTAGCTCCGCCCATTAGGCGGAGTTTTGTAGCTCAGAAAAATCTATATTGACCAATTAAAATGCATAGTTATATACGCTTCCAATGATGTGAACAATTGACATATCGGCGTAATATACATGTATCCACACTTTAGTTAATGTACATGAGTCCGTTAGAGTATGTCTATTCCCGACCATTTAACGTTTAAAACACAATTTACTCACCGCTTCCGTTGTTGATAATATCCACATTCCTAAATATAACGGCATTGTTTTAAATTACTTTCCTTTATATTTCGGGTAAAATTATTAATATATTTCCAAAATTTGAATCCGATTTCCACGAAAATTCTGACTCTTACGTAACATTTCCTATATCCGAAATATCCACCATCCAATTTTAGTGTTCGAGTGTCATAAACACATGTTTAAAATAGTCTGACACAAACGACGTCACGTTCCAAGCATGGAAAGCGTGCTTGTATCGACCATGTGCTTTACCAAATATATACATGTACATGTCATCTGGGAATAAAAAAATCGTAGTGCAAGAACTTTGAAATCTTTTCTTTTTGTATAAAACTTTCGTAGTGCAAAAACTTTGCGATCTTTAGAATTTGAATAACTATTTTATTGCAGTGTATTAATTATACTTTTTAACAGTGAAACAATATTTGCGGACCGTAACTATGCATATTTTGGGGGGGAAGTAAAGCCTACGTTTTATTGTTGTACATGATATGCGATTTCTACACAAAAAATTCATTGGTATTTTTAGTATGTAAAGAATATGTTAAAATCGTCTTAATAATTATACTAATAATAATAAATAATAATAGATCTAGTAATAATAATAATAGATCTAATAATAATAATACTGGATCTAATAATAATAATTCTGGATCTGATAATAATACTAAGAAGAAGAAGAAAATAAAATTAAATAAATTAGAAAGAAAATAATATTAAGTTAATAAAAAATAATAATTAATAAATTTAAATAATATTATTAAATTATAAAATAAAAATAATTAATTAATACAAGTAATAATAAAAAGAAGGAAAACGAATGGAAACTACCCACAAATCATTGACTCTTGAAGGTTTATATCTGACTTTTGGCGAATTTGATTTTGACTCTTGTAAATTTGACCCCAAGAGTCATTGATTCTTGAAATTCAAAGTCTAAGAAAAGCCTGGTTAAGACAACAATAAGCATTGGCTTAAAATGTCTTTGAAAATCCATTCCTTTTTAAATGAATTCTTAGTTATTGATAAGAATGTAGAACAATACTGATCACTATTGACATATCTTTTTTATTATGACTTTGCATATAATGATACAATTTGCAAATGGTTACTATATACTTTTATATTCAGAGAATCTTTTTAAAAATAAATACATGAATAATCATTATTTATTTATTTGTGGCTCTGTTGCTGCTGTTATTTTCTTAATTTATTGATAAAAAAAAACAATCACATCGCAATTGTTGCTCACAAATATTTAGAAAATAACATTAGCAACAGAACCACAAACAAAAAACAAATAAATAAATAATTAGTATTTATGTATTTATTTTAAAAATATAATTATTCTACAGTTTACATTCATATTATTGTATTCTTCTTATGCATCATCTCACTTGTTATGTAATAAACTAAAATAAACAAACACCATATTTTTGTGTTGACTGTTGAAGTGTTTGTACTCAAATTAAAACTCTGAAAACAGCTATAAATTGAGCCGTTTTGACCACATGTAATAACTGGGTCAGTTTTAACTAATCTGGGCCGTTTTAACTTTAAGCCGTTTCAGTTTGCTTCCCATCAGTGTATTTTAGCTTGTATTTACTTAAAATGCATAACATATTTACACTAAGACATTATGAAAAACAATATCGGAACCAAAGAAAAGTGGCGAGCGATGCCAGAAAATATTGCTGTATGTGGATTTGATTTAGTGTTTTCTAACGTCAGTGACGTCACTCAATGTTCTATGCGGTTGGTAGACTGGTTGTGTTTGTGAGAAATTGTTCGCAAATTTGTTATTATTATTGGCGCACCGGTCATTTGTTTACATGGGGAAAAGTGCAATAAAACCTATTTTGTGGAAATATTGAGGATAATACGGAACAAGTCAGGTGAAAATACGTTATTCTTTTTCGTACATATGTATACACATTGAAATTTGCATGTGTTGGTCCCTTATTTTACTGCAATTCAAAGCCAAAAGTGAAGGTCACGAAAACCGGTGTCACGTTTCAGGCCGAAAAAAGAAAAAACTGATATGTATAAGCTGTCAATGCCCGTCGCTTTGCCCATATACACATTTAGCCTATATTGTACAGAGCTGGTACACTTGGTGACTTTGTCCTACGAAGCTGAAATACTAAACAAGACAAAAGTCTATATGTCATGGTACCTTGCAATATTTTAAAAGAACAAACATTAAAATAGAAAGTTTATGTAAAATAATTATGATACAAAAAGTATTGTTTAATCACAAAACAAAAGAAAGTCACAACGATTTAAGCGAGGCAACTGATGCCTACTATAAACCTTTGTTTTTCTATTTAATAAACAATCCGTTACACATCGAATATTTGTATGTGTATGAAAATAATTTGAAAAATGCAAAAGCAGGGCTGTGGAAATATCCAAATTATTCACTTGTCCATGGACAAGTTCATTACATCAATCTACTTGTCCGCAAACTAATTTCACTTGTCCAAATACAAATATAGTTTCTATTCCTGGCTTTCCTAATATAAAGTGTCGTCAAAATTTAAATAAATTATTTTGTTAATGTTCTTAAAATACATGATAATAATATAATAATAAACTCCCAACTTTGACATGTTCTCACCCTGAAATTGTACTTGTCCACAGACAACTTGAGTAGAAAAATGTATTTGTCTGATGGTAAAATAACCAGTGTCGGTCAAATCGGGCATGGGATATCTGCACTCCTGGCAAAAGTGCTGAATACATGTGCAGGATGGATTTTTTAAATGTCATCGAAAAGGGCCTCAAGGGGGTAATTTCTTTAAAAAATCTGAAATTTAGATATTAATACTGGTGTATAATAACGGTTAAAACATGGTATATATAATGGGACAAGAGTGTACACATTCTGAGATAAAATCAATTTATAATTATGGCTCGTGTTTATTTGGCCCTTATCCTGTTGAGATCAGAATTGTGAGCATTTTGTATAAGCATAGTTTGCAAAAGACTCTTTACCAAGCATGGTAGCGCTGTTGGTTAAAGCACTGTCTACTGTCATTTCTTCGTATGGCTCCTAAATCCTTAGTTTGATACCCGTTTGGGGTTTTATTTTTTCAGGCATTTTTAGCTCACCTGAGGACAATGTGCTCATGGTGAGCCAGGGCCCTCAATCTACGATTTTTGCCGCCGAATATCGGCCCCACTCCCCCACCTGAAAAGTATGTTTTTTTCCCCTAAAAAATGGAAAAATCCCCCCTAGGAAATCTGCAAACAAAAATAAAATAAATAACAGAAAAGCTAGTTAAGATGCCAATAATCGTCCGCATCATAAAAGTATAGCCGTTTTGGTCCAGATCTCTACATCGCGTATATTTCATTGACACATGTTATGTGCGATAAACATTAAATCGATCTGTTCAACATCAAAGTGACACAGTTTAACGTCATCAGCTTATATCACGCGTGCCACCCATGACAATATCCTTTCACTGCTGTCGCTTTCATTAGCAGCCGAATTACATGCTGTCCACGTGGAGGGTGTACACAGTACCTGTATGTCATAAATCAATACTGACATATCTGAACAACAATAACGTTATCGATACGGCAAAAGTATTTTTTTGTTTAAGAGGACATGTTAACTGCACATCGATGGCGATAAACAAAAATTGGTTGGTATGCGCTACGAAACTTTTATTCTAAAGTAAAGATCTCATAGTTCTCTGTGCTACAAAGTTTTTATATGGCCATCTATGCACCCACGCTTTCCATGGGCAGTTTTCCTTATATGGCTATAGAAAACGCCTGTGAACACTCTAGAAGTCACATTTTTGCCTAATCAACATGAAACTTGCTCAGAACATTTGTTCTTACGATATCTCGACCGAGTTCGAAAATGGTATCGGTCTGTTTAAAAACATGGCCGCCAGGAGGGGGGGGGGAGTTTTCCTTATATGGCTATAGGAAAAGCTTGTGAAGAAGTCAGATTTTTTTCTTCATGAAACTTGGTCAGAACATTTGTCCCAATGATTTCTCGGCCGAGTTTGATTCTGGGTCATGTGGGGTCAAAAACTAGGTCAAATTAAAGAAAAAGCTTGTTAACACTCTAGAAGTCACATTTGTTGCCCAATCTTCATGAAACTTGGTCAGAACATTTGTTTTAATGATATCTCGGCCAAGTTCGAATCTGGGTCATGTGTGGTGAAAAACTAAGTCACTAGGTCAAATCAAAGAAAAAGCATGTTAATACTCTAGAGGTCACATTTTTTGCCCAAACTTCATGAAACTTGGTTAGAACATTTGTCTTAATGGTATTCGGATGAGTTCGAATCTGGGTCATGTGGGGTCAAAAACTAGGTCACTAGGTCAATTTGAAGAAAAAGCTTCAATTTCAGTATGTACTTCAAAATTTTGAATGTCTGTTGTCACGTAAGTTTTTCAAACCATGATGATTAAGGCCGCTTTTCCATCAGTCCATATCAGTATATCCATATCCGTATAAAAATCTAACACATTGAGAATTGTTTGACCTATAAACTCAGGTGATCGACCCAGGGCCATTTGGCCCTCTTGTTGCTAATTTGTTTTTATCAAATATCTTTTTTTCTGTATTATATTATTTTTATTTATTTAATGCACATGTCTTTGTAAAGCGCAATTCTATCAAATAATATAATTTATAGTGCAATAGGAAGCAAATTTTTCATTGATATACTCTCTTTAGTCTAAACAAGTAAATGAGTATGCTGTTTTATCCATTCCTAATCAGAGCGGCGCCGTGCCACACCCCTTTATTGATCCACCACCCTGCCCTTTTCAAAGGCAATTAGCACCTTGTGACCTCTTATCTATAGACTATATTGCAGTTAACCAGGGCCTTTTGTGATGGCATTTTATGGTATGTTTATCTGTGACCAACTTGTAACATATAGGCGTAGTCAGCTAGTTTTTCTCCAGATGCAGTGAAACATGCTGATTTTGTTTTAACAATGAGCGTAAATTGTCTGCTTTTAACAGATTGTTTTCAAAGGCAATTGATAACATGTTTTTGTTTTGTCAATTTTTATGATAATCTGGATAACAAATGGCAGAAAGCTTATAAATGTAGAGCCAGTGAGGTCTTTAATCACTACTTTCTTTCAATCATAAATAAAATGCATGAAAAAAAAAATTGCATCAGTTGCTATTATTTCGGACAAACATATTCGGATACATCATTTCAATCCAAATTTTTATGTTTGTTTTCTAAATTTACAGATTACGAATAATAAGCATGATTTTGACTGGCCCATAAACAGTTTTCAATTCAATGAGTTTTTATGTGTTTATAATTGCGTTTAAATAATCATCAGACAGACAAAATGAATCAGTCAGTAATATAAAATTTCATAATTGGTTTAAAATATGTCTCAGGAAAGAAAATTACCTAATATGCCCTTTTTAACGGTGTCACTGCGCACAAAATTTCCGTTTTCCAAGTCAAGCGCCATGCCCTACTGCCAGAGCTCCAGATAAGGTTTTAGCCTAAAGGGTATTTTACCCCCTGATTTTTTGGTTAAAGGGTATTTTACCCCCAGTCCGTCAGCTTTAAAGGGTATTTGAAAATTTAAAGGGTATTTTCATTTTTTATACAAGATCAAAAGAGTATTTTATGTGCTTGTTATATATATGAACACATTAATATTGGCAAATGGAATACATTGAATTTATACAATAATGTGTAGGTCTATCAAAACATAACATTTACTTAGCAAAGTTGTAGTAGTTATTTGCCCAGATACTGTGTACTTTTTTCAGTGCAAATCCTACAAGATAACCTGATTTCTGGTCCTTCTTGCTTGACAAGTAGCCAATGATAATTTCCTTTGCACGATAACAGCAATTTTTCAGAAAATTATGCACTCACATGATGCTTGTGTTTCTTGTCCGATTTTTCAACTGCTGTGACAATGACATCGCCACTTATCACCTTTTAAATAGGAACAGCATCATAAGACTCATTCAGATTAACATCTTTCAAGATATTGCCTACTGGAGCTGGTTGATTGAGCTTAAAACATTCCGTTTTCGACCCACATACTCAATGCGAAGCTATTGTGAGTAGAAAGATTCGCTTCATTCACTTTTAAACCATTCAAAGGCTGATTTACACCATTAGCTGAACTGGATAATTGGTAAAACCGGTTGCGCAGTTTAAGTGATTAAAAATACGTACAGAGATTTGCAATGGGTAACGTTATGCACTGGGCAGATTTTCAATGCGTTTTTTTTTCTTTTCAGTACATAAATACGCAGATACGCGTCTTTTATCGAGCTCTGTACTGCCCTTCTTGATCAAACGCTATATCAATATATTGTGCACATGCAGTTACATTGTGTACATGCAGTAACTGAAATAATATTGATAAAATACTAAAATAAAATACTTCACAAATAAAAACTGGAGGTCTTGTTCTATCCAAATAAAAAAATAAAATCTAAACAAAACTCCCAGCAAACTACCGGTACTGTAAGTACAAGGTCCAATAATTCACACTTTTCCCACATTACTATGCACCAAGTTTCAGGTACAGGTCTGGATTATCCGTCGCAAAGGCATACGTTTGTACATATCTTAAAACATTGTTTAAACTGACAGTTTTGCTAATGTGGAATAGAGACATTGAAGTTAGTTGGTAATTATGCCACCCTTCGAAGAAGTGGGGGTATATTGCTTTGCACCTGTCCATCGGTCGGTCGGTCGGATGGTCGGTCTGTCCATAGACCAGTTAGTTTCCGCACCATATCTAGAGAACGCTTTGAACTACGATCATAACAGTTGGTATGCTGGTTACTTGGGAGGAAAGGAAGACTCCTATACATTTTGAGGTCAACAGGTCAAAGGTCAAAGTCACTGTTGCTAAAAATAGAAAAACGGTTTACGCTCAATAACTTGAGAACTCATTGAGATATTTTAATGAAACTTTATTCATAGATACTTTATATCGAGACCTCGCTTGGGATTGCATATGGGGTGGGTGAGGTCAAGGTCACCGTTACTAAAAATAGAAAAATGGTTTCCGCTCAACTTGAACGCATTGTGACATTTTAATGCAAATTCATACATAGATGTCTTATATTGAGACCTCACTTGGGATTGCATATGGGGTGGGTGGGATCAAGGTCAAGATCACCGTTACTAAAAATAGAAAAATGGTCTCCGCTCAATAACTTGAGAACGCATTGAGATATTTTAATGAAACTTCTTACATAGATATCTTATATTAAGACCTCAATTGGGATTGCATATTAAAAAAAATTCTTAAAAATTGCACATATTCACAATTTGGCTGCATACAAGTTTTACAAACATCTCTTGTTAATTAATACAGACACAATATATTGCACCGAGCATCATTTTCAGTAAATTCCAGCATAAATTAGCTTAATTGAAGTGTATTGTTTTACACACAAACATTATCGCATCAAGCACTGCAGTGGCAGTGGTTTTGCTGGTTTACATCTGAACTAAGTGTTCCTTTCTTTTCAGGGTATCTGTGTCCACCAGAAGCCAACATTTATGGCATAGATTTCACCCGATTCAAGCTGAGGGACATGGACAGTCAGACAGTTCTCTTTGAGGTTGCCAAACCACCAGTTACAGGTGAATGTCAACTTTATCAAGGCTTTTTATGGCCAATTTTTTATTGCCGTTATTGGGTCAATGGCTAAGATTATCTTTTTCCCAAATCCAGTTCCAAAATTCCCAATTATCTCTTTCACAGATTTTCGCATTTTTTGAAGTATGCCATTATATGTCTTAACTTGACAAATTTAAACATCGGAACTAAAAACTCAAGTATAATAACTAGAAAAGTATTTAGGAAAAAAAAATTGGTCCCACCGGGGTTCGAACCCGGGACCTACATATTAAAAGGCTATCGCCTTAACCACTCGGCCGTTCCGACTTCTATATATCATGCTGCATTATATACTTAATGTAAATGTTCCACGTGTTGTCATATATTCTAACGAAAATAACAGAAACACTCCAAATTATTCCATTGTTTAGCTTTACAAATGCTTTATAATTTTATCAATTTCAACTGATGGTTACTCATAAACGAAACGGTTTTTACAGTATATTTCTAGGTCCGTAGTGTTATTTTGCGCCCTTGTATTCACTGCTCGTTTATTTTTAGCTCACCTGAGCATGAAGTGCTCAGTGAGCTATTGGTATTGGAGACCTCTCCGGCGGCGGCCGTATGCCGTCAACAATTTGGCCCGTTATCGCGATAAAGACTACAATTTTCGTTCAGTCTTGACCAAACTTGCACAGTTTGTGTATAACCATAAAATCTTGGACGTGTTCGATAATGGGCCCGATCGGACCAGGAACACCAGAGTTATTGTCTCTTTTTTGGTCCAAATACATCTAACTCACCTGGTAAAGGGAGGTAAATGAAGTATCAGGAAGATAATTGCCAGAAATGTGTTATTTCCCTTTGTAGCTCATTCACAGATATAACCCAGATAGTGGAGTCTGCTTATCAGTAAAATCAATACATCAGTCTGAGTCAACATGATACTTCTACACATCATTACACATAGTAACCATTGATAGCCTGCTTCTGACCTATATTTTGGCTGTGTGTGCAGCAATAAAATTTTCCACTGTCTGTCTTGGCATCCAGTCAGGAAAATGATTTAAACAATAATCAATAGCTAGAATTCATGTTGTAAACGAGCAATCAGAATATAGGATTTAGATCATGTGATCTAGTGCCTAAAAGGGTTAATTATTTTCTGTAGTTATTGGACTGGTTAGTTAGTAACTTAATCAGTATCATTTAATCATGTAACTTTTGGACTGACCTTTACATTTGAATTGGGATGTTGGAAACTCAAGTAATTATCTAACATGATTTATGCTATATATATGTAAGGGCTTGTAGTTTGGGGACTCTTTTTAGCAAAGTGCTCAAGGGTGAGCTATTGTGGTCAGTCTGTGTCTGGCGTCCGTCGTACATCGTCCGGTTGTCAACATTTACTTAAAACATAACTCACGGTGCATATGGTCACCGCATACTGCTGAAATAAAATTGGAATGCACAGTATACTTCGTGGAAAAAGTTGTTGAAAAGGCAAGATATACCTGTTTTTTAATTCAAATATTTAACAATCCATATACTCTATGATAAAACCACGAGTTGCACGGAACAGCATATGATTTAAGACACACATGAACGTTTAATTTTAGTAAAATAGTGCTAGCATGGTGTAGATCTCGGTCAAAAACAAGTACCTGTATTGAATGATATGCCTAATTCGCATTTAAACTTTAAGTTTCAATATAAAGTTAATAGTTTCAGACGTATTTTTTCAACAAAAACACAATGATAAGATCACAGAAACTTAAATGAGCTTCTATCACACCAATTATTGCCAAAATGGAAGAGAAATCTGAATATATATCTGAAAATTCACTTCATGAATAAAACACATGGACACGTTTTCACTTCGTTTATGACGAGGCACGAATTTCAGGAAAATATATTGTAAGAATATTTAGAAGCGATACCCACTGCCTTCCGTAGAACAAAAATTATTGTTATATTATGATGAAAACACAGAGAAATTAACATTTTCTTGCACTGCACTCTGCTTTTTTTTCCATAAGTATGCGGTGCCCTTCCATTCATTATAAAAGTAACGTAGTAGTATTACATCAGTATACGGTGACCATATACACCGTGTAACTTGGCAGGAATGTTCCTGGGATGGTCCTTTACCACATTCCTTCACGGTATTAAAATATATTGAAACTCTGGTTGCCATGGCAACCAAAGGCTTAAAAACTGGAAAACTTAAAAAAATCTTGGCAGAAACCACAGGCTGGATTTGAAAATTGTTTTCACAGAAATGCTCCTTGGGTGACCCTGTATCAAATTCCTTGAAATCTTTTTGATTCGTTAAAAAATATGGCCGCCAGGGGGCGGGGCAGTTTACCTTATATGGCTAATTTGAAAACTTAAAAAATGTTCTTGTCTGAAACCACTAGCTGGATTTCATAATAATTTCACATAAGTGTTCCTTGGGTGACCCTCTACCAAATTCCTTGAAATCATTTTGATTAGTTAAAAATCATGGCTGCCAGGGGGGTGGGGCAGTTTTCTTTATATAACTTTATTGAAAACTTAAAAAAAATTCTAGTCTGAAACCACTGACTGGATTTCAAAATAATTTCATATAAATGTTCCTTGGGTGACCCTCTACCAAATTCCTTCAAATCATTTAGATTTGTTAAAAAAACATGTCTGCCAGGGCAGTTTTCCTTATATGATTATATTGTAAAATTTAAAAATCTTCTCGTCTGAGACCACTGGCTGGATTTCTAAAAAAATTAACAGAAATGTTCCTTGGTGACCCTCTACCAAATTCCTTGAAATCATTTTGATTCGTGAAAAAACATGGTCACCAGGGGGGGGGGCAGTTTTCCTTATATGGCTATATTGAAAACTTTAAAAATCTTCTAGTCTAAAACCACTGGCTGGATTTCAAACTAATTTCACATAAATGTTCCTTTGGTGACTCTCTACCAAATGCCTCGTAAAGTGGATGCTATCAAAACAAAACACTTGTTTAACCAAAATTTTTTTAATTATTGATAAAAAATAATACAACAAAATATCTGACAAACTTAATACAAATGTTCTATGGTCTGGGCATTTTTTAGGGTAGGTCAGGTAAGTGTTTATAAATGTTGCCTATAAGACCTCGGTTTAAATTGCTAAAGCTGTTGTTGATGTTGCTTATTTTTGAAGATGATTATAAATATTAAAATGATGAAGGCTATGATGCGTATGATACTGTGATTTTCTTGTTTTGATGGTGATGATGATGATGGTACTGATGATGATGATAATGACGATGCAGTGGTGATGAGGCATGAACATAAACAACAACCCAATATTAGAATTATATTTGAATATTCAATTTAAATATTCCCAATACTTTGGTAATTATGATAATATCCAGAAAATCACATCAGGGAGGAACACAAAAACCAGAGCAACTGTTTACTTGAATCTTATTTGACCTCCCATCCTATATACATGTAATGTCAGGAATTGTATAACTTTCTCCAACTGACCTATGTATCCTCATATGGCCCAATGAACTTGGCCTGTGGTTAAGCAGCTCCCTAGACAATTCAGTAAACTGCACTATCAATAACAATGGAATATTTGCACATGATTTTTCCAAGGCAGTAATATAAACTGGGTTCTGTGTTGGTAAGGTTCTGTTTCAGATAAATATTTTCAGCTTTTCACAAGTTAGTCATGTGCCTAGAAATTTAATATTTATATGTCACTGACATTAATAAAGAATTTGTTTTGAAAGTTATTTGTCCAGTACTGGTTGCATGATCAGATGGGACACCCTCCATCTATGTTTCTGTCTGTATAACTGTCTGTGCAATAAAATATGGATCCTGCAATAAACTCAATAAATACAAAAGCTATGTTTATGAAACTTCCTGTGGTTAATGAGGGCAATGGTAAGATATTGCATTTTAATTAATTGTTTTTGTTGTTTTTTTGGCATCAGGAAAGTGTTGAAAATTGTACATAAGCATGTATTATCCTAGCACTGTCATTTGTTAGACTTCACTGGATTAAAAAAAAGCATAGACAAAAGTCAAATTGCAGTAGTTATGGCATCAAGTCTTCCAAATTTTGCATTATTATTTAATTGCTTTACAGATGAAGTTATAACAAGTATCTAAGATAGCCATTTTTAACCAAATGAAACTTTGTGGTTATTAGATTGGAGTATGTCGTTGGGCATGTGGGCTGACAGACTTGACAGCAGCACCAACTTTTGGTTTCTGAACAATAACTTGAGAACAAAAATTGCTATTGTAATAAAACTTCATACATAGATGCCTCGCTTGAGGCTGCACCTGGGGTGGTTGTGGTTAAGGGCACCATTACTAAAAATTAAATAAAAAGCTGTCTGTTTAATAACTTGAGTACAAACTGAGTTACAATATATGGGGTGTGACCATTTAATCCAGGTCCAGCTAACCCATTTCATTGTGAAAATAGATATGGATAGGCTTGTTGACTTGTTTTAGAAGATGGACTTGCATAGCATTGGGCACAAAGACTAGTATAGCTCGCAAACATTAACCTAATACTCGTCACCTGTATTAGCACAAATTAGGAGCTCTAACTGTATACACTCATGTTAGTCCGTGTACGTGTTTCACAAGTTTAACGATACGGTGACAGTATTTTCTTTGGTACACTGCAAATCGTTATATCGCAATATGCAGGGTGCATGGATCGCGATCCCGATATAGCCAGATGGCAATGTAACTTTCAGACCATTTATGTACATATACACAAGCCTATTTTCGTGATTTGTTAAAAAACATGGCTGCCAGGGGGCGTGACAGTTTTCTTTATATGGCTTTATTGAAATCTCAATCTTCTTCTGAAAAGCCATTATGATGCTTTACACTCAGGTGAGCGAACCTAGGGCCATCTTGGCCCTCTTGTATTCAGAATGGTTTCAATCTGCCTAACTCTGTTATTGAAGCTAACTCTGTTATTCATACTGAAACCTTACAGAGGACTGTTGGTCATCAGTGTGTCAAAACAGCAAACTCTGTTATTCATTGTGGTGGCCAAACACTAAAGCCCCATTCTCACTGTCCCGGTTCGACAACCCCGTTAAGTCCTGGTAAGTGATCCGGGGGAAACCCTGTCAAACCAGGAGAACAACCCTGGGGGCACCGTCAACATCCTGGATTATCTGGGATGATCCGGGATGAGCCCTGGTGAGCCGGCTAACCGTCCTGCACTGGTAAACCTGGAATAAACCTAGCTACTCCAGGGTCACACTGTGTTCTAGACTGGTAAAACACCATGGCACCATTGGTAATGTGAGAATGCAATTCATGACTTTTAAGGGAAACGGTCCCCGTTCATCTCAGTATACCGTCATTTCTTCACCGGGCTGTACCGGGACCAACACGGGGACAGTGAGAATAAGGGGTTTAAACTCTAAATGGTTTGCCGAAGTCAGTTATTCAACGTGATGGCTAACTGTTATTAATTGCGGTGGTCCACTAGCTCATTTCAACATGATGGTCGATACACTTGGTTATTCATGGAGATAGCCAGAGTGACTCTAACTCTGTTATTCCTTGTAGTGATCATCTTGCATTTGTTCTTTGTTGAGGTGACCAACTTGCTTACATGTACTTAGTTATTAACTAATCATGCTGTCAGCTGACTTACTCTGTAAAAAAATATATAGACCCAATGGCTATTTTTAAACCTATTTATCTTGGTAAACAGTGTTTGTTTTATAGACTCTGTTAACTGGGTTAATCCATTAGCATGGTGAACCATCATTTGTTTTTGGAACATAGGTACCACCATTATAGGTTGCAATGATCATAGCGAGTAATGTCCTCAGCTATTCTGTGTGGTCTATAGTGTGCGTATGGAGAGATCCAGAGCTAGTACTCAGCTATTCTGTGTGGTCTACAGTGTGCGTATGGAGAGATCCAGAGCTTGTCCTCAGCTATTCTGTGTGGTCTACAGTGTGCGTATGGAGAGGTCCAGAGCTAGTACTCAGCTATTCTGTGTGGTCTACAGTGTGCGTATGGAGAGGTCCAGAGCTAGTACTTAGCTATTCTGTGTGGTCTACAGTGTGCGTATGGAGAGATCCAGAGCTTGTCCTCAGCTATTCTGTGTGGTCTACAGTGTGCGTATGGAGAGATCCAGAGCTAGTACTCAGCTATTGTGTGTGGTCTACAGTGTGCGTATGGAGAGGTCCAGAGCTAGTCCTCAGCTATTCTGTGTGGTCTACAGTGTGCGTATGGAGAGATCCAGAGCTAGTCCTCAGCTATTCTGTGTGGTCTACAGTGTGCGTATGGAGAGATCCAGAGCTTGTCCTCAGCTATTCTGTGTGGTCTACAGTGTGCGTATGGAGAGGTCCAGAGCTAGTACTCAGCTATTCTGTGTGGTCTACAGTGTGCGTATGGAGAGATCCAGAGCTTGTCCTCAGCTACTCTGTGTGGTCTATAGTGTGCGTATGGAGAGATCCAGAGCTAGTACTCAGCTACTCTGTGTGGTCTACAGTGTGCGTATGGAGAGATCCAGAGCTTGTCCTCAGCTATTCTGTGTGGTCTACAGTGTGCGTATGGAGAGATCCAGAGCTTGTCCTCAGCTATTCTGTGTGGTCTACAGTGTGCGTATGGAGAGGTCCAGAGCTAGTACTCAGCTATTCTGTGTGGTCTACAGTGTGCGTATGGAGAGATCCAGAGCTTGTCCTCAGCTATTCTGTGTGGTCTACAGTGTGCGTATGGAGAGATCCAGAGCTAGTCCTCAGCTACTCTGTGTGGTCTACAGTGTGCGTATGGAGAGATCCAGAGCTAGTACTCAGCTATTCTGTGTGGTCTACAGTGTGCGTATGGAGAGATCCAGAGCTAGTCCTCAGCTACTCTGTGTGGTCTACAGTGTGCGTATGGAGAGATCCAGAGCTAGTACTCAGCTATTCTGTGTGGTCTATAGTGTGCGTATGGAGAGGTCCAGAGCTAGTCCTCAGCTACTCTGTGTGGTCTACAGTGTGCGTATGGAGAGATCCAGAGCTAGTACTCAGCTATTCTGTGTGGTCTATAGTGTGCGTATGGAGAGGTCCAGAGCTAGTACTCAGCTATTCTGTGTGGTCTACAGTGTGCGTATGGAGAGATCCAGAGCTTGTCCTCAGCTATTCTGTGTGGTCTACAGTGTGCGTATGGAGAGGTCCAGAGCTAGTCCTCAGCTACTCTGTGTGGTCTATAGTGTGCGTATGGAGAGATCCAGAGCTAGTCCTCAGCTACTCTGTGTGGTCTATAGTGTGCGTATGGAGAGATCCAGAGCTAGTACTCAGCTATTCTGTGTGGTCTACAGTGTGCGTATGGAGAGATCCAGAGCTTGTCCTCAGCTATTCTGTGTGGTCTACAGTGTGCGTATGGAGAGATCCAGAGCTTGTCCTCAGCTATTCTGTGTGGTCTACAGTGTGCGTATGGAGAGGTCCAGAGCTAGTACTCAGCTATTCTGTGTGGTCTATAGTGTGCGTATGGAGAGATCCAGAGCTAGTCCTCAGCTACTCTGTGTGGTCTATAGTGTGCGTATGGAGAGGTCCAGAGCTAGTACTCAGCTATTCTGTGTGGTCTATAGTGTGCGTATGGAGAGGTCCAGAGCTAGTACTCAGCTATTCTGTGTGGTCTACAGTGTGCGTATGGAGAGGTCCAGAGCTAGTACTCAGCTATTCTGTGTGGTCTATAGTGTGCGTATGGAGAGATCCAGAGCTTGTCCTCAGCTATTCTGTGTGGTCTATAGTGTGCGTATGGAGAGATCCAGAGCTAGTACTCAGCTATTCTGTGTGGTCTACAGTGTGCGTATGGAGAGGTCCAGAGCTAGTCCTCAGCTATTCTGTGTGGTCTACAGTGTGCGTATGGAGAGATCCAGAGCTAGTACTTAGCTATTCTGTGTGGTCTACAGTGTGCGTATGGAGAGATCCAGAGCTAGTCCTCAGCTATTCTGTGTGGTCTATAGTGTGCGTATGGAGAGGTCCAGAGCTAGTCCTCAGCTATTCTGTGTGGTCTACAGTGTGCGTATGGAGAGGTCCAGAGCTTGTCCTCAGCTATTCTGTGTGGTCTACAGTGTACGTATGGAGAGGTCCAGAGCTAGTACTCAGCTATTCTGTGTGGTCTATAGTGTGCGTATGGAGAGATCCAGAGCTAGTCCTCAGCTACTCTGTGTGGTCTACAGTGTGCGTATGGAGAGATCCAGAGCTAGTCCTCAGCTATTCTGTGTGGTCTACAGTGTGCGTATGGAGAGATCCAGAGCTTGTCCTCAGGTATTCTGTGTGGTCTACAGTGTGCGTATGGAGAGATCCAGAGCTAGTCCTCAGCTACTCTGTGTGGTCTACAGTGTGCGTATGGAGAGATCCAGAGCTAGTCCTCAGCTATTCTGTGTGGTCTACAGTGTGCGTATGGAGAGGTCCAGAGCTAGTCCTCAGCTACTCTGTGTGGTCTACAGTGTGCGTATGGAGAGATCCAGAGCTAGTCCTCAGCTACTCTGTGTGGTCTACAGTGTGCGTATGGAGAGATCCAGAGCTAGTCCTCAGCTATTCTGTGTGGTCTACAGTGTGCGTATGGAGAGATCCAGAGCTAGTCCTCAGCTATTCTGTGTGGTCTACAGTGTGCGTATGGAGAGATCCAGAGCTTGTCCTCAGCTACTCTGTGTGGTCTACAGCGTGCGTATGGAGAGGTCCAGAGCTTGTCCTCAGCTATTCTGTGTGGTCTACAGTGTGCGTATGGAGAGATCCAGAGCTAAATAGCATGGTGCTGCACCCTGCTCCTTTTTGGTCCCACTTGTTGCCTCTCTGGGCACAGGTCATGAATGTTTAATGTGTTGTACATTTCAATATATTTTTGCATTTTGCATAAATTTAATGAAAATTGAAGAGTATGTTTAAAAACCTCAATTTAAAGTTTTAAACTCCGAGAACACGGGATTTACCATTATTACAATTATCAAAAATGTCAAAGAACTCACAGGTCCTGGTTCCATCCCCCCTGCTACTTGTTTGAGCAGCAACATAACTACCCTTACCTTTTTCCATCCTAGGTCTATCTCTATAGCTAGTAATGTCCTTAGTGCATATATATAGGATCTGATATGAGTTGTCAATTCATATCATATTTTATTAAACGAGTTAAGGAATTTTGTTAGTAAGCGAGCCTTTGGCAAGCTAACTGACGAATTTCCTGGACGAGTTTTATAAAAATGATATGAAATGACCATGAGTATCAGATCTTTTTTATCACATGCTTTTAAACGAAAAAAATGCTTCTAATTTTACCAAAGCATGTCAATAAATCCTAAAAGTTGTTTACTGCATTGACGTCATTTCATGTTGACAACGTCATTTCACCAAAATAACGTCATGCGATTGGTCAGTCAAAAAATGTGTAGCCAATGAAAACGCTCTAAATGTTATCTTACACGTGTCAGATAAAAATATTCGTAATGGCTGAATTACATGGAAAACAAGGTATAACATGTGATAAATCCTATTCTGTGTGGTCTACAATGTGCGAGTGACACATGCACTTGAATCACTCTGCATGGGCAAGTTGTCTGTACCTGGTTACAGGAGTGCCAGAGGGTCACCATGGAAACATATATACAAAAACATGGCCTAGGTGTGTGGTTCCCACTTTTTGTTAGTTTTTTCTTCGAGTTAGTTTTTTTTCTTTGAGTTTCTTTGTTGTTGCATGGTTTGTCTGTAGTCTTGGAACCTGTATATTACTCATTGTCTTGTATTTGTACCTAATTAAATGGCATGCATTTTGAGAGAATATTATAATTCCCCGTGGAAGTACATAATTATAACTGCCATTCAAATACATGGTTTAAAGTTGTATAGCTAGCACACATTAACCTGACACCGACATGAACCCTAGAAGCATTGCCTGTATTTATACTCGGTTTTGCTTGTGCACATCTTTTTTGATACCATAGCTGTATTTGCAGTATGATATTTGATTTTATTACGGAAACTTATATATTCAACAGATTTGTAAAATAATATTGATGCATAAAGGTCAGTGTCAGTGTCCGGTTAATATGTCCGAGCTATGGACGCAGTATTGTGATCATAGACAGTGTAGATTTACTCGCCTCATTAAGCATAAAAATACAGGTATTTTAAAATGGAAATTACAGTTTTTAGCTACATTTTGACATGCGAAAGGTAGGCAAGACTTTTCTCTGCATGAACCAACTAGCTCGGATGATTTGAGTTGCGGAATCAAATCATGATGTCGTAGTTCAAACAGGCTGCGGCAAAAAAGCAGTTTTGAGGTATACTACTCATTTCAAAATTGCGGTATCCAGCAGTCTAAACTACTCATTGAGAATAACATTAAAATTGACATCTGGTAAAGGCTGTTAATTTAAAACCACATATTTAAGCTTGATTGCATGGAAAGCCATAGGCTTATTGAGACACTCTAGTCCGTTTCCTGGTAAGAACCAGTACTTGATGTCTTTGGAAAGATCTTGAAGACGCTCCCTGAGTGGGGATCGAAACATTGGACCTCCCAGTCTGAAGGTGGACACCGTATCAACTACACCATTACGACATTTATAAATGGCTGTTGATTGTTGTTCACAATTAATATAAGCGTTATAAGTTATAAACTTAATAAATTTATACTATTGTTTTCAGACTATACTTACTGGTAAGATTAAAGTATAATCAAAGCTTATAAGCGTTTTTGATAACTTCAGTTTGTTTGTTCTCATAAAATGTCAAAGTCACCAGTTACAGCCTTGTATGTAAACAAGTCCACGTTCAGATATTGTTGATGGTGATAACAAAATATTCTATTATGGGCATGTGCTAATAGAAATAATCAACCTATCAGTTTGGTTTCAGAATGACCATGTGTTCAACAATTATTTAAGGACCTTGCTCGCTTTTCCAGTAATTTTTAGGTGTGGGCAATCCGGTTTAAAGTCAAGCTGACCTTTGCCAGGAGTTTTTTTGCATACATATGTGATAAACGCTGATATACATTCTCGTCATTATTTTCTTGGAAAAAAATGTAACTTCTCTAGTAAATTTTGATTTGCCAGACAAATACTATGTAAATTTTTAAGATTAAAAAAGAATCACTGTTGAAAAATATGAGGCAGTAAGATCAGTTAATTGTACGGACATTACATAATGAAGATATCTTAAGGTTTTCACACTCTAATGGTCATTATAACAAATGTGTTTAATTTTTACCCATCATAACCTACTTTCAATAAGACATTGTATTTGAAAATTTAAAGACTACGGTGTAATAAAAAACTTAGTACATGTAGCAGTTTTAGCTCACCTGAGCACAAAGTAGGCCATCATCCGTGTGCCGTCAACAATTGGGTACGTTCTCATGCTGGAGACTTCACTTTTTTTCCAATCTTAACCAAACTTCCACAGTTTGTGTATGACCATAAAATCTCAGATGGGATTGTTATTGGGTCAGATCACACCAGTAACACTAGAGTTTTTACCCCTTTTTCATGCATAAAAAGTGCAAAAATGCTGTTTTCAAACGTATAGACTTTATTTTCTATCCAATCTTAACCAAACTTTCACAGTTTGTGTATGACCATCCGATCTCAGGAGACGCCAAAAATGGGCCAGATTGTGTTTCAAACACCAGAGTTATTGCCCTTTGTTTATTAAAAAATATACAAAAATGGACATTATTCGGGTTAGAGACTTCATTTTTCATCGAATCTTCACCAATCTTGCACAATTTGTCTATTACCATTAGATTACAGTTGAGGTGGAATATAAGCAAGATGGGACCAGAAACACCTGAGTTATTGGCCTTTGTTTATGAAAAAAATACCAGTATTCAAGAATGGACATTATTCAGGATAGAGCTTTCATTTTTCATTCATTCTTCACCAGTCTTGCACAGTTTGTCTATGACCATAAGATTATAGGTGAAGTCGTATGTTTAAGCAAAATCAGGCCAGAAAACCAGATGTATTGCCCTTTGTTTGTGAAAAAAATAGACAAAAATGGACATTATCCAGGATAGAGACTTCATTTTTCATCCAGTCGTGCACAGTTTGTCTATGAACGTAAGACTACAGGTGAAGTCGAATATAAGCATGATCAGGCCAGAAACATCAGAGTTATTGCCCCTTGTGTTTGGAAAAAAAACATCAACATGTTATCAATGATTGGCTAGCACACACGATTTTTGATTCAATGTTGACCAAACTTACACAGTTTGCATATGACCATAAAAATTGATTGATAAAATTTGATTTCCAACAGTTTCAAACCTTGCATGCAGTTATTTGTGCATGCAACATTTATGGCTTCAGAGCCTGCATTAACATTATTTATCATCATTGGACAGAAAATTATCAAAGAAAAAGCAAAACTTGACCTTATAGCACAGCCATCACAATTATCGCATTGCAACTAGGTTTCCAAAACTTTCTGCAAAAAAAGACATCAAAATCTACTGTTTCTGCATTTTCCAGAATTGTCACTGACTTTAATGAAAAAAGGGTCAGGTAAGAATATCTAGAAAAATGATATGAGAACTTTTTTAAAAAAACAACGCACATCCACTACCCAACTCATACTTTAGTTAGCCCATTGCATTAACCGATGTTTTAAGTCAAAATTGATCCTATCTCCCTGTGCGTATTGTTCAGATACTTCAATTTTTTCATACCTGTCACAACAGTATGGTCTTCATCTGTACCAGTTCTTAGGTGAGTGCTTTGGGCCATCATGGCCCTCTTGTTGGAATCTGTTACAAAAAGTTGAAAAATGGTCAATTCGTCAATCTGTTAACAGGTCCATTTAATAAAACAATTATAATTTTTTCCCAGTTTAAGGTAAATTGATACTACGTTCCCAATTTCATGGGTATAGGTCATATTCCCAAAATGATTAAAAAAAGCCTGATTATAGGGATTTTTCTTGATACTAACTTAAATTCTACTGAATAAATGGTTTTATCATACAACTATGCTGATATCGGCCTGATACAAAGGTGCCTGATATATTTTTAGATATCAGGTCACTAGCGTTTATATCAGTCAATGTTTGGAGGTACGTCATATTACTCGAAATCCGCTTCTAAAGTCAACATGTTCAGTAAAAATGAATCAGATTCAACAAAACAAACAATTTGATACCAAGAACGTATATAGTTAATATTTGTAATCGTCATAAATCACAAAAACGTTATTTTTTAAATATTCACATAAGCCCGCACTTTGGTAGTGAGATTACATTCATAACAAATGCACTAAAAGTCCCTACAAAGCATCATTTTATGTTGAACCAAAAACATTATTGCCAAAAATTGAACACACTATAGTCAAATACTGTCAACATTGACACGATCTTGGAAATGTAAATTTCAATACACAACTCCAAAATGGCGTCTCCAAACAATTCGGTGTTATGTGTTCTCCGATGAAATTGATCGTTGCAATCCATTTTAGGTCGCATTTTCAGTATTTAATGAATGAGCATGCGTGTAATCTATGTATTCGTAGTGAAAACAGTTCACTTATCATTACGAAATGTTAATAATAAGAGGTATTATCCAGTTAACTTTTAGAAATCCATAACTACATGTACGTGAACGTGTAAATGTCGGCTCAGCAAAATCAGCGCCGCCCTTTGTTTTTAAATATATAAAAATCAGCTCGTTTGGTGATATTTTACGAAAAATGTGGTATGATAAATAGAAAAACAGGTTACTGCCTGGTCTTGTGTAATATATCAGGTTCGGCACGAATCGGCAAGCCTCGCCGTTATATTATTCTAAGCCTCACCTGATATATTACACAAGAAGACAGTAACCTGTTATTCTCTATGTATCGTCTTGTTCAATGTTATTTGGTAAAACTATATTTCAAAGCAAGTTTTGTCTTTTAATTGGGATTCATTTACAATTTAATATGTGTGCCAACAGTTGTAATATGTTAGTGTCATACAGCTATATATTTGGATAATTCCATGCATGTGAAATAGAAGTATAATTACCAGTCATTTTGTTATCAAAAGTTACACTCTACTTGTCGGAGCATAATCACTATTTTTTACCCCATTTTCCATGTGGTTGATTGCAGAAGGCAGTGAAGAGTATGGTGACGGTGATGACGTCGACCCCAACGCTGGCAGATTTGTTCGATACCAGTTTACACCTCAATTCTTGAAACTCAAAACAGTTGGAGCAACGTAAATATGATTTTGCTGTTCATTACATTGTGACAGTGTATGGCGTACCATTAGGTCCTAAATTAGGAAGACCTGTTGGTCCTATCAATTAAGGACCTCATGTATGCCATAGACAGTGAGCTGGTGGATGTGGACCCTGGGGTGGTATTCACAAAGCATCTTAAGTTAAATTTTATCTTTATCCTTAAATGTGGATTTTTTCTCAACTGTATAATGTCATACAGAAACAGTTTTCACTAAGTTATACTTAAAAATAATATCTTTATGAAAATGTTATTGTAGGAATATCAACAACATATTAATCTGTTTATTAAGAAAAGTAATATAATACATTCACATTTTGCACTTAAGTGAAAATATTTAAGAATGACTTAAGATGCTTTGTGTCGTGGTCTTGTTTATACTACTTATTCATAAGTTTCCATAGACTCACATTTTTTACCTTATAAGTCTATTTTCGGTATTCAATTGCAGATTGTTACTAACAATCTGTGCAGTTGAATATCAGAAATATACTTCTAATGTCAGAACATGTCATATAGTAAAATCAATAAATGATTAGGATTGCAGTGTATCATTGTATATATGTTAGGTATTGCCAGAAGTGATGATGTGCACAATATTCTTCATTTCATTGTCCTAAATGTTGCCATTATTGGTTATGTATGCCTGGTACATGTAACTGTGTGGAAAATGAGGACATTTTATTTCAGTGATTCTGAAAGGTGGCTTTAATATGAGGCATGTCGGGGGAAAACCAGGCTTAATGCATGTGCGTAAAGTGTCGTCCTGGATTAGCCTGTGCAGTCAACACAGGCTAATTGAGGAAGACGCAGCTTTTATGGTATTTTTTGTTTCAAGGAAGTATATTTTAAACATAAATCCACAGTAGGCAGAAAGTGCCATCATTAACCTGTGCAGACTGCACAGGCTAATCCGGGAAGACACTTTACGCACATGCATTAAACCCGGTTTTCCCACGACACGGCTCATACATACTTCCTTCTATAGTCAGCATTGCAGGAATGTTAAAATCCTATGCCTGATGAGTAAACTTTTTCTGTCAAGTTGTCCAAGTTTCATGACAAAATACATTACAAATTTCTGGAATAAAAGTTGTAATTTTATTTGAACAAGTGACATCTGCTTGCTGACAAGTAGACATATGCAATCAACTTTTCTATGGGCAAGTAACAAATTTCGATATTTGCACACCCTTGCAATATTTTTAATGAAATTTCTTAATAATTAAAAAATTAAAATGTGTGCCTATAAATGACCATTATTAGATTATTCAACAGTTGTGTTTATAATTTAATACTTACAAAATCCAATTTATTTGAGTAAATGGTAAAGTTTACCAGATCCTTTGTAAATTGTAGTACAGGCTTGGAACTTTTATAACGGATTGTTATTTGTATATTTAAGAACCTAAACTTCAGCGATTGAGGTTTGGGTTTTTCGAATCCCAACAAATGTATATGGAAATCTGATTTTGTCTGTGCATTTCAGGGTAGAGTTCGTTGTTGGCGACCAACCTGTCAACAAGTTCCGTATGATTGAGAAGCATTTCTTCAAGGACAAGCTACTGAAATGCTTTGACTTTGAGTTCGGCTTCTGTATTCCACACAGTCGCAATACTGTCGAACACATCTATGAATTCCCCCAGCTAGACTCAGAGGAGAGTAAGTAGATGATTATGCAGCAGTCATGTAACTTCGTTTATTCCATTCTTATCACGTGGTAAAAATTTTACAAGTCATTGAGATGTGCTCATTGTCATAGTTGTTTTATGTGCAAATATATAATTAAAATGTACAATATTA
Source organism: Congeria kusceri (assembly GCA_027627225.1). NCBI lineage: Eukaryota > Metazoa > Mollusca > Bivalvia > Myida > Dreissenidae > Congeria > Congeria kusceri. Next base: position 10,292,282 of record CM051027.1, read on the forward strand.
GTACCAATAATTTTAAAATTACAGTATTTAAACAAATATTCAAAATGCAAGACCCAAGTATTTAACAAACAATTTGCTAATAGCTACCATTTCCAGCTTCTTTCAAGTTTGACTTGTTACCTTTTGGCTTAAAGGGAATGATCCAGAGTGAAATAACAGGGTGCTGCACCCTGCTCATGGTTTCCCCCCCGTGCTGCCCCTCTGGGCTGCTCAACACAGAAATGTTGAATGTCTTTTAAAACTTAATATATTTTTGCAAATAATCAATGACAAATGAATAAACTATGCTGAAAAACCTTAATTAGACTCATGAAAACCTAGGATGAGGGCAAATTGTTAGCACATGTCAACAAAATGGTCTGGCTTCCCCCCTGCTCCTTTTTAGCAGCACCCTGAACGTTTTTTTTTATCCTAGAAGGTCTTTCCCTATGTTTACCTTTGTAGAACCTACAAAAAACCTCTCTATTTAGACATTATTTGCATGCTGCTTGTCCTATTTATATCTTTGCATTTTTCAAACAAATGTGTTTTTTTCCTTTTCAGTTAAAGAGATGGTTGATTGTCCCTATGAAACAAGATCGGACAGTTTCTATTTTGTAGATGACAAGTTAATCATGCACAATAAGGCTGACTACGCTTACAATGGAGGCACGTGAAATATTGTGATAGAATCTTAAGCCGTATAGTGATTTATTACTAAAGACTGTAAAAGGAAAGAATTTATTTACAAATACTGACATTTGTATTATCTTTATTGACCGTTTATGATATTTGCTGATGCTTGCATGACATTCCATTTCAACGACCCTCCTTCCTGCTTCAAAGAAGCTGCTGCAGTGACGTACCATTGTTCCAGTGCTCCAGACAGTTATACGCCCACCCGTCCGTGTCTCCTTCCTGAATTCTCATCTACATCTTACATGATTGAATATCGTTGTATATAGAATTAATGTCAAAATGGGTGTTGTTGTAAAACACAGAATTTTTTGCCCTGTGGCGCGTGCAAACTTTGGATAACCAAAACTGATTTTAGATCATACTTGTCTGTTAGTTCTTGCATGTTTTTAAGCGGTCCTTGACATTTGATTTCTCTAGAAATGTCATAGACACGAACTACATAATGAGGCGTGTCGTGGGAAAAACAGACTTTAATGCACATGCGTAAAGTGTCATCCCGGATCAGCCTGTACAGTCCACACAGGCTGACCCAGGACAACACTTCCTGCTTTTATGGCATTTTCTGTTTTAAGTAAGTCTTTTCTAAACATAAATTACTGTGGGCAGAAAGTGCTGTCCTGGATTAGCCTGACACGCCTCATATATAGAAGTACAGATAAGGATGTTGCCAGAATCGAGTATTACCCTATCATTTTTCAAATATAAGTACATGGTGATTTAATGGGTATCATTACCAGTATGTTACCCAATAGGATGAACATTAATAGTTTGTTGGAAATTTTCAAATTGAGTAAAACAACCAAACACATACTTGTATTTTTCACTATATATGACTATCAATAATATATTGACAAATCTTTAAGCAAACTGTGTAGTGTTTTTGGAGTATTCAGTATATGAAATTGAATTGAGTTTTGTCGCTCATCAAATTTTAAATTAATCGTGTCAGTTGTGGATTCGAATTGGGTATATATGCAAATGTGCTCCTTATCTGTTGCTCTGCATAAAAACAATACAAATGTTTGACCACCATTCCATTTGGAATACAGACTTGGTGCCCATGGCTATGAATGTTCTCAATTCCCTGAAAATATTATTTGTGGCGTGTCGTGAGAAAACCGGTCTTAATGCATGTGTTGTCCCGGATCAGCCTGTGCAGTCCAATTTATGGTTAGAAGAGACTTCCTTGAAACAGAAAATACCATATAAGCGGAAAGTGCAGTCCCGGGTTAGCCTGTGCAGACTGCACAGGCTTAACCGGGACGACACTTTATGCACATGCATTAAGACCAGTTTTCCTGACGAGCCTCTATTTTTTTTGTGAGCTTCGATATTCATTGGCTTGTATTTAAAGGGACTTGTTAACAGATTTTTCGTATTCTGGTAAAATGTTAAACAAATAAATTATTATATAAACTAAACATGTTAAATTTGAAAATTTGCCGTCACCAGGACTTGAAACTGGAACTCGAACCCAGGATCTTTGAGATAAAAAATCTCGTACGCTAACCACTCTGTCATTCAGACTTGCACATGTAGTGGTGTATTTTTAAAGCTATGTAAGTGTTTTCAAAAATACCCATGAAAAGCATTACAAAATTTTATTCATTTTGATTGATGATTATGCATGAACGAAACGATATTTCCAATATATTTGTTAGTCATGAGTATTGTTCTCTTGTTTGTATATCATGTATAATTTCTTTTTGGAATCTATGACAAATTTTTTGAAAATTGTCAATTTGTAAAAATGTGAACGGGTCCCTTTAAAGGGGTTAGCACGATGTTGCATGTTCAGAAGACCTCTGAAGCTAAAATTCCTTAATTCAGATTTGACAGATATATAAACGCTGCATTATAAGCACATAATTACTTATTCCATTGCATGAATGGTGATTTAAGACTTCAGTTGTTTTCAACATGACAAAAAACTACGAAAGTAAGTCTTAAGTTTCAAAATGTTCTTAGTCATGGGACCAGTTCAATTCCTCCTCAGGGTGTAGTTAGGGTGAATTTTCTTGTTGTGAGGTATTTAATCGAGTGATCAAGAGTTTGTCCCTGAACTCGGCTGTTAATGACCTCGTGAACTCGACTTAAATGTTTTAATTGCGAATAGCTGTCACTTGTAATATTATTGTTATTCTTATGGTTACATATTAATGGGAACTGTTTGTAGTGTTATTCCAATCTTGATAAGCGTGCCAGGAAAGTTTAACTTTTATTTGTTAATGTATCTGTATATTTCTTATAAATGTATGACAAACTCAAATATTTAATATGCATTTTGTCATTTCACGATTCTTTTTAACTTTTCGTCCACTTCTATTGAATTTAACATGTTTCAATGGCTGTTCACATAGTACATTTAGAAAGTTCAACAATTACTTTTAAGTTTAATTGATATTTTTAAACCTGTATGAACAAAAAAAAACTTGAAACAAAAGCAAATGTAGTTAGAAAAAAATGTTTAAAGAAATGGCAGTCTAAAATCAGAATAGAACATTTATAAATTTCTATCCAAAAATTAAATAAAGATCAAGATAAAAATCAACATTAAAAATAGCACCTTTTGTATACCATGGTTTCATATTTGACATGGTGCACAAAGAATTACAACAAACTTACACAATAAATATTAACATAGAATTTGGGATTTCATGTTTCTTACATGGGATAAACGTGGTCAATCAATGTGTTACTTATTCTGAATTCACAAAAGTATTTTGGACCATACATTCCAATTCTTGTTATTTTGAAAATCGCATTGCTGCTCATAAGCATTGGTCATCAAAATTCATGTGTTTTAGTTTTGCTGCGATCAGTGTGTTTAAATAGTTATTTCTTGCTTATACTGTGGATTGTCATAGGTTGTACATATGTGAACGTTTTAATGGATGTTAATTTAATTTAAATTTTCAATTACTGATGTGCAGTTGTCATTTTGAATGAGCAAATTGTTTTGGGGGCATTTTTTCTGCTTGGCAGTGTATAGTGCTAGCCATTAGTCAACTCTATACAGTACATAAAAAAAGATTATATCAGTGAAAACAATGGAATTGTCAGCTCAAGCTAGGTCATCACCGAGTAATTTCCTAAGTTCTCATTAGCTTTTGGTTTATGTTAAGACAACATATAAGATTATATGCTTTAAATTAGTATGCATTCTGTTTGTCAAAAGTCTCTTCAAATACGTCTCAAAATTTTTATTATTGAAATCATAATTTGTTTTACTCAGCTGCGTTGACTGTCTTATAGCTTGCAATACAAAAACTGGTCAGAGCGACGCCAACTGAGTTAGTTGATTCAAACTTGACAAGAGTGGTTGTGACTGCAGCTTGGTGTGCCTTTTATGTTGTTGTGTGTAGGTGTTGTAAATGTTATACTTTAGTTCTATGACATGCTACATGTATATACTAAAAATTGCACATGAATTCAGAAAGATTTACAATATTATTGTCCAATTTTAAATTTCATAATTTTTCCATGTAATTTTTTGGCTTCATAAAATTAAACAATGGCATGTATTAAGTACAATGATTTTTGGAATTCATCTAGCACTAATCACATAGTCTGTGTTATTAGTGCATAATAAACATTTATATTGTATGAAAAAGATTAAAATTTAAGAAAAATTACCAATATCAATAAGCATTTTGTAGAAGAGTGCCTACAGTACTTGTGAAGTTATTTTAACAAAATCATGGTTAAACTGTGTTTTTTGTACTCGTTTGATGGAAAATACAATGTGTTTCTTGCCGAGATGCGTTTAAGAGTCAGATGCTGAAAATGTTTACTATGGTAAGATTGTTTGGTCATTCAAAATTTTTGCAATAATTGACTGCAACACTTATTAGACTTGCTTGCATGATATGTATCAGTACTGTTGCAGTTATTACCAGTACCTACCATGATTGGATCCGCTTTAAGTTCTGGTGTCTAAAATACAGTGGTTTGTTGGAGGTTGGTGTTAGAAAAAACAAATGAGGAAAAGTGTCATCAATTGTTATAACCATTTGAAGTATATACAGTTATGGGGTTTGCAGATTTTGCCATGCAGATATACATATCAAATTTAAAAGTGTGTTAGTTTATTATGTTAAAACATTTTGTGTCTTATTTAGAAGTCCCTGTTTGTATGTTTTCTAGCAAATATGGTTATTATATTGACCTAATGATCGATATGGTTATTATATGTGGCGCGTTGTGAGAAAACCGGTCTTAATGCATGTGTGTAAAGTGTAGTCCCGGATTAGCCGGTGCAGTCCGCACAGGCTAATCCAGGACGGCACTTTCCGCCTACAGTGGATATATGTTTAGAAGAGACTTCCTTGAAACAGAAAATACCATAAAAGTGGCGTCCTGGATTAGCCTGTGCGGACTGCACAGGCTAATCCGGGACGACACTTTAGGCACATGTATTAAGGCCGGTTTTCTCACGACGCGCCTCATATTGACCCAGTGATCAACATGATCACAACCCTGCCTGCCCAGCACAGGTAAAATTTGAGCTGGATTTGCTTCGATTCTCAGTTACATATAGACATGCTTGTAGCATTTCTTGAGCCCATGTAATATTCTAAAATTTCAGGCTTGCTAAACTAACTACTAATATGTGCTATATTGACCTCTAACTTCACTTGAAACGTTTTTTTTTTGGTAGTAAACATTCTTGTTTTCAACTAAAAAAAAATCGAAATACTGCAAGTGATAGCTCTTATATATGCGAGAAATTTTCTTCACAAGACATCAATGTAGTTTACAGTAGCTGTTTAAAAGTGAAATGTTGCAAAAACTGCAATCTTTTTGTACTATTATGTATTTTGTTTGTCCTGCTGTGTATTTATTGGCTTCTTACTTTGTACATTAGTATTAGATTATCCCTTTTTACAAATAGACTACTGGTTATTTTTCTGGTTTTTGTTTGAATTTCTGTTGCTTGCTCATTGTTTGAAAACTCATTGTGCACATTTTAATACAGTTTAATGTATGTATGACTTCAATATTGCAATATGTCTCACCTGTTATGCCCCCATCAAATATAATGGGGTATATTGCTTTCCTAATGTCGGGCAGTAGACCACTTATATTTCCGCTCTGTAGGTCCAACAGTTTTCATCAGATATTCACCAAACTTCATGAAAATATTTGTGGCTATATCTCGGTCAAGTTTGATAATCACCCTAATCACACCAGAAAATGTGGAATTATGGTCCTTGAATTATCTAAAATTAGCCTTTTTAGCTCTCTTAGTCAAACAATTTTCATCCTGTCTTCACCAAACTTGATGAAAATGTTTGATACCATAATATTTTAGCTAAGTTTAATGATCATCCAAATCACCTCAGGAACTGCAGAGCTATGGTCCTTGTTTGATCTACATGTAAAATGGGCCTTTTAGAAGTTTCCGCTCTCCATGTCCAAGAGTTTTCATCTGATCTTCACCAAACTTTTAAAGATTACTTTTAAAGAGGGACTGTACGATGTAGGAAAATTATAATGTAAAACCATCCATTTGTTCTAATGATGTCAGTATATTTTTAAAATAATATTATAATAAATGTTCAGAAAAACTTGCGTTCAAAAATGTGTATTTAGAACGAAATTTAAAACTAAAATAATACTTTGCTGAGCAGGGAACTATTATATACATTTATATACGGCATCTAGACGAGTCAGATCAATTGTTAGCGCATGCGCTGTTCTTACTTTCTCATTCAAAACCGAAGGTAGTCGTTGCTGTAGGATTAACAGGTCTGTATTGGCAGAACAAATATTTTTCATTTTTCAAAACAAGAGATAGTTTTAGTCGTTGCTGACGTTTTTTATGTTATATAAAACGGGTTTTTGTTAGTAGGTAACAAAAGAGACCTGAAATAAATCTATAAAAGTCGTACAGTCTCTCTATAGCCTAGAGGGGGGCATACCTTTTTTACAAACAGCTCTTGTTATAATCAAAATGTTAAGATTGCATTATGGCCAACAAAAACTTGTTTTCATAAACACCAATTGAAAGTCTAGTTAAAGAAATGTTTGGGTCAATAGGCAGTGTGCAGAAGGATACAAGGTATTCTTGTCATTGTTACTATTCTTTAGACATTGTAGAACTCAGCTTTGATTTCTTTTGCAAGTTAGTTAGCGCTACATGTAGTTCCATTTATAAACACATGTCAAGTGCAATTATATTTTCCATGAGAACTTGATTTTTAATTTAAAAGACAGGCTAGACATTTTCAGTAAAATATCTTCAACACACCACAACAATTCATATAAAAAAAGTTTGAGCCTTGCTCATTTTCTATGTATTAATGTATTTTGTTTTGGATAAAATTGTACATCCTCTTTCAACAGGCTTTGTTGTTTATTTACATTGTTAAATGATTACATTGACTATTCACCAGAGAAGTTTTAAATGGATACATGACTTCAGACCAGTTCAATGAAAAGATGGACAGTCAATGGGTGGATATGTAAAATGTTGTGTTCAGTACATATAACTAATCTCATGTATGCATATTGATGCATCTAAAATACATAACATCATACAATAAGACACATTTTAAGATGTATTTTATTCTGTATTGCTGAATATTACCATTTATCACATGCTATACCTTGTCTCCCGTGTAATACAACCATTACGAATATTTCTATCTTACACATGTGTAAGTTAACATTTTGAGCGTTTTCATTGGCTACATATTCTTTGACTGACCAATCGCATGACGTTATTTTGGTGAAAAGACGTCGTTAACATGAAATGACGTCATGCCAATACACAACTTTTAGGATTTATCAACATGTTTTGGTAAAATTATACTTTTTTTCGTTTAAAAGCATGTGATAAAAAAGATCTGACACTCGTAATTTTCATACCATATTTTATTAAACTCGTCCAGGAAATTCGTAAGTAAGCTCGCCAAAGGCTTGCTTACTAACAAAATTCCCGAACTCGTTTAATAAAATATAAGTCTAGAAGACTTTTCTACGGCTTTACACTCAAGACTCAATAAAAGATCTTCCAATTCAATATGTTTTAAGAATGGAAAACGAAGTCAATAACAGATCTTTCTTCCTGTGTAATATTTGGATGCCAGAGGTCAACGATTAGCACAACTCGATCTGAATTCGACTTGGGTTTAGATGCACTTCCCTTGTTCTCTAGTAAACTGCTGGGTTGTTCTGGGGTAGAAATGGTTGGATTCCCGAAGTGAGCCACAGAATGAAGGAACGAGTCGTCGAAGACGAGACACCTGCCTTCTGACCATGTTGTAGTATGGTCATCTACTGTGAGAAGACATTCACTGGAAACTGACAATCCTAAAATAAGGACAAAATAGTTTGACTTAAATACAGTAAATCATTCATTTGGTTTACACAAAATGTGTCAAACAAAACTGAGACATGAACATTTGCTTTATAATTCTGACATACATAGTCTGAAATTGCTTGGAACAACTAGACATGAGAGTAACTTTCTTACAGAAGGTCATGTCAGTTCTGTTTTTGTATCTTAGTTGTTCAAACTTATTTTTGGATATCCCAAACATTTGGGACCAATCCCAAATGAATCTTCATTTAAAACTACAAGATTTCTGATTCTTTCCTACCCAAGTGGCAACGCAGCCGAATGTTGGTTGGTCCAAAATGTTCAGATATGACTGTGCCAGGCTTAATGACTGAAAACAACACATTTCCAAATACATTCTTGTCCATAACAGAAGGCAAATTTTTAACAATATTCAATGTGTACGGACAGAGTTTGGCATTTTCTTCGACAATTGTCCCCTGGCTAATTAAATGAAATGCAGCCCATTCACCGCTTGATGTTGAATTTTGTTTCCACAGCCCTTTGCGACTAGTACAAACTCTTTCACACTCAGTCTTTATTTCATCAAATGCACTTTCTAGAGATTCTATGTCCTGCAGTGGTGAATTTTCCCAAATAGGCCTGGACAACAATTCCTTGCATTTGTAATGAAACGTTGTCGGTTGCTGAGCATCATTGTCGCCACTACATCGACTGATTCCGCGCTCAATATGGGCAGCTATTTCTTTGTCAGCGACACCACTAAGGCACTCTCGAGCCTTGAATAAAACTTGAGAATATTTATTGCATCTCACACAGTTTGGGTCACTGCAAAAGTTGAGCTCATTTTTCGACTGCGACTTAGCCCTAGATGGAACTGTCATGAACTCAAACCCCCATATTTTGTTTAGGAAAAACAATATGGCAAATACCGAAAGCCCAATATAAAATGAATTGTCAGTTAACAAAGCTAAAACATCCATGGTCGTTGTGCTAAATTTGTTGCCAAACTGAAAGTAGTGAATTTTGTTTACGTTGAAGTTGTTAACTCGTTTTCAGCGAAGGATTAATCGAATAAATAAGGTTACACATCACTATTAAAATAATTATATGAAAATAGCCAACCTCCGTGCAGAGATTTTACTGGTTCCGAGCATAGCTCAAATAAAGTCTCTGCCGTCATAACAAACCATGTGAAGATGATTCAATGACATCTTCTAGTTATCATTTATGGATTTAGTGAGTTTTTTTGCATTTTCCTTTTGTTCATAAATGATATATATGTCGACCATTAATGTAGAAAATCGCACTGAGTTGCATTAAGTAAGTAAAACTTACAAAAACGTATCCTTTACAAATCAGGAAGGATTTCACTGTTAACCGAGTTTGGCAAAAACTGTCAACCAAAATGTTGAACTACTTGATTTTTTACTAAGTTCTATCAAAATTTGGTACTTTTGTACCCATTTCATAAGAACCGGAGCATCTGGACAAGCACAATAAGAAAACTGTGCGATTTTATTTAACACACGTCGAGGTTTCAACGTATAATATACATATAAATGTTATTGATTACTCAGAAGCCTTCACCTTCAGACTTTGCACGAGCTCAGTGTGAACAAAGAATGAGTTTAACACGGTACTTATTATAATAGTCAACTTGTGTACCGCTTAGTATAGAACGATTCCAAAGTTCATGGAATATTCATATAAATTGTAAACTGGTTTCATCAAATATATACACAGTCCGCATGTTGCTATATTTTATATTTTTATAAATAATTGTGGAAAAAGTCAACAACAACACGTGAAATCAGTCATTTCAATTTATCTTTCAACGCTTCGGCTTACGCCTTCATCAGGATAAAATGACAGTTAAACAACGGACGTGATGTCATGCAATAACGTTACGTTATTTGGCGGAAAAACGTACAGAAATAAGTATACATGTTTAAATTAATAAAGGATTTACAACATACAAGACAGTTTAGTACTATACGGATATAAAATACAGATATTTCCTATAGCAATATAATTTTAAAAAATCAAAAATAGGAAAAAATGCAATAGTACTAAACATATTATTTAATTTTACATGCACTTTAAGCCGTAAACAGTATTTTGGAATTAAGGCCATCTGGAGCTTGTGTTTTTAACTTGTATCCAGAATGTTTCCTTGCATAAGCGATTGACATTACTATTTACAACACCAATAGGCATAAATGAAAAATCAGCCGTACTATGGTTGCCTTCATTAAAGTTACTAGCAACAAGAGTAGAGAATGCAGGATCAGTAAAATTGGATATATCAAATTTATGACTATTCATACGTCTTGAAACGGGTTGCATAGTTTGTCCAACATATTGAATATTACATCTTTTACATGATATTAAATAGATAACATTTTTAGACTGGCAGTTTGTATTGTGCCGTAATGTAAATGTTTCTCCTGTTACGTTACTGGTGAATGTCGACCCAGTACATATGCGTATACAATGTGAACAACGTTTTCTGTTACAGCTATTAGTGGAATAAGCGTTATCAGTGTTTATTTTAAAATCTGAACTAACTAACTAGTCATGCACATTTTTTGGACGTCTGTAAGCCACGATTGGTTTAAATTTGTCATGTACATATTTAACACCTTCAATCTTTGATATGTTAAGGAGGTACCAATATCGGTGGATAGTACCGCCTATATTGGGTTATATTCCACCGTAAAAGGCAATATACTTTTTTTCTCCGTAACAGAGGGCTTCAGAGCTTAATTCTGTGAAGACTGTGATACTTTATTAAAGGCAACGTCTATCACGGATTCCGGGAAGTTTCTTTCTAAGAAGAAGTCACGAAGTTGGTCAAGAGAGGAGTTGAACTTCTCATCATTAGATATTATTCTCCTATAGCGCTTGGCCTGGCTATATGGTATTCCGTCTTTGCATTGTTTTGGATGGCACGATGTGTAGTCCAGATACTGATGATTGTTGGTATTTTTCACAAAAATATCAGTTTCTATTCTAAGCGATTTATTTTTTGAAACGTGAACATCCAAGAATGAAACGGTGTTCTTTGACATGGTATGTGTAAATTTGATATTTGGGTGAAAACTGTTCAACTCGTTGATAAACGATTCTAATTCTTCTGAGGAATGGTCCCGAATCATGAAAATGTCATCAAGGAACCGAAGCCATAGGGATATATATATATATATTTATTTATTTATATTTATATATATTTATATATATATTTATTTATTAAGTTACAATATATATAGTTACTATAAATATTTAATTATGATAATATGTAATCTTACACAGGCTTGGCCTTTTGCCTATTATCTCTATCACTCATCAAATGATATCTTATCGAGTAATGATTTTGAATATGTACGAGAATAGTTTGTGAACACTCATTGATTTATGATGGTCTTGTTTATAAAAAAAGTGAGCAAGTTTGTTCTATGGTTTATTAACAACGAGTGATTATACCAGTAACCATCGCATAGCAGAGTTGTCAGCTACATTTGGTAGTAGCTATGACTGGTTGGCATACATATCAATATGTATGTGTATCCAAAAACGTTTATTTCGACAATGGAGTATTGCTTGCCTTGCAGAAAATCAGGGCCGCACATTGTTGGTGTGTCCAAAGATTGCCTTCCATGTTGGCTGTCGGTCTGAGTAGAGACCTTTTATGCCTTGAATACAATGGTCGTCAAACTGACATCAAAGTTTGTGCATTGCAATACACATAAAACATATACAAAGTAGAATGTGTAAAAGAAGTAACTATGCCGTACCCATTATTAATCAGTACTACACGAGGTGTATATATTTAACGGGACTATGTCATGGAAATGGGCTTCAAGGGTGGGGGGGGGGGGGCAATTTCTTTAAAAAACATCTGAAATTAATATATTAATAATGGCATATAACAGTAGAGCCAGGGTATATATAAGGCTAAAACAAATAATGATTTGTTTCTCAGGCAGCGCCGCAACGTTTTTTTATGGCACGAATTTGAATTAATGCCCAAAAAAATTATTATTCACTATTTTTTGACGATCTCGCCCGGGTTTTAAAGGAGCAGTCCAGAAATTTGTTAATAAATACAAACTTTGCAGAAAGTGCTTCCAATGGGCATGTTACCGAACAAAATAAAAAAAACAACGCATTGAAATCTGTGAATTATTAACATTTTGGTAACTTGCTATCGTTTATTTCCTGTATGCGATAACTGCTGATGACTCTGGAGTAAACCAGCATTTACATTCTAGTATTCCATTCCTACCAAGCGCTTTTCAACAAGGCCTTTCGTAAATAAGAAACATTTTCGGACGAACAATCACCATAAACGTTCATAAGAACTATTTATACTAAAATTACGATGTATTTAATTAGATCCTATGGACAGCGGCTTAAAATTAAACGAATCCGCGTTTTAACATAGCGGAAGAAGAGTAGCCCGGTCGATTTCGATATTTCCAGTAACCTTCTTCCTGTCTGATTTAATCATAGATATATATATTCTATATCTATGGATTTAATTATATAAATCGGATATACACAAATTGTGAAATATTGAGTAAATTTTGAAACAAAATGTCATATTTGATTGGGAGCCTTTATAAATATCGTCTATTTGTTAATTTAATCTTTTGTTTCGTAGATGCCTTTGCTTGTGTAATAGCATTCCATATTTTTTAAAGAAACTTTGCGTTAATATAAGTTCTATGGAAACAAACGAAAATGCCACCTGCATTGACAAGTGTTGATTTTCCTTTCCAAAAATTATTGGTGATTTATTGAAAAAAATAATTCCTATTTTTGACAGTTACAAAAATATGAATTACGAAAAGTTAAATTCGATAAATAGAAGTACTATGATGCTGATAGTATATCAATTTAAAGGCACTTATGTTAATTATGAACATTCAAATTGATTGCCTTTTTACATCAGCTTGCATAAATACTTCAATAAAAACAATTCGCCCTCCCTCCTGATTATTTGGAAAAGTGCCTGAGAAACAATTCATTTGTTTTTTTAGTCTAATAGGAAGAGTGTAAGCATTCTAAGAATAAAAATCTATTTATAATAAGGGTCGTATTTGTTTGGCTCTTTTCGTGTCTACATGTTGACGTAATATTTGTAAGTATTTTGTATAACCATAGTTTACACATGATTCATTACCAAGCAGAATAAAAAAAAGCGCAGTTGGTTTAAGCGGTGTCTACTTTCATTTCTTCCAATGGCTCCTAAGTCTTGAGTTCGATACACACTTCGGTTTTTTTTTTTCAAACCGTCTTGCTAATTAGTTTTTATCAAATATCTCATTGGGTATTATATTATTTATTATTTACCAAATGTCTAAGCGCATTTCTATCATACAATATCATTTACTGTGCATTTTTTTCGTTAATAATTGTACTTTTTATTTCGTTTTATATTTATTTTTCGGCGTAGCTTTTTAATCCAACTTTTAACCTTTCGCAATATCCAATCAAGTGTTGGTAAAATTTCCCGCCAGTAGTCCCGAATGAATAAATCCTAACACTGCATCGGCTTGTTTAAAAGAAATCCCCACCACGGCCTGTAAAAACTAGGCACCATTTCTTTTTGGATGTCAATGGACCAAAAATTAGCCAATGTGGAAAAATCCAGGCATGCCTCTTTACTTTGTTTATGTTTTTGACTAATTTCCAGTTCTGAGCTCCCTACTCAGAAGTTGCATGGGTTCAATTTTCATTTTCAATTTACATGCCAGTGTTTACAGGCCGTGTAACATGACCTTGGGAAAATCCCCCGTTAATATCGCATATTCTATAGGCAACATACCATAGAATACACACGCTGACTAACCTGCGCCTATTAATAGGATAAACGCCAGCAACACTCATTTGTTAGAACAAGCATCCAGAGAACGATAAACAATAAGATTAATAATGAATGGAGAATTACTTATATGTATAAACTTTCCATTCAGGTTTATTTGAATAACGGTTGGTAGATTTATCTTTTTAGAATTATTTAGAATTGCACTTTCTCTTATCTTTTTCCTGTAGAGGCTATTGAATGTATAAATAGATTTTGCATCTTCCTATTAATAGACACTGGCGGAAGCTTCGGACATAAGTAATTTAATTTCATTTAAATTTGCTATTTTTACTTTACGTGCTTTTAATGAATGCATTAAAACAATAATAGTTATACACAAAAACGCTCGAGACATATTTTCCCAAAGGAATATAAATCTAATTCGCCACTATTAAATACAACTTTACGTTTTTGTTACCACAAAATGAAGTAAAATCATCATATTTAATTGCAATTAATGTTCCCTGACATGTTTTTATTTGGCACACATAGTATCAATTGCTAATTCATATTAAATATGATAAACGCTCATATTCATTCTCGTCATTATTTTCTTGGAAATAGTGTAACTTATATTAAATTTTGAATTGCCTGACAAATACTTTATACATTATTTAGATTTAAAAAAATCACGGATGAAAAATATGAGACGGTAAAATTAGTTAATTGTAACGACATTACATAATTAAGATATCTTAAACACATGGACTTTTCATTGTTTCCCGGCGCCTTATGATGCTCTGCATCATTGTTTTTTCTTGTGAAATACTTATGTTTCTACCAAATTAATGTGTAGAGGCTATTCAATCTACAAATAGACATTTTTTTTTATATATACTATGAATAAATGCATTGTATACTTATGTAATTTAATCATGAAAAACGCTTCAAATATATATATGTCGTTATAATTGTAAAATGCTTAGTTTTACTTTGTATAGATAAACATACTGACGTTGATGAGCCGATGAGTCTGACTTATTTGGGTTATTCAATTATAGCTGATTTAAAACATGGGGCAGTTCATTGCTTTGACATGGAATAATGATATTATTGTTATTTATTTCAAATATAGAAACATTTCATACTACTTTTTATGAGCTAGCCACATGAAAATATCAGTTCGCTATTAATAATATCAAAAAATAATATTAAATGCATGTAGAATAACGATCTGAAACTGTTCGTTTATAAACCAAATTAACATTCGCATCAGTTGTAAATGTTCATGTTCAATTTACATTCTTTACAAACATTCACAATATACGCCGAATACCTTTTTTTAAAGATATTTCTTGTGAATAATTGTAATTTTTATTGCACTTTTAGTGTTTAATCTAGAAGGGCAGAGGGGCATGGCGCTTGATTTGGAAAAGGGGCATTTTGTGCGCGGTGACACTGTTAAAAAGGGCACATTAGATTAAAATAGTTTTTTCTTGAAGTATTACTGACTGATGATTATTAAGGTAGAAAGACCCTAATGGGGCTTTTTTCTTCTTATCTTTGATAGACCTTGATTTTCTTCTTATCTTTGATAATTAAATCTATTATGAGACTAAACTGTGAAATATAAACAAAATATAACCACACGTTTTGACAAAAAAAATCGATTTTTCTTATAACCCCTCATTTTTCTACTTCAACCTAAATTATGATGGGGTACACTTACAAAAATGACTGACATATTGTCAAAATGTATTTTATTTATTCCCGAATAGCTTTAATTTATACGTTAAAGGTGTATCTTATGAAAAAGTATAACAAACATAAGTACTACAGTTGACCAACAATACTTATTACAGTAAATTTGGCTAAGCATATGGTAAAAAACAACAGATTTCATTAAAGTAAAAATACGCCAAACACCAATTATTGTAAGATTTTTTACTTTTATTTCATAGTATGTCAAAATCAGTAATACCAAAATATAATATAACCTTATCTGAGAGTAAAAGTGTATAAATTGACATCTCACCAAAAATCGCAAGGTATAACATTTGGACTGACGCAACCCTATGTTATAAAAAAATATATGAAAAATAAGACAAGTAAAAAAGCAAATATTTTTCTTCTATCTTAAAATATGTGTTTTCTCTTATAATTATAATCAATTAGCAGTATCGATATTAAATGAATTATTTTTGCATTAATGTTGAAGAAATAGTGTGTTGTGTAAACATTTTAAATACAAATGTAACTAGCTGATGTTTACATATCCTTGGTTACCAAAGTCAGAAAAATAATAGACATTTTTTTTATTAGTGTTTGTTTCAAAAAAGTCAATGGACTAGCAAATCTGTGTGATAACTTCATCAAGACTCTTCTTGGCGCTTGTGACTATTGGTAAAATGTCACTGTTTTTGGATAAAAAGGTGTCTCTTAGACCATTCTCATCATTTCGCCGATACATAATTTTCAGATGTTTTTTTTTACAGCGGTAGATCTCGTCAAAATTCCTCAGTGGAACAGGCCCAAGTTTACACAATGAACAGTATTTTAAATTATCCAACAGAACACCAAACTCGATCACCCGACGTCCCGCTCTCCACCCATCTCGACTGACTATTTTTCCAAGTTTTTGGTGTGAATGAATGTTATTTCACAGCAAGGAGCACGTATCTCCTTTACGCAGATATGTTTTTATATACGAATAATTATGTTCAATAATACTAATAATCCTTGGACGTTTATTTATAACTATGTTAACTTAAGTGTAAGGAAATACACCAGAAATATCGCGAAAATGTCATGATTAAATGAAACAGAAATTCCCAACAATGACGTCATTTGAAGGTATTCCCCATGTCAGAGTACCTTGTTTTTCTTCGAACTACTTTCTTATTTAAAAACAAATAAGGATGTATTTCACACATTTAATTGAAAATAACTCAACATTCGAAAAGTAATGTTTATTTCGCGAAAATAATTTCTGTTTCGGATCAGATCGATTAGATTTACGGTAAGTGGCGAATGGGACGAAGTTAACCGATATTTCGCGAGTATTTCCGAAGTCATTAGGATACCTTAAGTCAATTTATTAACACATTTTAGTTTTCCAATATTAAAAGTTCTTCTTATTATTAAGTTATATTATTCGCAAAGATCAGAAAATTATTTATTTATTATTCATAAGTATTTCCAATAAGCAATCAAAAACAAGACAATTTTTAAACTGAAACGGTTTATGGGCAAGTTAAAATCATGTTTATTAAATGTAAAATCCTATAACTCTGGTATAATTTTTATTTTTTTATCTTTTTATTTAAGGAAATATTTTTATTTTCATCATTATAGTTTATATGAATTATGCTGTTGATATTGACCTTGCTACTACTATTTTCATTCACGATGAAAAGCAAAAGTCAAGACTGAACATTAAGAAAATAAAGATTGAAATTCGGATTGAAATGATTTATCCGAATATGTTTGTCCGAAATTATAGCTAGGTCTGCAATTCTTTTTTTTTTTCAGGGATTTTTGGTTAGTATTGGAAGAAATATTGTATAGACATGTATGTTTTCATAGTTTATTAATTAAGACGACATTGAGTCTATATTTATATGCATTCTGCCCTTTGTTATCACGTTTATCATAAAAATTCACGAAACAAAAACATGTTACAAATTGCATATGAAAACGAGGCTGTTAAAAGCAGACAATTTACGCTAATTTTTCAAAACAAAATCATCATGTTTGCGTTGTGTCTGGACACAAACGCGTAATCTGACTGCCCCTGCTGCTGATCTTATCAGTTGGTCACAGATTAGTTTATAATAACATGCCATCACACAGGGCCTAATCAATATAGTCGATAGATAAGAAGGCATGAGGCGCTAAATTACCTTTTACAAGGGCAGGGTGGCGAATCAATAAAGGGGCCTGGCGCGGCGCCGCGCTGATTAGGTCTGGATAAAACACTAACTTTTTTGCGAAAAACAAGTTGCCACGACCAGGTAGAATCACATAGAGTATAAGTCGACTCTATTATTCTTTACATTTAAATTGGGTTAGCTATGCAGTTATAAAACGTGAAAACATATGCAACTAGCACAAACATGTTCTTATAACGTTGACTAAACCTTCCCAAAACGTTGTAAAATAACGTTTACGATATAGACTTTATACAACATCAATATAACTTAGTACACGTGTAAAACACGGCTTAGTGTTGCAACATTTATAGCATGAAATTCGAACATTACAGATAGACATGGAAATATAAATATTACTTATAAGCAAAACAATTCAATCATTATATTATAAATAAAATATTATTAAATCTTCATACTGTAAACACAATAAAAGAATATTTATAAAAATACATGTTATTTATTTGTATTAACATACATTTATAATAATTGTATTGTTATAATTCTCTTGAAATGTGAACAGTTTGATTAATTGTATTGTTATAATTCTCTTGAAATGTGAACAGTTTGTTTTAATGATATTTTATTTATAGTATAATATTCAAATATTATGCTTAAAAGTGATATGATTGATCAACCTCCGCGAAGAGATTTGACTGGTTCCGAGCATAGCTGAAGTTCACTGCTAACCGAAAAGGGAAGTAACCGCTGTGAGGAGTTTGATGATGGATACCGCTGCATAATTATGTACACTTTTAAAAAAGTTTAGCAACTATCTCATTCTATATATTACAAGTTTACATTCCTAGAAGACAGTCATATAAAAAATGTAGCATATGGCACTTTAGCTCCATGTCGAAAAGGCACCAATAAAAAAATAATTATACAACCGGTTTAACCAATACCATGGATTTTTGTTCGCCAATCAATTTTAAGCAAATGAGCCAACAGGTGCTTGACTGTATTCTCTTTGTAGGCTTTATTTTTATCGATAATTTAGGTAAGCAGTCTGGTATCCAAGGAAAACATTTTGCAGGCGAGCTTCGCTTAGGCCTGTAATGTCCAACATGAATAACTAACAAAAATGGATGACGAGAGAATAGATTGGATCCGTCACCAAGTTTATCTTGGTTTGGACATAAAGGAGCTCGATGTTTTTGAAGAGCTGCTTGATCGAGATGATGGCGTTTGGGAGCGTGAGCTAGGAAAGTTTTTGAATGACACCCCTGATGAAAATGAAAATTCAATTTTGTTTTACAAGATAACAAAGGAAGAGGAGGAGGAGGTGGAAGTAGAATGTGGTATGCTATTTTGAGTTTAGATCAATAATAGCTGTAGCAATTGGCCTTTAACATGTTTAAGGCACTGCCAACAGTCTCGCTCTTGAGCTGCTCACACTGGGTTCAATCCCTTGCAGGCAGTATGGTTTTTAACTTTTTTTTTCACTTAATAGTTTATTTACTTGTGTATTGCTCAGGTTGCAATGGTCCTCAGTTGTTTCACATCCAGTAGTTCCGTCGGTTTATGGCAAAACCGTCCCCAGTCTAAAATGGCCCCAGTTTAAACTGGCCCCAAAATGGCAAAACCGGCCCCACGTTGAGGCGCTTATGCCAACCTCAAATAAATAAAAATATAAGAATTATTAAATTAATAACATATTAACAATATATTCATTATAAATTGTTATTCGCGGCCAGATTAAATATCAATTATTGTAAAAAAAAATATTTGAACTGCTTAATTATTTAAACAATACATAATTTTTGGCATACCTTCAACGTCGTTATTAGTGCGGGGTTGACTGACCGAAGATGCACCACGATGCCACAGGCCATGTGGTCCACATCATCCAGGTGGGCCTGATGTAGTCAACCAGTGGCTGCAGGTGGTCAGGACTGATGTCCTCAAGCGCAGCAAAGACTTCCTCAATGTTTTATATTAACACAACCTTTTTGAAGTTGATCTAATATGATTAGTTGCTATTTCATACGATAATTAGGCCATGTATTCATGCACAACCAATACAAAATATAGATATTAAATGCAATAATTGTGTTTATTATATACAAATACTTAAGATAATATCCACTTAAAATAATATATAAAAAGTTGGGGCCGGTTTTGCACCACTGGGGCCAGTTTTGCCTAAATTTGGGGCCGCTTTTGCCTTTTTGGGGCCGTTTTAGACTGGGGCCGGTTTTGACTGCTATCGTTCCGTCCCCTGGCTGTTTCGCACCCAAGATATTTCCACCCTGGTTGTTTCGCATGGATAGCATTGTTTTGTTTATTGTTAGGCAAACGGATAATTAGAGAGCAACATCATAGAATTCAAGATAAGTTTAAGAAATAAGAAAAAAAAGATAATGTGTGCTAAACAGTTATTAACTACAACGCAATAATTACTGAGCTGCAACTTTAAAGGGATATATTGACAGATTTTCAAATCAGTTCAGGGTTGTAATTAAGATTTGTTCAAGGAGGCTCAATGACCAATTGAGGAGGCCAAAGCTTCAAACGCTGTAATGAACTAGGGGGGTCTGGGTGCATGCTCCCCCAGAAATGTTTTTGAAATTTACATGCAAAATCCTAGCCAGGGCTTACTCCACCATTCGTCAAATAAGCCAATGGCTAAAATTTTCACTACTTGGCTAAAAATTTTGCATTTGGCTACAACTTTTGAGTAGGATTTTAATGTTGTATGATAAATTTGGCTATAAAAAATTTAAACCAGGGGCAGCCCTGCTAGCATTTGAGCAATTTTAGACACATGATTCATGATAGTTTAACCTATGAAATTTACATACTTAATTTTGATAGTCCAGATTTTTATAATCAATTATAGAAATAACAAAGATAAATAATAAAGCTGTCTACTTTTGTGTGATTTTTTTTTATGACTCGACTTCTTAAATTCATTACACATTTTTAAAATGATTTTTATAGATTGAACAACAAGTAGATTTAATAGATTAATAGTATAACACTTTTATTTTTTAAATACAGATCCACAATGCATCATAACACATTATAAAATGCATTTTCTGCAATGTTTTTTTTTTTGGAATTCGAAAATTTTAATTATATATTCATTATATTTGGTCATTATTAATTCATACTTTTTTATCAATAAAACACTGCATTCAAATTACCATGCACTTATTTTTCCAATTACAACTGAACAAACAACAAAATCCGTTAAACACATTAATGATAACACCTGTTAGAACTAAGAAGCGTAACAGCATGACGTCGTCAGTTAGATGGGCTTCCAAATCTGCAAGCTAAAGCAACTGTGTCGGTTTGACTTCAAATGTCTTTGATGTTACTGCCAAACTCTGGCTATCGTCTAGCAATTTACACATTTAGCAGTAACCCCGTGTAACACGCTTAGCACATGGTCAGTGTAAAAAGCATCAATCAGTACTTGTAACTACTGTAACTGAACAAAACAAGCACTGTCTATAGAGCATAAGTGAATTAGCGTTCTTGGGAAAAGTCAGGGTGTGAAAAAAATCCGAATGTAGTTTTGTTGCATTGCATCAATTGGAGATTAAATGGTGGTGACGAAATACACGTCTTTGAATTAAAATGGAAACTGTGTTACGAGGGAACACTTATTGGAAATTAACATGATTATTACATTAAATATGGATTAGTGTGTGTTGAGATACAAGACTGGCTTTCACTTTCAGAACAAGGCACACTAATTAATTAAAATAAAATTAAACTAGTATAAAATATGCTGTCAGATAATATCAACATGCCAGACATGGTCTCGGTGTGTGCCTTAAAGCCAGTTTTGTAGACATCCCCCCTTGAAGTATTAATTCTGATTGTAGAGCCGGAGATTCCTGACATCGCACAGGAGGAGGAGGCTGCGGAGGGAGAGTCCGGGGAGCAGACCCAGTCGCAAGGGGAGACCACTGCGCCCACAGAGGATGCAGAACCCAAGGAACAGGCCCTCGGTGTCTCTACCCCCACTGGAGAGGAAGACGGGGCTAAGAAAGGCATGATTTTTTTTATTATAATGTAATTTCGTTTCATAAGTCCAAAACTATGTTAATTTATTTTATTAGTTCAAAACTATGTTAATTCCTTTCATTAGTGCAAAACTATGTTAATTTCTTATATATGTCTTCTGAGTTATCATCAGTTAATTGTTAAAATGGTTTATAAATCTAAACTTCTTTTCTTGATTTAAAACAGAACTCTTTAATTTACAACATATATGTCACCTTTGTCCATGAGCCAACATATATGTCACCTTTGTCCATAAGCCAGCTTATAACATGTTTAAAATTTTACTTCTGTTGTTTGTGACATCATTCTGAATGAAATACTGTCTTGATTAAATATAGAACTCCTTTTATCAAGTATTCAGAGATTTTTTTATTATTCAAGATTTACATAACAAATACTTCAAATAGCACATTATTATTGTTAAATGCTTAAAGTTTTTGTAGTTTGCATTGTCATAATATTAGAAAAAGGTCAGAGAAAATAATATAAACTTTTTTATGAAATGCTTCTGTTACAAAAAAATTTACACAAAGCAAATATTATTGAATGAATATTCTCCACAGGTGCTAGTGGAAAACGAAAGGGCAAGGGTAGCACCCCAGGTGGGGACCAAAAACCAGAGAGTGAAGTGCCCCCTACCCCAGAGGCTTCAGCCGAAGAAAAGCCTGAGGGTGATGGTGAGGAAAACGAGGGTGAAGGTGAAAACGAGGAAGAGAAGGCACCAAGGACTGTAAGTATAGTAAAGGCAGTGTATGATTTATTAAGTGTGTTTTCATCTAAAACAAAGTCTATAGATACTCTTTGAATATTATGATGCATGTAAATTAACAGATGTATTATTCATTATAAATTTCCAATATAAGCGTGTGTCAGTAGTCTTTATTTCCATTTCTTTATATATAATGCACTTTACTTTTTGGAAAAGTTTATAAATTGTAAATTTGCCAATCTGTGTATAGGTCCCTTTAAAACCACTGATACTTTAATTGTAAAACTTTCAATTACTTATATTAATTATTGTTCATATTTTGTCACCTTTAAAGAGTTTACTGTTAAATGAAATGTACTTAACTGCACTGTCTCTGGATGTTTCAGAAAATCATAGTGCAGACCGTGACTCGGACCTACCTGCACATGTGCTACCAGTTCCTCCCGGAGCAGTATGCTGACCTAGACAGCATGTACTTCATCCGCAACACGCCGGGCATGGTCCCGTTGCCAGGCAACAAGGAGGAGGCTTCAGAGATGATGCCAAACTACTTCGAGACGGGCATCTTGAATGGGCACTCACTGGTCATGCTGGAACATATCATTGCTCAGGTACTAAGTGGCAAGCAGTTATGGTTTTGAACACGTCTAGGACCACTTGCATGTTTTGTTTTCAAAAGCCTCTCTTGAGCAAAGTAGCGTAGGTGCAAACAAATATGTGATCACTCGCAGGAGCTGTTAATGAAGTGGCTGCAACTGCCTACCAGATAGGTGTATTGTGCTTTTTTTATTCAAGCAATTGCATAAAATTAGTACAGTTATATTGTTTTTGATTGTTTATTTTAACTCTATTGCTTTTAAAGTCATTGTATGTTTTGCTTTAGAATCTACTCTTTTGTAATGATTTTCTTGTAGACTGAACTCTGATGAAATGTAGAAGAACTAAGTAATTGTGTATTATAGATGTTTTTATGTTTGTTTTTAGGCCTAAGATAAGAAGATATGTTGCACAAATAAGTTTTTATAATAGTTTGCAATAGTAAGTGGTTTATAATGGTAATCAAGTATTGCAAGTCTATTTCCCTGTTGCAGGTGTATATGCCTTTGCTGTCCTACAACCAGCACAGAAACGGGGAACCGAAGGGTGACTCACGCAGCCGACCCGACACGCGCGTCTCAGCCCGAACAGATGAGGACGAGGGTGGGAAAGGGGAGAAACAGATCAATGTTGCTGAATCGAGGGCCAAAGCAATGCTTAGAGATGAATTTTTGATCAGCATGCAAAAGTTTGCAGGAAGCATCACCAGAACGATTCAGCAGATCGAAGGCGAAGTGAGACTCGAGGTACCAGAGATGGAGCTCAGTGACATCATAGAGGACATTGTAGCCAACACAGAGCTCATGGACAGGATTCGGGAAATCTGCCACGAATGGACCCGACAGGTGCGAGGTGCGCTGGAGTCTCAGCTTAAAAAGACGCCGCACGGTAAAGGTCCTCTGGCAGAGATCGACTTTTGGAGGGAGAGAAATGCGGCACTGAGTGCCCTGGTGGAACAGCTGAAGATTCCTCAGGTCGCAAAAATGCTTGAGGCATATTCTCACCTTGAAACTGACTTTGACGATGTTAAAACCGAGCTCCACAAGTACTATGTTGAAGCCAAAGATAATGTGCGTTTTCTGTCTACGCTGGAGCGTCATTTTAAGAATATCACTCATGGCGCGACATTTCAGGTTGTGATAGAGACTATTCCGTCGATGATGAATGCACTGAGGATGGTCTGGATTATTTCCCGCCATTACAACAAAGATGAGAGAATGGTGCCATTAATGGAGAGAATTGCCTGGGAGCTGGCAGAACGTGTCGACAAAGTGATCAACATCAGGACAATTTTTAAGTGAGGATTGGAGTTTTCTTCTTGTTCTAATATTTAAAGAACAAGATTATAAATAATTTAAGTATTTTATAAGCTTTTGCAACAAAACTTCCTCCAAAAGTTCATGTAATACGTACAGTAACTCATTGTAGATGGTATTGTAAGAAAATGATGCCAGCCTATTTATTGTTGATAGAGTTTGTGCTGATGTTGTCATTGCAATGTAAACAGTAGTTAGGTAGTCAGGTAGATGATATAATTAGGAAATTTTATGGAACTATTTGTTGTTGTCATAGCATCGATGAGGTCATGCTTTTTGTACAGTAGATCAAGATGATATTGTTAAATAAATATAGAAAACTATTTGAGACATGTCGTGGGAAACATGGGCTTAATGCAGGTGCACAAAGTGTCATCCCGGATTAGCCTGTGCAGTCCGCACAGGCTAATCAGAGGCAACACTTTCCACTTTTATGGTATTTTCTGTCTCGAGGTAGTCTCTTCTAAACATAAATCCACTGTAATCGGAAAGTGCCCTCACGGATTAGCCTGTGCGGACTGCACAGGCTGATCCAGGAGCACACGTTACGCACAAGCATTCAGCCGGGTTTCCCATTAAATGCCTTCATTTGTTTTTGACAGAAATGCAGTAATTCATTCTAGAATATATTATTAGAAGGTTATACTATACAGAACTACATGTATTTGTTGTTGACAGAGATAGCACTGATGAGGTAAAGAGAACGACGTCTGAGGCCAAGAGGATGTTACAGGTGTGGAAAGACAGCTATTTCGAAGTGCGAGCCAAGATTGAGCAGTCAGGGAGAGACCAGCGCTGGGAGTTTGACAGGAAGAAACTCTTTGAAAGGACCGACTACATGTCCAACATATGCCAGGATCTGTACAATGTCGCTCAGGTATTTGGAAGTGAATGTTGGACCCATTTTCATTTGTGTTTTGCTTACTGTGTTTCATATTCATTTAGGTTTGTAGAAGTATAAAAGGTTGGCACATTGTAATAAGATTAATAATAAAAACTGTAACAGTTTGGCGCTCTATAAATAGTAAATGCCACTTTAATTATGAATTTAAACTAATTGGTAACAACTTGTTGGATAGTCTTTATAAAATAAGTTTCGGTTATGATGTCTGAAATATTTGTTTTCAGATTCTTGAAGAGTTCTACAACATCTTTGGCCCTGAGCTGAAAGCAGTCACTGGAGATCCCAAGAGAATTGAGGATGTCTTGGTCAGGGTTGACGCCCTTGTGACCCCCTTGGAAGAGGTAACTGGTCATTGCTCCGCGTAGTGTACTGGTATTATTGACACTAACATGTGGTGTTCAATCCATCTGACTGAAGTTCACGATCTTCTAACTGGAAGATCTGGCCCTGTGTTTACAAAACAAGCCTGATTTTCGGGATCAAGATCAAATTGAGCCAGATCTGGATCAATTTTATTTGTTTGTCAAAAATATATTATATATAATTCTGAACTCTTCTCAACATAAATTTGTGCATCTGATATGGAGATTGTAATTAAAACCACACAGTATTTCATGTTATTCTACCTAGACAAAACGTTATTTCAATGGAAAATGTTTTTTAGAATCTGCTCAGCTGGGGCGGTATTCACATCTTAAGTTAAATTTTATCCTTATCCTTAAATTTGGATATTTCCTCAACTGTATAATTCCATAAAGAGACAGTTCAGCACTAAGTATCACTTGAAAATACCATCATTATGAACGTGTTATTTGAGAAATATCAACAACATATGCATATGTTTATTAGGTAAAGAAATATAATACATTCAAATTTTGTACTTAAGTAAAATATTTAAGAAATTACTTAAGATGCTTTGTGAATACCAGCCCTAAGCTAGAAGATCAGGATCAGCTATTACTGATCTAGATCAGCTAAGACTGATCTTGATCCTGTATTTGATCATTTATGAACACGGGGCCTGATGACGGCCTGTTGAATTACTTCTTCTCGCCAACCTGGAATTTTCAAACAGCTATTTATATATCAACCAATAAGATTCCATTGGATAAGCATTACGTCGTTTGTTTTGTGTTGTAATTTACTACTATATTTATTATTTTCCATGGAATGTTGCATATAATAGATATTTTGACAATAAATTGTTTTTATTTGGCGTATATCCCACAAATTGACTCTTAAATTGTGTTTACATGGTTAAAATATGAATGTTTAATAACTACACATTGGGATCCCAGCTAAGTTCAATTCCGTTTCAAAACCTTGAAAGCAAGGCTCAGATTTGCTGACTGAAAAGTTGTCAGAACGTGAGTGACCTTCTACTGGTCGTCCTCAGATCGTAATGCGAAGCGTATTTTAGGATTAGATTTTAATCAGATTGGTGTTGAATATACAGCGTATCTACAGTTACGGTAATACGTTGCAGTTTCATTGTATCACAATTTAGGGTTCATGGACAGCAATGTATAATATCTAAATTAGATACATGTATAGCAAAACCTGAATATTTACAGTGTTTATTGTTATTACTGCAAATATTTATAAGAAGTCAAAAGTTATGTTAACCTTGAGGTTTGCCCTAGTTGGATGCTGTAATAA
This sequence comes from Congeria kusceri, assembly GCA_027627225.1. NCBI lineage: Eukaryota > Metazoa > Mollusca > Bivalvia > Myida > Dreissenidae > Congeria > Congeria kusceri. The sequence goes on from CM051027.1 coordinate 10,319,212, forward strand.
ATAAATTCAAATGAATAAGTAATTATCGCTTGAAATCAACTAATTTTCTAACGTCATGCAAATATAAAACCTGCCTTCAGGTGGCCTTTGATCCATTCGTGATTCGCCATTCCTCCATGTGGAAGAGCGTCATGGACCACTTTGACCGCGAGGTGTTGAGCATCGAGAACGAAGCCAAGACCTTCATCGACGAGTCCTTCCAGTCGCTACGCTCCGCAGAAGGCGCTTTCAATCTGCTGCTGAAATTCAAGCACATTCGGTCTCGCGAGGCCATCAACAATCAGATGATGCAGAAGTTCCGAGACATCCTCTTGCAGTACCAGAAGGAGGTTGAGATAATGGACAGGCTGTTCACGGAGAACAAAGAGCACCCCCCGCTGCACAAGAACCACCCGCCCATCGCCGGGTCCATCTTTTGGGAGCGGGCGCTGTTCCACAGGATCAAACACGTGATCATCAGGTTCCAGAGCATGGAGGACATGATGCAGACTGACATGGGCAAAGGGGTAGGTGAACTCTGGATTGCATCAGAAATATATACCATAGAAACAGTTATAAACAAATTTTGGTGGGGACACGTTTGAAAGTTTTGAAAATAAAAAAGCTTAGTGTTTAATTGACAAGTCTGGCATTTGTGTTGCCATATTTAAATTGGTGATTTTTAAAATGTGTATGACTGTTTAAACTGTGTTCTGTATCTAGTTGACATCAGCTATAATATGTTTAATTCACGTTGTTGTGCATTTTTTTAAATAGCTATATGGCACTTATACCCGTTGCTTAATTGTGCATTTAGTATTGAAGATGGCCTTTATGTTAGGTTTCATATGTATTGTATGTGTGTGTTTCAACCTGAATAAATCTATAGTGCCCACAGACGCGAACCATGGATCACAAAAAGATAATAATATAATAAGTAAACTCCTCTTTTAGTTGCTATTTTGCATTAATTTAGGTTTTCCTTATAAGAACAAATAGAACATTCTATTTTATCCTGCCCCCAGACTCGAGCCAAGTACCTGAGTGTGGGCAAGCAGATGAAGCAGTATGAGGACAGCAAGTATGAGCAGTGGCGGGAGCACGTGGAGCAGGTGCTGCTCTCGCTGCTCAGACGTAACCTCATCGTTAAGCCCACACAGGCACAGCAGCTGCAGCTGCAGCAACAGCAGGCATCGGAAGAGGCCAACGGAGACGGCGAAGGTAGTTTAATCATTTTTATTACGAAAAACAAACATATGATATAGCATCCTGTCACAGTGTGTGATATAAAATATGAACAGGATTAGAAAATAAGCGTCAGTAACTCTTATACTAATTCCTCCTCATGAGGAAGGTACAGATCGCAGATTACCACTTTTCATCTTAAATTTATTGTTGCCTTTTTGGGTTATTTTAGGTTTGGTAAATGAGAGAATAATTTTCATACAATTTCTTGTTTCTAATTAAGCCAGTGTTTCTTTAACTATAATAAACATCATGTATTATTGTTGAGGATATCATAGGAAGAGAATATCCAAAACATCTGATTATGTTATGCAGCTATGACAAACATAATCTGGAATTTTGATCTTATTATTTCTGTCACACGAAACTGAAACTTGTGTCAGGGTTAAATTTTATTGATCTCCATGAAGAAACAGATGGCGCTGTTTTCAAGTCTGTCTCACCTGATGAGTTAAGGAGTCTGTCGTCTCCGTTCAGTCAGTCTCGAACTCTCACAACCCCTCACAGTAACGCTGTCAGTCATGCGAACACACAGAGCAGTAAATATCCAGCACAGCGTGGTGAATTGTGGGGCTGAACTATTGTGTTCTTATTGCATAATTAGTTTTGGTGGATTTGGGTTTGCACAGTTTGAGAACAGATGAACTATATATACATTTGTTGTTAACATGATTAGCAGTTCACTGCTAATGATTCAGTTTTACATCTGCATTGTGAAAAAATGGTAATTACTGTGTAAGTACTATTTTTGGCGGGGGGTTTAATTTAGGCTATATTGGCGGTCAACCATAATAGCGCCAATTCTAAACACCGCCAATTAAAACCTGCATCTGATAAAATCTTAATCCCGTCAACACAAGAGTAACCAAATACTAAGCTTAAATACTTCTATTGAACATATTAGACTTTGTGAAAAATTCAAAAACACAATTACAATATTATGAGAAAGTAATACATAGCGACCCCCATATCATGTCTATATAACTACATGTATCTTTTGTGTTAAACATTTTGCCAGAAGTTTGGCATACTGCAATGAATGACACTGTTATCCTAAAGTGTATTTTAAGTACATGTATGTATATAACGATTTAAAAAGAACATGCGAAAACTATCTAACCGGGACACAAACTAAAGCTGCTACTCCAGTATCACCTTTTCTCGCCATTATTATCATAACAGAAGTAGGTACAAATTGATTGGTATGGTTTTAATTTGGCGGTTATTGTCGATTGCACCAATTTATGACACCGCCAATTCAAAGCACTTAAAAGCGCCAAAATTTGGCACCGCATAAATTTGGCGCTATTCAGTAGTGCAATGATATTGTGTAATTCTTATTATACATACAAAACTGACACAACTTTTGTGCTTGCAGATAATTTGTATTTAATCAAATATAAAAACCAGTAGGGCATAAGCATTCTGATTTGTTAATGTGTTGGATTCACAAATTGACTGATATGTTTTTCTTGTTTTGTGTGTGTATTGGTGGATGGCTTGGTAGCTGTGTTTTTTTTGGGCCAATTTGGGGCCGAAATTTGGCCCCATTCCCCTGCTGAAATAGTATTTATTTTTCCCCTATATTTACCTTAAAATTCCTCTCAGAATGGAAGCTTTATATTGATAAAAAACTTGACCAAATTCGGACAAAAATTGACTAAGATAGAGGAATGTTCGTAAACAATCCCAGCAATTTTTTTTTTTTAAATCCAGCTTGTGCATAATCTAAGTTATCATTTGTAGCAAAACAATTTATTAATGTTTTATAACAAAGTGGAATATAAAAATGAAATAGTGCTTTTCTACAAAAACAATTCTCCTTTTTCTGTTAAATTCCCCGTCTGAAGGGCCCGCCACCTTTCCCCCACAGGCGAAAAAAACACTGGGTAGTTGGTCAAGCAAATACGTGTATACCCTTTCAGAGATAACCAGGCAAGGGAGATTTCACAGTTTTTGGTAATAATAAGTCACTTCTACAACTTGCACTTTCTTTCATATTATATCTTGATCTTAAAATTATCATAAAACACAAGTAAAACATACAATAATTCTTAAATGATACCATGGCTTCCATTTCCAGCCAATGTGTACGAGGTGAAGTACATGGTGGACTTTGACCCGATGTTGGCAGAGATTGTGGCTGAGACCAAGTACATGGAGCAGCTGGGCTTCCCCGTGCCAGAGCTTGCCAGGAACGTCGCTCTACAGGTGGGAATGGGGAATGTTGTACTTAGGACTTTGGGAACGTCGCTGTACAGGTGGGAATGGGGAATGTTGTACTTAGGACTTTGGGAACGTCGCTCTACAGGTGGGAATGGGGAATGTTGTACTTAGGACTTTGGGAACGTCGCTCTACAGGTGGGAATGGGGAATGTTGTACTTCGGACTTTGGGAACGTCACTCTACAGGTGGGAATGGGGAATGTTGTACTTAGGACTTTGGGAACGTCGCTCTACAGGTGGGAATGGGGAATTTTGTACTTAGGACTTTGGGAACGTCGCTCTACAGGTGGGAATGGGGAATGTTGTACTTTGGACTTTGGGTGGGAATGGGGAATGTTGTACTTAGGGCTTTGGGAACGTCGCTCTACAGGTGGGAATGGGGAATGTTATACTTAGGACTTTGGGAACGTCGCTCTACAGGTGGGAATGGGGAATGTTGTACTTCGGACTTTGGGAACGTCGCTCTACAGGTGGGAATGGGGAATGTTGTACATAGGACTTTGGGAACGTCGCTCTACAGGTGGGAATGGGGAATTTTGTACTTAGGAGACTTTGGGAACGTCGCTCTACAGGTGGGAATGGGGAATGTTGTACTTAGGACTTTGGGAACTTCGCTCTACAGGTGGGAATGGGGAATGTTGTACTTAGGACTTTGGGAACGTCGCTCTACAGGTGGGAATGGGGAATTTTGTACTTAGGACTTTGGGAACGTCGCTCTACAGGTGGGAATGGGGAATGTTGTACTTAGGACTTTGGGAACGTCGCTCTACAGGTGGGAATGGGGAATGTTGTACTTAGGACTTTGGGAACGTCGCTCTACAGGTGGGAATGGGGAATGTTGTACTTAGGACTTTGGGAACATTGTATTAAAGGCGCCATCCATGTTTAGTGCATTTGCATCAATAATATTGTACATGTAATTGGTTGTATTGAACTTTTGATCATCTAGAGCATTAAGGCATCAGTAATATTGTAATGAAATAATTAGGTAACTTGTTTCATGAATATTAATTTTCATTTTTTTTTTTAAATCAGGGCAGTTAATTTAAATCATTAGAGGGTATGTTTTGTTGATGCAGATGTAGAGTTTAATATGAAGCTTGCTAAAAACCGATTTTGCTTATCTCCAAGAACGCACAAATTTCACATTGTTTAAGATACCACTTTCTGTAACATGGTTATTTAGATAGATTTTGATACAACAGTGCTTTTTAGGACCAATTTGAGGCCAAAACTAGGCCCCATTCCCCTGCATATAAAGTATATAATTTTTCCCTATATTTACCTTAAAATTCCCCTCAGAATGTAAGATTTGTGTTTAACTAAACTTGAAACGGACAAAAATTGACTTAAGAGGAATTTTTGTTAACAATCCCTGCAATTATCATCAAACGAAGTTTGTGCATAATCAAGCAATTGATTAATGTTTCATAACAAAGCCGAATATTAAAATGTAATAATGCTTCTCAAAAAAAAAATTATTAATCCCCTTTGCCGTAAAATTCCCCATCTGAAGGGCCCTGCGACCTTTCCCCCAAAGGTGAAACAAAACACTGTACAATTAAATTCCTATGTAACAGTCTTAAATTGAAATGTATATACAGGATGAGAAGTACATCAAGTATGTGGAGAGTCTGACATTCATGCTGCAGCGATACAACAAGCTTCTGGCCAGTCTGGATCACGCAGAGGTTTGATTTTATTGTTACTGGTTTCCATAGTTTCACGACACAGATTTCGATTTATTTTAAGATACATTGAAATTAGTTATAATTATTTCATTGATTTCTGTTTGGCATGTTTGCTTTGTATTTAAGAGTAAGAAACTTGATATACATTACTTGATATATATTAAAGCAGCAGTCCAGAAATATTTTAATAAAAATAAAACTTTGTAGAAATCATTTCTAATGGACATTTTACCAATCATAATTAAAAAAAACTCATTGAAGTCAGTAAAATATTAACATTTTGGTAACTTTTTATTGTATAGTTAACTGTATGGGATAGCTTATACGTTACCTTATATTCCGTTCATACCGAGCGTTTTCGAACATAGACATTATATAATGCCTTTTGTAAATAAGAAACAGTTTTCAGTCGAATAAAGGTCATTAACGTGCTTTAGAATTAATGACAATTTAAGATGTATTGAATTACACTCTATGAACTGTAGCTTTAAATGAATGCGATAAGGAAATAAGTTGCTTTTTTAAACTTACTGCTTGATAAGAAATCATGTTTGATATAGGTTAAGCATTTGTTAACGTCTATTAGGAGTGGGTTCTTAGGTCCTCATGTGGCATTTCCTATTATTTCATTCCCATGTGATTTTGTTGTAATTTCCTACTGATTTTGTCATTTCCTCACCTCAATGTATTTCATTAGCCTGTTGTCAGGATTCAGGTATTGTGCACTAGTAAAGGAATGTTGTATCTTGGCTTTGAAGTCAAATGTCTTTAAAAGAGTCGTGTTGTGGGTAACCAGGGCTGAATGCATGAGCGTAAAGTGTTGTCAAGGATAAGCATGTGCAGTCCGCACAGGCTAATCCACGATGGCAGTCTCTGCTTTTATGGCATTTTAAGGTGGTTTTAAGGCGGTTTTGAGGAAGTCTCTTCTAATCATAAATCCACAGTGGGCAGAAAGTGCCCACCTGGATTAGCCTGTAACTGCACAGGCTAATCTGGGACATTTTACGCACATGCATTAAGCCCAGGTTTCCCACGACGAGCATCAAATACATTCATGTTCTACAAGTATTCATTTAATTTTAAATGGCACACCTGGTATCCCAGTATGCATATGATAAACCTTGACTAGCATCAACTTTTTATTATATTTTTGAAAGAAGTTGAGCCCAGTTTTCAGATGTATGTTGATTTCTTATTTCTTTTGTAACTGTCAAATGTGCACATTCATGTAAAATGTTCATGTTTTCTTACGTATACAATATCATTTCATGTTTTCCATTTTTAATAGCATTTACTTTTAGTAGTTTTACCATGTGTTGCATATATATTATACATTGTTGTTGTACATAGTGCACACTTCATTGAATATAGTTTATGGTAACAAAGTTCTTTAATTTGGTATTGTGCTTCTATTATGCACCTTCCCTATTTTGAACAGTTGTTATAAATTGAATAATTAGTTAACATCAATAGAAGTTGTTTTGTTGACAACTGCCAACCGTGTGTGACATTATGAGGAATGATTTAACATTTAGTGTTATTTTGTAGCAATGTGTTTTACGGTATAGAACATGTTTCGCTAACATGTGTTTTAAACAGCTTCTACAATCAATGCAAAACAAACAGAATCAATCAAGTTTGTATTGGTTTGGACTAAATACTTGGACACTACCCAAGGCTTTTGAACACAAAGCTGCATTTCAGATATAGTTCACCCTGATAAATAATTCAGAACATTTATTTGTCGATACCTTTATCTCGATGCATGTTTTATTACCTGGTAACCTTTTTTGCCAGACTGTGTATGACAATAAAACAGATTTACAATAGGCTGCCAGGGGGGTGTTAGACTGAACTACCTTTGTATTTTTCTGTCCAAATTAAAATAATGCAACGTGACATACATGTTAATATAATCAGTTGAACAAGTCGGCTCTGATATTTCAAAATTGTATGCATAAAATCTGTAGAACTGCACTGTAATCAATGTTAGTCTGTAGTTCAATGTCACAGCTGCTCATGCCTAACTTTTGTGATACACGTATATTTCCAATATTGTATATAGATTAAGCAATATTAGCAGTGCTTATTATGTAACTGAAAAATGTATGGTTTCTGTCCCACAAATGACAACTAGGAAAATGGCAACATGTCTTTATTATCTAGTTATATATTTTTTTAAGCCCTATTATGTTTTTACTCAAGTTATATCAATGATTTAAATTAGCAGTTTTGCTGATCAAGCTTAAATTCTTATAGTATTTCTTAAGAGCAAGAAAATGTTACAAGGTAGTGATTTTTTAATTGCCAATTAAAGTGCCATTTAAAGGCAGTTTCCTCTGACAAAATATCGTCCATTTTTCCCCCAAATTGTCCATTTACTTCCCCCAAGTAATAGAAAAACAATGATTGAACTTGCACCATTGTCACAAAAGAAGTTCAGTATATGAAAAATGAGAATAGAATGATCATAAAAAAGCAAATAACCACACATTTCATAAAAAATAAACTTTTTAAAACTTTCCATATTTTGAATTTTTGCGATTAAGTTTCCCATTTCATGGGCACAGTCAGTTAGGAAATGTTGAAAAAAATATTTTACTGCAAGTTTGCCTATGTAAAACTAAAAATCGTAGCATGCCCGGTTCAAAGTTCACCTGTGCTGGGCCTACTGGATTGTGCTTATTTAGACCACCAGTCACTGTGTGATTTATCATCCAGGTTTGTTTGCAGAGCACACTGCTAGAAGATCATGTGCGTGAGTTGCGACGCGTTATCCGCCCAGGCGCCAGACGTTTCAACTGGAATTCTCTGGGTATCCGAGACTACTGTGCCAAATGTGAACAGGTATATGGCCACTTTATACATCAATTTCTGTCTCATTTATGTGTAGGTCATGTTAATTTCTTTTGGGTTTTTTTACTTACCAATAAAACTAAGGAATTAAAAATAATTTGTAAGCATAATCACTGTACCATGAATGTTAGCAATAGCAAAACTAAGTAATATTGGTTCAAAAACAGTTATTTATTTGAAACAAACTGATTATGATATTCATTGAATATTGTTTTTCATCTGAAATGTTTTCTGTTGCTCACTGATGCATTTTAACAGCACCTACATTTTGTACATAATTATTATGTATAATTTATACGAAAGGTATTTTTAACAACTGTTAATTTATTAACAGTTCTTTTCAATTGCATTTATAATGATAAGTTTTAGTAACAAAAGTTTACTTGTACCTTTTTAAAATTCTTGTTAAAATCAGTTGTGTTGCTCTCTGCAAACGAAATCTTTGGTAACAACCAATATTTCTTTTCTGCAGATGCAAAATCTTAACTATTTGTAACAACCATTATTTATTTTCTGCAGATGCGAAATCTTTACTATTTGTAACAACCAATATTTCTTTTCTGCAGATGCGAAATCTTAACTACTTGTAACAACCAATATTTCTTTTCTGCAGATGCAAAATCTTAACTATTCGTAACAACCAATACTTCTTTTCTGCAGATGCGAAATCTTAACTATTTGTTACAACCAATATTTCTTTTCTGCAGATGCGAAATCTTAACTATTTGTTACAACCAATATTTCTTTTCTGCAGATGCAAAATCTTAACGATTTGTTACAACCAATATTTCTTTTCTGCAGATGCAAAATCTTAACTATTTGTAACAACCAATATTTCTTTTCTGCAGATGCAAAATCTTAACTATTTGTAACAACCATTATTTATTTTCTGCAGATGCGAAATCTTTACTATTTGTAACAACCAATATTTCTTTTCTGCAGATGCAAAATCTTAACTATTCGTAACAACCAATACTTCTTTTCTGCAGATGCGAAATCTTAACTATTTGTTACAACCAATATTTCTTTTCTGCAGATGCGAAATCTTAACTATTTGTTACAACCAATATTTCTTTTCTGCAGATGCAAAATCTTAACGATTTGTTACAACCAATATTTCTTTTCTGCAGATGCAAAATCTTAACTATTTGTAACAACCAATATTTCTTTTCTGCAGATGTGAAATCTTAACTATTTGTTACAACCAATATTTCTTTTCTGCAGATGTGAAATCTTAACTATTTGTTACAGCCAATATTTATTTTCTTCAGATGTGAAATCTTAATTATTTATAACAACCAATATTTGTTTTCTGCAGATGCGAAATCTTAACTATTTGTTACAGCCAATATTTCTTTTCTGCAGATGCAAAATCTTAACTATTTGTTACAACCAATATTTCTTTTCTGCAGATGCAAAATCTGAACTATTTGTAACAACCACTATTTCTTTTCTGCAGATGTGAAATCTTAACTATTTGCTACAACCAATATTTCTTTTCTGCAGATGTGAAATCTTAACTATTTGTTACAACCAATATTTCTTTTCTTCAGATGCGAAATCTTAACTATTTGTAACAACCAATATTTGTTTTCTGCAGATGCAAAATCTTAACTATTTGTTACAACCAATATTTTGTACTTCACCGGCAAAATCTCAAATATTTGTATTAACAATATTTCTGTTCTCCACAGGCAATTGCCAAGTTCGAGTCCCTCGTCAACCAGATTCAGAAGAACGCCAAGGACATTGACCAGCGACTCCACATGATCGAGCACGCAAACCTGTTCAAATCTCCCACTCCGAAGTATGCAGATCACCTACCCGGCTGCAAAGAGTACTATGAACACATCGAGCGGGAACGTGCCAAGGATTTCGAGATTCTTGCGAGGAAGTACCACGGCATTGGCCCCCTTTTGACCAAAATGGAGGGTCTAGTTGTACATACTAACACTGGCAAGTCACCTAAACTGTGCCAGTACTATGCCCACTGGGAAAAGAAGACGTATGATGCCCTTCAGAAGGTGATTTTTCGTTAGAAATTGTGTTTCTTCCTTCTTTTGCTGGCTATTTAATTTATTGTGCATTTTATTTTGGACACATTTATGTTAAATATCATTCTTGCTTTCGCTGTAGCGAATGAAATAACACTATTTAGTTTATTTGGTAACACTTTTGACAATAACATGTACATTGTGTCATCGTCATGTTGTACAGTGGTGTCATATTTTAAACAAAATTAAAATGAATTTTTGTGTCGCCTGAAAAAGGCAAAATAAAGGGTTACTTTGGTGGCGGCAGTGGTGGTATCCCCTTTAGTTTGTGCAGACAATAACTTTAGAAGTTTTTGTGAAATCATTATCAAACTTTAGGGAAGTGTTAGTAGGCATAAAAGGAAGCTGAAGTTTGGTTTTCACCATAATAGCTCTTATCATACTTGAGTTATGCCCCTTTTTTTAAAAATAGTTCAAATAAAGCTTGTGCTGACAATAACTGAAAAAGTTTTTGTTCAGTCATTGTAAAATTTTTGAACAGTGTTTGTAGTCATAAAAGGAAGGTCAGGTTTGCTTTTCAGCATAATTGCTTATATTATACTTAAGTTATGCCCCTTTTTACCTAAAGAATAGTTAAAATAAGGCTTGTGCAGACAATAACTGACAACGTTTTTTTTCAATCGTCATAATTTTTTTTTAAAGTGTTTGTAAACATTAAATAAAAGTTTTTGTTGTGCCATAATTGCTCATATTTCACTAAAGTTATCTGCTGTCAGGTGAAACATCCAATTGGATTTCTACTTAATGTTTACATGTTATAACATTTGTTCTTGCTTATAAGCAAATCTTATTTTTCTTTAACATTCCCATCATGGCAAGTTATCCGCAAATATGTATCTGGCTTATTTTTTCGTGTGCAGTTGGTTCTGAACAACCTGCGCCGATTTGAGGTGGCCCTGCGCACAGAGCGGCCCCTGTTCCAGGTGGAGACCCTGCTAGCGGCCCCTGATGTCGTGCTGCACCCCCAGGCCAACGAGGTGTACAAGCTCACGCTGCAGTGTGTACGGGACTGTGTCGAAGGGTACGTACTCGGCCCTCCACCACTCCCCCTCCCTCTTCCCACTGTGTACTTGCACAGAGCAGAACAGATAAGAAATTTGCCAGAATTGACCCCATCATTATTCAAATAAATAAATATTTTATTAGTAGTTTAAATGAGTGCTTTAACATACTTTTCCCCATTTGATTACCATAATTGCTGGAAATACTCAAATTGAGTATGGACAGCCATAGCACACAAATGGCTTGGGAATTTTATTTCAATTAATATGTCTGCCATTATACAGCCATGAATAAGTATTATCCACTATACATGATTGTCAAATATAGTATGAACAATTTCTTTTCTGTTTCTAAATCAGAGGGAACTTCCATTTTCTTTGTGTTTGAAGTTTTTATTTATCAGTGTGCTGTATTGCAATGTTGAAATATTAATATTCAGATATGTATACAATAAAAACAATCATATTCATCAGACACGAATTTTTGTGGATTTCAAACAAATGTACAGGGAAATGTAAAATAACTACATTTCTTTAAATTTCTTTCCCCAATATATGAGTTCTGACGTCTTTCAGGACGAAGCTGTTTGTGCGCTGGATGAACGGCACGTGCAAGGAGTGCGAGCCCCAGAAAGTGGAGGGCGAGGACGAGCTGTACCAGTTCACGTTCTTCCAGGACATCTCTGTGCACCCCGAGACCATCGACTTCGTGCAGACGATCCACTTTGACATCAAGAACACGCTGACCAACATGCAGCGCTACCTGAACCGCTGGAAGAAGTTCCGAAGCATCTGGAAGGTCGACAAGGTCAGTGGTTTTTATATGATAGTTAGCTACTTATTGTGTAGCTTCTAGAAAAATACAGTTTGTTTGTTGTTTTTTTGATTGGAATGTTCAATTACATCACCAGGCAAGATTAAGTTGAGTTCTAAACGAGTACTTTTTACTTCAACAATATTTTTATTAAAGGGGTAAAAGAACTATAAAAATTGCATAGCAACACAATAGTATTCGTCTTGTATGAAAAGAAAAAAAGAACATTGTCAATTGTTTTGTGTGCATTTTATTGTCTTGTATCATGCTTTTAAAATTAAAATCATTTCTGTATATTATCCAGCAAACGATTTTTGGAAATAACCTTATGACGTTCAAGAAAAGATTTCTTCTCAAAGTTACTTTTGTTTTCTCCACCATGTTTCACACATATGAGCCGCGTCGTGGGAAAACCGGACTTAATGAATGTGCGTAAAGTGTCATCCCGGATTAGCCTGTGCAGTCCATGGACTGCACAGGCTAATCCGGGACGACACTTTAGGCACATGCATTAAGGCCGGTTTTCTCACGACGCGCAACATATATACTCCTATTTTCTCTCGACCCCGTAGCAAGCCCTTGCGGACCGCTGGTTCCAGAAGGACCCGACGGTGGTCTCGTTTGACAACAAGCTCCAGTACTACCACAAGACGATAGACGAGGTGGAGACCCTGCCTGTGGTCAAGGACCAGGAGTGCATCAGGCTGCACATGGGTCCCCTCGCCTCCTCCGTTAAAGGTAGGTGGCAGTTTTAATATTTAACATACTCAACATTATCACATTTTGGTCTCTTTTGTTGAAGTAATTAAGACCAATTTGAGGCCAAAATAGCACCCCATCCCCTCAGCTCTGGTGTATAAAGTTGGTCCCAAAAATCTCAATTTGTGGCGCATCGTGTGAAAACCGGTCTTAATGCATGTGCGTAAAGTGTCGTCCCGGATTAGCCTGTGCAGTCCGCATAGACTAATCCAGGACGGCACATTCCGCCTACAGTTAATTTATGTTTAGAAGAGACTTCCTTGAAACAGAAAATACCACAAAAGCGGAAAGTGCCATCCCGGATTAGCCTGTGCAGACTGCACAGGCTAATCCGGGATGACACTTTACGCACATGCATTATGTCCGGTTTTCCCATGACATGCCTGATTTTTATTCCTACTTGATGTCTTCAGTGGTTGCTTGACTAGGAAACCAACAGAATTATCAGTATTTTTAATTTTAATTTGAAGACAATGCTCTGTGGATTGTTTGTATATTGGGGTATAAAAGTAATATTGGGTAAAATCATTGAGGCGCATCGTTGGAAAACCGTACTTAATGCATGTGCATAAAGTGTCGTCCCGGATTAGCCTGTGCAGTCCGGGATGGCACTTTCCGCTTTTATGGTATTATCTGTTTCAAGGAAGCGTTTTCTAAACATAAATCCACTGTAGGCGGAAAGTGCCGTCCTGGATTAGCCTGTGCAGACTGCACAGGCTAATCCGGGACGACACTTTACGCACATGCATTAAGTCCAGTTTTCCCACGACTCGCCTGCATTGTTTTCTTATATTTCCAAATTGTCGTCATTCTTGTACAGCATGAATTTTCCCCTTTCAGTGAACCCTGCAACTATTCCCCCAATGGGTGAAAAAAAAACACTATGTTGAAACAGTCATAACGATTAATAATTGTGCATAATTTCCCAACAAAACTTAACACTATATTCTAAACTCAAACTTTATCTCAACTTAAATATTCACCAAGGAATATTTATTTTCACTGGCTAATACTGTGGGATCACTAATTTTCGCGGTGGTCTATTTTTTGCGCTTTTTGCGCGAATTTATGACCACAGCGAATATTTACCGATTTCATAGTGTAGCAGCACCTTGGGAGCTTACACGGTCTTTCAAATGTATGTCGGTAATCGTTCATAAATGTATGCAAATAGGCCTATATGTTACGATGTGAATGTTTTTAATAAACATTTTGAATGTTTTCTTCATTGGCTTCAATCTGATTAATGAATGTGGGCGTTTTCGTACATTCAAATGCGGTCATGCACTGTAGAGCCGCTATATCCCGATTCACTGGGCCCATATATTATTATACATGTAAACACTATAGCCTATTTTTGTGACCTCAAAACATGAGCGTAAATTAACTTGCCTTTATCAGTGTTGTTAACATCCTTTGTGTGTTATATCCATTTGTAAAATATTCCATTTGTATAAAAAAAAATATAGAGATCTAATATTATTCCTTTTAATTAATTTCGAATCGCGTATAATCAATTTGAAATCCATAACGCCTTTCCGAATATTCATGTGATGTAAACACAAATTCTATTTTACAATTAAACTGCATGTGTATTTCATGTTAATACTTTGTTGCGCGCATGAAAATTATGCCGACATGTACAACGTCAGGTCATCCGCATGGAAAGCATGGGTGCATTGATTGCCATAAAAAAACACTCTGTAGCGCAGAGTACATGGAGATCTTTCCTTTTGTATTAAAATTTCATAATGCATAACAACAAAATTATATTTTTATAACACAGTTACGCAAAGGCATGATTTTGAACACTCGTAATACGATGAGTAAAAGGAACATGTTACTTTTCACGAGTTGATCTTTAAAGAATTAGCACCCGCGATGTGGAGCCGAAAAGAGTATTTCAATCGGCCTATAATTAACAACAAGGTGTCAGTTTGAAATAACGTGATATATTGTAACTATTGTCTCGCCTAAATCTGCGACCACTGTTGTCAATTAAGAGCCTAATCCGGTACTAATATACGTGTTTATTGCAACAAACAAGCTGTCACAATAGGACCCTTTATTGGCGTTCTGTCTGGTTGGTTGTTTTATTGAATAATTGACACATATTTTGTGTAAAAACTGATTCTTGTTTGTTTGTTGCTTTCAAAACCGTAGTTGCGCAAATTTAAGACCGCGTGAAATTGTCCACGATCGCATGTGCGCGAAATTTGTACCCCGCTAATTCAAGTGATTCCACAGTATTTTAAAGCCGCAGTCCATAGAATATAATTCAATGCATATTAAATTGGCATTAGTTTTAATGAAAGTTAATGATGACTGAAAACTGTTTCTTATTTAAGAAATGCATTTTAAAATGTCAATGTTCGAAAACGCTTGGTACGAACAGAATATACACTAATGTACATGTTTATTATACTCCAGAGGCATCACCAGCTATCGCATACAAAAACTATACGATAAAAAGTTACCAAAGCGTTATTATTTTACCGATTTCAATGCGGATTTGTGTATTTTGATTGGTAAGATGTCCATTAGAAACAATTGCCGCGAAGTTTTATTTTATTAACATATTTATGGACTACTGCTTGAAAGTGTGTATCTACCATCTTTCATATCAATTATTTTCAAAATAAGCAGATAAAAGTAACAATTAATCGTGAAAGCCAACAGAAAAACATAAAAATGACGAAGGAAACTCTTCAATATGAAATATATAAAAAAGTACTAGTGTTGACTTTTGCATCGTTTATTAGTGTTATGTAACCTAATCCAACTGTCAAGTCAATGTATATACATGTATTTGAGTTTCCACTTGTACAGACGAAAACTAATTTGTGATTAAAAAACTAGCTTATTGTGCATTTAAAAGCAATGTTTGTTCTTAACTTTTGTTCCATTTTAAATAAGAATATATGTTAATTAACGTCATTTTGTTCGTTGTATTTATGCCACTATATCTGTTGTAAGATCGTACATGCACACTTTAAAACTAGGATTGAGAATGTTTACAGTCACGGAGCCATTTCAGCATTCTAGTAAAGATATGAGAGTATCCAAGGGCTTGCATTAAGGGAAGTTTGGGAGTAATTTACTCCCAGTTTTTGTCAAAGCTCTTCCAAAATTGCAGGCATGGAAGTATCAAAAAGTCAGAAAGAATTCTCAAGACTTCCAATTTATGCTGATGTCCTTGTTGATCATATACTTACCACAAATTATATGATACCCTGGGCTTGCATTACGGGAAGTTTGGGAGTAATTTACTCCCAGTGTTTGTCAACGGACTTCCAAAATTGCAGCCATGGAAGTATCAAAAAGTAAAAGAAAATACTCAAAACCTCCAATATCCAACTCTTGGAAGTGAGGACTTCCAACGTTTTCACCTATTTGCAAGCCCTGATTATAATTCAACGTTTACAATAGGTCTGACAAACTATAACATGAAGTGAAAAACATGACTGAAGTACAATAATAGCTATTCTAAGCGTAGTGATATGTGCTGTGAAAATTGTAATGTACATATTTATGTCAAGCAATACTGTCCAAACTTCCAAATATTATTAGCAAAACTTCCAAAATCACAGGCCAGGAAGTTCAAACTTCCAGTTTTCAAAAGTTAATGAAAGCCCTGGTATTCTGTCCTGTACTGTTTGAAGTGGATTTTAGATATGTTAGATGTTCATGTTCATATAGAAGTGCTAATAATGAAATTAATCAGTTTAAATTACATTATGCAATGAAACATGGAACAATTTAATAGCTTGCTGTCATGTTGCATGCCTCGTGTATCTCAGACCATGCTAAGCAGTGGATCAACTGCCTGGGCAAGCTGCTAAGGGACTCAGCTAAGGACAATCTCTACAAGCTCAACACAACACTCGAGGTGAGCACTTTGGGTAGCACTGGGGGTAGCACTGAGGGTAGCACTGGGGTGGCACTGGGGGTAGCACTGAGGGTGGCACTGGTTGGTGGTAGCACTGGTGGTAGAACTGAGGGTAGCACTGGTGGTAGCTCTGGGGGTAGAACTGGTGGTAGAACTGAGGGTAGAACTGGTTGGTGGTAGCACTGGGGGTAGCACTGGTTGGGGGTAGCACTGGGGGTAGCACTTAGGGTAGCACTGGTGGTAGCACTGAGGGTAGCACTGGTTGGTGGTAGCACTGGCGGTAGCACTGGTGGTAGCACTGGGGGTAGCTCTGAGGGTAGCCCTGGTTGGTGGTAGCACTGGTTGGTGGTAGCACTGGTTGGTGGTAGCACTGGTGGTAGCACTGAGGGTAGAACTGGGGTAGCACTGGGGCATGGATGTGGGAAGCAGGGTCATGGTGCTTTGTTAATATCACAATACGAGTGATTTAAAAGTGTAGAAGTTCTGTACTGTTAAATGTCATGAAATGTTCTCAGGGCTTTTTTGGCCAGTTTTATAGCCGTTATTGGGTCATATTCCCAATGGCAAAAAGTATTATCATTTTTTTTAAATCCAGTCCCAAAATTCCCAACTGATGGTTTGACTTTCAGATGTTTGGAGGTGTTCAGTGTAGAAATAAAAACTGTTGAAGTTGCAATAACTGTTTTACTGATTTGTTTTTGTTCATAATACTTTATTTTTTATGTAGTTTATCTATTAATTTTCAAATTTTATTAATAAAAAAGTGATAACTTTTCTCAGTTTTAGGTGATTTGACGCGTGCATTTCCAATTTCATGGATATAGGTCATCTTCCCAAAATGGTCAAACAAAGCCATGGTTCTTATTGCAGTTTATTGAATTGTTTTGCCGCTGTTTTAGAAGTCTGTTTTGAAAAAACATTCCATGTGGGCAGATAATATATGTACATCATGGTGCTTGTTTACCTTTTAAAGCTTTTTTAAGTTAGTTGGTTACAATTTTGCATTAATTAAGAAACTACAAAATGTCTCTGAACATTCCGTGATCCATTTTATACAAGAAGGAAATTCAGTAATAATAAGTTGAAAGGCGTCAGTACACACATGTTGGCAGAATGTTTCAGAGCAAGTCAGATGACCTTGACAAGACGCCGGTCAGTCTGGAGGACCTAAAATTCGTGCTGACCACCATCTCGGACATCAAGGCCATGTCGCTGGAGGTCGAGGACAAAATACGGGACATTCAGGAGCGCTACCGAACCCTCTCCATGTATGACATTGAGGTACGGGGCAATCAGGCTTTGTGTATCATTGAAATAGATATCCAACGGTGGATTTAGGTACGGGGCAATCAGGCTTTGTGTATCATTGAAATAGATATCCAACGGTGGATTTTTGCTTCATTGAGGTACGGGGCAATCAGGCTTTGTGTATCATTGAAATAGATATCCAACGGTGGATTTTTGCTTCATTTAAGTGCATGAGAATGGATCAGAGTTACAAGATTAAATAGAAAAATAATTACACTTCACTTTCATAAAAAAACTATCAACCATACTGTGTCTTTTGTGTCCTATACCGTTCTAATTCAAATATGCATGTCTTCGTGTGCGGTTATTGTACTATAAAAAATTTAATACAATGTGTGCACATATGTTTGGTAAATTATGTATTCTTAGTGTATCTTATATAACAATCTCATTTGATCATTTTAATACACTCTTTATATGACAGATGTAAATTTTGGGGGGCTGACATGAACAGGACAAAAATGCCCAACAATCTCTGACTGTGTCGCAGGTCACTGAAGAAGAAAAGGAGATCCAGTGGAAGATGCCCCAGATGTGGGAGGACCTCGTGTGGAAGTCGAAGAACGTTGATGCGAGCCTATTTGCTGTCAAGAAGAAATTCAAGGAGGTATGTCTTGTTTGTTTTTTTTAATTAACTTTGATTTTGAAACCTTTTGATATATGTATAGTCTATTGAAATGTTTATTTAGGTGTAAATGGCAGAAGCTAGACAATCTTAATGATTGATATTTTATTTATAGTGTTCGTATATAAGAATTAACATTTTGTTCTTTGGATCTCGATTTGTTGGTTAAATAGTGTTTATTATTTAGATAAACTTGTGATTTGCTTTAATTTCAACCTTCCATAAGTGGTATGCTAAATGAAATGAGCTCTGCATTTTGTATCAGAAAATTTTATACACCAGTACAAACAAAGGAAAACAAACATTATTATATGTTATCACACATAACAGTTTTCAGCTGATCCTATTTATAAACGTAACACAGTAGATGATTGCGTTCTTCAAAGATTAGTTGTATGATCTTTAAATTGGAGTCATTTTCTCTATGACATAATTTTATTTATCTACAAAAGAGAGGTTTACTCCATGGTGGTTTAGGAGGGGTAAGATAGTAGACCATGTTGTATACCTGTCTGAATGTTGGGGCAGGAGTTATGTCTGCCACATTATGACAGATCACTGTAAAATAAATATGTTTGCACAACATAAGGGCTTGATGTCACATTTCAGTGTTGTTTCACAATTTGAAATGAACTTCCTGTTATTGTACATGTTATTGTACGGCAGCATTTGTATTGTAAATAATAACATAGCATGTTTGGAATGTTTGAAGTTTACAAATATTTGATAAAAAGTACCGACTTTTGTATTAATCATTCCCCAATCGTTCCTTGTATGTCCCAGCTCTAGGAACCAGACCTCAGTGAAACACTGCACAGTGTTAAAATAAGGCCACATTTTTTTTATTTCTTGGTTCTCTGACATTGTTTTAAACTGTCCAGTTGGAGGAGGAGAAAAAAAATTAAAAAAAAAAAAAAAAAAAGCAATACAGAATTGAATAAATTAATGACTAGATTTTCACAAATGGAAATGGGCAGTGATATTAAAATCTGTATGCATTATTACTTACAAAAATCATATTACACAAAAATAACTTAATCACTGCATGATAAACATGACATTAATATCAATAATAGTAACAGTAAAAGGCAGTGTTTATCATATAAAAACTACTGTTCAAATATGCTAACACTTAAACACAGTACGTCAGATATCATTGGACAGTGACCATGTTATATGTATAACGGCATGTTAAATAAAGTGAAAACTAACTGAGTATATCTTATAAATAAATCAATATACACCAATCAAATTTGTTAATTATAATATTGATATAAAATTATAAATGTATGTGTATTTGATACAATGATTCTAACATCTTAATTTGTTTTTACTGTGTATTTTCTTCTGACTTTTAAGTGTTGCATGATTTATAAAATAACAGTGAGGAGATCATATGAATCATACAGCGATATACAGACACAATGCATGTTACATAAAATTTAGTAATTTCTTCAGCGTTTTTTGCATTCCGTGTAACAGGTTGAAACCCTTTCACATGGTAATTTGTATAATATTGGGTACATTCTACAATTTTTTTTTTGCTTTTTGGAAAAAATCGGGTTGGCAGATCCGAGAACCAATAAATAAAAAAACTCTCGCCTAATGCAAAGTTTATTAGTTGACACACACCCAATGATGGGAAAGTTTATTAGTTGACACACACCCAATGATGGGAAAGTTTATTAGTTGACACACACCCAATGATGGGAAAAAATAGCTTTGATGGACATCCCAGTCCTGTGAGATTGAGTGGCTGGTTGTTGTTGTTAAGAACACGACTTTCTTACTGACTGGTTGTTGTTTTTCAAGGTCACATGACTGACTGACTGGTCGTTGTTGTTGTTTGTGACGTGAAAATTTAACTTACTGGTTGTTGTTATTGAAGATCACTTAACTGACTGACTGGTTTTTGATTGAGACATGACACTGAAAGTGACTTATTGTTATTTTTTTAGATCAGATAACTGATTGTCTGATTGTTGTTGTTGTTCATTTGCCATTGTAGGTTACAATATACGAATTCCAATCCTTATGTAATTTAATGTAAAAGCGATAACTTTAACCAAAAATAAATGCAACATTTTGCACATAGGGACCCTCATAACCATACATTTTCTTAAAGAGCATTCTAAGTTGAATTGATTTAGGCTACTTTCTAGTTGAATGTAACCCGCCTCAGTGCAAGTGTCATACTGTAGTCTCCAATCTTGAAACATATCAGTCATTTATTTGTGCATACCAATGCTTATCCTACCAATATCTCAAAAAAATAATATCAAAGCAAGTGTCTAAACCTAAAAACATGTCTTCGAGTTAAACTTGTTGATTTATTTAGAGAGTACAGCCCTACATCTCTTATTTATTTAGTGTATTGTGACCTTGTAACAGACTGGTTGTTGTTGTTAATCACATGTGACGTTCAGACTGACTGGTTGTTGTTATTGAAGATCGCATAACTGACTGACTGGTTGTTGTTGTTGTTGGTGGTGAAAAGACACTCAAAGTGACGGTTTGTTATTGTTGTAGATCAGATAACTGATTGTCTGATTGTTGTTGTTGTTCATTTGCCATTCTAACAGGTTAGATACCAGTAAATCATTGTGTATCCCTCCGTGGTCCATTTGAAAGTAGTGCCCATTACTTAAGAGTTCCTCTTCTCTTCTGGCAGAAAAGCCATTACCGAATCTCAGACAGGCTCTTGTGGTTATTTCTAATATCCTATGCGTGTCTGCTACATTTTGGTGCATTTCATTGGAGGCTTACTTGAAAGGTGAACTTTTGGGGTGTGTTTACTGTGGTATGGGGCTTTTGTCGAAATATGACTGCCAAAACCCTGTTTCTACCGGTGCCTGCATTCAAGTGAGATGCATTTTTCTTAGAAGTAACATGACATATCTTTTTGTGGCAAATTTTTGAAGAGGACAGATTGATCTTTAAATTGATACCAGGCTTGCACAATCTGAAAATAAAGGAAATGCTAGAAAAATGCTTGGAAAGTTTGCCGTTTTATAATAGGACCCTATGGGAATTGGAATTACTGGTATCTAACAGACTGGTTGTTGTTGTAAATCACATGTGACATTCAGACTGACTGGTTGTTGTTGATAACTAGTGACTGACTGACTGGTTGTTGTTGTAAATCACATGTGACATTTAGACTGACTGGTTGTTGTTGTTGATAACAAGTGACTGACTTACTGGTTTTTGTTGTAAATCACATGTGACATTTAGACTTACTGGTTGTTGTTGTTGTAGATTACCCAAGAGCAGATCAAGGACTTCAGCAAGGAACTCAAGGAGTTCTCCGACCGTTTCTACCTGGAGGGCCCCGGCGCCGTCGGCAACAATCTGGACAAAGGTACTTGTATCGCACGCAGTACTTGATGATGTAATAAAACAGTGTAACAGTATGTTTATCGTTTTTTGTAGCATTTTTAAATGATTTTTTGTGTAATAAATAATAAAATCATCAATGCATTGTTACAAAAATATCAGATTACTGTATTTTGGTATAGTTTGGTTCCATTTTTGGTTTGTTTTTGTTTCTCTATTGTTGGATAATAAAGTGTTATTTCAACTAGTATACGTTTTATAATTATGAAACATAAATATGTAATCGAAAATGATATTTTTAACAGCAGAGTCATGACTTTTATATTTTGGCTTATTTTTTCCCTTTGCATGGCATAATTGACATAATTATAGACAATACTTGAATTTGCTGGACCCATTTGAAAATGATGGTTTACATTAAACCTTTTCACGCAGTGGGAGAGTTGGTAGTCATTGACTGCCTTGAAATCACACCCTTGTTTATGTATTCCTGTTGTAATGTTACCTACAGGTGTAGAGCTGATGAAGTCGTACCGTGTCGAGGTGAACAAGTTTGAGTCGGAGCGTCAGGAGCTTGCCAACGCGGAGAAGCTGTTTGACCTGCCGATCACGATGTACCCGGACCTGCAGCAGGTCCAGAAGCAGATAAAGGGCCTCGAGATGGTCTACGCCCTCTACGAGGAGCAACAGGTACTGTGTTGTGGCGTTTTAGTGGGTGTGGTCTTGTCAGAAAAGAATTAAGTAATTATCTATAATTAATTTTATGTAGGTACTTAACTGTTGTTATATGAGACCAGTTTTAAATTATAATGTTTAACAAATATTCTAACATTATTTATGAAAATGCACAAAAATTAACAGGATCAGCATTTAGCATTTTCTGAGCCATCTTTTTTTCTCCACAATATAAAACAATATTGATGAATCACTATAAACTTTCTCAACCATCTCAAAAATAATGTTTAAGTTCTTGTACTGTATAGCAGCTTTATTACATTGATAAAGAGCATTGTTACTATGCTTTTAATTCGCATTTTATCGCCGAGGAACACAATTTGATTTTAGAATGCCAGAGAGCAGTGGGCCGAGACCTTGTGGGCGAACCTGAACATTCAGATCCTGCAGGATGGTATCGAGACCTTCATGAAAAATCTCCGAAAGATGCCGCGAGACGTGAAGCAGATGGCCGTGGCGCGCAGTCTCGAGGAGAAAATGAAGGAGTTCCGTGATTCCCTGCCCTTGTTTGTGGACTTGAAACACGAGGCTCTTAGAGATCGGTGAGTGAAGGGTCTCTTGTTGTTTTATTCATTGAAGGCTTTGTTTGTTGATTCAAAGCATTACTAGGTACATTTATTTTTGCCATCTGTTGATCTTATTTTTAGTTGCAGCTTTTTCAGGTCATTGGCTGCAAAACACAAACAATGAAAGTGTTAATTTTTAACGTTTCAACAATGACTAGTCTCCAAATCTTTATATTTTTTAGTGTATAAGAGTACAAAGATTACTATGCACGTCCATGTTTACCTTTTTCAGATTGTTTTATTCAACAATTAAATACATATCAGAAAATTTAAAGCTTTTATTTACAGTATCATGTTTAAATTCACATATTGTATGTTTTTGTTTCAAACATGCACATTAGAAACCAATGGCATGCTAAAATAACTCGCATATGCCGAATTTGAAATATTTAAAATTATTAATGACTGTGATATATTTGACTTCTTTTTTTTTTCGAACTTCCCATTGGTATTGAGAGTGCAACTTTAAAAAAAAAATTAACTATACATATTGTCCTACTGGAAAATCCCCAAAAAATATTTCTTTTGCAATAAGTTCACACTTTGATGGTATTTTGGGCTATATTGACTGGCCTATATACTGATATCATTTCTCCTCTGATCGTACATTGACACATGTCCATTATACTGATTTCATTTCTCTTTTTCCAGTCACTGGAAGGAGCTGATGGTGAAGACGGGCCAGAAGTTTGACATCAACCCGGAGACGTTCACCCTCGCCAACATCTTCGCCATGGAGCTACAGAGGTACCAGGAGACAATCGGAGAGATCGTTACCATGGCGTCCAAGGAAATGGGTATCGAGAAGGTGAGCTGTTGTTGTTTCAGCCATTGGGGAAATGATGGCAGGGCTGTTTGTTGGGGAAAAAACATGTCTGAGGTGAAAATTAGGAAGTTAAAAGTGAAGAAAACAAAGGTTTCATGCCAAGATTATTTTCATTTCACTATTATTTCCTGTTATGCTAAGCCTTTTCTCTCTGTGTTGACATGAAATTACCAATAGTTTAATATCGTTGTTTCGTTATCATACGACTACTCAAAAGATCAAAGAGACAAATTTTGTGATATCAGGTGGGGCTGGAATATATACTTCAGAGCACCAAGCAACTGCAGTCACAAGTTTGCCTTAAAAAAACACTTTTATAAGTGTACAGTGTACTACTAAGAATTTTGTACACTAAAGCATATCATTTTGACATTATATTGATAACAAGTTTTGGGTGCTATTTAACAACGCTTGGATTTTGATATTTCAGGGTGTGAAAGAGATTGAAGAGACCTGGAACAACATGAAGTTCACAGTGGTCCCGTACATGAAAGGCACTTCTCACCGAGGCTTCATTCTTGGAGTCATTGATGAGATCCTGCAGAGTCTAGACGACAGCTCAATGAACCTGCAGAGTATGTCTGCTTCGCGTTTCGTTGGTCCGTTCCT
The DNA here is from genome assembly GCA_027627225.1 of Congeria kusceri. Classification (NCBI taxonomy): domain Eukaryota; kingdom Metazoa; phylum Mollusca; class Bivalvia; order Myida; family Dreissenidae; genus Congeria; species Congeria kusceri. Next base: position 10,343,730 of record CM051027.1, read on the forward strand.
GAACAGCGTGCAGAACTGGGAGAAGAGTCTGTCACACATCTCTGAAGTCCTCGATGTAAGTTGGTTTTAGAATTTTGTTGTGTTTTTTTATGCCCCCGGCATCTTGATGCAGGAAGCATATAGTGATCGTCCTGTCCGTCCTTCCTTCTGTCTTTCCGTCCATCAGTGACAATGTTAAGTAGATTTTACCGTTTCTAGCACCAACACCGCTTACTACAACACTTTGATACTTACACAGTTGCTGCTTATGACCATTCCCTATCCACCCATATCACCCAACCTCACTTTGACCTTGACCTTGAACTTATTTGGACTTATAATAATGCAAAAGTGTCACCTTATTTGGACTTATAATAATTCAAAAGTGCCACTTCTTGGTTCACTAGATTTTACCGTTTCGTCTAGCACCAGCACCGCTTACTACAACACTTATATATTTACACAGTTGTTACTTACAACCGTTCCCAATTCACTCATATCAACCAACCTTACCGTGACCTTGACCTAATTTGCACTTAGAATAATTCAAATGGGCTGTTTCTTGGTTAACTAGATTTTACCGTTTCGTCTAGCACCAACACCATCTTGCTACAACATTTGGATACTTGCACAGTTGTTGCTTATGACCATCCCCAATCCACCCATATCACCCAACTTTACTTTTACCTTGACCTTAAACTAATTTGGATTTATAATAATTCAAAAGTGCCATTTCTTGGTAAACTAGATTTTACCGTTTCGTCTAGCACCAACACCGCTTACTACAACACTGATATTTTGTTACTTATGACCTTTCCCAATCCAACCATATCACCCAACCTAACTTTGACCTTGACCTTGACCTAATTTGGACTAAGAAATTGGCTACCCAGCACCAACCGGGGTCATGTGTGTTTATGAAACACAAAATCTTGTTTCTGTTTGTTTCTCTCTATTTCATGTTGACCAATCATATATGCCATGTATAAGCTTTCATAAGCTTTACCATATACTCTGTTTTGTTAAGAAGAAAACAGTGCAATAACTGGATGGAATAATAAGTTACTTTGCATTCAATGGACATTTGTACTAATATCTATTGTTATATGATGTACACAGATGCAGATCAGTATATGGGTATGGTAAATAATTTACATTTGAACCAAAAGATGCTCACTAACCCAGTTTCGATTTGAATTCATAAGCAAATGCTTGAATGCTTTCGTGTTAACTAGGTTAACTGTTAAACATTTGATGTCAGACTGTAATGATTAATTCTAACATTTTACTCGCTAATTTGTCTATAGACAAAGAACAAAATTATAATTGTTAAACTACCCAATAAATAACGCAAAAAGTAGTCCCGATTCTGAGCGGAGCATAGTAAATTGTAGTTCTCATTACAATTGCAAAAATATTTGTCAGATCATATCAGAATTGAAATAATTTTCGCATTATCGTTGTTTATCGACCATTAAACAACCTTTGTCCTTCTGATGCATGGCTGTTAAACCATGCAGGCTAACGCCCATCTGGTTTAATTCCTACGCAACAGAACTCCAAATATGTATTTATTGACACATAAACAACAAAAAATGGAAAATTATTTCATAAGTAAAACACTAGTTTCATTTGTATATGAATGACATTCATGGACATGTCTATTGTTTCCTGTCGTCAGGTGTGGATGGTGGTACAGAGGAAGTGGATGTACCTTGAGGGAATCTTTATCGGGGGTGACATCCGGTCACAGCTACCCGAGGAGGCCAAGAAGTTCGACCAGATTGACAAGACATTCAAAAAGGTGAACTTATGTGATTCTCAAACAAAGTTACTGAAATGAATAACTTGTATCTGTTAAAGGCCTTAGTCTTAATCTAAATATTGGTCAATGCATGTCAAAGCCCTTGTTGAAGAAGCGTTTTCCTTGGTCAGTATTTTAATTTTGGGATTGAGAATTGTTGCACTCATAGCGCCTGATATTAGAAAAAAAAACTTTGTTGCTGCAATAACAAGTTAATGTTTTTGTTTTATTTATATTGTTTTGTTGTAGATTTTAATATTTATTTTTATAATTTTTGTACAAGATTTGGTTTAAAAATTGTGTATTGAACCTTAATTTAGAAGTAAGTTAAAAAAGATCATATATATCTAATCATTTTAATATCTAATCATTTTAATTGAATGTCACATTTTCATTCCCTTTGATCTCTGCAGATCATGACCGACACCCACAAGGTGCCAACCATCAAGCTGTCCTGCCACGCACAAAACCGGCTGCAAGATCTTGAAAGCCTGAGTGTCGGACTGGAGAAATGCCAGAAATCACTGAACGATTACCTCGACTCCAAGAGAAACGCCTTCCCACGTTTCTTTTTCATCTCCGACGATGAGTTGCTAAGCATCCTGGGAAGCAGCGATCCTGAGTGCGTCCAGGAGCACATGATTAAGGTTGGTTGCATGGATCTCATTGGTCAATATTGTGAGAAGGTACATTTTAATGTAATTTTTTTTAAGGTAGACTAAAGCTTCATGGAAAATGATTTATATATTGGGTGTTCAGTAATTTTTAATGGAAAGACTTTCTGGGGAGAAACGTCTGATTGCATATTTGATTTTTTTCTCGCACTGTTTTACACTAAGGCATATATGAAGAATATAAGGTTAGTGTTGAATAAAGATAAGATTATTAAGCGAGGCTTAGAAAACTTGAACCAAAAGCCTTGGTATTTTCTATTTTTATTTTGAAAATAACTGAAAGAACAAAATACTAAATAACAGGAAAAATTCAAAATGAAATCACAAAAATCAACAAAATAATGTCATTAGACTGCGCTTGTTTCCTTTATCCCACAGTGTCGAAATAATGCAGTGTTGTTCAATGGCGATATATTTTGGCAATGCGCACACGATGATGGGATATAAAGGGTTCTCAGCAGTAAGAAAACAAATGAGGCGCATCTTGGGAAAATCGGGCTGAATGCATGTGTGTAAAGTGTCGTCCCGGATTAGCATGTCCAGTTCGCCCAGGCTAATCTGAGATGACACTTTCTGCCTACAGTGGATTTATGTTTAGAAGAGACTTCCTTGAAACAGAAAATACTATAAAAGCGGAAAGTGCCGTCCCGGATCAGCCTCAAATTAAAAATATTTAAACAGAATTTCCTTTCTCTGACTCCAGATGTACGACAACATTGCGTCACTGCGGTTCAACAAAGGTAATAACAACGAGGTGATGGCCACGGCTATGATTTCCGCGGAGGGTGAGGTGATGGAGTTCAGAACACACATTCCGGCGGAAGGGCGAGTCGAGGACTGGATGACCAATGTCCTTGAGGAAATGAGAGTGACCAATCGACTCATCACCAAGGAGGCTGTGTTCTTCTACTGCGAGAACAAAACTAGGTGGGTGTTCGGTGTAAAATTAAACATTTTAAAATGGTTTCTGCTCATGGCTTGAAAACAAAGTGAGAATATTTGTGTGTTTGATGTAAATACATTTTTATACGAATAACAGACTGTATGTATCAAAATAACCATAAAAAATTGACCAAACATTTTCTGTAAAATAGTTGCATACTGAATGCGTATTATATCAGACACCAAATAATGAATGATACTGATATTGGTATGCATTATTTATTGGGTTTGTGACTTTTACAGTAAACTACCAAATAATTTGCAAAGGAAAAGGTAGATTAATGTTGTGCATTAATACGTATATTTTTCATCAACATGTTTGTATAGTAAATGAAACGTATCGTGGGAAAGCCGGGCTTAATGCATGTGCATAAAGTGTTGTCCTGGTTTAGCCTGTTCAGCTATCTATTCATTGTTTCATATTGTCAAGTAAATGTTTTTGTTTTCAGCTAATTGTTACATTGCTCATGCTTTTTCTACTTGTTTATTTAGATACCATATCTGGTGTTTTTTTCTCTGACGCATATTCAAATATTTAAGAAATCATTAATCTTGCTTTGATAATAAACATTTTGATGTCATTCCATTGTTCACAGTGTCAAATGCTGGTGACATTTTCTTATATAAAATGTAAAAAAAAAATTATTGTACCGGTAATTACTTTCTTGACATGTTGCAATGTTAATGCAACTTCCAACAACCAGGTAAGGTGGATATGTGCATAATTTATGCATGGAAAATCACCAGATACACAAAAAATAAAATCACTGTACATTTATGCACACAATTTCAAATTTTTGGAAATGCATGGAAATAAAAAACAGTCCTATAAATTTTAGCTGACAGTAAAAGGTGGGGCTGTTCAGAACATTTTTATTATTTTCTTGAAATGACTACTGCATTATTCAACATTACTGTATTGCATTCATTCGTACTTCAAGCCAAACAATTTCCAACTTACTGTAAAACCTTCCAACTGAAAGTTTATTTACCCCTATACATTTTAAACTGAGCATACATTTTCCTCCATAAATGTTTGTTTGAGTGTATAGCTCACGAACATCAACCTTACACTGGTGAACTCTATTTAATAGCAAAAATCTGTGGGAAACTCTTTTATGGATTTTACTCAAGTCGAGTATGGAAACTAATATATGCACCAGAACAGTTTTTTAATACATTCATGCATAAAGGTCGTTGTCAGGTTAATGTTTGTGAGCTATATATTTACGCTCATTACAAAGACTTATCTGGAGCTCTGCGACTTAAACAAAAATTCCATTCTGCAAAGCTATGCATGTTATGTTTGTTGGTTCCCTGTAGAGTGGGCTGGATGATGGCATACCAGGGCATGGTGTGCCTGGCTGGGAACCAGGTCTGGTGGACCTGGGAGGTGGAGGACGTCTTCACCAAGGTCAAGAAAGGTCAGAAGACGGCACTCAAGGACTATGCCAAGAAACTGCACGGACAGATTGGCGAGCTTGTCATCACGGTAGAACATGTTCTCTTGTATATTTTTAGGCCCCCAGCATCTTGATGCGGGAGGCATATAGTGATTGTACCGTCCTTCCGTCCATCCGCGACAAGGTTAAAGTAGATTTTACCGTTTCGTCTAGCACCAACACGGCTTACTAGAACACTTTTATACTTACACAGTTGTTGCTTATGACCATTTCCTATCCACCCATATCACCCAACCTCACCTTGACCTTTACCTAAATTGGAGTTATAATAATTCAAAAGTGCCATTTCTTGGTTAACTAGATTTTACCGTTTCGTCTAGCACCAACACCGCTTACTACAACATTATATATTTACACAGTATTTACTTGTGACCGTTCCTAATCCACCCATATCACCCAACCTCACTTTGACCTTGACCTGATTTGGACTAAGAGAATGGGCTACCCAGCACCAACTGGGGGCATGTGTGTTTATCAAACACAGAATCTTGTTTTGTTACCATTTTAGTAAGCTCGTACACACGAATGGATACTTAGGTGACTAAAATAGTCACATAAGTATCCCTTTGCAAGTAAAAACTTCCTTAGGTGGCTAAATTAGTCCCTTAGGCGGCTAAAATGGCATTAGGGTTAGTCATGAAATAGTCACATAAGTATTCATTTGTTAGAACGTCCGCTTTTACTGCATATTGTTATGGCCATGGTGAGTGTAATGACACTGTTAAGTGAGTTTTAATTTATAGTCAACAGCAAAATTAAGCTTTTAACTTTATAAATGACCTGTTATCTTTATACTTACCCGTCTTTGGTTGTGTGTTAACATGAATTCAGTTGTGTTCTTTATCTTTCAGATTCGATCCCCGTTGTCATCAAATGATCGTAAAAAGTTCAACAGTGTGCTGATCATTGATGTCCACGCCCGAGACATCATCGACAGCTTTGTCAGGGACAGGTATGTGCATGCAGTTGTTAACTAAGATCATAGCTACCTGCAGGCAGTTGTTAACTAAGACCATAGCTACCTGCAGGCAGTTGTTAACAAAGACCATAGCTACCTGCAACTAGTATAATGGTGTGCATACTAGATAATTATAAGAAAAAATGTTAACAAAGACCATAGCTACCTGCAACTAGTATAATGGTGTGGATACTAGATAATTATAAGAAAAAATGTTAACAAAGACCATAGCTACCTGCAACTAGTATAATGGTGTGGATACTAGATAATTATAAGAAAAAATGTTAACAAAGACCATAGCTACCTGCAACTAGTATAATGGTGTGGATTCTAGATAATTATAAGAATTTTTTTTAACAAAGACCATAGCTACCTGCAACTAGTATAATGGTGTGCATACTAGATAATTATAAGAAAAAATGTAAACTAAGACCATAGCTACCTGCAACTAGTATAATGGTGTGGATACTAGATAATTATAAGAAAAAATGTTAACTAAGACCATAGCTACCTGCAACTAGTATGATGGTGTGGATACTAGATAATTATAAGAAACAATTTCAGTGCAAATTTATGTTCTAATATATAACAGAACTGGTATGTACAGAATAATGTTCTGGTATTCAATCAACCAGTTGAAAGTTTTTTACATTAATCAGGTGACAGATGATCATATTTTCATTTCCCATGCAGCATCATGGATGCCAATGAGTTTGAGTGGGAGTCGCAGCTGCGGTTCTACTGGGTGAAGGAACCAGATGAGCTGACCGTGCGCCAGTGCACGGGAGAGTTCGGCTACGGATACGAGTACATGGGTCTCAACGGCCGTCTGGTCATTACGCCCCTCACAGACAGAATCTACCTGACACTCACACAGGTATGGAGGCTGTTGTGGTTTTGTATATCCTCCATGTATTATGTGGCTATGCAGCTAGTGCCTAGTTTGAGGCAGGTGTATGTTGCAACATAGTTTTTGTCACGTGTAACCTTTACCAATCTGGGCCCGTATTTACCAAACCATTCTTAGACTTAAGAATAAAAAATAGACTAAAACTAAAGAGAAAGTACTTGTGCATTTGCAAATACGCTGAATGTCGTTAAAATAAGAATTCTAAAAGATGTGTATGTAAATTCAAGGTAAGATTCAGATAAACAGTGTCCATGGATTAAAAGAGTTTCTTTATTCTTAAATCTTAAGTCAAAGCTTGGGTTGAGGAATATGGGCCCTGAAATGCTATCATGTATTATGGATTAGCCGATAATTAAATGAAGACATGACTTCAAGTTTTGTAAAAGACTTTTTACTCTTTCTGAGATTTAAAAGGATTCCTGTTAATTTCAACAGCTTAAATATGCCTGCTAACAAGATCTGGAGCACTGAGACGCTCTTGTACTGGAATGAATATGTTGTATTGAGATTAAATTAATCAATCATGATTAATAGCTACTAGAGCCTGCTTCATTTAATTAATCAATCGTGATTAATAGCTACTAATTAATCAGTCATGATTAATAGCTGCTAGAGCCTGCTTCATTTGTGACATCAGGTAGTTATTCTAGTCCAGCATTTAAGTTAAATATCCAACAAATGTTTGCACTTATAAACTAATGCGTTAAATGAATGAGGAAAACCATCTGTGTTAATGCAAATTTAAAAGCTGACTCAGTCAGGGCAAAATCAATTGTCCGTATTGCCCAGCATGTCCCAGAGACTGTAAGGACAAGCGAAAATTAGCCAGAGCTTACTATAGGATTATTGTACAGACAAGTGGCTAACAGCATTTGTCTAAAACGAACAAGTAAGGCAATTTCAGATTTTGCCACTTGTGTGATTCCTATACTTGACTACCTCGGCCCGTATTCACAAAGCTCCTTAGGGAAAACTTAAGTAAATTCCTTAAATTAATAAAATTCCTCGAGTCTCTGGCTGTTTCGTGTATAGGTCTTTTACCTTTAAAATGTTGTAAACTTGTAAATATTGCTTATATGTTTAGTATTGCACTCTCTTTTGTACAGAAATCATTGGATTTCACATAGAAAATTTGATCTAAAATTTTCACTTAAGTACAACTTAAGTTAAGATTTCCCTTAGGTGCTTTGTGAATACCAGCCCTGTTATCTTCAGGCCCTGTCCATGCAGCTGGGTGGGGCCCCGGCAGGTCCAGCAGGTACGGGAAAGACTGAGACAGTGAAGGATCTGGCCAAGGCCCTGGGTCTCCTGTGCGTGGTCACCAACTGTGGAGAGGGCATGGACTACAAGGTAAGCAGTCTTCACCCTAATAGACACTTCCACAAATGTCAATCATATTCAAATTAATCTGCAATATTAACCAATCATCGTACTTCAGTATCACGTGTTTAACAAGTTGGACTATTTCATACAAAAAAGCACGTGGAATTTGTTTGTGATATTTTCAAAGAGCATATGGTAATGTTTGTGATTTTCGATGAATGGAAATTCATCCCTTAACAATATCTGTGGAGGACTTTAAACTATTTGTGGCAAAACCCGGATCGGTCTATTGTTTCATAGTACTGGTCCATTTGGGCTAGTTGCTTAGCAAAATAAGGCGTAAAAAAAAAAATGTTTGTTTCAGGTTAACTGACCTACCCTAAAAAACGTCCCAACCCTAAAACATTTTATTGAGTGGGGCAGATATTTTTTTCCAATGATAAATGTTTTTGGGATTAATAAGTGTTTTTGTTTGATAGCATGCATTTCAAAACAATTTTTTATAACATGTTTTGAATGTTCATTCAGTTTTAGAATCTTCAAGTTGACCATTTACCAAGTAAGAAAAAAAAATCCCTACCTACCTACCCTAAGTTTTTGGGCATGTAACCTGAAACAAACATTTGAGGCGCGTCATGAGAAAACCGGACTTAATGCATGTGCGTAAAGTGTAATCCCGGATTAGCCTGTGCACTCTGCACAGGCTAATCTGGGACGGCACTTTCCGCTTTTATGGTATTTTCTGTTTCAAGGAGGTCTCTTCTAAACATAAATCCACTTTAGGCGGAAAGTGCTGTCCTGGATCAGCCTGTGCAGTCTGCACAGGCTGATCCGGGACGACAGTTTACACACATGCATTAAGACCGGTTTTCCCACGATGCACCTCTTTTTTTTTCACACCTAACTAGCCCAAATGCTCTTTTAAAAGTCCAAAGTCTTGCTATAAAGCACTATGAAAGTGCTATAAAATACACTGAATTGTGTTAACAGTAATTGAGTATCAGTTGTACATGGAGTATCTCTGCTTCGTCAACTTTTATTGCAATGCACTCCAGGTACACTATAATTGTTATTAGATAACTTTCAATACTTTGATTGTAATTGTTCATAACATTATGTCGTAATTTGCTGAAAAAAACATAAGCTTGATTGGGCTAGTGGGTTAGCGCGAAGATTGGGTAAGCTTGGTACAGACATATCTGCTTGTATGGTTGAATTTGAATCATTTCTTTCTGCTCGTGATGAATTCATAAGTTATTGTGCCTCTTGGTCGTTGTTATCAGTTATGTAAATCGACCAATCAGTGAGATTTCATTGACCCATGCTGGACTGCATTGTTTAGAGATATCTTGTAAAAACTTGTATACTGTAAACGGCGTTTGTTGGAGATTTACTCGAGTAGGTGTGGTTATAAATCTGGTAGCAGTCAAAGAATACAGCAAATGCAAAAAAGATCTGAATTTTTATAAACATTTATGTTTAATACATCATTTCGTCCTGCGATGTGAAAGAGTTCAGCTAATGCAAAAATGATCTGAATTTTGGAAGAGGGACAGTTACTTTCAGTACATCACTCAGTCTCTCTGGTCTATTTCAGGCTTTGGGGAAGATCTATTTGGGTCTTTGCCTGCGTGACTACATTCAGTACATCACTCAGTCATTCTGGTCAATTTCAGGCTGTGAGGAAGATCTACTTGGGTCTGTGCTTGATTGGCTTCATTCAGTAGATCACTCGGTCATTCTGGTCTATTTAAGGTTGTGGGGAAGATCTATTTGGGTCTGTGCCAGTGTGGTTACATTCAGTAGATCACTCGGTCATTCTGGTCTATTTAAGGTTGTGGGGAAGATCTATTTGGGTCTGTGCCAGTGTGGTTACATTCAGTAGATCACTCGGTCATTCTGGTCTATTTCAGGCTTTGGGGAAGATCTATTTGGGTCTGTGCCAGTGTGGTTACATTCAGTAGATCACTCAGTCTCTCTGGTCTATTTCAGGCTTTGGGGAAGATCTATTTGGGTCTTTGCCTGCGTGACTACATTCAGTACATCACTCAGTCATTCTGGTCAATTTCAGGCTGTGAGGAAGATCTACTTGGGTCTGTGCTTGATTGGCTTCATTCAGTACATCACTCGGTCATTCTGGTCTATTTAAGGTTGTGGGGAAGATCTATTTGGGTCTGTGCCAGTGTGGTTACATTCAGTAGATCACTCGGTCATTCTGGTCTATTTAAGGTTGTGGGGAAGATCTATTTGGGTCTGTGCCAGTGTGGTTACATTCAGTAGATCACTCGGTCATTCTGGTCTATTTAAGGTTGTGGGGAAGATCTATTTGGGTCTGTGCCAGTGTGGTTACATTCAGTAGATCACTCGGTCATTCTGGTCTATTTAAGGTTGTGGGGAAGATCTATTTGGGTCTGTGCCAGTCTGGTTACATTCAGTAGATCACTCGGTCATTCTGGTCTATTTCAGGCTTTGGGGAAGATCTATTTGGGTCAATGCCAGTGTGGTTACATTCAGTACATCACTTGGTCATTCTGGTCTATTTCAGGCTGTGAGGAATATCTACTTGGGTCTTTGCCAGTGTGGTTACATTAAGTACATCACTCGGTCATTCTGGTCTATTTCAGGCTGTGGGGAAGATCTATTCGGGCCTGTGCCAGTGTGGAGCCTGGGGCTGCTTTGACGAGTTCAACCGTATCGACGTGTCAGTGCTGTCTGTCATCTCCACGCAGCTGAAAACTATACAGAATGCCCTCGTATTGAAACTAAAGAGGTTTCTTGTACGTGTCAAATGTGGCATGTCGTAGGAAAAAGGGGCTTAATGCATGTGCATAAAATGTCGTCCCGGATTAGCCTGTGCAGTCCGCTTTCCGTCTACAGTGGATTTATGTTTAGAAGAGACTACCTAAACACTAAAAATACAGTAAAAGCGGACAGTGTAATCCTGGATTAGCCTGTGCAGACTGCACAGGCTAATCCGGGATGACACTTCACGCACATGCATTAAGCCCAGTTTTCCCGGCAGTTATTGGTGTATACATGTTTTATTGCTAAAATACAGAATAAAAATACTGAAGATATAAAATGTTTAGAATGTATATACATAATTTTACAGTCTAATAAAACAGCATTATGCAGATGGTTTTACTTTGTTACTGGTATATATGTGTAATTTTACTATTCTTGTTCCCATCTGATTTTTGGTCTCATTGATTGGACACAGCATTTCACCAGAAAATTATTGAAACTTATTGTTAGCTATCCTTACTGGTGAAGTACCTAAATCCGGACAGTACATAAATACAGACTTCTCAGAAAAAATGTGTTTGTACGATCAAGACCCATAATTCTGTGGTATCGATTGATGCACGCACCTGTCTCATCAATGTATGTCATGTTTCAACAGATTTAATTGAGTGTTAATTCATTAACTTCTTGTTGCTGTTTTATTCCTTTCAAATGTAAACATTTGCACGTGGGGGATGGAAAACACAATACAATGTAGTATATCTGATAAATAAAGCTTTACAGAGAAAACACCAGAACAAGGTAAACAAAGAAGAACAAGATTACTCAAAAACAAGTTGTAATTCAATGTTTATTTTTATTCTTTTTGTTTTTAGCTCACCTGAGCACAAAGTGCTCATGGTGAGCTTTTGTGATCGCCCATTGTGTTGTCCGTGCGTCCGTCCATGCGTGCGTGCGTGCATGCGTACGTCGTCAACTTTTCATTAAAATGACATCTCCTCCTAAACCACTTGGCAGATTTTTACCAAATTTCACAGGAATGATCATTGGGTGACCCTCTTTCAAAGTTGTTAAAATCGTTGCAGTCTGCTGCATATGTAGGTTACCAGAGCTAAAAATAGATTTAAAAAGTGTAAATTTAAAAAATCTCGGAAACCAGAAGGCCCAGACGTTTTTGGTATATAAAATCCTATAGTGGTCCTCTACAAAGATTGTTCAAATTATGCCCCTGGGGTCAAAACTGGCCACGCCCCGGGGGTCACATGGTTTATATAGAATATATAGCAAAATGACTTTTAAAATCTTCTCCTCGGAAACCGCAAGGCCCAGAGGTTTCATGTTTGGTATGTAACATCCTATAGTGGTACTCTACAAAGATTGTTTAAATTATGCCCCTGGGGTCAAAACTGGCCATGCCCCGGGGATCACATTGTTTATGTAGAATATATAGCAAAATTACTTTTAAATTATTCTCCTCTGAAACCGCAGGCCCAGAGGTTTCATATTTGGTTTGTAACATCCTTAGTGGTTCTTTACAAAGTTTGTTCAAATTCGCCCCTGGGGTCAAAACGGCCACACCCCGGGGCTCTCATGGTTTATATAGTAGAATATATAGCAAAATGACCTTAAAAATCTTCTCCTCTGAAACCACTAGGCCCAGAAATTTCATATTTGGTATGTAACATCCTATAGTGGTCCTCTACAAAGATTGTTCAAATTATGCCCCTGGGGTCAAAACTGGCCACGCCCTGGGGGTCACATGGTTTAAATAAACTTAAATAGCAAAACGTCTTAAAAAATCTTGTTCTCTGAAACCGCAAGGTCAAGAGGTTTCATATTTGGTATGTAACATCCTATAGTGGTCTTTTACAAATAATGTTCAATTTATGCCCTTAGGGTCAAAACTGGCCATGCCCCTGGGTCACATGATTTATATACACTTAAATAGCAAAATTACTTTAAAAATCTTCTCCTCAGAAACCGCAAGGCCCAGAGGTTTCTTATTTGGTATGTAGCATCATATAGTGGTCCTCTACAGAGATTGTTCAAATTATGCCCCTGGGGTCAAAACTAACCACGCCCTGGGGCCACATTGTTTATATAAACTTAAGTAGCAGAATGTCATTAAAAATCTTCTCCTGAAACCACAAGGCCCAGATATTTCATATTTGGTATGTAACATGCTATAGTGGTCCTCTACAAAGATTGTTCAAATTATGCCCCATGTTGAAATTATGCCCCATGGATCAAAACTGACCCCACCCCAGGGATCACATGGTTTATATAAACTTGTATAGCAAAATTATTTTCAAATTCTTCTCTGAGACCGCAAGGCCTAGAGGTTTCATATCTGGTATGTGTATGTGGTCCTCTACAAATATTGTTCAAATTATGCTCCTGGGGTCAAACCGGTCACGCCCCAGGGGTCACATGGTTTATAAAGACCTAAATAGCAAAATGACTTTAAAAATCCTCTACTCTGAAATGCAAGGCCCACAGCGTTCCTATATGAAGTACATTACATTGCATAGTGGTCCTCTCTAAAGATTGTTCAAAGTACCCCTGGGGTCAAATCTGGCCACACCCCAAGTGGTCACATGGTTTATATTGACTTAAATAGCAGAATGACTTAACAAATCTTTACCTGAAACCGCAAGGTTTGTTCAAGATTGTTCAAATTATGCCCCTGGGATAAAAATAAGCCACACCTCGGGGATGCAAATTCCAATTGGGTTACGAGGTCTCAGATGAGCATCCTAGAGCCCTCAGGGCCCTCTTGTTAATAAAACTTTTTTTTTTTTAAGTGTCCGGATTTAGGTACTCTCCTGTTGTACACATCATTCTGTGACTTTTAGATAGCAGATTCCACTAAAATGTTGACCAAAGCTTAAGATTAAACCTAACTTATTATGTTTAACTTTATATTTTTGTTCACCGGTATGTAAAACTCTTTTATAACTGTAGTGAATTGTTGCCATTTATCTCACTAAGTTTGAGGGTGTTGAGATCAACATGGACATCCGCGTGGGAATCTTCATCACCATGAACCCAGGCTACGCCGGACGTACAGAGCTCCCAGAGTCCGTGAAGGCCCTGTTCCGGCCCGTGGTGGTCATTGTCCCGGATCTGCAGCAGATCTGCGAGATCATGTTGTTCTCTGAGGGATTCTTGATGGCCAAGGTAGGAAACTAATATATTATATTTGGAAAAATCAAGAACAAAATAGTCTGCTGTCCCTCTAGACAGTTTTTTTTTCAAGTTTTCTAAAACCTTAATTTGAAGAATGAAAATAATACAAACTCTTGAGGTCCTGTTTAGCAACACCCTGTACCTTTTCTAGATCTTTGCCTATAATATGGAATCCTTGATAATACTTGGCCCATATCCATAGAGGTCTTTAGTAAAATCCTTATGTCAGTGGCTGTTTCATTAAAATTTTATTTTGTTTCAAATGGTTTGCCTGCATTATTTTAATATGTACAGTTGTATTGTGTTCCGTTTATGGTAGTTGCCCTTTTTGAGGAGGATGTTTTTCGTGGTTATGTTGCAAATTGCTAATTTAATATACACACGTATCAGTTTATGCTATAGCTCTCAGTCTTTTTTCAGCCTCCTTGGGAATGGTGGATGGGACCCATTGGTAGGGGAAAATCCATGTTGTACGGGAAGTGAGGGGGGAATTACGGAATGAAAGAAAAATGTTTTATTTTCGTATCATGTTTATCTCCTGTAGCACAAACAATATATGAAGCTTTTCCCACTAAGTTTGATCTTCATAATACCTTTGGTTTCATTATCAATGCAATCACCCAAAACCTCTAAGGGAAGAATTTTGAGATTTGGTGGAAAAAAACTCACTGGGGAATGGGACCCTATTGGGACCCAAAAAAAACCCTTGCTCTATACGTTTGCTTAATGAGGAGGCGCAATTTTTCTTCAGATTCTTGCAAAGAAGATGACAGTGTTGTACAAGCTGGCACGAGAACAGCTGTCCAAGCAGTACCACTACGACTTCGGACTGCGAGCACTCAAGTCCGTACTGGTCATGGCTGGAGAACTGAAGAGAGGATCACCTGACCTGCCGGAAGTGAGTTGTTTTTCTTTCTGTAAAAATGTCTCATTGAAACATGTATGCAAGAATGTGGTGGGGATAAGTGTGGTTCGAGGGATTGGGGGGTGGGTCGGGCCTAAAAACATGTAATTCTGAATTATGGATTACTTATCAAACTTAACCCCTTACATATATATAAAAGTAATGAACTGAAAAGGTACATAAGTTCGTTCTGTTTTTTCATGTAGTTGTGTAGACAAAATCTGTATCTTTTATTGTGTTTTATTTAACACTGCTCACTAAGCATATGTTTACTTTTTGTCCTCCAGGACGTGGTGCTGATGAGAGCTCTTCGTGACATGAACCTGCCCAAGTTCGTGTTTGAGGACGTACCGCTGTTCCTTGGACTGATTGGGGATCTGTTCCCCGGACTCGACTGCCCGCGAGTCCGATATCCGAACTTCAATGACGCAGTGGAAGCCATCTTGCAGGAAAATGGCTACGAGATGTTACCAGTGCAGGTTAGCATTGTATGGTTTTTTTTTCCTCGGCCAGAATTCACAAAGCTTAACTTAAGTTATACTTAAGTCAAAATTTCAGATCAAAGTTTCTTTGTGAAATCCAATGATTTCTGTTTAAAATTAGGTAAAATATGAAAATCTAAGCAATATTTACTACTTTTGTATAATGACTTGTACATAAAACAACCAGTGCTTTAAGGAATTTTATGAAAACAAGAATTTACATCAGTTTTCCCTAAGGAGCTTTGTGAATACCGGCCCTGTTTTTAGCTCACCTGAGCACAACGTGCTCATGGTGAGCTTTTGTGATTGCCTTTTGTCCATCGGCCGTTGTGAATCGTTCGTCATCAATATTTACCTTGTGAACACTCTAGAGGCCACATTTATTGGCCAATCTTCATGAAACTTCGTCAGAACATTTGTCAAAATGATATCTCGGCCTAGTTTGAAACTGGGTGATGTGGGGTCAATAACTAGGTCACTGGGTAAAATTGAAGGAAAAGCTTGTGAACACTCTAGAAGTCACATTTTTTGCCCAATCAACATGAAACATGCTCAGAACATTTGTTCTAATGATATCTTGGCCGAGTTCGAAAATGGTTCCGATCCGTTGAAAAACATGGCCGCCAGGGGGCGGGGCAGGTTTCCTTGTATGGCTATAGAAAAAGCTTGTGAACACTCGAGAAGTCACAATTTTTGCCCAATGAACATAAAACTTGTTCAGAACCTTTGTTCTTATGATATCTCGGCCGAGTTTGAAAATGGTTCCGCTCCATTGAAAAACATGGCCGCCAGGGGGGGGGCAGTTTTCCTTAAATGGCTATAGAAAAGCTTGTGAACATTCTAGAAGTCAAAATTTTTGCCTAATCAACATGGAACTTGCTCAGAACATTTTATCTTATGATATTTCCGCTGCGTTCAAAAATGGTTCCGGTCCGTTGAAAAACATGGCCGCCAGAAGGGGGGGGGTTCAGTTTTCCTTATATCTCTATAGGAAAAGCTTGTGAACACTCTAGAAATCATATTGTTTGCCCAATCTACATGAAACTTGGTCAGAACATTAGGTCAAATTGAAGAAAAAGCTTGTTAACACTCTAAAGTCACATTTTTTGCCCAATCTTCATGAAACTTGCTCAGAATATTTGTCTTAATGATATCTCGGCCGAGTTCGAATCTGGGTGATGTGGGGTGAAAAACAAGGTCACTAGGTTTAATTGAAGAAAAAGCTTGTTAACACTTTAGAAGTCACATTTTTTGCCCAATGGTCATGAAACTTGGTCAGAACATTTGTCCCAATAATATCTCGGCCAAGTTCGAATCTGGGTTATGTGGGGTGAAAAACTAAGTCAGTAGGTCAAATTGAAGAAAAAGCTTGTTAACACTCTAGAAATCTCCTTTTTTCGCCCAATCTTCATGAAACTTGGTCAGAACATTTGTCCCAATGATATTTCAGTCGAGTTTGAATCTGGGTCATGTGGGATCAAAAACTAGGGCACTAGGTCTTGTTGAAAAAAAAGCTTGTTAACACTCTAGAAGTCACATTTTTTGCCCAATGGTCATGAAACTTGGTCAGAACATATGTCCCAATGATATCTTGGCCAACTTCGAATCTGGGTCATGTGGGTTGAAAAACTAAGTCAGTAGGTCAAATTGAAGAAAAAGCATGTTAACACTCTAGAAGTGACATTTTTTGCCCAATCTTCATGAAACTTGGTCAGAACATTTGTCCCAATGATATCTCGTCCGAATGCGAATCTGGGTCATGTGGGGTCAAAAACTAGGTCACTAGGTCAAATTGAAGAAAAAGCTTCAATTTCAGTATGTACTTCAAAATTTTGAATGTCTGTCGTCACTTAAGCTTTACAAACCATGATGGTTAAGGCCGCATTTCCATCAGTCCGTATCAGTATATCCATATCCGTATAAAAATCTAACACATGAAAAATTGTTCGACTAATGAAACTCAGGTGAGCGACCCAGGGCCATTTGGCCCTCTTGTTTAAAAATTGGTTTATAAAAAATATCATTTGCATTTAAGTTGAGATTGGTTTGAATAATTGAATGAATTGTACTTGAATAAAAATAATGTCAGAAAGATAATTATTTACAGTATTCTTTGAATGTTAATTTCTGTTAATGCATTTTGTATTGTTAAATCAAGTCTAGTATATTATATGGTTCATTTAGTAAGTGTTTGTGAAAGCCCTCTCGGTGGAAAAATTTGTACAGTATTGTGTAGATATGTCAAGTCATGTAGCTGCATTGTTCAGTAAGAATCATAAAATCATGAGTGTTTGTGATACCCTCTAGGTGGACAATGTTCTACAGTATTGTGTAGATATATCAAGTCATGTAGCTGTATTGTTCAGTAAGAATAATTAAATCATGAAAGTGTTTCTGTCACCCTATAGGTAGACAAATTTGTACAGTTGTATGTACATATATAAAGTAATGTATCTTTTATTGTTCAATTAGAATCATGCTGTCATGAAAGTGTTTGTGTCGCCCTCTAGGTGGACAAAGTCGTGCAGATGTATGAGACCATGATGACACGTCACACCACCATGATTGTGGGACCCACTGGCGGCGGCAAGTCTGTCGTCATCAACACGCTCGCACAGGCTCAAACTAGGTCAGTGGTTACCAGTATCTGGCGGTTGAATTGGTGTTCATTTCAACCAATTATTGTATTGTTGTCACACGTCCGTATGGGCTTTGACAAGTATTAAAGGTGGTTAACACGATACATAAATATATTGCACTTGATGAATGTAATGAGTTTGAGGTTTAGAATGTTATCATAACACTTGTATCGAAATAAACACATGCCCACTAGCTGTATTTTTTCACCTGGCTTTGCTTAGATTCTTTGTTATATTCTGGTGGGTAAAAATAAATATAAACATAAAGTGCAATAATCTTTCAAAGTTTTATTGCATTGTTTGTTTTTAGACTGGGAAAAACAACAAAGCTGTACACGATCAACCCCAAGGATCGCAGTGTAATCGAACTGTACGGTATTCTGGACCCCGTAACACGTGATTGGACGGATGGGCTGTTGTCTAACATCTTCAGAGAAATTAACCGCCCAACTGACAAAAACGAGAAGAAGTACATCGTATATGACGGGGATGTTGATGCATTATGGGTAGAGAACATGAATTCCGTCATGGACGACAACCGGTTGATGACCCTGGCCAATGGTGAACGTATCCGTCTCCAGAAGCATTGCGCCATGTTGTTTGAGGTGAGCTGTTAAAGAATACCTCTCTTAACTGTTGTATGTCTTGTAATATGTCTTGTTAATCTTGTTATGCACCAAATGTGCATCTTTCTGAATAACTGCATCTGATTGCTACCTTCTACGTATTTGGATTGACAAATTGTTTTGCAAATGCATTAGTGTCAGTTAAGAAATCTCCAACAATTACATAATTTACATCTTAAATTTTCTTATTCATAGATGGTGTGCATAGTTTTATTTTGTGCATATGTTATAATCTTTCACATTACATATGAGGCGTGATGTGGGAAAACCGGGCTTAATGCATGTGCGTAAAGTGTTGTCCCGGATAGGCCTGTGCTGTCCCCACAGGCTAATCCAGGACAGCACTTTCCGCTTTTTATATTATTTTCTGTTTCAAGGTAGTCTCTTCTAAACATAAATCCACTGTAGGGGGAAAGTGCCGTCCTGGATGCGGACTGCACAGGCTAATCCGGGACGACACTTTACGCACATGCATTAAGCTAAATTTTCCCACGACATGCCTCATATAATTATGAATGCCTTTCTGCATACATTTGTAGTCTAATATGATTTTAGTCAAAGCCGAACAGCAATTTATGTTATTTTGTCTAGATAAAAAGTTATTAAAAAATAAACTAGAAGGTCAGGATCAGCTAAGACTGATCCTGATCCTATAGTTGATCCTTGGTAACACAGAGCCACAGGCATAATTGATTTAAGAAATAATTTTTGATTTATCATTGTTTATCGGCCAATAAACCACAATTTGGAGTTCTGATTTAAACCACGAGGGCGTTAGCCTGAGTTGTTTAATAGCCACGCATCAGAACGACAAACAGTTGTTTAATAGCCACGCATCAGAATGACAAACAGTTGTTTAATAGCCACACATCAGAATGGCAAACAGTTGTTTAATAGCCACGCATCAGAATGACAAACAGTTGTTTAATAGCCACGCATCAGAATGACAAACAGTTGTTTATCGGCCAATACACAAAAATAATGTGAAAATTATTTTGATTCTAACATGATTTGACGTACATTTTTTGCAATTGTTATTGGAACTACTTTTTACTTGGACTTCTTTTTGCATTGTTTATTGGGTAGATTAACAACAATAATTTTGTTCTTTGTGTATAGAAAAATTAGCGAGTATCATATTAGAATTATTCATAAAAAAAGAGTAATTTGGTATATACTGATTTGATACTCTCCACCAACAGGTGTATGACCTGCAATACGCCTCCCCCGCCACCGTCTCCCGCTGTGGTATGGTGTACGTGGACCCGAAGAATCTCGGCTACCTGCCGTTCTGGAAGAAGTGGGTAAACGCTCGCAGCGGTAAGGTGGAGAAGGACAACCTGCAGCGACTCTACGACAAGTACGTGCCCACCCTGATTGACATGGTTGTGGAGGGAATAGTGGATGGCAGACAGGGGGAGAAGATGAAGACTATCATGCCACTCACCAACCTCAATATGGTAGGCAGTAGTTTCATAGTTTTTTTTGCAGTCTCTGTGAAAGACAGTCAGGCCTTGGACTAAGCCAGTCATGAGGCCCAGAACAATGACCAAAACACTGGGGCTGAACAATTCTGGTTAGCTATCTGTTTGCAAGATAATATTTTTGTGTTTAATTGATCAGTAATATGTTGTTTGAGATAGTAAATAATAAAGAGAGCACAAAACTTTGTGGCCATTCAGAGATTGGGGGCTTGCATAGAGATTGTTAATGAGTAAGGAAGAGACTTGTTTGTTTAGTAGCCACTGTCAGCAAATAGAATATTATACCATTGTATGACTTGTTTATGACACACTGAAATTTATGTTACCAATTTTTTTATTCAGCAATTTATCTATAATTCTATATGATCACATCTTAAAGAAAACTTTTCTGAATATTTAACTATGTTGTGATTTGCATACTTCAAACTATTCCTTTATCACTTGTAATAAACTGAACACATACATTTCCCTCACTACCAGGTGACCCAGCTGGGCAACATGTTGGACTCAATCATCACCAAGGAGTTGCAGGAGGCAGACGAGCTAGAGGCGGTATTCCTGCAGGCGCTCACCTGGTCCATCGGGGCGGGGCTGCTAGAGGACGGGCGCATCAAGTTCGACGCCCAGGTGAAGACGCTGGCGGCTATGCAGAACATCACCGATGACAACAAGACACTCGCTGGCCTAGGTGGGTACTCATGGATATCATGGGTTTAGTAGAATTGGTGTATTTATTTGTAAAAAAGTTGTATGTAGAAAGTAAGCATAAATACTAAGATGTAAGTAGATTTTGAATAGTAAAAAAAAAAGGTAAGTATAGCATAAATATTTGTTTTACAAAATCCTGGAATGTAAGAGTTTACATTTTGATGCAAATAAGAAATAATTGTTCAGATATCATTAAACTGTACATAGCATGTGAAATAATGTTTCTTATATCTAAACATTACTGACATTTATAGACAGGACCCCTACTCAATATTAACTTATTCTGCAGGTGAGCTACCTACCACACAGCCTACTCTGTATGACTACTTCTTCGACTTGGAACAGAAGAAATGGGTACCGTGGGTAAGCCTTGTCCCGAAGTACAAGCATCAGCCTGGGCAGAAATACAACGAGATTCTCGTGCCAACACTCGACACCGTGAGAACAACATGGCTGCTAAACCTCATGGTGCGAATCAAGCGGCCCGTTGTGTTGATCGGTGAGACTGGAACGTCCAAGACGGCAACCATCGCCAACTTCCTGAGAACTCTCGACCAGGAATCACATGTAGGTTTGAGATATGTGGGGTCCTTCTTTGAACACTATACAGAATGCAACATGCAACCCTGGGCCCGTATTAAACATAAAAACTAAATTGTAATTGTAGATGTGAAGAATTATTAAAATCCTATGGTGTCACATTTAATAAATGATTATTTAGAACAGTTAATTAGTAGCTTTAGAACAGTAACTCATCATACTTGATTAAATTAAGTATAAACACTGTGTGTATTATGAATTTATTTTATTAATAATAAAGATCGCCAGTTGTACTATACAAATGTCCTGGCAATTATTTAATGAAATTCTGATCAAATGTGGCACGTCATGAGAAAACCGGTCATAATGCATTTGCGTAAAGTGTTGTCCCGGATTAGCCTGTGCAGTCTGCACAGGCTAATCCGGGACGGCCCTTTCCGCTGGTATTGTCTGTTTCAAGGAGGTATCTTCTAAACATAAATCCACTGTAGGCGTAAAGTGCCGTCCCGGATTAGCCTGTGCAGACTGCACAGGCTAATCCGGGACGACACTACGCACATGCATTAAGACCGGTTTTCTCACGACGCGCCTCAAATCTTTTTTAGTTGCTTCTGAACATGAACTTCTCGAGTCGTACGACGTCCCTGGACGTGCAGCGTAACCTGGAGGCGAACGTAGAGAAGAGGACCAAGGACACATACGGACCTCCCCCTGGCAAACGTCTGCTCATCTTCATTGACGACATGAACATGCCCCAGGTGCGCAGAAACTTCTACCTGTTTTTGACAGTTTTGTTTTAATTACTTATGAGCTATGACATGTTGATTTGAGAATAGTTTTCCAACTCCTTTCAGTTGCTAACAGTCAGCATTTTGAATATAATTACAAAAATTCGGCAAATTGCTGTTAACTACCTTGTATGCCTTAGACTTACTTATGAATGCTTTGTGACCACTGGACACTTTTAGGTCCATACTTCTCTATAGTGCATCTAAATTTGACCTATTAAACACCTCTTTACCTGATAAAATAAGATACCTCCCTCTATGAACTTCTCTATGTCATGGTTGATCGTTTTCTCCAGGTGGACACCTATGGCACGCAGCAGCCAATAGCCCTGCTAAAACTGCTTCTGGAACGTGGCGGTTGTTACGACAGAGGCAAGGACTTGAACTGGAAGAACATGCGTGACATCGGCTACCTGGCGGCCATGGGCAAAGCAGGCGGTGGCCGAAATGAGACGGACCCAAGATTTGTCTCCCTTTTCAGCGTGTTTAACATGACTTTCCCGTCGGAGGAGTCATTGTTCTTGATCTACAACTCCATCCTGTCCGGCCATGCCCAGGCCATGTCTCCGGACATTCAGGGCATCGTGTCCACCATCACCAGGATGACCATGGCCCTCTACAGGTAAGGGGGAGTTCTAGCTGCAGAAATAATGGGTCTTTTGAGCCAATAAAACACTACAAAAAATGTTAATTTTTGTGTCTGTTTTTTAACAGTTTAATGGAATTTAAATACAATTTGTCAGAAAAATATGGGTATAAGCTTGAATAACTTGGTAGTCCAACTTCATCACTTCTTAGATGTTGTTTGATGTGTTTTTCCTTAAATTGTTGAAAATGTTTAATCAGCTGTTATATATGCATGGCAGACATGTGCAGTTGATAGGTTTTGCATGTGTTTTCAATCACATTCCTTGAAATGTTATATGAAAATTTCAGTAAAATCGTCAAGGATCTGCCACCCACTCCATCTAAGTTCCACTACATCTTCAACCTGCGTGACTTGTCCCGCATCTACCACGGGCTGTCCCTCACAACTTCGGACCGATTCTCGAAGGTGGAACATTTCCTGCGCGTTTGGAGGAACGAGTGCATGAGGGTCATTGGGGACAGGTTAATCAATGACCAGGACAAGAATTATCTCAGTGTAAGAATTATCTCAATTTTGAAATTATTGTGAATTCATTATTATTTGTGGGGCACTAATTTTCGTGGATTTTCGTGGGTCAAGGAAACCACAAATTCAAGTGCCAACGAAAATATGACCCATCGAATATTACCTAAAAAAAAACTTTTTTTTCAGATACTACTACGTATATGAAGCAACTTTTAATATGTAATCTTACCTCAAACACACAACACATTTATATAAAATAATCTCAGTAATTGTATATACTTTTGTTTATAAAATGCTGCATAACATTGTCACAGTCATAAATTTTCAAAAGAACGCTTATGCACTAAATATGTTTTGACATCGTAAGTGCAGGTAGTAATCCATGTTAATTGTCAACATCTTCACATGCTCAGTTTACTGAAAGTACAACACTTGCAATTACAGTGCACATGTATTTCGTGTAAATCCTTTGTTCTGCTAAAAAATCTCACACAAAATTTGCTGACAACGTCACGTCATCCGCATGGAAAGCGTGGGCGTATGACTGCTTACTGCAAAAACTCGAATGAAATGAAGCATAAGTGCCCGATTTCAAGCGCATGTTCGCACTTCACTAATTGCCAATATAACGAAACAAAAGATTTTATTTGACATGCTTAATTGGTAGGCACAACAGCTATTACAACTCTAATTACACCTCTTGTTAACCAAAATTACGTAATCTGGGTTGAATGATGGACTAGAACTTGTACGGGGTAATGATGTCAAACTTTGAATGTGCCCCCCAATTTTCCGTGGGAGGGCCAACGTTAATCCTGATTACATAATAGGTGGCATAGACTTGACACCGGGATAGGTGGTGATAAGTGAAAATACAATTGTAAACTGACCATTTCTTGATATTTTAGGCAAAATTTCTATTTTCTCCCGCATCAAAAAAATACAATTCCATGAATTTAAGTGCCAACAAAATTGTCATTTTCGGGAAATTCACGAAATTGTGTGCCATCAAAAATAAATGAAATCTCTCAGTATTTAAGTGTTATAATTATCTCATTGTAATAATTAACTCAAATGTTATAATTATCTCATGGTAGAAATTATCTAAATTTATAATTATCTGATCTTTAGAATTTCTCAATGCAAAACTTATATCAATTTTAGAATTATATAAATGTATGAATTATCAAAATCTTAAAGTTATCTCACTATAAGAGTTATGTTTCATGGGGCATTGTAAATTTTCTGACCATCAAGTTTTCAAAGCTGACAAACTTGATACAGATGTATTTCAATTTCATTTTAAACCAATCTAATATAACTCTAATATTTGCTAATTTGTTGAAATCAAAGAGGAATAGTATACAATTTTCTACATTAATTGGTCAGACTTTTGATGGCAAGGCGAGCATTTTATCTGATGTGTACGATTTTGCGCCAGTCTTTAATGCACAACTTTTCTTGTTAACCAATGTTGCATTTGGTATTCACATCTCCTTTCTTTCTTTCAGGAACAAATCAAGACGTTACTGGACGACAATTTCAAGATGCACACAGGGTTTGCGATGCGAGACCCGTGTCTGTTCGGTGATTTCCGCACCGCTATGGAAGAGAGTGAGCCGAGGCTGTACGAGGACATACAGGACTACGATGCTGCCAAGGCTCTCTTCCAAGAGGTAGGTGGAAGTGTTTCTCTGGATACTGTTAGCATTTCAATATTTTTACAGGATATGTTATCAAAACGCTCATATTTAGTTATTGCCATATATGAATATTGATATTGCCATGTATGTATTTTTGTGTACGGCAATAATCAACCTTGTACTTGCACAATTAAATGCTTGATGTCACATACCTGTATGTTTTGATTGTTTTTTGTTTGTTTGTTTTCCTTTTATTTAATGTTTGAAACCAAGTTAACCTATTTTTCATTAGATGCAGCATGCACTTTGTTTCTGACTTTGTCAACTCCAGTATTTGCACACGGTTAGATTTTAATATTAATTTAAGAAGACCTTTCCTATAATCTTAACTAAAATTATGTGATGTCTATCCTAAAACGCATGTCCTCATCGCCAGATTGCAGAGGAGTACAACGACAGCCACACTCCCATGAATCTGGTCCTGTTCGATGATGCCCTCGAGCATCTGACCCGCATTCACCGTGTCATCCGCATGGATCAAGGCCACGCCCTGCTTGTGGGTGTGGGAGGCAGCGGGAAGCAGAGCTTGTGTAAACTGGCTGCGTTCACCGCAGGTTGCGAGGTGTTTGAGATACAGCTCAGTCGAGGCTATGGGGAGCAGTCGTTCAGGGAGGACTTGAAGATCCTCTACAACAAGCTGGGAACCGAGAATAAGAAGATGGTCTTCCTGTTTACTGACCAGCATGTGGCGGAAGAAGGTATGCTGTGAGCACACACTGGTGTAAATATAGGCTAAAGATTGTATATTTCTGATTCAAGTTATAGAGTTTTCATGTTGTTAATTTCTGTCAAAGTAACTGTACTCATTCTGATCAAATATTTGCTATGGAAATTGTGTGTCTGTTTGTGAACACATTCTTTTTTTCTATTTCATTATTCCATTGGTATTTGTTTTACTTTGTTGAGAACTCATTGAATTTTCATAAGTGGGTTGCCTGTTTTCATGGATGAATAAATAACTTTCCCCTGATTTTACTGTAACTGGGTTAGTGTCTATTTAACATTTTTCTGCATAATAATTATGATAAAAAATTATAGTTAATTGGCTGATGAATACGGTAAGTGTTGTTTTTTGTTGTTGTTGTTTTTTTGCATGTTTTGGATAATTCCCTTTTTAGGTACCATTTTCCATTTATGCAAATTAACATTTTTTCCATGTATCCTGTGAATCAAATCTGACTGTGGGTTACAGGTTTCCTCGAGAACATCAACAACATGTTGACGTCAGGAATCGTGCCTGCTCTCTATCCAGATGATGAAAAGGAACAAATCATGGGATCGGTATGTATTTCTTACTGTGTTTATTGTCAATCTTAATGTTAATTTTTTTTTTTTTTTTAAATTTGGTTAGAAAGAATTGGAGGGATTTTGTCTATACTAATTTAAGAATTATCATCTGTTAGCCTTTGGGTTGAGATTTCTTGGTAGATTTATTTTTGTTTGATTTTATTTTTGAATATACATGTACACTGCAGATCCGTGTTATCGCGATCCGTTATTTCGTGATATCCAATATATCACGAATCGGCCGCGGATCCCGATTTTTTTGTGTACTTCAATATTTTACTATTACACGACGTTAAAAAAATTAATCCAGTTTGGTCCTGATTTTCGCGCCTACATCGCTACTCTTTCATTCACACTCTTATAGGGCGACAAACAGTAACTCGACCCGCAAACATCAAAGTGTAACAGTTTGACGTATTCAGCTTAAATCGCGCTTGCCACCCATGACAATGTCCTTTTACTGCTGTCGCTTTAATATGCAGCTGAATTACATGCCGTCCACGTGGAGGATGTATACAGTAACCGTATGTCATAGATCAGTACTGACCTATCTGAACGACATTAACGTTATAAATACGGCGTAACATTTGGTCTGTTTTTTTTTTTTTTTTTAAATAGGAAATGCTAACTGCACAGCGTTCGCGATATAGATAACCAATTTTGTTGTTATGCGCTACGAAACTTTTATACAAAAGTTAAGATCTCAGTGTTTTCCGCGCTGCAGAGTTTTTATACGACAATCAATACACCCATGCTTTCCATGCGTATGATGTGACGTTGTACATGTCAGCATAATTTTTGCGCGCTTTTCTAGCAGAACAAAGGGTTTACACGAAATACATGTGCAGGAATAGGATTAGTGTTTACGTCATTTGAACAGTTAACTCTGATAGGCGTTTCGGATTTAGAATTTATTATAAACAATTTGAAATTAATTACAAGGAATGATATTATATTTTATAATAAGGAATTTTATGATTTTAAGAAATTTACTTAAGCTTTCACTTAGGAGCAGGGCATAGCCGTAAAGGCGACGTGGGCGATAACTTCGCCTTGGAGCTATTGACATCACCCATAAATGTCATCAAGGAGAAGTCCACTTCGCCGTCTGTTTTAAACTTTGCATAGTAATAATTATCAATCAAACACCAGTTATAAAAGCTTTGAAGTCAACTTCCATCAAAAAGATATCAAAGTAAATTTCAAAAACGCACATAATTACCTAATACGCAAAACACATATCAATCCATACTAGATGTAAATATTCATGTAAATATCCAATAATTTCCCTGGTAATACAGTTTCCATTTTAATTCCAAGATGTTTATTTCATCACCCCATTTAAATATCCATTTTATTCCATGCAATAAAGAAACTGTCTGATTTTGTTCACACCCTTGACATTTCCTCTGGAACGCTAATTCATTAATGCTCTATTGACAGTGCTTGCATTGTTCAGGTACAGTGGTATTGATTGATGCTTTTCTCACTGACCAGGTGCTAATCCTGTTACACACTTTAGTTCTACAAACTGCTAGACAATGGCCCCATCTTGGCAGTCACACCAAAGACTTTTTGAAGTGAAACTGACACTGTTGCTATTAGCTGTTGCTAACAGCTTGCAGATTTGAAAGCCCAATCTAATTGATTACGTCACCCTGTCACTCTTCTTAGATTTAACATGTGTTATTATTAATGACTGGTGTTTTTAATGGATTTTATTGTTTGAAATTATATAAATAATTGCAAGGTAATTTTAACGAAGTGTTTTATTTAAAAGAAAAAGAATTAACAACTAACAAAATAGAATTAATATATAAATAATTTTTATTTCCAAAAAAACAATGTTTTATGATGCACTGTGAACGTTTAGATAAAAAAAAATATTTAAATTTAAACTTTTATTGATGTGTGTATTGCTAGAATGGAAACTTGGAAAACAAACTTGGAAACTAGTATAATGTAATACAACTTGAAAATATCTTGTTATTAATTTATGGAGAATTTGATGATGATAATGACCCGATGATGATGATGGACTTGGTACTATGATAATGATTGACATGGTCTGATGATGGTAATAACAAGCACAATTATGGTTAAGCGCTTTTTGGAAAACACTTCTCCGTGAAGTGGCCTTACTTCTCCCTAAACTGAACTGAGGGAGAAGTGACTTCTCCCTAAAATGTGTCCCTAGGCTGAGCCCTGAGGAGCTTTGTGAATACGGACCCAGGGCTTTTTTCAGAGGCTGCGGATGGGGCCCAGGCCCTAGGTTTTGGGGTAAATTATTGTAACAAGTTTGCTGAAGGGGAACAATAAATCCAGGGGTAAAGTCAACATTTGGGGAAAACTGCATGATTTTGAAGAATTTTTGCTGGGTATGACACCTGTATTTGGCCCATAAGGAAAAAAAAAACTTGTCATAATTTTGCCTTTTCACTCAAATTAACGATATATTTGTGTTTTTTTTCTTATGTTTAAATTTCCTTTCCCATGTTTATATGCCCTTTTGAAAAACGGCCGTATTATGGGAAAGCCCGTGCGGGCGGGCGGCAGGAGATCTTTGTCTGGATCATATCTTTGTCTAGCATGGATGGATTTCCAAATAACCTGGCAGAAGTGACAAGCATGGTGAGTCGGAGTGTCGCGCGCAATAACCAAGTCTCTAGATTCAAGGGCAAGGTCACAATTGAAGCCCAAAAGTCAAATGTAAGAAATCAATCCTTAACACTTTGTCCGGAGCATAATTATCTGTGTTAAGCATGGATAGATTTTCAACTAACTTGGCAGAAGTGACAAGCATGGTTAGACAGAGTGTTGCGCGCAAAAATCAGGTCCCTAGGTCCAAGGTCACTGTCACAATTCAAGGTCAAAGATCACATTTAAGAAATCAGTCCTAAACGCTTTGTCCGGAGCATATCATTGTCCAGCATGGATGGATTTTCAAATAACCTGGCAGAAGTGACGAGCATGGTGAGACGGAATGTCGCAAACGATAACCAGGTCCCTAGGCCCAAGGTCAAGGTCACAATTTAATGTCAAATTTAAGAAATCAATCCTAAACACTTTGTCTGGAGCATATCTTTGTCTAGCATGAATGGATTTTCAAATAACTTGGCAGAAGTGACAAGCATGGTGAGACGAAGTGTCGTGCTCAAGAACCAGGTCCCTAGGTTCAAGGTCAAGGTCACTATTCAAGGTCAAGGGTCAAATATTTAAATCAATCGTTAATACTTAATCCAGAGCATATCTTCGTCCAGCTTGGATGGATTTTCAAATAACTTGGCAGAAGTGACAAGCATGGTGAGGTGTAGTGTCGCTTGCAAGAACCAGGTCCCTAGGTCCAAGGTCAAGGTCACAATTCAAGGTCAAAGGCATAGTGGCAGCGTCAACTTTTTGTTTCCGCTCTCTAACTCGGGAAAGAATTGAGCTATTGTAATGAAACTTCATAGATTGATACCTTATTGCAAGACCTCGCTTTGGATTGCATATGGGGTGGGTGGGGTCAAGTTCACTGTTACTAAAAATAAAAAACGGTTTATGCTCAATAACTTGAGAACGCATTGAGATATTTAAATGAAACTTAATCCATAGATACCTTGTATCAAGACCTCGCTTGGGATTGCATATGGGGTGGGTAGGGTCAAGGTCACTGTTACTAAAAATAGAAAAACAATTTCCGCTCAATAACTTGAGAACGCATTGAGATATTTTAATGAAACTTAATACCTTGATATCTTATATTGAGACCTCTCTTGGGATTGCATATGGTGTGGGTAAGTTCATGGTCAAGGTCACTGTTACTAAAAATAGAAAAACAGTTTCTGCTCAATAACTTGAGGATGAATGGAGATATTTTAATGAAACTTAATACATAGATACTTTTATTAAGACCTCGCTTGGGATAGCATATGGGGTGGGTAGGGTCAAGGTCACTGTTACTAACAATAGAAAAATGTTTTTTCCCTCAAAAACTTGAGATTGAACTGAGATATTTTAATGAAACTTCATACATACATACCTTATATCAAGACCTCGCTTGGGATTAACCAGTAGACAGAAATTTAGCGCTCCGCCTTTCTGTTTCTCCAAGGGTGTTTGTCCAAGGGTTTTAAGTAAATCGATTGGATTATGCAACCATTATTGTTTACCACTGAAATATAAACCCGTAATTGGTCAACTCAGTCCTTGATTGACAGGTATCTACTGGTCAATTGCGTATAGGGTGGATGGGGTCAAGGTCACTGTTACTAAAAATAAATAATAAAACAGTTTCCGCTCAATAGCTTGATAACACATTTAGATATTTGAATGAAACTTCATACGTAGATATCTTATATCTAGACCTCGCTTGGGATTGCATATGGGGTGGATGGGGTCAAGGTCACCATTACTAAAAATAGAAAAGTTTCTGCTAAATAGCTTAAGAAGACATTGAGATGTTTTAATGAAACTATATGTAGGTACCTTATATCTAGACCTCAAGGGGATTGCATATGGGGTGGGTGGGGTCAAAGTCACAATTTTGAATTTTTTTTTTTTTGTGCTCACTTAAATGCATTTCATTTGAAAATTTTGATTTTCGGGGAATTTCTACGTTTCTTGTTGATTTTGGCATCTTGATTATAGATTTAAGAATATATATGGAATAATTTTGATACCTCAACTCACCACTTAGAGAGAATTAGATGAATTCGATGCACAAATACTATGACTCTACCTTATTTGTAGTTTTGTTAATTTGTTTCTTTTTAGTCATTGAAACTTAACCCCCTTTGACGGGCGTATCTTTGTGACAATGGCACTCTTGTGTAACCTTAGAACAAACAGGCGGACAGTAGTGCACCATTTGATTTTGTTTTTGTTGTAATTTAATTTATTTGTTTTCTGTTTGCAAAAGCTCATGTTAGACAGACAGGTATATTTGTATATTTTATTGTAGGTCATCATGTGGTACTAAGTGTGGTTCAAATATTGATGACTTGGCACAGAACTTTGACTTGCAATTGAGATATTGGTAGTTAAAATAGTTCTGCACTAAGTCATGATCATATATGAAGTTTTAATATTGGTGGGTTCCCTATTAAATGGAGCTGCAGTCTGTTTAAAACAAAACTCATCCAAATTATTAAATCTTGGAAGAGATGCAAATTGCAAACTGAATGTGTTCAACCAATTGCAGTTAAAAAATTATTTAAAAATAAGTTTTTTTGGCTTCCTTCATTTTTATTAATGGATTGTTTAATATAAGGTATGGGAAACTCTGCATCATGTGTTGTAAAAGTGCTTATCTGTTGTGACAATACATTAGCCTACCTGGTGGTGAAATGCACCTCCTTAGTCCCAAAATGCCCCTAAATGGTATATATATATATGAGGCGTGTCATGGGAAAACCGGACTTAATGCATGTACGTAAAGTGTTGTCTCAGATTAGCCTGTGCAGTCTGCACAGGCTAATCCGGGACGGCACTTTCAGCCAACAGTGGATTTATGTATAGAAGAGACCTCCTTGAAACAGAAAATCCCATAAAAGCGGAAAGTGCCATCCCGGAATAGCCTGTGCGGACTGCACAGGCTAATTTGGATCAACACTTTACGCACATTATCACTGGTTTTCTCATGACGCGCCACATATGTATTTGTCATGTTGTTTATTTTCATAGTTGTATCACCATACTTAAAGGGTTTCGTATCATAAAAACCGAGTATGTGTAAAGGTGATACATGGTGTACTATTTCAATGAAAATGTTATAAGAGTAAATCATTATTCATTAGAAAAGTAAAACATTCTTAGATCAAGAAGCTAGCATATTTATAATGAGTCAGCAAAAAATTCAGTATTTTGTGTACTTCTAAGCCTCTATCTGACCATGAGCTGAGTCAGAAAAATGCCTATATTTTGCAACATTTAAGCCTCTATCTGACCATGATCTGTGCTGATTGTAGGTGCGTCAGGAGGCGCTTGCGGCTGGTGCAGGTCACGCTCGTGAAAGCATCTGGCAGTATTTCGTCACCAAGTGCGCCAACAATCTGCACATCGTCCTGGCCATGTCTCCGGTGGGCGACGCATTGAGAACCAGGTGCAGGAATTTCCCGGGTAAGTGCAAAACTGTGACATTGAACTCGTCATATCATTTGGCTATGATATTGTCATTTTATTCACTTTTTTCTTGCAAAATAAATAAAAGGAAAGGTCTTAAAAATGTTGTTGTTGTTGTTTTTTGTGTGTTTTTTTTCCTGTTTGACAAATAGAATATTTAAAGTGTGGTTATTTACATTTGCCTGTTAATAAATATAACGTCCATGCATAAATCCCATGTACTCGTATGTCTGGCAATATTTCAACAACATTAATACCACTAGTACTTTCAATATATTTTTGCTATTAATTTCACAATGTAGTTCATACAGTTATTGATGTTTTTTTGCAATATAGTTTTGCCATATATTTGCATGGTATCCTTATCTTGGTTTATTCAAATTTAAACACTTCATTATGATGTTACACATATGTTTACAGGAATGGTGAACTGTGCGAACATTGACTGGTTCTTCCCATGGCCAGAACAGGCTTTGTACGCTGTTGCTAGTGTCTTCATCTCGCCTGATGTAAGTACACTGAATGAGTATGTCCAACATCTCCAATTAAAATGCTAGAACGCCTTGTTTTGTGAACAATCTTATTATGAAAGGATTGTGAAAAGGTCAAATTGGATGTACATTATTTCTGTTAGTTACTTTTCTTAAGATTGACATTCTCTAACCATTTATTTCAAGTGGTATGTGGACAATAATCTGTTTCATTCGAATAACAAAAATATGTTTTCATATAAATTGCTTCAATGATATTTTAATTATTCCCCCGAAGAGAACATTAGGGGCATATAGTAATCGCATAGTCCGTTGGTCCGTCCATCACGCTTCTTGTGCGGAGCATAACTCCATTAGCTTTTAAGCGATTCAAATGAAACTTCAAATCATGATAGAGGACGATGAGAGTGAGTGCAGAGTACAAGGACCATAACTCTTCCTTCAATATTTATGGAGTTGGGGTTTTTGTACAGAGCATAACTCCATTAGTATTGAAAGGATTTTAAATAAATCCACATATATTGATAGAGAACGATGAGAGGAAGTGCAGAGTACAAGGACCATAACTCATTTTTCATATTTACCGAGTTATTGTCCTTTGTTTTCTTATGTGCAGATGTACTACCTTAGTATTGAAAGAATTTAAAATAACTAGGGATGGTAACGAATATACGAATAATCGAATAATGAAAAGTAATTGAATATGTTTTAGGTATTTGAATACTTACCTGTCTGATTAATTAAATTTTAATTTGCATACAAAATAGAGTAAATGTCAATGTTAGCCTCTAAATATCAAGCATTCATGTCGCCTTAGCTGCTGTAGTACGCAGGTTAGGTGACAAAGTCGACCTAGCACCCTATTGTTAAGTAGATGAAAATTTGTTGTTACTGCATGTTAATCCCATTATGTGTCTCTTTCTCAGTAGTAGGAGGTTAAAGCATCTTGTGGATGCTAATTGGTGTTATTGCGCATATGTTCTCTGTAATAACGCATCGCGTCCCTAGGTCTATCCGATGGTTTGTGGTACTCTGAACACATGCTTTAAAGTCATGGTAACATGAAGCGTAGTTGTCATCAAAGCAGAGATTAATCAAGGGCAAAGTCTTTCTCAAATGCAATTCAAAACTTAGTTCTAATATGTAGCGCTTTGTCCGTGTATTGGCTGCGGTTTTCTAGCTGTACGTTTGTAGCAAATACATATCGCACAATTATTTTTAACATTACCATAATAATAATTACTGCATCCGACGATCGAATATTCGAATACTTTTTTACCGAATATCCGAATATCAATTTTGAAGAAAAGCTTGGATAATGACTTCTACCTATAATTTCACCTTACTAAATTATCTTGTTAATCTGTGTAGCTTTATTCTAAAATATCACGTGTAAATGTTTTCACAAATGACAATCATATTCAAGCTGAACTGAAATATTATCAAATTATTGAATTTAAATATGTGTTTTATGGTTAACCAGTCCTCCAGAGAAAAAGAATAAGCTTGTGATGTGTTTGTGATATTTGATGAATGAAAATTCATCCTTTAACAATACCTGAGGAGGAGTTCAAACTATAGCAAAACCCAGAATGGTATATTGTTTGTGTTTGCAGAACCCGCTTATCAGTGATGTCCACAGAGACAGTATAGTGGAGCACATTGTCCTCGTGCACACCAGCGTTGGGCAGTACAGCAAACAGTTTCTGCAGCGGCTCCGACGTAGCAACTTTGTGACCCCCAAGAACTACCTGGACTTCATCAACACTTACCTGAAACTTCTCCGGGACAAGGACAGTTCTATTCGTTCACAGGTGCTCGCATACGTCTCTTGGGTCACCTGTATCTGTGCATAGTCTTCTTTATTATATAGAATAAAGAAGGTTAAGTTTTCTATAAAAAAATCATTGAGGCGCGTCGTGACAAAAAACCGGTCTTAATGCATGTGCGTAAAGTGTCGTCCCAGATTAGCCTGTGCAGTCTGCACAGGCTAATCTGGGACAGCACTTTCCGCTTTTATGGTATTTTCTGTTCATTGAAGTGTCTTCTAACCATAAATCCACTTTAGGCGGAAAGTGTCGTCCCGGATTAGCCTGTGCGGACTGCACAATAAGTTGTTATTTAATAAACTTGAGCACAATGCCATTTACACATAGAATAAAATGTGACAGAAAAGTGATGATTTTAAGGTTAAAGATAAGATTTTAATGGAGATGTTTCTTGAATACGAGCCCAGTCCAAATACCTGTAGCCATAGTAACACTGCATTTAAATCTTATTACGTTTTCCAGTGCAACCGTCTGTCCGGAGGTCTGATGAAGATTGCAGAGGCCAGCGAGCAGCTCGCGATTCTGAATGAGAAACTCGCAGTGCAGAAAGTTGCAGTCACGGAGAAAACTGCAGCCTGCGAGGCCCTGCTAAAGGAAATTGCCTCTGGAACCAAACGGGCAACGGAGAAAAAGAAACTTGCTGAGGCCAAGGGCAAGGAAATAGCGGAACAGAGCAAAGTCATTGAAGTCGAGAAGGTATGGCACTGTAATGCTTAATATCTTTAGAGCCTTCGAATTATGTGAGAAACCTTTTGTGTAGTTTGGGTTATTCTAGTTTGAGATTATTTTTAGCTCACCTGAGCACAAAGTGCTCGGTGAGCTATTGGTGTAGGGGACCTCTCCGTTGGCGGCCGTCGCCCGTGTGCCATCAACAATTTGGACCATTGACGCGATAAAGACTACATTTTTTATTCAATCTTGACCTAACTTGCACTGTTTGTGTATGACCATAAAATCTCGCATGGGATTGTTATTGGGTCAGATCACACCAGTAACACCAGAGTAATTGGCCCTTTTTCATGCAAAAAAAGTGAAAAATGCCCTTTTCCAACGTAAAGACTTTATTTTCCATTCAGTCTTAACCAAACTTTCACAGTTTGTGTTTGACCATCAGATCTCAGCAGACGCAAAAAATGGGCCGGATTGTATTTCAAACACCAGAGTTATTGCCCTTTGTTTATTAAAGAAATATACAAACTGGACATTGTTCAGAATAGAGACTTCATTTTTTATCCAATCTTCACCACTCTTGCACAGTTTGTCTATTACCATGATATTACAGTTGAAGTCGAATATAAGCAAGATCAGACTAGAAACACTAGAGTTATTACCCTTTGTTTGTGAAAAAAATGTTCAAAAATGGACATTATTCAGGATAGAGACTTCATTTTTCATCCAATCTTCACCAATCTTGCACAGTTTGTCTATGACCATAAGATTCAAGGTGAAGTCGAATATAAGCAAGTTGGACCAGAAACACCAGAGTTATTGGCCTTTGTTTTTGAAAAAAATATTCAAAAATAGACATTATTCAGGATAGAGACTTCATTTTTTATCCAATCTTCACCAATCGTGTACAGTTTGTCTATGAATGTAAGTCTACAATTTGAATAAAAGCATGATTGGGCCAGAAACACCAGAGTTATGGCCCCTTGTTTTTGGAAAAAAACATCAACAAGTTATCAATGATTAGCTTGCACACACGATTTTTGATTCAATGTTGACCAAACTTACACAGTTTGCGCATGGCCATAAAAATTGATTGATAATATTTGATTTCCAACAGTTGCAAGACTTGCATGCAGTTATTCGTACATGCAACATTGATGTCTTCAGAGCCTGCATTAACATCATTTATCATAATTGGACAGAAAATTATCAAAGAAAAAGCAAAACTTTACCTTATAGCACAGCCATTGCAATTATCGCATTGCAACTAGTTCTCCAAAACTGTTTGCGAAAAAGACAGAAATCTACTGTTTCTGCATTTTCCAGAATTGTCAATGACTTAATGAAAAAGAGTCAGGTAAAAATATTGGCAAAAAAAATGCACATCCACTAGCGAACTCGTACTTCAGTTAGCCCATTGCACTAACCGATGTTTTAAGGTAGTACAACTCTAATGGGCAATATTCCAAACCTAATTTTAAATATTATTTCCATTACCTGTATTACATCACTGAATTAAAAAAAAAAATTGAGGGTGGCTTTCCATGGCAAAATTTTTTTGGGGGAAAATGTTCAGGACAACCCCTTTTTCCATTTTTCATCAAAATTCATTTACCCCTATGGATGAAAAAAAATCATTATTAAAGTATAGTTGCAAATTTATCTAAAATGTTGGTGTCTTTTATACAAGTAATGATTGAAGATTATAAAATAAGGCAACATAAAGCGTTGAAGAAGATAAAAAATTTGATATTTATCAATTTTCTATGGTAGCTGAGCATAAACTTGAAGCTAACAGAACAGATAAAATAATATGTTGTCTAAAAGATTTTGGTTTTCCTGGACCTTTATGTTTTTTTTCAAATAAATCTTTTTACTTATTTTTCATCTATGACATATATTGGACTAAAATAAAAAGTAAGAAACAAATTTACCGGGTACTTTTTGAAAAAGTGAAGAAAAACTATCATACCCCTTAAAAAATAGACAGCTATATTTAGGTAATTCGACAACAATAATCAGGGACTTACGGAACGCAATTTTCTGGTTCAAATACGCATATATTGTCTGTCAACTTTTCTAACGTATCGGTACACTGATCATTACAAGAAAGACAACTCCAGTTGGTCATGTTTGTACAGCGTTGTACGAGTTGTGTTTTTTTCTTGTTGACTATTGACCAATCGGATGCTCAAGCACCTGTCGTTGCTAGGCAGATAGTCGCTTATTCGGAATACTTTGATATTTATCACGCAAATGTAGTGTGTTTCGTTGTAAGCTATATTGGGTGCTAAATTGAAGAAAGAACACGAGGCAATTGAGATGAAATTATTTGTTTGGCGTAGATGTCAATAATTTACAGAAACATACTACATAAATGTTTGAGTTGGGTATAAATAGAACAATAAACATTTATCATGGATTCTTTTATATTCCAATAATCCAATATGCTGTGTGCTATTTTTAACGATGGCTCTACTTTCGACTCGGCATTCATTCTTATTCCTAATGGTTCAAATGGCCTACAAGAAAATATTTCCGCCTTTTTATTTGCTGACCCAAAATGTAAAATGCCATGTTTAAACACTCTAAAGTATGTTTCCATTGCACGAAGTCACAAAACAAATTAACAGTAACAACTCCTAAAATTTCACATGGATGTAAACCCTGAATAATTATCAAATGTGACATAAATTATGCATACTAAGATTAATACACCATTTATACCAGTTAAACTAAATATATAATAATTAAAAGTTATTATTTTCGTTAAACAAACGTTTTTTCAAAATTCAGTTCCCTAGAGGTACACAAAATGCCACCCACACCCTGCAACGTTTTCAGCTCTGGGACAACACACCGTACATCAACAATAAGTGTCTTATTTATTATCTTCTTTTCCAATCATCTTAATGTCAACAATGTTTATGCTGGTAATTGAGGCTGTATATGCTGGTAATTTAGGCTGCATCTTCACCAACTGGCACAGTCAGAAAAACATGTGTACTGTGCTGAGCACCAGGTAGACCCCCAGGGAAGCATTCCGATTGATTTGTGGCAATTCTCTTCCTTCAGCTGCAAAAATAATTTTAAAACAATCCAATAACTGATTATTTCTCACTACATATGTTACAATATACAAACAAAACATTCCAGTATATGTGCAACCCAACCTAGTAAGCCATACTTTTCAGTGTTAGGTAAAATGAATGTCAAAACTGTGTAATTTCTGAATGGATCCTTATTAGTATGCTGATCATGAAGAAACACTGGCGTACACATTCATAAGCAAAATGGCACACATATTAAGTATAAATACTCAACTATTAACGTGTCTTGAGGCTTCAAAACTAAGGGACTGACACATCATACATGTACTTCATGACTTGTATGTTCATTTACTTACATGTATATATATAGAAATATAAACACACACAAATACATGTAAATAATATTACTTATAATAATATATTAATTGTACATTTAAGCAATACAATTTCGTAGTTCAAGCATTGAAATGATAAGCATCACACTATCCTCTAATGAATTACACTCTGATTTTATAGACAAATATTAATATATTCAGAAATTTCAAAATAAAAATACAATTCTTTCAATTTCTTGTCTAACTTACATGTGTTTCATCTCCTTAATATCAGGATTCAAGCTGGTTCATCATATGTAGGATCTGGTGACGGTTATTTGTATGGCTCCAATTTTCTTTCAGTAAGCATTCCCTTTTTGCTCGTATTTATAATTTTCCTTTGACAGTTGTTTGTGTTTATACCACGAAAAATATATGACTTTCGGTTTCGATTTCTATCAATTTTTCATTATGTCAATATATTTATCTGTTTGCATTTCGTCAGAAGTATATATATGATTCTAACATGTACAAAATAATATGATTATATAAAAGAATGTACTTATATTAAAAATATCATATGTTCGACAAGAATTGGAACCAAACGGGCATATTACGAACTGGGTAACGAAATTTTCCGACAGTCACCGATATCGGCCGATCTTAGATTAAAAACGCGGGAAATGCTTAGAGTTGTACTACTTTAAATCAAAATTGATCCTATCCCCCTCTGCATATTGTTCAAATACCTTAATTTTCAAACCTGTCACAACAGTACGGTCTTCATCTGTACCAGTTCTCAGGTGTGCGCTTTGGGCCATCATGGCCCTCTCGTTATGTATCAGATTAAAAAAGTTGTATATCATAATTGTTACATTACCATCTACTTATCAATGCATCTATATTTTTATGTTGTAGTTCTACTCCATTATAGACTACTTATGTTCTTATAGTTCTGCTGCAAAATTTAATCCTATTCTAAAATTTTAGAGTGTGTATTATCAAATTGCATTCAATGGAATTTTTAAGATCGAAAACTGACAGAGAACCAACAAACCATTGGTTCATGAAACTTTTTTCGTATGACCAATATTTACACATCCCTGTTATACCATAGAAAGAGGCTGAGGAGGCCCTGGCGGAGGCTCTTCCTGCACTGGAGGCTGCCAGGCTGGCACTGGACGACCTGGACAAGTCAGACGTCACTGAGATCAGGTCAGAACAGGGTCCAGATTAAATTCTCGATGTCGGGTCAGGATCATGGCTGGGAATAATACAGAATGATAGTCAAAAATTAAGAAAAATCTTAAATTTCTAGTCAGATGTCACTGAGATCAGGTCAGAACAGGTCTGAGATTTATAATATGGTCTTAGTAAAAAATACAGAAAATCTCTTAAATTTATCAAATTTTATAATAGGTTATCCTGACGAAGAAATGCATTGTTTGAAGATTGTGAAACAGAAGATGAAATCAAAAGTCAAAAGTGTATAAATATTAGGTATTTGTCATGCACATGTTCCAAGGCACTGTTCCACTTGCTTTCAACTTAAGTAAACAATGGAGTAAACAATGGCGTAAGAATCCAGGTGCCTTAACTATTTCTGAGGGCTTTTAATTGGCATTAGTATTGTTTCATATTTGCCTATGTGTTAATGCTGTACTTGGTAGAATTAGTAAATAGTAACAATTCTGTGATAATTGCATAAAAAATATTTTGGTTGAAAACCAAGTAGAGCTGTTAACTTAATAAGGTTTGGTTAGTCACATTCATTTTAGTGGAAATGTTGTTTCCTTTTCGTAATTTAACCCAAGTGTTTCATAAGAGACAATAGCTGAGCTTTTAATTACAATTCTGGTACAATGCTGTGCCAAATACTTACGATTGCGCAATTTCTTAAAATAGACGAAACACAGTTGCTTCAAATACTTGCAGATCTTTCTCGAAGCCCCCTAAGGCCGTACAGACGGTGTGCGAGTGTGTTGTAATCCTGCGAGGCATCCGGGAGGTGTCCTGGAAGTCCGCCAAGGCTATGATGGCCGAGGCTAACTTTCTGGCAGCATTGAAGAAGATGGACGTCGACAGCATTTCACAGAAACAGACGCAGGCCACCAAGAGTAAGGCTGAAAGGTGTCTCTTGGTCTTGGATGCAATTATGTTCTCTTAAACAGGTCTATTGAGGCATTATAATGATTACAGGGTGTTTTAAAGTGCAAAAGCCTTTACTAGATCTACAATAGGAATGATGCTAGTATACTAGAGCAAAAAAAATAATTCAAATTCTTTATCCGGGAGGCATATATCCTGTCTGTCCGTCCGTGACAAGGTTAACTAGATTTTACCGTTTGATCTAGCACCAACACCGCTTACTACAACACTTGGATATTTACACAGTTGTTACTTATGACCGTTCCCAATCCACCCATATCACCCAACCTCAGTTTGACCTTGACCTAATTCGGACTTAATTGTAATTCAAATGGGCTATTTCTTGGTTAAATTGATTTTACCGTTTCGTCCAGCACCAGCACCGCTTTCTATAGCACTCGGATACTTACACAGTTGTTGCTTATGACCATTCCCAATCCACCCATATCACCCAACCATACTTTGACCTTGACCTAATTTGGACTTAGAATAATTCAAATCGGCTGTCCAGCACTAACCGGGGGCATGTGTGTTTATCAAACAGATTGTCTTGTTTGTTTATAATTTTGCATTATTCATTCATTTTTTTATGTTTACCATTGTGCAGCACTGCTGAAGGAGATAGATGTACCGACGGAAGACATGAAGTCGGTCAGTAGAGCCGGATATGGGCTGCTCAAGTTTGTG
The DNA here is from genome assembly GCA_027627225.1 of Congeria kusceri. NCBI lineage: Eukaryota > Metazoa > Mollusca > Bivalvia > Myida > Dreissenidae > Congeria > Congeria kusceri. The sequence continues at coordinate 10,385,282 of CM051027.1, forward strand.
GATGCTGTGCTTGGTTACTGCTCCGTCGCTAGGGAAATCAAACCCAAACGAGAGAAGGTAAACTGTAGAAAGATAACAATATATTTTAGCTTTATAGTCTTTGTGCTGTAGTAGTAATGTTGACTTTGTACTTTGAAGCATACCATTTGGTGCCTAGAGATGAGTAAGGAGCAGAAATGAAATGAACGCTTTTTGCTAATTAGTTGGACCCTCTCTCCATCGATCTAAGGCATTAAATGTATATAAATGTAAATAATACAATTAAAGAGATAAAAATATGTGTGTATATTTGAGCTCAATATAAACAACGTAAAACTATAGCTACATCAACAGTAGAGAACTCTTTATTAGCTAAAAGACAAAATATCCTTACATTTTTTTTGCTTTTAAATTCAGGATTTATTAGCTTCACAAATACATACCATATATGTTAACAGGTGGCCAAATTGGAAAGAAACTACTTCCAAGCCAAGCGTGACCTTGAAAAGATTACAAATGAGGTGAACTCCCTTGAGAAGGAGTTACAAGACCTTGGCCTAAAATACGAGCAAGCGATGGCCGAGCAGAAGAAACTCTCAGACGAGGCTGCGGTCATGGAGAGGCGGCTGATTGCAGCAGATAAGCTCATCTCTGGTCTCGGATCTGAGGAGACCAGGTGTGTGATTTCGATGTTGTCAAAATAACATTTTTACTCATTTGCTGTTGTTTTTTGTTCATTTGGGTGTGTGTGTAATTATTATAGCATGGACAAATTAACCTGACACTGACCTTTATGCATGAATATATTACAAATCCGTTGCGATGAATATATTAGTTTCTGTAATGGAACCGAGTTAAATCAATAAAAGAGTAACCCACTGAAACTACGGTTATTGTATTAATAAACATGTGAAACACGTGCACAAACAAAACCAATTCTAAAAATGGGAAACAATTTGAGCGCTTATTTTATGCTAATACAGTTTGCGGGTGTCAGGTTAATGTGTCCGAGCTATATCAGGTAAGATATAATACATAGTAACGTAAGTATACACAAAATGAGGCGTGTCGTGGGAAACCGGCGCTTAATGCATGTGCGTAAAGTGTCATCCCGGATCAGCCTGTGCAGTTCACCAGGCCTACAGTGGATTTGTTTTTTGAAGAGACTTCTTTGAAAAAGAAAATACCATAAAAGCGGAAAGTGCCGTCTCGAATTAGCCTGGGCGGACTGTACAGGCTGATCCGGTAAGACACTCTGGTTTTTCCACTACATGCCTCAAATGTTTTCTTTTAGCTGAATAAGAATGTTTATGAGAACGTGAGTAATGATTGAATTTTAGTGTCTTTTGCACTGTTTTGTCTATTTTTAAATATAAAAGCTTGAGTTGATACACTACTTTTTTCATATAAATGTCGGTGCCAAACTAACAAGTTTTTTTTTCATATGAATGTTAGTACCATACTAACAAATAATTTTCACAAATGAATCTCAGTAAACAATCTAACATTCTTTGCTGTGCAGATGGAAATCAGAGCTGGAGATTCTGAAGGACAAGCGTGTTCGGTTGCTAGGCGACTGCCTCATTGGCTCCGCCTTCCTGAGTTATGTGGGCGCGTTCAGCTGGGAATTCCGTAATGACCTCGTGAAGAAGGAGTGGCTCGTGAACCTGCAGACTAAGGAGGTCCCACTCAGCCAGCCCTTCAGACTCGAGGAACTGCTCACCAACGACGTGGAGATCAGCAAGTGAGTTTCCAGGACCCATATTCACCAACCCATTCTTAGACATTAGAATAAAGAACAAACTAAGACTCAAGAAAAAATGTGTATGTTCGCAAATATGCCGAGCACCAATGTCTGTTTTGTCATTAGTAATTTTTTCTAAATAGAGAATATTAACATTTGAGTTGGTATTCACCAAGCATGATTCAGTTTAACAGCATTCTTAGAATAGAACAGTTTCAAGAATATTCTTTATTGTTAGGTCTTAAGTCTAAGAATGGGTTCGTGACTACGGGCCCTTGTTATTGTGACTCCATTATTGTCTACCCTTATCTAAGACCTTATCGAAAATATTAAGACTGAGGTTGCAGTGGTGTAATGGATATAATGTCCGCTTTGCGATCAGAAAGTTGTGAGTTTGATCCCTATTCATTGAGCATAATACCAAGTACTGGTTCTACCCAGCAAACGGAAATGAGTTCAACTCCTACCGGCTGTAACATTCCAGGTGGACGTCGGAGCATCTCCCGCCCGATGAGTTATCCATCCAGAACGGTATCCTGACGACGCGGGCCAGCCGGTTTCCGATGTGTATTGACCCCCAGCAGCAGGCACTCAACTGGATCAAAAAGAAAGAAGAGGCCAACAATCTTAAGGTCAGGAAACACCAAGTTTGAATGTAGAAAGTATTAAGAGTTCAGCTCTGAAAGCATAAGTTTAAATGTACTTCCATAACACGAGTTATTGAGAGTTCATAGTCTATATTTCCATGTTGCAGGTGTGCACGTTCAATGACCCAGATTTCCTGAAGCAGCTCGAGTTGGCCATCAAGTACGGCTTCCCGTTCCTCTTCAAGGACGTGGACGAGTACATCGACCCCGTCATCGATAACGTGCTCGAGAAGAACATCAAAGGTGGGTCACACTGGACTCCTAGTGGAGACTGGAGCTGTGAATCTTGTATTGCTAATTCATGGTGGGTCACACTGAACTCCTAGTGGAGACTGGAGCTGTGAATCTTGTATTGCTAATTCATGGTGGGTCACACTGGACTCCTAGTGGAGACTGGAGCTGTGAATCTTGTATTGCTAATTCATGGTGGGTCACACTGAACTCCTAGTGGAGACTGTAGCTGTGAATCTTGTATTGCTAATTCATGGTGGGTCACACTGGACTCCTAGTGGAGACTGGAGCTGTGAATCTTGTATTGCTAATTCATGGTGGGTCACACTGGACTCCTAGTGGAGACTGGAGCTGTGAATCTTGTATTGCTAATTCATGGTGGGTCACACTGGACTCCTAGTGGAGACTGGAGCTGTGAATCTTGTATTGCTAATTCATGGTGGGTCACACTGGACTCCTAGTGGAGACTGGAGCTGTGAATCTTGTATTGCTAATTCATGGTGGGTCACACTGGACTCCTAGTGGAGACTGGAGCTGTGAATCTTGTATTGCTAATCCATGGTGGGTCACACTGGACTCCTAGTGGAGACTGGAGCTGTGAATCTTGTATTGCTAATTCATGGTGGGTCACACTGAACTCCTAGTGGAGACTGTAGCTGTGAATCTTGTATTGCTAATTCATGGTGGGTCACACTGGACTCGTAGTGGAGACTGGAGCTGTGAATCTTGTATTGCTAATTCATGGTGGGTCACACTGGACTCCTAGTGGAGACTGTAGCTGTGAATCTTGTATTGCTAATTCATGGTGGGTCACACTGGACTCCTAGTGGAGACTGGAGCTGTGAATCTTGTATTGCTAATTCATGGTGGGTCACACTGGACTCCTAGTGGAGACTGTAGCTGTGAATCTTGTATTGCTAATTCATGGTGGGTCACACTGGACTCCTAGTGGAGACTGGAGCTGTGAATCTTGTATTGCTAATTCATGGTGGGTCACACTGGACTCCTAGTGGAGACTGTAGCTGTGAATCTTGTATTGCTAATTCATGGTGGGTCACACTGGACTCCTAGTGGAGACTGTAGCTGTGAATCTTGTATTGCTAATTCATGGTGGGTCACACTGGACTCCTAGTGGAGACTGGAGCTGTGAATCTTGTATTGCTAATTCATGGTGGGTCACACTGGACTCCTAGTGGAGACTGTAGCTGTGAATCTTGTATTGCTAATTCATGGTGGGTCACACTGGACTCCTAGTGGAGACTGGAGCTGTGAATCTTGTATTGCTAATTCATGGTGGGTCACACTGGACTCCTAGTGGAGACTGGAGCTGTGAATCTTGTATTTCTAATTCATGGTGGGTCACACTGGACTCCTAGTGGAGACTGGAGCTGTGAATCTTGTATTGCTAATTCATGGTGGGTCACACTGGACTCCTAGTGGAGACTGTAGCTGTGAATCTTGTATTGCTAATTCATGGTGGGTCACACTGGACTCCTAGTGGAGACTGGAGCTGTGAATCTTGTATTGCTAATTCATGGTGGGTCACACTGGACTCCTAGTGGAGACTGTAGCTGTGAATCTTGTATTGCTAATTCATGGTGGGTCACACTGGACTCCTAGTGGAGACTGTAGCTGTGAATCTTGTATTGCTAATTCATGGTGGGTCACACTGGACTCCTAGTGGAGACTGGAGCTGTGAATCTTGTATTGCTAATTCATGGTGGGTCACACTGGACTCCTAGTGGAGACTGTAGCTGTGAATCTTGTATTGCTAATTCATGGTGGGTCACACTGGACTCCTAGTGGAGACTGTAGCTGTGAATCTGGTATTGCTAAGTCATGGTGGGTCACACTGGACTCCTAGTGGAGACTGTAGCTGTGAATCTTGTATTGCTAATTCATGGTGGGTCACACTGGACTCCTAGTGGAGACTGTGGCTGTGAATCTTGTATTGCTAATTCATGGTGGGTCACACTGGACTCCTAGTGGAGACTGTAGCTGTGAATCTTGTATTGCTAATTCATGGTGGGTCACACTGGACTCCTAGTGGAGACTGGAGCTGTGAATCTTGTATTGCTAATTCATGGTGGGTCACACTGGACTCCTAGTGGAGACTGTAGCTGTGAATCTTGTATTGCTAATTCATGGTGGGTCACACTGGACTCCCAGTGGAGACTGTAGCTGTGAATCTGGTATTGCTAATTCATGGTGGGTCACATTGGACTCCCAGTGGAGACTGTAGCTGTGAATCTTGTATTGCTAATTCATGGGTGGGTCACACTGGACTCCTAGTGGAGCCTGTAGCTGTGAATCTTGTATTGCTAATTCATGGTGGGTCACACTGGACTCCTAGTGGAGACTGTAGCTGTGAATCTTGTATTACTAATTCATGGTGGGTCACACTGGACTCCTAGTGGAGACTGTGGCTGTGAATCTTGTATTGCTAATTCATGGTGGGTCACACTGGACTCCTAGTGGAGACTGTAGCTGTGGATCTTGTATTGCTAATTCATGGTGGGTCACACTGGACTCCTAGTGGAGACTGGAGCTGTGAATCTTGTATTGCTAATTCATGGTGGGTCACACGGGACTCCTAGTGGAGACTGGAGTTGTGAATCTTGTATTGCTAATTCATGGTGGGTCACACTGGACTCCTAGTGGAGACTGGAGCTGTGAATCTTGTATTGCTAATTCATGGTGGGTCACACTGGACTCCTAGTGGAGACTGTAGCTGTGAATATTGTATTGCTAATTCATGGTGGGTCACACTGGACTCCTAGTGGAGACTGTAGCTGTGAATCTTGTATTGCTAATTCATGGTGGGTCACACTGGACTCCTAGTGGAGACCGGAGCTGTGAATCTTGTATTGCTAATTCATGGTGGGTCACACTGGACTCCTAGTGGAGACTTGAGTTGTGAATCTGGTATTGCTAATTCATGGTGGGTCACACTGGACTCCTAGTGGAGACTGGAGCTGTGAATCTGGTATTGCTAATTCATGGCCCCATCAGGCCTAAAATAAAATTTTGTTTGTTTCCCCTCCCGTGACCAACCCAGCAAAATCGCTGCGACCCAAAAAAAATTATAGACCAAAGAAAACAATATTTTATTTTATTTGTGTGTGAAAATGCGGGGTGCAAATCCTTAAAAAGAATCCAATAGCGTGTCCAAATCTTACTTTCAAAAGACGCTTATAAAATGACTTTAAACGGACAGTTCTCGGTAATACGTAATACGGCGTATTTTGACGCATGCTTTTACGAAAAGGACGCCATAACATTCAGTGTCAGATTCTATGGCACAACCATTTCCGCTCGCATATGCATGTTTTTTAAAGACAAAGAACGCCCACCGGCAATTAACAAACTCGCCTTTATGCACCAAGCATCCATTATCGATAAAATCTTGACGCAGGAGGAGTCAGCTTTACAAGAGCCAAACAGTCAGCCAATGGGAACGCATAAAATTTCCAACATGCAAATGAGCGTCGTCGTTAGAAAGTTTATCACGTCCTCATTCTAATTTTAATTGGTAAAGGAGCAAGTCATTTGTTACACATTTGCGTTAGGTATGTGTTTTGTTATAGATATGCATGTTTTTAACAGCCGCGTTTGTAATAAATTACTACAAATTAAAATAGTAAATAAATAAATAATTATAAATAAATATCATAATTTTGGTGAATTTTGGTGAGAGGAACCGTTTGCTAAGAATATGAATTACGCCGTCATGTAACTCGACAAACTGATCGCGTCAAATGTCTTATTTTGTTAAAGCGCCTTTTCTTTTTATTTTAGTTTATAAAAAATGTTCTGTTGCTATCTTTTTATTAATGAACAAAGTCCTATTTGTTTTTATTTCCATAGAATGCTAATTCATTTATGGTCTAGCATATGCGTTGTTCAGATACAGTATAACAGATTGATGCTTTTAAACACTATCCACATGCTAAGTGTGTAACACGCTTTTCAGTTACAAACTGCTAGCCGCAGTTTGACAGTCACCGTTGCTATGGCTGTTGCTAACAGCGTTCTGTTTTGGATGCGGGGGACATTGCAACGTCACGCTATTGTTCCTTAGTTTTAACAGGTTTTTATTATTAACGCTCTTGTTTTAACGTATGTTATTGTTTGTTCAATTTTGATAAATTATTGTAAGGTATTTAGAACATAGTCTTACGTAAATAAGCAGAACGTTATTAATCTACTACAGCAAAAATATTAAAAATTTATACTTTAACGTAACATTTCGAACATAAGGAAAACATGAATGAAAATGATTTATTGTGTATAAAAATAAAATATTTTTCCAACCTACCGACCCACCCTTTATTAGCATGGGTTGCGGGAGGGGAAACAAACAATATTTTATTTTCGGTCTCATTGAAATTAGCACCTTGAACAAGCAAATCCGAGTTCTTATATTATTACTTAAGAGCAAAAAAAGATGTTACAAGCCCATTCCATATAAAACAGAATCTGAGCAAGCCCAGCTCAAGATTTACCAGTTCAGTGCTAACGGGCTCAAGCTAATTTCAACCACAAATGGGCTATATGGGCCTCTAACAGAACAATACAAAATGCAAATGAGGCATGTCGTGGGAAAATCGGGCTTAATGCAGTTGCGTAAAGTGTCGTCACGGACTGCACAGGCTGATCGGGACGACACTGTCCGCTTTTATGGTATTTTCTGTTTCAAGGAAGTTTCTTCTTATCATAAATCCACTGTAAGCGGAAAGTGCCATCCCGGATTAACCTATGCGGACTGCACAGGATAATCCGGGACGACACTTTACACACATTCATTAAGCCCGGTTTCCCCATGACACGTCTCAAATAAAGACAAACACCATTGAATGTAATTGGCACACAGAACAGTAACATACATTAACTTACCTTAGTACAGAAGATGAGAAAATAAATTGTGTATGTGTTTAATGGGTAATCAAGTACGTGTAAGTCGGGCATAACTTAAGAGACCAAATAGCAGAAGTTATATTTAAAAATTGTGAACATTCATGTTTGTATTGCAGAGTGTAAAATAATTTATGTGCATTCTTGGATTTTCAAGTTGAGCGGCTAACTTATTGTAAACTTATATCTAACATTAAGATAATATTGTTTTTCATTTTAAAGAGTATTCATTTCCATAAGTGCTGGAGTACTATAATATAAATGATATATGAGTGATTACTAATACCAAGGTTTATCTACTTTCTATATTTTTTTCGAATTTGCATTTCCTATATGTGTTCAATTTTCTGCCTCTATTCTCTTCCATGTAGTGGGTAAGTTGCAAGTTGTACTTACAGTTCACGATTACATTGTTTACCAGTTTGGTTTTGTCTTTGTAATCAGTTGTGACAGCTTGTTGATTATTTTACAATTATGTTGAAAGCTGTTCCAAGATCCAGCTCAGACAACTTAATTTGATACATTTGCAAACCAGTTATTAATTATTTTTAAAATATAAACTTTACAGTAGCTTACTCTTGGATGCAACTTAATTACGTTAATTATTATGTTATAATTTGAGAAAAACAAAAACAATTTGAAATAACATTAGCAATCTGTTATGTTCATACAGTTTACAATGTGTATATATGTTTTGCTGTTTGAAAAACACTGTTTTGATGCTGTTGTTAGAATTTGGGAAGATTTCAGCCCAATCTTCTTAAAATGAAGCACCTTGCATTGGTCAACATCTTTTGTCTTGCAGTGTTGATATTGTACATGTACCTTTGGCTTACAGAATGAAACAACAGCCGCCAATATAAGAGGTGTTTCGTAGGAAACCCGGGCTTGATGTATCTGCGTAATGAGTCGTCCTGGATCGGCCTGTGCAATCTGCACAGGCTAATCCAGGACGACACTTTCCGCTTTAAGGGTATTTTCTGTTGCAAGGAAGTCTCTTCTAGACAAAAATGACATTTTTCATGTAAAAGAATTACATTCACCTAATGAATCACCTAATGAAGACTCTATTGTTCCTTATGATAAATATTTTTATGGCCTAAAACTAACCTAATCATGTCCAATTTGTATCGGCTTTTTCTCGTTTATTTACACTGGTGACAGATTTTCCCAATATGTCAGACCAGGCAAAAGGTGAACTATACATTCTGTAAAGCACTAGTCACATAAAATGTACAAAAATATAAAAAATACAAATGTCTACCCTTGAAATGTACAATGTTTATAATAAATACTTATGAGTTTTAAAATATATTGCGAATCCTTGTGCTATCATTGTTCATTCTGTTATATTCTTACTTTATGGTAAAAAAAATTATGTTGCATACTGGTAGTTAACTCAATTATAATATTTTATCCAAACAAATGTTTTCATATAAAAGTGCATATTATCATAATTATTGTATTTAAAAAGAGTAAATGTCTATGAACGTTTATTTGTATCAAATGTACATGTTTCTAACGATGTGCTGATGTTTTGCGAGTTGGTATTGTTAAACGATCCCAGTCAAAGTTTAAGAAAACGGAAGGCATAGGTAGTAACTACAAAATGCATGACTTCACTGTTGTATGTACAACTACTGTCAACGTTGTGAGGCAGCAGTTCTCTGCTAAAAAAAGCACCTCATTTTTATTTTATTTTAAACAACTGACAATTAACAAGTTTAAGAATTCGATAAAGACCATCTTCAGTTAACCAGTAGCATATATATCACTCAGTAAAGTTAATGGATTACACAAAAATATTTTTTTCAAATAACTTCAAATAAATTATTTTAAGAATGTAATAAAGGCTAATTTCAGTTTGCAAAAAGCTTATATATCACTCATTGAAAGTTAATGGATAACACATATATGAGGGGCGTCGTGGGAAAACTGGTCTTAATGCATGTGCATAAAGTGTCGTCCAAAATTAGCCTGTGCAGTCCGCACAGGCTAATCTGAGATGGCACTTTCTGCTTTTATGGTATTTTCTGTTTCAAGGAAGTCTCTTCTAAACATAAAATCCACTGTAGGCATAAAGTGCCGTCCTGGATTAGCCTGTGCGGACTGCACAGGCTAATCCGGGACGACACTTTACGCACATGCATTAAGACCGGTCACCCCACGATACGCCTCATATATAGAACAAGATGCATTGTGTGTTGTGCCCGCAGATGGTTCTGTATTAAGTCAGTCTTGTGGAATGGTTAAATGGCCACTTTCTACATAAGCATACCACTGTATCAATGTTAAAATGTCCTGTGCATAAATGTTGCATGACTATATCAGAAATAATCATGTCCTCAAATATGTTGTTGTCCAATTGTGTAACACTACTGTATTTCAGATTCAAGTTTTATTTCTGATAGAATATTTTATAGTTTATTTTCAACTGTTTTAAAAGTCAACAATTAATTAGTAATAATAAACAGTGGCTTTCACCATGGTTTAGTCCAGATTGTTTTTTCAGGTTATATTCCCAAAACAGTTCCAAATGTTAAGATATTAATGATATTGATTTTTGATGTTTTTATGTGTATTCATGATAAATAAAAAATCTCAAGTTTGTGTTTGTTTTTAAAGCTATTTGATTTTGAAAGTTTGATGCCACTTAAAGAACCAGCATCATATTTTGCTTTAAACAGTAATTCATATGTTCTCCTTATATAACGTAACACTCTTTGTGCTTTGTTTCCATATTTGTTTTACTAACAAGCATATCTGTGTCTAATAATAAATGTACTTCTTTATATTTCCTTTGACCTTTGTAGGAGGTCAAGGTCGTGAGTTTGTTGTCCTTGGAGACAAGGAGGTCGATTTTGACCCGAACTTCCGTCTGTATCTGAACACGAAGCTGGCCAATCCCAAGTACTCCCCTAACGTGTTCGGAAAGTCGATGGTCATCAACTACACTGTCACGCTGAAGGTGAGCTGATTTAGGTGAATTTAGGCTGTACCAAACATGTTGTTATGTATAAATGAACTTAGTCTTAATCTGTTCAGTTAAAAACTTTTCATTTTTTTTGTGTTTTTTTTTTTTTTAAGACAGAAGGTTGATTTAAACAAACTAATAAAATATTTGTAACCTCTAAAATAACAAATACTTTTTTTTTTTTAACTTTTGTATCAACATGCAGACTAGGCTTACATTTAATAAAAGTTTTAGAACAAAGTATCATAATAAGGAACACAAAATTATGTCTTTCTGCCCAGGGTCTGGAGGACCAGCTGCTGTCTGTGATTGTGAAGTTTGAGCGTCGCGAGCTGGAGGAGCAGCGAGAGCGCCTCATTCAGGAGACGAGCATCAACAAGAAGCTCCTCAAGGACCTCGAGGACTCACTCCTCCGAGAGCTGGCACAGTCCCAGGGCAACATGCTGGACAACGTGGAGCTCATACAGACACTGGAAGAGACGAAGACCAAGGCAACAGAGGTGTGTATAGACCATGTAGCTCAGAAAAGACACATGAAGCATCCCTGCCCTTTGTAAATATAATTATCCCTTGAAAGCCAGAAGAGGCCATCAGCCTTCTGTGCACATATGCAGACCACTTGTCCACGGGTAATCACAAATAAATAAAAAAAGCATTTTAAGAAAAGCCTATTTGAAAAGAACTTCGCCTGTAATATAAATAAACCATAGGCTACAAACTGACCTGAAATGGCTGAAATTATGTCATTCCCTGCCAGGTATCAGAGAAGCTGAAGCTGGGAGCCAAGACGGCCCATGATATTGACAAGCTCAGAGACGGGTACCGTCCGGCGGCAAGGCGTGGCGCCATTTTGTTCTTCGTGCTCGCGGACCTGGCCACCATCAACAGCATGTACCAGTACTCACTGTCCACCTACCTTGAGGTGTTTGAGTTCTCGCTCAAGAAGAGCATGCCGGACACGATCCTGCAGAAACGTCTGAGGAACATCATGGAGACCCTGACACACAACGTGTACGACTATGGGTGCACAGGCAAGTATTTACACCATTGCTTCTTCCATTAGAATATGTTTTTAAACATTCACAAAATAACTGAAGTACATTGTCTAGAAAGTACACAATTTACTATTTTTACAGATACATTTATGAATATAGTCGAACTGCTTATCATAGATTTTAAATTTCATCTCACATTGTGCCAAAATCCCATCCCTTTGGAAATGCAAAGCATATAAAATGAATTAATGCCACTGCTCAAGAGAAATTAAACATTAACTCTTACTTCAATCAGCTTATATAAAAAATGCATCATCTCATTCAATAAGACAGTCCTGACCTGATTTTTTTAGGCCTTGCATTAAGCCATTACGATTAAAATTTTAACTACCCAGCAGTACCATTTGATGTCAATCTCATTATACCTCCACAAACGAAGTTTGGGGGGGTATATAGGAGTGAGCTTGTCCGTCCGTTGGTCTGTTGGTTTTTTGTTTCCGGATGATAACTCAAGAAACGCTTGACATATTCAAATAATTTTTGGTACTCATGTATAACATCATAGAATACAGGTCAAGTTCAATGTTGGTTACTAACCACTAATTTTTGACTGAGTTATGGCCCCTTTTCGACTTAAAATTCCCTAAAAACATGGTTTCCGGATAACTCAAGAAAGGTTTGACATATTCAAATAATTTTTTGTACACGTGAAACATCATAGAATACTGGTCAAGTTCAACTTTGGTTACAAACCACTAAATTTTGACAGAGTTATGGCCCTTTATTTGACTTAATTCCCTAAAAACATAGTTTCCTGACGATAACTCAACAATAGCTGGACATATTTAAATAATTATTCGTACACATGTGTAGCATCATGAAATACAGGTCAAGTTCGACTTTGGGTACAAGCCACTAAATTTTGACACAGTTATGACCCCTTTTTGACTCAAATTCCCGGAAAAAAAAATACAGTAACTCGTGAAAGACTTAACATATTTAAATTATTTTTGGTACATATGTGTATCATCATAAAATACAGATCAAGTTCAACTTTGGTTACAAACCACTAAATGTTGACAGAGTTATGGCTTCTATTGAAATTAAATTTTTCCAAATACACTTAACCATTCACAAATTAAAGCATTCTCTCTCTGTCCATTTCTTTCGAATGGATGCCATAGTTTTGTGGCAAGGCCATATTGTGGGGGTATATCCGTCACTCATGTGGCAATTCTAGTTAAAATCAAATCCTAACATAGTTAGGATCTGAAGACATCATATAACAGGTCACGTTCAAATGACTTTCCAAACAATAAAACATCAGCCCTGCTGCGCCCAATGAAATTGCCTTTTGCACTGCAATGTTTGGCCAGGGTTTTGAAAAGTGATGCATTTCCAGCTGATCCTCGGGAATAAATCATTTACAGTTAATTTTCACGGGGATAACAATGGATATAGTGGTACCTTAGGCGAATATATTTATGGTTTATATATGAAGTTATACCGCAAGATTTTGAAGGCAGCAGTTTGATTGGCTCCTAAAAAGGTCATCTGAACGTGACCCCTAATGTGAAGTCATCAGATCTAGTCAGCGGATAATATACTAGTATCAGACTAGAGATGATTTTAATGAGATTGCATTTGATGTTTAAAAATCTTATCTAGGGTCTAATTTCCCCCAATGTTTACAAATCTTATCTAGGGTCTAATTTCCCCCATGTTTGAAAATCTTATCTAGGGTCTAATTTCCCCCCATGTTTGCTCTAGGGTCTATTTTCCCCCATGTTTGCTCTGGGGTCTAATTTCCCCCCATGCTTGCTCTTGGGTCTAATGTCCCTCCATGTTTGTAGGGTATAATTTCCCCCCATGTTTGTAGGGTCTAATTTCCCCCCATGTTTGTAGGGTCTAATTTTCCCCTATGTTTGCTCTTGGGTCTTATTTCCCTCCATGTTTGCTCAAGGGTTTAATTTCCCACCATGTTTGCTCTAGGGTCTAATTTCCCACCATGTTTGCAGGTATATTTGAGAAGCACAAGCTGCTGTTCTCCTTCCAAATCTGTGTTAAACTGGAGCAGGATCTTCTCCATGTCACCCAGGAGCAGGTCGACTTCTTCATCAAGGTACAAGGTTTTTAAGAAAATTTGTGATTCTAGATTGTTTGTTTTTCTGTTGTTATTGTTATTTTTCACTTTCAAAATGCAAAACTCACTGGTGATGTTTTACGGCTGTCCCCAGGGTAACATCGCTCTAGAGAAGAGCAGACGCAAGAAGCCGTTCGGCTGGTTCCCGGATGAGGGATGGGAGGACTGTATCCGACTGGCCGAGGTCTTCCCGGACAAGTTTGGTTCCCTGCTTGAGGACGTCGAACGCAACGAGAAGGCATGGAAAAAGGTAAATAAAGAGTTTTAAATTATATGTATAAGTGGCCTTGTGCAAGCTGTATCATGCTCTATTCTTTTTGCTCGTTATTATCTACATAGAGTATAATGAGCCGTGAGCGTATATACTTACTAACAAAGGTGGTCATGCTGATACTTGTATCTGTATCAAGTTAACCTTTTTCCTTTTTATTTTATGGGCTTGTTTATGAATTTATTTATTTTTTTACCCTCTAGACATTTATATACAGTGTCTAGATATATTTATATTCCAATGTTTTCACATTTAATAAATATTTTCTCTGATTGACATTGGTACATACATTGATTCCCAACACTAGTGCATGCCTTTGTTGTGTGTTTCCCAGTGGTATGACCATGACACCCCGGAGTCGCAGCCTTTCCCCCTCAAGTACCAAGACAACCTCCAGGGCTTTGATCGCCTCATGCTTCTCAGGTGCCTCCGGGTGGACCGTATCTACCGCTGCATCACAGAATACGTCACCAAATGCATGAGTGAGAAATATGTTACCCCACCCATCATCAGCTATGAGCACATCTTTGAGCAGAGTACCCCGATGTCACCCATCGTGTTTATTCTCAGCCCAGGTTCGGATCCGGCCAGCGACTTGGTGAAACTGGCTGAGAGGATCGAATTTGGAAGTAACAAGATAAAGTTCTTGTCCATGGGTCAGGGCCAGGAAAAGGTAATATGTGCCAATTTTGGCTGTTTAATTAATATTTAAAAATAAAATAAAGGGTTTATATATGTTGTTCTAAAAAAACTGAATTTTATTATAATATTTTGTTATTTAGCTTACACAAAATAAAATGAAAACAAATAAAGTTGTTTTAGACTGTATCATTAGAAAAATTGTGTTTTGTTGCTTAAAAAACTTGCATTATGAAATTTTGTGACTTGATATTTGCATGGCAAACAAATAAAGAAATATTCCATTTTGCTTACAAACTTTCAAATTTTCTTACACATCACTTTTAAGCTACATCTCAAGCCGATATTTTCATTTGTTATTTTAATGTATAACTATGATGATGATAACATTAATATTGGGGGTGAGCATGAAACTAATGTACATTTCTATAGCAGATACAAGAGGACTGCCCTCAAATCTATTATTTAACTGCCAGGTTGCGCTGCAACTCCTGGAGACGGCGATTGCCCGTGGCCAGTGGCTGATGCTGCAGAACTGCCACCTGTTGGTCAAGTGGCTGCGGGAGCTCGAGAAGCAGTTGGAGAAGCTGACGAAGCCCCACCCCGACTTCCGTCTCTGGCTGACCACTGAGCCCATCCAGAGCTTCCCCATCAGCATCCTGCAGAGATCTCTCAAGGTGGGGTGGTGTATCTGTGATTTCAATTGTTTGTCTAAATATTAGTGGAATTTATTTGAGAACAATACTATTTTGGAAAGTTTCAGCAACTCAGTAGTTTATGTCTAAAATTGGTTTATATTTGCTTGAGATGTTTGATTAGAAGTACATGTGATAACAGTCGATAATTACATATAAGCAATTTTCTGATTTATATGAGTAGTTTTATTGACAATTAATTTTTAGTTTAATAAATCATACCTTGAAAGCCAGAAGGTTTTATCAGCATATGTGCAAAGAAGGCTGATAGCCCCTTTTGGCTTTCAAGGGACAAAATGCATGTGCATTCTATAAGAGTTTTTTTTATAAACTTCTATTTTGTTATGTATATAATAATAATTTTATGCAACCTGTCTCCTGTTTACCACCAGGTGGTGACGGAGCCTCCAAACGGCCTGAAGCTGAACCTGCGGAACACTTACCACAAGATCTCGACGACAGCCCTGGTTGAGTGCCCACACCAGGCATTCCCCTCCCTCGTATTTGTCCTCGCATTCTTCCATGCGGTCGTTCAGGAGCGCAGAAAGTACGGCAAGATCGGCTGGAACATTTCCTATGACTTTAACGAGTCTGACTTCTCCGTGTGCATGGAGATTCTCAGGACGTACCTGCAGAAGTCGTTTGATCTGGGGGAGGTGAAGATACCATGGAACAGCTTGAAGTACCTCATTGGAGAGGTGAGGGCTTTCTGTCAACATAGTGAAGGCTGTCTCATGATTTCTGCATTTTATAACATTTTTAGCTCCACTGACCAAAGGCCAGCAAGCGTATGCCGTGGTGGTTTGTCCATCTTGCCTGTGTTCATACCTATGTAAATTTTCTTTTTTTTAAACAATCTCCTCTGAAACTACTGTACTATCATGAAACTTCACAGAAATGTTCCTTGGGTATTCCTCCCCAAAAGTTGTTCTCTGCAGATAAGAGGCAGAGCACTAGACATTTCATTGTGTTTTTTCACTATACAGTTTCTCTTTAAATCTTGATCATGAACTATGCGGTCAAATGATTATGTTGAAGTCATCCAAAAATATGTTTCTGAAATCACATCAATTTCATATATCATATGTAATACATTTACTAAACAAATCCTCCAAAACCTGATCTTGCTCCCTGCAGGTGATGTACGGAGGTCGTGCCATTGACAACTTTGACCGCAGAGTGTTGAACACATACATGAACGAGTACATGGGCGACTTTATCTTCGACACGTTCCAGCCCTTCCATTTCTACCACAATGAGGAAGTCGACTACAAGATTCCAGAGGACGGCCCAAGGGACAACTACACAGGTACTTCTTGGTGCAGGTGTACTTGAATATTTAGAAAACGTCCCCTTTTCACATGTTTGCGTATTTTGTTTGTACTGGTGAATTTATTCATATTTTAGTTAAGCTTTAAGACTGGTTTCAAAGAAGAAAGTCACATGATCATATTGGTTGGTTAAAAACTATTATTGTAAACATATGAAGCAAAACATTTTTAAAACATTGGGGCGGGGGGGATTCATGATAATGCTACTTTTAGGAAAATCATGGTTATTTATTATAAACACTACTTACCACTATTAATTGGCAATGTGGTAACATCTGGTAGCGGTGTTATACAACATGAGATGACTTACCTTGCGTAATTTCAGACTTTATTGAGACGCTGCCCCTAGCAAACACGCCGGAGGTGTTCGGTCTTCATCCGAACGCTGAGATCGGCTACTACACGCAGGCCGCAAGAGACATGTGGCTCCACCTGGTGGAACTGCAACCACAGACTGGTATGCTTGAATTGTTGTTTGTGTGTAGCTATGGTTACATTTCGTAATAAAATACCCAACAATTTGATATTATTTGTTGTTCTCGATGTAAATAGACACAAGATAAGTCAATTGTGAGTGGGGCAGTATCATATTAAAACATTTATAAGATTTTTTCCTTAGACTTCCCGGGGACAATACATAAAAACATTTATAAGATTGTGGAGTTTGTCTTTTGATACAGTAGCATCAATTTCTCTTAAATCGACTGGTAATTATAATTTCAATATTAATTGTAGAATTTATCAACATAAACATCATTTTTCAGGGATATTTTTTATAGAATGACAAACAGTGCAATTTTGGTAGCAGATTCAAAATTCTTACAATGATCGGGGAAAAATAGGAAGAAATTTGAAACAGCATATACTATTGTATACATTATGTGGATTTATTGTTTAAAAATTACTGACTTACAGGTGAGAGTTCTGCTGGCATCAGCCGTGATGACTTTATCGACAAGATCGCCAGCGACGTCCTTGGCAAGATTCCCCAGGAGTTTGAGCTGGACAAGATCCGTAAGAGGTTCGGTCTCGACATCACGCCAACCACGGTCGTGCTGCTACAGGAGCTGGAGAGGTGGAACAACCTCGTGAATAGGATGAAGAAGTCTCTTGTCACACTCAAGAGGGTACTATGGCTGACATTTAGGGGCTCGTTGTCTCGTAATTGTGTCATCTGGTTTCTTATCTTTGGATTGTGCATGAAGGGTCTGTTTAATGATCTTGATGATGTTTGTGCGTTTGTTAATGATATTTGGTAACTCATATGTACTTTAGTGTGTAGAATATGCATTAGAGGTTGTCCTCCTCTTTAATAAAATTTGTAAAAAATGTTTTAAAAAGGCATACAAGTATTTTTGTTAATTATATTTAGCATTTTGAATAATATTTTTATATAAAATAAATCATTCTGAGTTTGCTTTGTCTGCCATTTTAACAGAAAACTATCTAAAAGAAAAAAACAAAGTCATAATGTTATTTCACAAATCAGAACACTGATTGTAGGTATTTCAAAAATCAGAACACTGATTGTAGGTATTTCACAAATCAGAACACTGATTGTAGGTATTTCACAAATCAGAACACTGATTGTAGGTATTTCACAAATCAGAACACTGATTGTAGGTATTTCACAAATCAGAACACTGATTGTAGGTATTTCACAAATCAGAACACTGATTGTAGGTATTTCACAAATCAGAACACTGATTGTAGGTATTTCACAAATCAGAACACTGATTGTAGGTATTTCAACTATTACTATCTCACATTGGACCGACTCGTTGCAGGCGTTGGCTGGTGAAGTGGGAATGTCCAGTGAACTGGATGACGTTGCCAGGTCCCTGTTCAACGGTCAGATCCCGTCCATCTGGCGAAGGCTAGCACCTGAGACCCTCAAGTCCCTCGGCAACTGGATCATACACTTTGAGCACAGATACAAGCAGTACAGTGGATGGGTATGTACTGTACATGTAGCTCAAGTAAAACAAATATTCCACTCGCCTTTGCAGTCAGAAAGTTTTATTCGTGTAATTACTTGGGAGCATCTTCACGAAGTTACGCAGAGAGGTGACTGATTCCCTTCAAGAAATTATGGGGCGTAATTCTGAGTGCACTTGCTCAGATGGTTTATGTTGAGTGACAAAAAGTAATTTCATGGCTCTAGTTTACCAAATACACCCAGTCAACATGGAGTCAACTGCCATCTCACTTTAGCATCCAAACTCTGGAAACCACAAAATTTGTTTGTTTCACTTGAATCTTACTGTAGCTGGAAGCAGTGGATAAGAAAATATTGTTATTTAATTAGAAATTTGTTTGAATGTGAATTTAATGTTCATTATTTTACTTCACTCTTGAAACACATTTAGTTTTCTTTTATAAATATATTTTATTCCATTACCTTTGTTCAGCTGGAACTTCAAATGGTAAATTAAAGAAAATTTGTGAAATCCCCTCATTGTACTGTGAAAACTGTTCTTCATTATTGTACTGGTAATTTAAATGTAAAGAACCTGTGTTAGCCCCATTGTTGTTCTTCGAACTAGAGAACATGCTTATGTATATTTAAATCAGACATGTCACAATTATCATAGAGTTTACAACCTTTAAGTTTAAGCTCTGTTAATGTCATGTGCCAGTAGTAAATGGCATGTTGTTATATCATCTCCAAAACAGATGTACGACTCGTTGTGCATTTTGTCACTGAAAGTTGAAAAGATTCTGCCATATGTATACCTTTTGTTTATCTGTGTTTAAATATGTACCATAAGAATCCATATCCATATCTGTCCATATCTTAAACAATGTTTGCCGGGCCGGGCTAGCTCAGTTAAAAGAGCATTAGACTGTCAGTCCGGGGATCGTGAGTTCGAACCCCAACCTGGCCACGTAGCTTGTGTGGGGATTGGTCATGAAATCATTTATACGGCCATTCTCCCCCTACCTCTGATTCAAGTAGGGCAGTTGTCAGTTACTGGCATAGGTATGTGCACTTAGTACTAGTAACCCGCTTAGATCGGCTAAGCTTGCCCAGGAAAAGTGTGAGTAGGTTAACTGACTGCCGTGATATGACTGAAATACTGTTTAAAACAGTGAAAAACCCAGACAACCAACAACATGAACAATGTTTACCCTAAGGAAATATAGATCAACATTATATATCCACCATGCTGCGTAATCACCAGCATTGTGCCCAATGTGATCAAAATCTGTTTGCCCCTTTATGCCCATATATACATCGTAAATAACTAAATTCATCGTGTTACAATACGTATCATTTTATTAAACTTAAACTTTTTATTAAATAATTTGTTTTATGCAAGAACATTGAACAAACATTCTGATGCTTATCATGCTTGGTTGTGTGTGCTTTGTTGTTCCATCTAAACATGTTTAACACTGCTGCTTTGTTGTTCCATCTAAACCTATAGCTTCCTCATGTTTAACACTGCTGCTTTGTTGTTCCATCTAAACCTATAGCTTCCTCATGTTTAACACTGCTGCTTTGTTGTTCCATCTAAACCTATAGCTTCCTCATGTTTAACACTGCTGCTTTGTTGTTCCATCTAAACCTATAGCTTCCTCATGTTTAACACTGCTGCTTTGTTGTTCCATCTAAACCTATAGCTTCCTCATGTTTAACACTGCTGCTTTGTTGTGTCTAGGTATGAACTTGGTCACTGAAGGGGAGAGTTTGTGCAGCGGCCCGGTTAGCTCAGTTGGGAGAGCGCAAACCTGTAAGCGAGAGGTCTCGGGTTCGAGTCCCAGACTGGCTGCACAATTTTCTCACCCTGTGA
The DNA here is from genome assembly GCA_027627225.1 of Congeria kusceri. Taxonomy (NCBI): domain Eukaryota; kingdom Metazoa; phylum Mollusca; class Bivalvia; order Myida; family Dreissenidae; genus Congeria; species Congeria kusceri. The sequence continues at coordinate 10,405,642 of CM051027.1, forward strand.
CACTTGTATCTCTCTTTTGTCGGTCCTCCTAAACCCTTGACTGCATAATGTTTTACTTGGTGCTGCTTGGTTCACTTGTTTGTCAGTCCTTCTAAACCCATAACTACCTTCCCTCCAGGTGAACGAAGGAGAGCCGGCAGTGATGTGGCTGTCGGGTCTGCACATCCCAGAGTCCTACCTGACAGCTCTCGTGCAGGCCACGTGCAGAAAGAACGGCTGGCCCCTGGATAAGTCCACCCTGTACACCGCAGTCACCAAGTGGGTCAGCCCAGATGAGGTCACAGAGAAGGCACATCAAGGTAGAGCAAGTTTCTTTTAATGTTCCGAGTGCGCTCTTGTAATCCAACTTTGCTGTTTTTGATAACCTTTTGTCAAATATGACCCATTTGTCGTTTATTTTTTATAAATATTTGTTATATTTATCAACCGTTTTTTTTTTTTTATATAATAGTTGTATGTTTTTGAGTGAGTGTTTTTAAATATGTTTTAAATAATGTTTTTCAAGTATATTATTTTTATTATAATATATTTTTGCTCTTGTTTTCTTGTTTGTCCATGTATTTGCTAACTAAAGTCCATTTTTAAGTGTTTAACTTTCTAATTTATTGTTTTGTATTCAGTTGAACTAACATTCACTTCGTTGTTGTTGCTTTATTTTTTCAATGCTTTTGTTAACTTTTTATGTTACCCAATTCTTTAACATAAAGTGTGATGCATCAGTTTATTAACATTGTATCAAATTTAGTCATTATTATATTTGAAGTTGTTGTCAATGCCATCTTCTACAAGGTTAAGTTAACATTTATAAGGTTTCCATTTTTATTTTGTATTTGTATTGTTTTGATTATATTTGGTTAAATAGCAAAGTTTACTCTTCAGTAAATATTTGTACATGTGATTTGCAGACTTACCAGTCAAGAGATGGATTAAATTACCTTCACAATTCATTCCATTCCTGTGTGTGTTATTGTAAATAAATCACAAACTTTGATTATTATAAGGTGGTCCACCCCACCCCACTATCTGACTAATGGCTAGGCAAAAAAGAGAGATTATGATTTCATTTATTTAACTGACCTTTTATGTGCAACTCACCTTCGTATTTTGCCACCTGTATGTGAAAATATTGAAATGGAATAAAAAAGACCATATTTCAACAAAACCTCATGCAAATTAGAATTTAATGTGTGACATACCAACTTCTATTCTCTTTGTTGCTCTTCCAACCATTCCTGTCATATAAGTCACAGTTTCCGGCAATCACAGCCTATATCAGTATCACTGCATTTTATTATCGTTCACTTGTCAACGGTGCCATTGATTTTAGGGTACGAAGCCGGTAGCTTGGCGGGTATGAAAGGTACAGTACCATAGCACCGTGCCAACACATTCCTTGACACTGTAGTGTCGCATATGTATTGCAGCGTTATTATACTCAGCATTTAGCTTTATTTGTACAGCTGAGCATCATTCTCTCGAAGTCGCGGGGCATTCTAAATGACTTCTACATATCCAAATACAAACTTTATTGTAAAAAAATATTCAGTCCAATTGATTGATAAATTGTTCTATACAACTGCAACGGTGTATGCATATACTGCATTGTAAATGAATGGTCATTTACTCAAATGAATGACGCACTTAATCACTAAAACCCATGAAAGGAAGTGGTAAGATGTTTGCAATATGTGATCAGCTTGGATCGTGGTCGCTTACGTCTTGCTACGGGCATTGACACGCTTACGTCTTGCCACGGGCATTGACACGCTTACGTCTTGCCATGGGCATTGACACTTCGAGACAAACACAGAGAAATAAGTGTGAAAACACTATTTGGGATAGGAAACCACTTCAACTTAACCGACATTCCAAATTAAAGACTCAAGACAATAATATTTTATATGTGTCGTGGGAAAACCGGGCTTAATGTATGTGAGTAAAGTAACGTCCCAAATTAGCCTGTGCAGTCCGCACAGGCTAATCCGAGACTACGCTTTCCGCTTTTATGGTATTTTCTGTTTCAAGGATGTCTCTTCTAAACATAAATCCACTGTAGGTGGAAAGTGTCATCCCGGATTGTGCCGACTGCACAGGCTAATCCAGGACGGCACTTTACACACCAGCATTAAGCCTGGTTTTCCCAAGACACGCCTCATTTATTTTATATAAAATAATTAGGATGAAAGTCTGTAATTAGTTTCCATTCCGACTTATCCGAAACTTTGACTTCAGCGAGTTTGAGGTAACGAAGTTCAGCTGTCAAAATCGATAAATATGTAACTAGATTTTAGATTAGTATATTTTCTACATATTATGTATCTTACTATAACAGCTTAAATCATCATGATTATTATGTAAACCTTTGAAACATTGAAAAGGATAGTGTTAATAATGTTTATTATAGTCCTAATATATAATGGAATTTTGTTAGTATAAAATTGTACCAGATAACTATATAAGCCAGAATTTACTATCATGTATGCTTCTATCCATACATAACCAGAAAATATGTACATTGCAGTTTTAAACCAATTCCGTATATGTAATCGACAACTGTTGTATACATTAGTGGTGCTTTTAAAAATTAATGTTAGATGTTTCCCAAAACCGTCCCTGCTTTTCTGGTGAAGTTTACACTGTAAATGGATTTCTGTCTTGTAAAGTGATGTGTTTGGGTGTTAGAGTGTCACTGACATGTTAAAGGTTGCACTCGGTCTGGTTCCACTATGTTGAGACTATGAACTGTACTGGTTCAGTGAATGTCGTACCTGGAAAATAGCAGAAACTAAACAACAATGTGTCTAGGGAATAGACTGATAATGCGTTAAGAAATAAATTGATATATTCAATGTAAAAATGTGTTTAATATAATGTGTTGTACAATAATGTCATTTCTCAGTATCACCATTTATTATTCCCAGTATATTCATAGTGTTGACTTTACACTGTCAGTTGTTGACATGATTTTCTATTCAAAATCTATTAATTACTAGTAATCAAGTATGCATCAAAACAATTTTAAATATGCTTAACAAACTGTATACAGAGTTATTTTCATTTACCAGTACAATTTGTTGTGTTTAGATAAAACAAGATTTAAAGCATTGATTGAATAATCAAGATTATTGTGCTAATACCATTTCATTGAAATTTCAGTTGATAACCATATTAATTAACAATAAGACCCTTTATAGTTTTGTTGAGTATATTACAGCTGAACACAGTCATGTTTGTTTGATTGTTGTATGTTGTCTTATAGTATTGCACACCCAGTAAATTATATTATGGGTAATTTAAGCAGGTTAAACTTACACCCATTGACTTACGTGGTCTTAAACTCTTTGTATGCTTTCATTTTACATGGTGTTGAAAAGTGAGTCAATAGCCAGCCAACCTTGTTGTTTGTGTTTAGTGGTGTCCATTTATATGAACAAATGTATATATCTGCAAGATGTTGAAAGAAGGGAGCATAACAATGAGTAGTTCGATTTGTGTAAAAAAGGCATTGCAGAAAATCAATTTCATTTAACAAATGTCCTTTTTGTTAAAAAATTTTGCACTCTATTTCCCTTGATTTTGGTTTCTTTCCTTTTCTAGCCTGTCTGTGCTGTCAGTGTTTTGATTGTCTCTATGTTGCCAGGCTTCTTTGTTCACGGGCTCTACCTGATATGTTGTTATCTATGTTGCCAGGTTGCTTTGTTCACGGGCTCTACCTGATATGTTGTTATCTATGTTGCCAGGTTGCTTTGTTCACGGGCTCTACCTATTATGTTGTTCTCTATGTTGCCAGGTTGCTTTGTTCACGAGCTCTACCTGTTATGTTGTTCTCTATGTTGCCAGGTTGCTTTGTTCACGGGCTCTACCTGATATGTTGTTCTCTATATTGCCAGGCTGCTTTGTTCACGAGCTCTACCTGATATGTTGTTCTCTATGTTGCCAGGTTGCTTCGTTCACGGGCTCTACCTGATATGTTGTTATCTATGTTGCCAGGTTGCTTCGTTCACGAGCTCTACCTGATATGTTGTTCTCTATGTTGCCAGGTTGCTTCGTTCACGGGCTCTAGCTGATATGTTGTTCTCTATGTTGCCAGGTTGCTTCGTTCACGGGCTGTACCTGATATGTTGTTATATATGTTGCCAGGTTTGCTTCATTTACAGGCTCTACCTGATATGTTGTTCTCTATGTTGCCAGGTTGCTTTGTTCACGGGCTCTACCTGATATGTTGTTCTCTATGTTACCAGATTACTTTGTTCACAGGCTGTACCTGATATGTTGTTATCTATGTTGCCAGGTTGCTTTGTTCAGGGGCTCTACCTGATATGTTGTTATCTATGTTGCCAGGTTGCTTCGTTCACGAGCTCTACCTGATATGTTGTTCTCTATGTAGCCAGGTTTCTTCATTCACGGGCTGTACCTGATATGTTGTTATCTATGTTGCCAGGTTGCTTTGTTCACAGGCTCTACCTGATATGTTGTTCTCTCTATTGCCAGGTTGCTTTGTTCACGAGCTCTACCTGATATGTTGTTCTCTATGTTGCCAGGTTGCTTCGTTCACGGGCTCTACCTGATATGTTGTTATCTATGTTGCCAGGTTGCTTCGTTCACGAGCTCTACCTGATATGTTGTTATCTATGTTGCCAGGTTGCTTCGTTCATGGGCTGTACCTGATATGTTGTTATCTATGTTGCCAGTTTTGCTTCATTCACGGGCTCTACCTGATATGTTGTTCTCTATGTTGCCAGGTTGCTTTGTTCACGGGCTCTACCTGATATGTTGTTCTCTATGTTACCAGATTGCTTTGTTCACAGGCTCTACCTGATATGTTGTTATCTATGTTGCCAGGTTGCTTTGTTCACGGGCTCTATCAGATGTTGTTCTCTATGTTGCCAGGTTGCTTTGTTCACGAGCTCTACCTAATATGTTGTTCTCTATGTTGCCAGGTTGCTTCGTTTAGGGGCTCTACCTGATATGTTGTTCTCTATGTTACCTGATATGTTGTTCTCTATGTTGTCAGGTTGCTTTGTTCAGGGGCTCTACCTGATATGTTGTTATCTATGTTGCCAGGTTGCTTCGTTCACGGGCTCTACCTGATATGTTGTTATCCATGTTGTCAGGTTGCTTTGTTCACTGGCTCTACTTGATATGTTGTTCTCTATGTTACCAGGTTGCTTTGTTCACGGGCTCTACCTAGAGGGTGCAGGCTGGGACTGGGAGAACATGTGTCTCATCATGCAGAAGCCCAAGCAGCTGATCCAGGAGCTGCCCATTCTGAAGATCATCCCCATAGAGGCCCACAAGCTCAAGTTGCAGGTATGCTGGTTTTCTTCTTCGTGTCTTTGTGTGTTTATAGTTCTGTTTGTATCAATAAGTTCATAATCTTGAAATTTTGGTAATTGTACTTCCAATTTAGATTTGATTTTTCACTGCCAAATGGTTAAATAATTGACAAAAATTAATAAAAAAATTATGAGGGAAATTGAAAAATACTTTGAAATAGTTTAATTGCTTTTTGTTAAAATAAGATTACAGCTATAATTTAAAAAAAGGTGTATTTACTAGATTTTCTTTGTACTATATTGCCTGTGACTGTTTCAGAATACATTCCGTACTCCAGTGTATGTGACGTCACAGCGTCGTAACGCCATGGGGGTGGGTCTTGTGTTTGAGGCCGACCTGGCCACCTCGGAGCACATCAGCCACTGGGTCCTCCAGGGTGTCTGCCTTACACTCAATACAGACTAGACACAGAGAGAGAGAGGCAACTGGGACTTGTGAAGTGAACATTGTTATAAAATAATATGTACTTTTAAAATGAATAACATGCTATTGAAATAAATGGATCAAGCATTTGACATAAAAGTGATGAAAATAATCTGGGACTTTTGCAGTCAAGAAGATTGTTGTTGAAATTGTTAATGTACTTTTGAAGATCATCTTATTGAAGTTATATGCACTTTTGAAGTAAAAAATATGTTATTTTAAAGAATGAAGAAAATGCTATTAAAAATCATATAAAATTTGGATTAGTAGAAAATTGTACTTGAAACAATATGTACTTTTGAAGTGAAAATCATGCAAATAATATGTTAATGTACTTTTAAAGTGAAAAACATGCAAATAATATGTTAATGTACTTTTGAAGTGAAGAAATTTGTTATGAAAATGATATGTACTTATGGAAGTGTAGAACAAGCTGTTGAAATGATATGTACTTAAAAAGTGAAAACCAATGTTATTAGAATAAAGTGTACTTTTGAAGTGAAGAAAAGGCTGTTGAAATAATAAGTACTTTTAAATAGAACATTGTGTTGAAATAAAATGTAATTTTGAAGTGAAGTACACTCGAACATGAGAACTGTGATATCCTTGTAACAAACATTCTATGAGACAAAAATAAGTTCATTTATACATGTATTCATCTTAATATTAATTAATATATTATTTCTTTACATGTGTTAACGATATTTTAATGAGTATTAAAGCATTCCGTCCAGGTATTTTGCATGTATATAATTATTTTTATGTGCATTTATCACCTTTTCACATGAAGTATAAATGTATACTATCTTTTATTTATATTTTACAATCAGTATTGTTTACTTGTTGCTTAATTTTTACTTTGCTGAGACTGTTTAATAAAGAATAAAATAAGTATGTCAAGAAAAGAAATACAAGTCAACTATGCCATATCTATTACAAAGGTATTTACAGTTAAAGTTCAAATCATCTGAAATAAAGAAATTGACATCTACTGTGTTGATTGTTTGTGTTACGTTTCGATGTTTGTTTTTCAGAAGTTTCATTAGGCGTAAAAAAATTATGTTTGTTTCAGGTTACCCGACCTACCCTAAAAAATGCCCCGACCCTAGAACATTTTATTGAGTTTGTCAGATATTTTTTGTTTCATTTACTTTTTTCCGATAATTAAATGTTTTTGGGATAAATAAGTGTTTTGTTTTGATAGCATCTACTTATAAACATGTTTAATGATATTACCAATATGTTTTGAATATTTATTCAGTTTTAGGATCTTCATGTTGATCATTTACCAAATACAAAAATAAAATAAATAAATCCCTACCTACCAATCCTATTTTTTTTTTTTTTTTTTTTTTTTTGGGGGGGGGGGGGGGAGCATGTAACCTGAAACATACGCCTTATACAAGTAAAATATCTGCACTCTACTTCTGTATCACTACTTTTACAAACCAGTATCCGATTGGTTTCATGTTTCCATCTTGACAATGGCACATTTATGCGGACCATTTATATTATCCAAGAAAGTGTATTGCAACGTCGCTTCCCGCTCCCGGCACATGTGAGTTTGGTTGGTGGTCACCATACCGGACAGATGGGGTTTCCTCCCGGTTCTCCGGTTTCCCCTCACAGCACAAGGCCACTCCAAAATTAAAATCTTAAAAAATAAATAGATGGAAAATGCAGCTATGATTCAAAATTCGTCCCAATTGTCGTGAGTCTCTAGTAAATTAATTAGGCAGGGGTGCTGGGACACACCCCGGGTCCTCAAATAATGCAGCCTCAGGCGCGGAAGGACCTCATGAAGTTCGAAATACACACTTTGCTACGTGACCATCATACAGTAATGTTTCCGCGATGCGACCACAACTTTCGTCAATACGATCGTATACCGAACTCTATTTTACTGATAACAATATTTGACCTAGAGTGTGCACATATCCCGGTTTAAAATTCTAAGCGGGAAAAAGCCAAGGCGCTGTCAGTTACTAACAATGTAACTTTTAATCTACGCTAACAATTTCAAATTTGATAATAACTAATCCTAGAAGCATTCCGTGTTTAAGAGCAATTTTTGCACATTGTATGTCTAGTAAACGTTAAATCGTATACAATAAATCGTATTTTAAAGCAATTCTCTTATATTCTGAACTAGGTTTGAGCTTTCCATATCAATGTTCACTAGATCTACTACAATACAATTACAATGTGCGTAACCCGTGTATGAAATACACGTACTAATATGAAGCTTATTAACAATGCTTTGTAAAATTTGTAATTTATGGGGGGGGGGGGGGGTTATATCAAGTTCATTAACTGCATTAAACACTGACTCTTTTCTTCTGAGTGCAATAAATAACTGTCAAGATACCGCAACGGTGACTTACGTTAGCGTCACATCAGCCTTGAAATTTATGACAGAAAATGACAACGCATCCATGTAAACTAATTCATAAAGCGAGTAAAGTTGTCATAATGCATGTAATTTCACTTGAAACACATTTTGGTGTTATAGACGTAGATTTGGTATTAGCACATTAATAGAATGCGTGTTTTATTGAAAACAACAAACGGACCGTTTTACAAACAGACTCGCGTGTACGTTGTTCATAATTAAAAGCAATGTTGTTTTATTTAATAAACAATATATTAATAAAATATCGAAATTGTTGGACAAACTACAACCCTGCTAGACGACAGTATGCATTTGAGGGAAAAAAAAATACTGTGTCCATACTAAACTGGTGTGGTTTAATTAGTAATTACTGTTTGGTGTTAATGAATTACTACCAAACAGCCTGAAGTGTGCAGTGTCATATCGAGGTTCGTTCGCGTGCATGTGTTGGTGACACAATTCCGCATCAAACTTGGTATTTCGGAGAGTAATATTATAAAGCACTGGTGGGTTGCAGTTTACATGGCAGTCACAGTTGGAATGTTAAACAATGTCGTCTGCTTCCAACTGATAGTGAGATGCATGCACCAAATTAGGCAAGCTGCATACGTTCTGTGATTTCGTGTCTTACCACTTGAAGAAATCAACGTGTAGCTTTCTGTGATTTTGAGTCTTACGACTTGAAGAAATCAACGTGTAGCTTTCTGGAATTTCGAGTCTTACCACTTGAAGAAATCAACGTGTAGCTTTCTGTGATTTCGAGTCTTAACACTTGAAGAAATCAACGTGTAGAGCTTTCGGTGATTTCGAGTCTTAACACTTGAAGAAATCAATGTGTAGCTTTCTGTGATTTCGAGTCTTACCACTTTAAGAAATCAACGTGTAGCTTTCTGTGATTTCGAGTCTTACCACTTGCAGAAATCAACGTGTAGCTTTCTGGAATTTCGAGTCTTACCACTTGAAGAAATCAACGTGTAGCTTTCGGTGATTTCGAGACTTAACACTTGAAGAAATCAACGTGTAGAGCTTTCTGTGATTTCGAGTCTTAACACTTGAAGAAATCAATATGTAGCTTTCTGTGATTTCGAGTCTTACCGCTTGAAGAAATCAACTTGTAGCTTTCTGTGATTTCGAGTCTTAACACTTGAAGAAATTAACGTGTAGAGCTTTCTCTGATTTCGAGTCTTAACACTTGAAGAAATCAACGTGTAGAGCTTTCAGTGATTTCGAGTCTTAACACTTTAAGAAATCAAGGTGCTTTCTGTGATTTCGAGTCTTACCACTTTAATAATCAACGTGTAGCTTTACATACTTTTAGTTACTAGCATTATGGATTCTATGTGACGGTATTTCTGGTTATGAAATGCATTTTTGTTTCAGACGTCAAAATAAGTAGATCTGCCGGCAGCTAATGTTTCAAGTTAATGTTCAGTTTATGCACGATAATCGTTTTATGTGCCGACACTCGATGGAATTTAAACAAATGGCGTTACAAACATTATTTATCACTATTCTAATCGCATGGTGTGTTACCAGCGAGACGCATAATGGACTAATAAATCAAGACGACGTCATAAGTGACGTCATTGCCACATTGTGCATGCGTCAAGATACGGACAGACTGGTGTACCGCCACAGGAATGACACTCACATATTCATCGGCTTTGATGTAATACCCGACAATGTGATATTCACCATGGAGTGGCAAATGTATGGTAATGATGGCGGTATGTTAAATAATAATAATGTACACGTGTAGTTCTTTTTTTATTTAATACAATTAACCCGACAATGTGATATTCACCATGGAGTGGCAAATGTATGGTAATGATGGCGGTATGTTAAATAATAATAATGTACACGTGATGGTCTATTTTTATTTAATACAATTAACTTGTCGTTGATCTAAGGCCTTTTTGTTCTTGCCAGGGATTCGTCCCCTTATGATGGTGAGCAATTTGTTTCAAGTTATAGCAGAATCCCTCTTTGTTAGTAGAATACATGTCCCGAACACAAACATTGTTTATTTTATTTTACATTTAACCTCTATGTGTGACCGTGACCTATAAACTAAAGGCCTGGATCTTGCATGCGACATACCATCTCATGATGATGATCATTTCTGCCAACTTAGTTGAAAATCCTTTATGCCTGAAAATATTATGCCTCTGATAAATATTTGACCTTTGACCTTAAACTGTGACATATAAAAATCCTCACAGGCATTCAGAAATTATGGAGAGGAAATGAAATACAAATATTTGACCTTTGACATTGAATTGTGACCTTGACCTTTGACAGGCACGCATGGGCCATGTACGTGACACATCGACTGGGGGAATAATAAGCTGAGGTTATATTAAAATCGTTCAAGGCATTAAGAAGTGATGGAACGAAAACGAATTGCAAATATTTGACATTGAATTGTGACCGTGACCTGTGACAGACCAGCATATGGGTTATGTACGCGACTTATCGTTTGAACATGGAAATATAAAAATCCGAAGTTATATTAAAATCCATCCAGGCATTTAGACGTTATAGACCAGAAACGAAATATAGACGTACGGACGGACGAACGGACCATCACGCGGGATTCCTATATAGCCGCAACTTTTTCAAAAAGTGTCCATTTTTGTTTTGTTTAACGCAGAGCTGCTGCGGGACCTGAACGTGAACTCTGGAGGTTTCGACATCACCCTGTCACATCCGGTACGCCAGTCCCTCTCAGTGGACAAGATCCTCGGGCACGCAAACCATCGTGAGTAACGTCAGCTGCTTCGTTACGAGTTCGCTCACTTTTTCAAAAGCAACAAAAACAAGAACGAAATAACGTGCACGCATGTTATATGAAACCAGTCTATCGCAAATATGACATAAGTTCGACATAGTGCCCGTCTTTCAAATCTCATCAATCGCTTTTATTATACGCGCTTTTATATTTGTGTTAAATACAAAAATAAGGAAAAAGCATTCGTAGCCACACGTATATATGTTGAAGGAAACGAGCTAATGACACAAATCGAGGTATTAAATATTGTCAAATACAATTTATTGACCACTTTTCATTCCTAGGTCTAGTTACAACAGTGAAATAAATCGTATAAATCGTCCCTTTAAAGCCAAAACGGGGTTATCATCATATTCATCATATGTGCAAAGAAGGCTTTCAGTAGACGGTATAAACTGTACGCTCGTGTTCACAGGTCAGCAGCAGCTGTTCGCGAACTTTCTGGCCAAGTGCCGGGTACCTTTCTTCACCCAGACGTGCCTCATTGAGGCCTTCGCTACCATGGCAACGGGCCTGAAGAGCGTGAAGCTACACAAGTCATGCGTGCCCAGAAACCACCTGCTTCCCTTCTCGTACTGAAGACAGCAAGAACATCTTAAATTTTTATCATATCTGTTGCATATGACATATCTTTTAATATTTATATTTTTCATAGTCTTGTGATTTGCCAACCGCTGGACTACTACAGACAGATAACTAAATACATTTGTATTTATTTTTACTTATAAAATCTATACCCGCATGGCAACATGTGTTAAAACATACTGTCACCAAATTAAAACGTATTTGTATGAATCCAGATATCTATGTTAAGTTAACATCATAATAATTATGTTATATAAGAATGAGAGACTTGTCTTGCGATTGTGGACCTAAGTAGACCGAAGTTACCGACTGTAATAAGTATGTTCCATTAGTGGACACTATTTTGCATGTCGATAACAGCTTAGGCTAAAAAAAAAGATTTGTTTCTCAGGCAGCGCCTCAACGTTTTTTTATGGCCCGCCACGAATTTGATTTAATGCCGAAAACAATTTATTAACTATTTTTTTACGATCGCGCCCGGGTTTTAAAGGAGCAGTCCATAAATATGTTAATACAAATACAACTTTGCAGACAGTGTTTCTAATGGGCATGTTACCGAACAAAATACAAAAACTACGCATTGAACTCTGTGAATTATTAACATTTTGGTAACTTGCTACGGTCTATTTTCTGTATGCAATAACTGGTGATGACTCTGGAGTAAATAATCATGTACATTATATAGTATATTCCGTTCGCACCAAGTGCTTTTGAACTATGCCTTTCGAAAATAAGAAACGGATTTCGGACGAATAAACACCATAAACGTTCATAATAACTATTACTAAAATTACGATGTATACATATATGACAGCGGCTTAAAATTAAACGAATCCGCATTTTAACATGGCTAAAGAAGAGTAACCCGGTGGAGATTTAGGTATTTCCAGTAAATTTTTTCCTGTCTGATTTACCGGTAATTATATAAGTCGGATATACAGAAATTGTGAAATACTGTGTACATTTTGCAAAAAAAGTCATATTCGATTGGAAACCTTTATCAATATCGTCTATTTGTTGATTTAAACTTTTGTTTCGTAGATGCTTTTGCTTGTAATAGCATTCAATATTTTTTTAAGAAAATCTGTTTCAATATAAGTCCTTTGGAAACAAACGAAAATGCCAAATGGATTGACAAGTGTTGATTTTCCTTTCCAAAAATTATTGGTGATTTATTGCAATAATAATTCTATTTTTGACAGTTATAAAAATATGAATTACGAAAAGTTAAAATCTATAAATAGAAGTACTTTAATGCTGATGGTATATCAATTTGAAGGCACTTATGTTAATTATGAACATTCAAATTGATTGTCTTTTTACATCAGCTTGCATAAATGACCGTTTGTGATTAATACATTTATATTTAGAATTTTATAAAAAGGAATGCTTGTGTTGTTATTAAAACTTAAACACCGGGGTAACAGTATAACAGGGCCTGAGGTTTAAAAAATGTCTACTCTTCAGTTTAACACTGGTCTGTCAGGAGCAGAAGGATGGAAACACATTTCCTATTTTCTCTGGTTTTAATGATTATTTTTCTTTGAAATTTGGCACACAAGTAAATTAACAAATAAGCTTTTGGCATAATAAAAATGAATGCTGTAAACACCATTTACCCTTGTTTCCAAAATAAAATATGTTGATTTGAAACATATATAAACATATATATATGGCTTTTTACACCCAACATTACGGCTTCTTCCTGAATTTGCATGACGATGATCTGAAAATTGAACTATATGATGCTATGTATTTAAAGCTTTTTATAAAAATACGAGATGAAGTTGATTCTTGTTTTTTGTTTCATTTCATCGTGCCTCAGAAAGTTGTTATTCTGCTACTCTGGTTAGCATCTAGCCATTGAATAATTAAATGGTAATTAAATTGAATAGTATTCTCTTTTATTGCTGTTCAATTTGAAATGCTATGAGGTTAATTTTTATTTACACTTACATGTTTTGTGAATAATTCTTGGCCAAGTGTGAGGTTCGTGTGCGCACGTAAACCGGTTTAAACCCACAATGCTTTGCATTGACCGTTCCAAGGCGTTGACCCTAGTTTTATTCATGTGTGTTTTGTGTTTGTTATGTGTTTTTGTGATGTGCTGTGTAGTTTTTTGGCAATTGGTCTCTGCCATAAATAGAGGACCTTGGGCTGCTAATGAGTTCTCTCTGGTGTTGCAACTGCAGTTTCACTTTGTTTATATTCAAATAAAATATTTTGTTGTCTGCTAGAAAATTCTAATTTCCCTGCAAAAGATAATTCTGCCCACAAAAAGGTCATGAACTTTACACAGCCAGTAGAAAGCTGCTGACTCAGTGCAGTGTTTACATCGTGGGTCTCTTCTAATAGATTGCAGGAGAAGAAAGTTGCATAGTTGTCACTGCTCTCTTGTTCAAACACTTGTCTCTGTTTACATACTGGCTGCTCTTATCACCAATCACTGTCTGATAAGCTCAGCCCACTCTCCGAATGTAGGTTAATTGCTTTAAAGCTGCAAAATCAGAGATTCGGCCAGGTGTAGTGTTACACCCTGAACAAATTGCAAAAGTTTCAAAACAATTTAATGAGACACATCTTGTATAGCCAAGTGTATAGTAGAAAGTTGCAGTCCTGTCGATAAAGGGAAACTTTTTTATTCGCGTTTATTTTTTTCATTTTCTCAACGTTATCGATTCTGAAATTTTTACAAAAACGGAACACCATACTTGTGAAAATAGAGTTTGCACGCGCCAAAATTTAACTTCCGGTCGTTTGTAAACAACTGTGTTTGATGACAAAAATGATTAAAGTAGCATTTATTTTGGTGGATCAAGTTCAAATTGTAAGTATAACATTACGATTTCATTGCTTAAAATTGTTTTTCAACTGTTGTATGCCTTATAAAGGCTTAAAATGGATACGTTTTCCTTTCGCGTTGATCTTCACTTGACCTCTCGCCATTGTTGTTGCAAAATATGGTAAATGTCGTAAATTCAGAAAAAACTATGGAAAACTATTGTAAATATAACAAGAATAACATTAAAAACATAAATATATTTTGTATTTACAAAGATGTAAGCGATATATTTGCAAAATGTCGACTGTTCCTTTTCAACATTTGTTTAAACTACGGAAGTCCATAGGTCATATTTCCATACAAATTAATACACTGTTTACGAAGAGTGTATTGTTTTTTACAGTTTAAAAGATACGTTTTTTTATAATTCTTTATTTTAGAATAATCTTTTTATTGGTTATTTACTATTTGTTTATATTTTATAGGTGTATTTTGGGCAGTTTCGTGATTGACCAACACGATTTTGATCACACTTTGGCATTTCAGATCAACTGTATTACGAAATGTCATGTAGATGTAAGTATATGTAATACATTATGTTTGTTTGATGTATTGTTCAATTTGTTTACTATATTATGAGCATTTTATTAGTGCACAACTGTAAATGATCTTCTTATTGCACTGTGTATAATGTATATTATCATTTTCTTCCGATTGAAAACTTGAAAATAATGAAATTGTTGTTTTTCAAATACTTTACTATTTTTTTAGGTGCACATCCACGTATGCCTGCCTACCTTGCCGACACCTAGTGTTTTCAACAACAGTTTGGTCGTTATTTCGTTGTCCAGGTATATATTACTGTGGTTTTTACACACTTTTGGACTTTTGGAGACAACTAAAAGTATCATTTTCCATTAAAGTAAATATTAAAAAAGGGTAAATTGAAAACGGTGGTATCAGTTGTACAACATTTACAGTACATTTAAATATTGGAACAATGTATTGTTATTTATTATATATTTTAATAGCTATTTACCTGTAGATTTCTGATATTTCAGAAGAAGGAATTCCACGGATTCAGAATGTACGCTGATCTGCTGACAATGTAGAGATGGATATACCAGTATGTAATTTTTTATGGACCAAAGTATATTTAACAATTTACAATAGTTTAACTTCATGTCTGACACTCAAATGGCAGTATGGCTTATGTCATTGCCAGTTAATGCAGAAATTAACAACGCATTTCAACAGTTCACTGGTGTGAAGTTTATTACAAGCGAACAGCACAAAGACTCACAACCGGCGCGAACTGCGAGAGATGACAGAGATGCAAGAAAAATACTTGCCTTTTTGAGTGACCATTCACCATTTGACGACACTGATGGTGCTCTGAGAAATATCCAGACTGGTGCTGCTGCATGTAGTAGAGTGAATGCAGAAGAAGCAAATATTGTTGGAGAAAAGATCGTCCAAAACATGGTAGGGAAATATGTGGATGAATTTTCATTTAAAAGATCCAGTCAGATAGTAACCGTTGGAGAAAAAACAGCAGTCCGTATCTCTGGCGAGGACGTTTCAATTTATCCTCAGCTTTTATTTCAGAGAATTATAGCTATTGCGGATAAATAGTATGAAGACATTTCTGATATATTTCAATATGAACTTTGTAGTGTTCCATCCTCTCTGTTTGATAGTACTGGTCTGCCACGATTGGCACAAAAGTCTCAGATTGCAGATTTGGCTCCATTTTTTAACTATATTTGAATTACCTGGTTCACAATGATACCGAAGCAACAGTTGTATTTGATGGTTACGCTGATGGCCCTTCAGTCAAGGATGTCACTCATATGCGCCGCTGAAATGGCGTAATTGGTACTCATGTTAAATTTCGACCAGATACGCCATTTAAGTCAAAGAAAGACAGCTTTCTAAGCAATTCAGAAAACAAACAAACCTTCATTGAACAGCTTGGTTCATATTTACTTGATCATGGAATTTCTGTGCGGTTCGCAACTGCAGATGCAGACATCATTGTACAGACAGCCATTGAACATTCTTGCCATGCTGCTACATTTGTCATTGGTGAAGACACTGACTTGTTGGTACTGCTTTGCTATCATGTTGGCCAAACTGAGTACAAACTCTAATTAAGGTCTGATATAAAACAAAGCAATCGATTTGTGAAAAAGATATGGGACATTAGAAAAACACAATCCGTTTTATCATGAAACGTATGCGATCTGTGACCCTTCATTCATGCTATGAATGGTTGTGATTCAACATCTCGTATTTATGGTGTTGGAAAATCATCTGCTTTGAAATCATTATGTACCAACGTCGAGCTGCAAGAAGTTGGTAACAAATTCATGTCTTCAGTGTGCAACAAAACAGTTGGAGAACTAGGGGAAAGGGCTATCGTGATTTTGTTAGATTGAGGTCCGTCAACATCTTTAGATAAACTGAGGTATCAAAAATTCACGGTGAAGGTTATGACAGAAAAGTCAACGTCTGCAGCAGCGTTCTTTCATAGTAGTCAGCGAGTCTACCTACAAAGTCAAATATGGACTGGAAATACAACGTTGAAACCTGAAGAGTGGGGATGGGAAATCAAGGAAAACAAATACATACCTGTTAGTAGCAACCTGCCGCCGGCTGCAGATAACTTGATAAATGTAGTTCGTTGCAATTGCAAAAGCAATTGTGACAATAAGAAATGCACGTGTAGAAAACATGGCCTGGAATGTTCTATGAGCTGCGGCTCATGTCGTGGTGTTGGGTGCTCTAATTCTCCGACTATTGCGGAATTCGAACTCGAAGAAAATGATGAAAATATTTAAATAGGTTATTTGCGACTACATGTGCATCCAGTAGTCAAACATTCAAGTTGAAAATAATACAATATTGTAAATTTTCATATAAATTTAATTATAATATAAGGACCATATATCTCAAGTTGATGTATATATATTGTTGTACGTGTTTTAAGAGATATATTAGTAGTGAGCAGTGTCATGTGATCTATTAACAATATGAGAAATCTTATTATAAATATATTGTTGTAAACGTATTTCATAGACGTATATATGTAATGGTCAGAATTATTCAACAATGTGAAACGTCATATGCTGTATTTTAATACATTGTTGAACATGATTGTATTGTATGCATATATACATGTTGGTGGTTATTCTGTTTACTTATGAAATGAATTTATATGATGTTTCATGAGTTATAAGGCACATGTTTTATTAAGGTATTTGTGCAAGTGCCCATGTAATTACTGTGTAATGTTAATTAAAAGTAATATGTTTAACGTGCGATGACCAACATATAAGTATCATGCAATGAAAAACAATACAATTTATTAAAATAGGACTGTATAAATATTGTTCTAAAATGCATATTGCGATTTATTGACTTATGCACACTGATAAATGGGTATTACTATTTAACAGTCTACTATAATTGGCATTTTCGACGATCAATACATTACTATATTGCGATTACATGCATTTAAAATTTACCTGGTTATTGTGTTTTTTCTCAATGCGAAAGTTAGTGGGTGGGGTAAATTAACCTCTTTTCAGACTATTGTTTATTCAGGCAGTAATACAAACCAGTTATTTTACAGCTTTTATTCACATTAGCATGTTTAAATGCACGTATGGATATTTTTATTTGAAACATGTTCATAAAAAAAAATCAACAGTATACTGAAATCTCAATGCGAAAGTCAGTGGGTGGGGGTAAATTGACCCTTTTTCAGACTGTTTTATTCAACAATTAAATACAAATCAGAAAATTTAAAGGTGTTAATTACAGTTTCATGTTTAATTTGACATACTGTATGGGTTTTTTTAAACATGTACATTAGAAACAAACGATATACTAAAATTAGTCGCATATGCAGAATTTGAAATATGTAAAATTATTAATGATGATGACATATTTCGACTTCACTTTTTTCGAACTCCCCATTGGTATTTAGAGTGCAGCTTTGTTTTCATTTAACTATACATATTGTCCTACTGGAAAATCCAAAAAATATTTATTTTGCAATTAGTTCACACTTAGATGGTATTTTGGGCTATATTGACTGGCCTAAGAAGTGGACCCCGGCATTTAAAATTATCTTAAATCTGTACTTATTTACTTGTTTTAATAAGCCATTACATAGTGCCAATAGAAATGAGTAGGAGAAAAAAAAAAATACTTCAATAAAAAAAAAAGGCGCCCTCCCTCCTGATTTTTTGGAAAAAGTGCCTGAGAAACAACTCATTATTTTTTTTAGCCTTATGTTGAGCATATTTCTGCCTCCGTGTATGCCAAGTACGACTTCTCTTCCTTTTGCCATTTATGCTTCCCACTATCACGATTCGCGGCACGATTGGAATCGTGGTCTTAATCGTGGACTACTCGTGAGAGAAAGTCCACGATCAGCTACGATCGATCGCCTGATCGCACGACAATGGGAACCTAAACTAATTTTAGTACATGTACCAGTAAACATTACTGATGAAACTGTGTGATTGTAAAGGTCGACGAATCCTTTTTCTTGTTTTATCTTACCTTAACATTTCCTTGGGAGAGTTTTCTGTCTTCAGCAAGATCAAACTGGCAAGCACGTATTACAATTAGAAAAGTAGGAGCTAAGTAACATTAGATATGATGAGTTCGATATTTTACAGAAACGAGTAAGACTGCATCAGTCTAGTGGGAACCTAGCATTAATCGTACCGTTGAAATAAACAATACTCAATCCCATATTTATAATACATTTGTATAGTTGTCAAACGTTCATTCCATGTGCATTTACAAAGCCTCATATAACGAGGTATTTATTAAACAATGAAAACCAAAATCTTGTGTTACCTGTTTGGAATTCAAATTGTGGACTCGATTAACCCGTAAAATATGGCGACTAAAGGCCCGGTCACACAGCGCATTACGGCTTAATCACGTACAAAAAGTTTTGAAAATCTGGTGGACGTGGTCGTACGTGGTAATTTCTGGTCAATGTTGGCTTGGCTGTGCTTTGTACGTGCTTTGTACGTGGTCTGGCCGTCGGCGGCTGTTCCACTGCTGAAACACTGCCTAAGCACGGCTAACCACTTCCAGCCACGTGTAAGGTTAGAAATAGGTTCGCGCGTGTTTAAACGCGGGGAAAAAAGAGGCAAGTTACCACGGCTAGTCGCGGCCTTATCGCGTCTGGAGCACTGCTGATCACGTGTTGAGCACGATCGTAAAACGGGAACTCCACTGCCATAGCACTGCCCAATCACGGCTCGGCCTCGTCGGAAGCGCAGCTTGCCACGTATAAAAGCGGCCGCGCACGGCTGGTCCTCACAGTTGCCGATCTTCTACAGTCCAAGTTCGTTCGCTGTTCTCAATTTAATAATGCCCAGAAAGAAGGGTTCCCCTGCAAAGAAGAGGCCAACTAAGTATACGAAGATCAAGGCCAAGGCCCCAGCTGAGGATGAGGCTCTTCAAGCCTCACAGGCCCAGGTAACGGTTCATGTCCAGGCCGAGGTCCATGCTCCTCCTGCTGATGCTGCCAGTCCAGACCCTGGCCCTCAGGCTGATAATGACCCTGTTGCTCCTGGAGAAGCGGAGGCTGCTGTTGATGGTCAGTACATTTTATTTTAATCAATTCACTGTCTTTTCATTTACAAATTTTGTTACTTTCAAATTTACATTTCGAATTTCTATTTAGAAATGAAAATTAGAAGCAAGTCACTAAATAAATTGTCACTTAATGAATTTATTTTTCATGTTCAGGTGCTACCCCTGTCGCCACCCCTGCTTCCATCCCTCCTGCCACCACCACTGCTGCCACCATTACCCCTACCTCTGTTGACACCCCTGCTGCTGCCCCTGAGGCACCCATGGAGCTTGGAGAAGTCGCCCCCCAAGCCCTTGAGGAGGGAGAAACACTCATTGTGGAAGAAGTGATGCCTTCTACTCCTCCTCCCCAAGTCGAGGAGGAAGAACCAGTACTCGTAGGCAAGGGCCGTGGACGTGGACATGGCAAGGGTAAGGCGAAGGCTGCCTTCAAGGCCCCCAAGAAGGACTGGAGCCTTGACGCTGCTATAGAGGAGGACGTTCTAGAGTGGCTGAAGGCCAACTGCTACCTCTGGATACGAAGCAAGAAAGGCTACAAGCAGAAGAGGGCTGCCTGGGAGATGAAGGCCCAAGAGCTGGGGATCAATGTGGAGCACCTAGAGCAGTGGTGGAAAGGAATAAAGGACTGGTATGTGAGGCTCTCGAAGAAGACCAGTGGCCAGGCGACCAAGATGCTCACAGAGAGGGAGACCTGGGTCCTGCAACACTGTGGCTTCTACAAAGGTCAGTACATTTAATTACATTGATTTCAACTGTGTTTTGAATTTCTTCAGATCGTTGTCTGCTTGTTTTTTTTTTTAAATACACTGACAAGAGTAAGAATAATGTTGTTTAGATCTATTTAGTGAATATAAATATAAGAAAAAACGGCCGCATGTTGCACTTGTATCGAGGTATGAACAGTTTAATTTTTAGTGAAACCCCTCCTCGGGTCTCACTTAAATTAAACAGCCTCAATGTTGTTCATACCTCGATACAAGTGCAACACGCGGCGGTCATTTCTTAAATAAACGTCTTAAACCTTTCAGGTTCCATCCCAAATGACACCGGGGATCCCCTCGTCACTCTGGCCCGGGTCCCTACTGCCTCTGCCGCTGCCACGTCCACGGTCTCGCGTCCACCCCCCTCAGTGGACTCTGACGATGACAGTCAGGCTCACGTCCTCGAGGACATAGAGTCCGCAGCTGTTGACCAGGCCTATACTTCTCAGACCACGTCCAAGTCCAGCCGCAAGCGTGACAAGAGG
Source organism: Congeria kusceri (assembly GCA_027627225.1). NCBI lineage: Eukaryota > Metazoa > Mollusca > Bivalvia > Myida > Dreissenidae > Congeria > Congeria kusceri. The sequence goes on from CM051027.1 coordinate 10,426,826, forward strand.
AGGAGGGGGGAAGAGTGCCAGGAGGAGGAAGGCACCTGGATGCGAGACCTCAGCGCCATTATGCAGGCCAACCAAGCCCTCCTGGAGAAGCTTGTGGAGGAGAGGCCCCAGACTGACCGTGAGCCCTTCGTACGGTTTGTTGCTGACACCCTGAGGACAGCTCCCCAGCAGCAGTACAACGAGATGAAGGAGTTGATCTTTGACATAGTGCGCCAGGGCAGGCGCCGTCAGCCTGGTGACAGTGAACAGCCATCCACCTTATGGGCCAGAACAGCTCAGGCCGTGTCAGCACCCATAGCCTGCGCATCTTCCCAGCCTCTCCCCCAGCCCTTCAGGCAGCAGTTCACTCAGTCCTTCGGCCAGCCCTCCAGCTGCCAGCAGTACTTCCAGCAGCACAACCCCCAGCACCAGCAGTACGGCAGCTTCGTGCAGCAGACCTCGTTCCCCACCGTGCTGCAGACTGCTACTACAACCTCTCCTACAACAAAGCAGTTCTGTAATCAGCAGCCCACCTACCCCCGCAGCAGCCGCAACAGCAGGAGCAGCCGCAAAACATTTTCCAGGCACAACAGCAAACCTACACGTCTCTTCTCAATACTCCAGAGTTTAGCCAATCCACACCTCTTGCAAATATCTCGCCGATCAACTCCACCCCTGGGATAAGTTCATTACTTGATGTGCCCTCTCTAGACCAACCGCAAGGTCGGCAGCAAGGCGATGAACAGGAGAACCCACTGCAGCCGTAGCTTTATATCGTGAATAATATATATAAGTGAATATATTCTTCGAGGATCAGGTCAATCTGGCTCAATAATTCTAATTCATATGATGACATGTTTGTGAATGATACTTTGTGCTAAATCTCAATTGCTTTGACTCTAATTTTAATGTTTGCTTTTGATGTTATTAGCTGAAGTACAGCATAGAAATAATAAACTAATAAAATAATAATAATCTTCCTTTATCAGATTATTTTTACTCAGAATTTGTTAAGGATTACTTTGTTAAAATCGATTATTATGTTCTATGCGTCATAATATTTCTACAGAATACCACTGATGATTGGCGTCTTTACAGAACTTAAGCATGTAGTATAATTATTGTTATAGCGCCTACATCATGCTCAACAAAAACAACATAATACCCATGGTAATTTGAACAGTCATGCTGGACCGGTAAGTCGAGATCACTATTTTAGGATGAATATACCACTATATGTTGCAACCTAATATAGAATAACAATGCAACAAGATTGATTGAGACCTATTTCAAAATATAAACGTTGATTATGTTGTTTATCAAAACATTTCTTGAGTCTCATTATACAAGAACAAAATAAATTTCCATGCCTTTGGTGGGATTCGAACCCATAACCTCCGAGTTACGAGACGAGCACTACCACTGAGCTATGATGGCTTATACCTATAATTTGATGAGTTAACCTATTCATACCACTGATTAAAACACACACAAAATGTAAACAAACATGAGATAAAATCTAGCAGCTTTTTTTCCGAAAATGTTTATTTTCTCTATGTTTTTGAAAAACCTTAATGTTTTCATTTTGGCTTTATACATGTTGAAGGAAATTCAAAGCATTGTCAATTCATTGTTTAAAATTATACATGTAAACAAACTTGACCTTTAGTTACCGGTCCGGCATCTTTAACAAAATTTGAGTAGTAATGTGAAATGCTAGTAAACAATGTTTCTAGATTTATTGCACGTGTACATGTACAAACTGCTCATTTCATATGTACTTTATATTTTTATGTTTGCTATCTTTATTTTTTTGTATTTAAATGTAATATATGAAAAGTTTATTTATTCCAATTCACAATTAAATACTTCTATAATCTAGAGTTTTAATTTAGTTTCAATCTACTATTTAAAGTCAAAACTGCCAAACACAGGTTACATTTCAATTTATTACTTTAATACAACATGTAATGTCAACAGTACATATAGCAAACATCATAATTACATCAACATTTGCATATCAGTGCTCCAGCTTCCCTAACTAACATGATCAATAAACATAGCTAATGGGGGAGGAGCATGTCATCTTGCAACGGCACCCTTCCAGCGGGCGAGTTACACCACTGCATGATGAGGTTCCACTGGGCCTTGGCTAGCCTGACATCTCTGTTGGGTCCTGGTACTCTATCAGGCATCGTGTCTTCAAGGTTCCTGCCTTCTCGCCAAGCACCAAGCACCAGGGCTCCATCTGGACGCTCCCAGTCCAACAGCCTGTTCTGCATCACCGGGTAACGTGTTCTCATCAGGTTGTGAAGGAGTACGCACGCCTTGACCAGCAGTCTGACGGTATCAGCTTTATGCATCATAGTAGTCAGAAGAACTTGAAATCTGTTGGCGAGGATCCCGAACGTATTTTTCAACTACCCGTCTGGCCCGCGACAGTCTATAGTTAAATATCCTTTGCTCCCTGGTCATGTCCCTGTTAGCGTAGGGCTTCATCATGTAGGTCCGTAGTCCGAACGCATCGTCACCTACTAGGAAGTAGGGTACATCCTGTGTGTCACCTGGCAGCGGATCCGGCTCTGGGAAGCCCGCGATGTCATTGTTCTGCAGACCCTCCTTGAACTCACTTTCATTGTAGATGTGGGCATCAGAGGAGGACCCCTTGCCGCTTACGTCTATCCACAGGAACTTGTAGTCAGAAGACACGACTGCTAGGAGGATAACACTGAAGAAGCCTTTATAGTTGAAGTAGTCGGACCCAGTGTTGGCAGGAGCTTTACACGCAATATGCTTCCCATCTATAGCCCCAATCACATGCGGAAAATTCCATCTGTGGTACCAATCATCAGCTAACTGGCGCCACTGGGCCTCAGTGTCTGGCGGCGAGAGCATCTCATGAGCATACTCGTGGACGATGGCCTCACAGACTTCACGCACCACCAGACTTATGGTGTTGTGGGGGACCCTCCAGGCATATTGCATCTCACGGTACTTGGAGCCAGAGGCAAGGTGCCTCAGGGTGATAGCAACCTTGAGTCCTGGTGCAAGGGGTGCTCTCCAGTTGGAGGTCTCCTTGGTAAGGGCTGGTGTCAGTCTCTGCACAATTTCATCGTACATCGCAGGAGGCATCCTCATAAAGTTCTGAAAGGCTCTTGGATCTTCGTTACGCAGCTCGACCATGAGACAGTCGTAAAGCCCCAGCTGAGGTCTCCTCGCAATCCAGTCACGCACCCAGATATTCCGTACCACCCTCCTCCTCGTCCTCCTCCTTCTACTTCTCTTAGCAAGGATATGTTGGGCCTGTATCAGTTGGTTCTGCTGGTGCTGGAGCATAAAGATGAGAACATCACGGCGTTGAAGGTTCATGTTCACCCCTTGACATCTAGACTGAGAGTGCCAAAGTCTAAGAAAATTGCTGTATTTATATGCCGCAAATCAGAAGTGATACAGACGTGATTAGGCAGTGAACATTCGTATTTAGCACTTGTTCGAGACGTCGTTTAAACGGTCTTAGGCAGTGCTATGTGCGCGGAAAACCCCACTTGTCAGTGATAAGCCGCAAAACACACGCCATTTCCCTTGATACCAACGCGTAACACCCGTCCGATGACCGTGCTCTGCCCGTGACAGCCCACTAAACTTTCGCGTCTTACTGCGTCTTCCAAAGTTTTAATCACTGCCGGAACACGGATTATCACGTGTGTTTCACGCGTGTTGCACGTCTTTACCACGTGTATCACCCGTGGTTGTCCGCGGTATAAAGTTTTGAGCAGTTCAAAACTTTTTTCCGCGTCCAACGCCGTTCCGAATTTTCCCCGCGTCCTGCCACGTCTGAACATCGACTTTAGCTCGTCTTAAACTCGACATCAACGCGAACAACATCGTCTGCTTCACGGGAGATCAATTTTTGACGAGTTGTGGCCGTGATTAAGCCGTAAATCGCTGTGTGACCGGGCCTTAATGTACATTATGAATTGGCAAGGAATTATTTTACTGAGACATATTTATATAGCCATGACATACGCTTCAACAACACAGTTGGCACAGGACTTGATCTTCATATTTTGTCAGATCGTCATATTTTGTCATGATAATGCAAACTGCGGAGTAACTAAATGAACATGGTAAGATATATGTACGACTCCATTGTAAAAAGTTGTTTTCTTATTTTATCCATATTCAAATGTTGAAATTGGTTTAAACATGTATAACATTTGTTTGAACGTAAACTGGCTTCGAATTTACCTCAGTTATTAAGCATTTCAAGTGATCGATCTATGGCGTACTATTAGATCCTAAATTAGTAAGACCAGGTCCGACCAGATCGTACCTGAGGTAGGGGCAGGCCCTACCTCCTCATGATTTTCGACCCTATAGTGCGCAGTGTTAGAACCTGCGGTATTATTAGTTTCTAAATTGGTAGGACCTGGTCGGATACGAGGTAGGGGCTGGTACGACTTCATTAATATGGCAAACCATGAGGTCCAAAATTGATAGGAACTGGTCCGACCAGGTCGTACCTGAGGTAGGGGCTGGTAGGACCTATTTGAAGCAGGTACGACCTGGTCGGACCTCGTTTGTGACATTAATGGTCCTCCAGTACGTCAACGCCTCAATTGGTAGGACCGTATGTATATTGACAAATGAATTGGTTTTTACAAATTCTTAGCAAAAAATTTACTTACTTTACCCAGTACTATAGTCTATTGTTAAACAATGAACGTAGCGAGTTTTGACAGTACGGCTGTAAACACCCTTACGTCCGTTAATATAAATTGAAAATTCTAGTAATGTTTCAATATTACGCGCAACTGTCTTACATTCAGCGCGACTGCATTAACAACTACATGTATGTCTAGCATCACAATGGTAGTAATTTATCATTTAAGAGAAATTTTAGCAAACATACCGTTGAATATCTAGTATAATTATTAAACTTATATTAATACATCTAAAACAATTCTCCAGATGTCGTTAAAATAACGCTTCTTCAAGTGTAGGCAACGGTAAAATCGTATGAACTCGTAAGGGAGATATAATAAGCGCTGTGAGGATCTTGAACGGATATAGGAAAAACAATTAGTGTTTTGCAACATTTCGTTTAAATGATGTAAACAGCTTTTTGATTTGTTAGAAAAACAAACCTGAAAAAACAGGCTCTATACAGGTCCTACCATTATGTACAGAAGATTTGAAATTCATTTAGAGGTAGGACCTGTCCCTAACACAGGTACGACCTGGTCGGACCTGCTTCTACCAGGTCCGACCAAGTCCTACCAATTTAGGACCTTACAGTACATCAGCAGCCGTAAACAGTAGCGGCGTACTGGAGGGTCATAAATATCACAAACGAGGTCCGACCAGGTCGTAACTGATTCGAATAGGTCCTTCCAGCCCCTACCTTATGTACGACCTGGTCGGATTAGGTCCCATCAATTTAGGACCTAATGGTACGCCATATCGATCAACACTTTTAATGTCCTATTTTTAATATGCTCAAAATATCAATAATTTGTATTGTGCTTCCACCGAAATGTTCCACTATATAAACTACTGTTTCATTGTTTGAAAAATAATGTCATTAGACTGTTGGCGCAAGCCAACAGGATTTAGTAGGTGTAGTCTGAAATCGGTCTTGAGGGAACTACTTCTTTACTTTGCAGGCTACGAGTCATTAAATCGATAAATTACTGCTCGCTGATTAGTGAGGCTTTCTGTTATCGATGCTACTTTCTATGATTAGATGACAAAAATTAGATCCGAGTTAAAATACTTATAAACAATAAGAATAATAGATTTAGTCCACATCTACTAGTAAATTCATGTTGTTTCTATTGACATAGGTATCTGTATATGTTTGTGCTGTTGACTGCTTAACTGCGTATTACATCATATTGCGTAAGTTTAACAACAGTGTACTGAGTCAGTACATATAGCGGAGCGATCGTAACAACTCGATTGAGGATTGCTATTGTTTTTGACGTATGCATTAGAATTATGGAAAAGCATTGTACTTCTAAAAGAGAGTTTTGAATGTATTTTACAAAATCAACTTATTTTTATTTGAATTGGTATCTACTAAACATAGCGTTTGTGATAAAGCACTGAATATTGATTCGAAATTTTTATATAGACTATTTTTACCCATTCTAGATTGACGTGTATGCATATAGCTCTGTTTCCTTTTTTAAATAGTTTGCACAAAAATATTTGCCTCCCACGAATTACAAAAAAAAAAATGAGAATAACGTAGATAAATAGCATTGAATTAGACGCCCGCTATTATTAGTTTATATTTGCATAAATCACAGTGGCCTGGATCTCCATCTTCAGTTAGGTCTAATACCAGCTTATACCAATTTAATTTATGTCGAGTGTATAGTTATGAGTTTCGAGACTTTTTTTGTAGAAATGATATATGGGTAATTTTCAAATGATGTGCATATTTCAAGTTGGCTCTCTTTTTAAATCGAAGAGTGAAGTTTTAAAGTTTGTATATCTTTTTTGCCTCACTATAACTACGAGGTAATATATTCAACTGAGGAACATAAAGAGTTTAACAAGATTGACTAGAAACTGTTATATTAATGACGTGCTGCTACCTGCTGGTGTCCATGGTGTTACGTGCGCAAAAAAGAATCCCAAACAATTAGGAACTTAATACTTTACTTGTTTAAAGATACAAGCAAAATTACGCCATTCCCACTAATCAGAATGTAAACAAACAATACATGGATGTCCGATTATTTGGTGTATGCTGTAAACGAACAGCGTAATGACATCACAAGTTTCTCCACACATCAGTTAAACTTTAAAACACGTACTTAAAGTTTCCCTCTAGTGATTGAACTCTATTAGATGACCAAAGATTGCAAATAATTGTGAAAACAAATATACTGAACAAAAATTACACTGTCGATACATATCAGTTACACCAAGGAAATTGCAGTTACACCATGGACAGAAAAGTAACGTCAAGGACAATCATTTATAATAATGACTCAGAGAACAGTTATGAAATGTTTAAACTAGTCAAGATAACAGTAACAATCAACACCTGAATTGGTAAAACACTTTTTGTCCAATAATCAAGAATACCACCAGATTGCTTCTATGATGCTTTGTATATTAATAACACCACGGACAAAAATGTAACATCAAAGACAACCTTTACAAAAATTCTCTTGCATGTAATTCTTATTTAGAATTTTTAGTATTCTAATGGCACTAAATTATTTTACTGAGTCATGTCAATTTAAATTTTCTTGCTACACATAGTAAGAAAGGATTAATGGAACAAACTTACTACTATTAGACAACGGTTACAATACGGACATTATTGGTAACACAAATGACTTTTAATTACACTGTTTAAATTTGTTTTTTAATAGATGACCGTTGAAGATTTCAAATATATTTTGGAATTCACAATTTGATGTAACTTTTGTGCACAATAAAAACTGAATGAACCTGTTTGACTAGTTTTTGAATTTAAACACATACTTATCAAGTGATACCTTTTGTGTCACATTTATTTCTTGGTTCAGAACAACGCTAATTTTAGGTTTGAATCGGGGTTGACCCCAGTGGACCCACACTGGGTTTAACCTACAGTTTTAACCGGCTGATTTCATGCTGGCCAATACCATTCATACTGTTGACAGTAGTCGAGTGAACTTGTATACAAGGACATTTCCATTAATATTTGTAAAGAATTTCATAATTATAACTTTGTTTTGCTAGAAACAAGGTAGTGAATATATTTCTTAAAATAATATTATAAATATCATACTCCACTCTACCATAAACAAGACAACGCTTTATGTTTATTTAGTCTGTATGAAAACGGCTCTTGTTATAAGTAGATTAGTTAACCAATAGAGTAAATAATAATCAATACTTACAAAGTGGTCGAAACTGGTCAATAGTGATCAATTGATTTTTTTATAAACATCCTTCAAACTAGTGTTATGAAATAGTATTTTGATTTTCTTTTTCCTACCAACAAGTCAGTTCGTGTTATCTTAGTCTGTATAACAAAGGACATGAAACAGGAGTTGAAATTCTGATAAGTGCAGTTAATAATAATCAACACTCCATAAGTGGTTCCAACTAGTCAATAGTTATCATTTGCACTTTTTCAATGAATATTCTAACAACTTATTCTTGCTACAACAAAACTGTGCATTGTAACATAATCTGTATGAAAAGGACATGAAACATGTGTTGAATACTTTACCATTAAATTAAATAGTAATCTATAGTTATTAATAACACATTATAACACGCTACTGGCAAATATTTCTATAGACAAAGAACACAATTATCGTTGTTAAACTACAACATAAACAACGCAAAAAGTAGTTCCCATTCTGAGCGGAGCACAGTAAAATGTAGTTTTCATTTCAATTGCAAAAAATATTTATGAAATCGTGTTCGAATCGAAATAATTTTCGCTCCATTTCGTTGTTTATTGGCTGATAAACAACGATAAATCGAAAATCATTTCTTAATTAAATTATAATATAAAAAATGATGTGTTGCTGTTAAAAACTATTTTAGGAATAACTTGATGACAGCTTCATTAATATACGTTAACATCATAGGGTACATATTGTTTCATCCTGTAAGCATTGTCACCTGTAGACCCAATAACCTGTGTTTACTTGACAAATATGCATTTCAATTACACAGTTATGTCACGAGTGGATATATGTTTATTACCAAACAATTGACATTGTAATGACATTAATCTGGACATTAATATGTGTTCATTGGATAATTATTATTATTATTATCATTATTATATCCATTCAGATTTTATAAAACCCCACCAGTAACAAGTAAAGAATGCCATTGAAAGTGTCCTTATTGATTTAAAAGCATCTATACTCTGATAAAAGATTATATTTTAAAATAAAAACAATATTTCATATTCAGTGATAATTGCATATCATGTATTGGCATTTTGAACATCATTGATGATATCCCGGTATTATAACAATTTGAAGAGGGGAACAAATTCATATGCCCACTACATTTGTATTAATTAATTACTATTACTGGTACCAAACATAAAAAAGTATATCTTTCAATTATACAGCATGAAGTCGTCCTTTCTGTTACCATTTGTGTCACTGGTGTTACTAGTTATGGTACGAGAAATATCGTGGTTAAAAATATGTCTGTATAGTTTAATCGCTTCCGTTAGTTTTTATAACTAATTATATTACGTAAAGACTAATAATTACAAACAAATGAAGTTAAGATGTAAATACTGGATTAAATATTATAGAATTTCCGTTACATTACCACTCATTTGTCATTGGTGTTACATATTGAGGTACACCCGGACATAACCAAGAATATTTCAAACTTGCATGATAAAACTGTATGTAGAATCAACATGTGTTATGAACATTATAGTTCCTCTAATTTAATAAAACTCAATAAGAAGTTTTCTGCAAACAAGAGGTTTTTTTGGTTGTGTATGTCTGTAGTGTTACCAAACCCAGTCTTGGTGTTACTCTGTTTCTTAAATCGTGAATTACGATAATATAAATACTACTTTCAAGTATATTATAAAAATCATCACATGGAAATTCTTTTACATCGATACAAATCTAAAACAAGATACCATGTCTTAAATATTGTAATATTAGTGTTACGTTTTACAACTGTCCCTCTAGTTACCAACCTTATCCCTTGTGTTTCCATTTAAGCAGTAACTACAGGGATAGTAACACCAAGGAAATATTTCATCAAAAATTGACTGCAAAGGAATAATATCAAACTCTCTACAGCATTTTTTCATCAAAAAACAAATCAGCTTGTTATAACAACAGAGAAATCCCATTCAAACTATGCTGCGCATATTTTCCGAGTTAAAAAAAGTTACGTAACACCAGATACAACAAATGTAATTATGTCTCATTTATACACATCTTTTTAGCTACATATACTAAACTCGGTAAGGGATGCTCTTGGTTGCTGTCGGTTATCATTTATCAGAAAGTGACTTTGTAGGGATATGTTTATATTACACAATTATATATTAATAAATTATATGTTACACATTGCGATTAGCAAATAGTAACACCAGGGACAAGGCAATAATATAAATACTTTCAACATTTTTATTAGTAATATTGTTTGCTAAATGGGATGAAATACCTACTTTAAACATAAAATGTGATATAAATAGTACACTGACATGTTTTATATTAAAGTTAAGTAATTATTCTTAGAAATAACAATGATTGCGAGAAAAAAAACGGCCAAATCACAGACAAAAATGGATTTTTAGGGGCATTGGAGACATTGATTTATACCATTACTTGTGTGCATATAATATTAAATGCTTATTTTTGTTGCCAAATAAATCACCATTATGTGGTGGAAACACAAAAAATTTATTTAAAAAAGCGTATAAGCTTTCAGCATTAAAATCACTGAAATATGGACTTTTTTGAAAATGACCCATAACAGACAGGTGACTTACTTCAATAAATGTTCCTTATAATAAAAATAGTCTCATAATTCATCTGCTCTTAGGTTTTTTTTCTCGCCAACAGTCTTTCTACGCTGTCAGCGTTTTGATTTTGAATTTCGCGGAGATAAACACCGAATTCCACCACGCAGGTCACCAAACTCCTCGCAGCGGTTACCTCCCCTATCGGTAAACGGTAACCACTGCCATCACAAGTAAAACCCTTCCGGATCTGGAACGATTACGTGTTTGTAACTTTTACTTATTTAATGCAACTCAGTGAAATTTTTTACATAATTGGACATTTTATATATCGTTTCCAGTCAATAATGAAACCGGAAAAAAAAATAATTACTTAAAACCATAAATAATATCCATAGATATAGAAAACTAGATGCCGCGTCACATCCAATAGAATGCGTCAGCCCGTCCGCCATATTGGAAAGGTCGTCGATTGTAAACAAACACTTAGACCTAATACTGGAATTGAAGGAATTGTTTTCATTTCTTAACACATTTGCGTCTTTTTGCTAAAGAGATTGTCAATGCATACAACCAAGGCGTAGAGAAATAATTTCACAAAGGTAATTGTCAATAAAAATTGTATTGTAACGTTTATTCTGCTTATAAATGATAATGATAATTAGTTTAATATTTGCCGTAAGTGTTAATAAAGCAAAGACTTATTATTTAAAAATCATTTAAATACAAAAATGGATAAGGAAATAATAATATTATATTTTTACAATGACATATTAATGATTATAATAATAAATTAATAATAGAATAATAATTATTATTATTGGATTTTTTATTATTATTATTAGATAATAATAATTATAATAATAAATAATAATTATAATAATAAATTAATAATATAATAATAATAATTATTATTAGATCTTTTATTATTATTATTATTAGATTGTACTTTTACAAATAAGTATTTATTATTTATTATATTGTATTATTACAAATAATTTATTGTCTGTTTTCATTATTTATTTTTATTTTATTTTTTTTTGCTTTTTTAAACAACATTTCATTTAAACCATGTTTTAATTATTTGAAACAACACATAACTGTAATATAAAATATCTATTTAAGCTGTATAATAATAATAATTATTATTATTATTGTTATTATAATAGATCATAATTCATGACCAATGAATATGCTTTGAAAAAGATGGCATGCATTTCGTCAATCCAGTGCAGCAACAACATACATGAACTTGAATTGACTGATATTAATACTGCCATTAAATATGTATTTCATGACTTTTCTGAGAATGTATAAAATATCATTAAAGTTCTGCAAGCCTCAGACTCTGTAGTATAGTGTTTGTTACAGTGATTTGTTAAGTGTTTTTTATATGTTCTAGCAAAATCAATTCCCTTCACTGAAGTATTTCTAAAATCACACCCTTTTGTAATCTTCAAAGGGAAAATTATGAAAACAAATGAATATTTAAGCAAATAGATCTATTATATTTTGGAAAAAAGTTCCCACATTGGGTGTATTGTATGGGCTGTTTTTTAATATTGTTGAATAAATAATGGATAACATTACCAGATGTTTGTTTATGGTTGCTATTTGCTGATGGGAAAATGTGTTTAAAAAAAATCCATGCAGGAAAAATAATGGAAAATTAAAAAATCATATTTAGTTTATAACTATTTATTTTAGTTTTACTGTGTAGAAAGCCTGACTATCATTGATATATTTTGATAATGAATTAATAATTAATCTGTTTCCAGAGTAGAAGGTGTCTTTTTGAGAAAAACCATTCAAATGCTCCATTAATATGGATCATACTCAGAATAATCCAATCAAAAGGCAGACACCATATCCGTTACACATGATTACACCTCTGCAACTCAAGGAAAATTCACAATTTTTATTTCAAACTGACAGGCACAATAAAAACATGTGGCTACCAATTTGTATTTCTAAGCAACAACCTGTGTATACATGTACAATATGGCTAGAATGGAAAAATGGAGGCCACATTATAATACAGTGAAACCACCATGCCTTAGTAACCTGGTTACCCATTAATAAATAGATAAATGCTTTGAAGACCTCCAGTGGCTAACCTTTAAAGGCTAGAACAATGTAAAAACCTATATTACAAGGTATATCATATTTGCATTCAGGATTGTATGCAAATTCAGTATATTTTCAGAATAATTTATGTAGACTACAGTAGTGTTTGTAGCCTTTGTTACATCGTTCCAACTTTGCATGCATATTGCAAAACTTTCTGCACTGTAGCAGGGGCCATTGTTTGAGAATACAATTTCCGGAATACCATGTCGGCTGAAAAAGCTTTTCAGTTTGTCAATGACAGTGCTTGACTTTGTGTTCTGAAGTGTACCTACTTCAAAGTATTTGCTATAGGCGTCAACTAACAGTATATAGTCCTTATTGTCCCAGTGAAATAAATATGTGGCATAAATTTGCCATTGTCTGTCAGGTACTTTACTAGGTTGCAGGGGCTCTTTTGCATTTGAGCACCTATGCTCTATGCAAATTGGACATTCCAGTACTTTTGTCTTTATGTCTACTGTCATACTGGGCCAAAACATTATTTGTCTTGCACGCTCTGTGCATTTCTCGACACCTAGGTGTGATTCGTGATGTTTCTCGAGCATGAGAGGTCTGATTTCTCTGGGGATTAATATTCTAGAGCCTTTCAGATAATTCCATCAATCACAGTCAATTCATCTCTGTAATTCCAAAAATCAAGCAATTGTTTAGGGCAATCTGACCGGTCATTAGGCCATCCATCAAGGATAACTTTCGAAAGAAGTTGTAATTGAGTGTCTGAACTGGAAGCTGTCCGTACCAGTTCCATCTTTTGATCACTAATAGGCAAATTTGACAAGACAAGATGAACTTGTGAATCTAGACCATCTGCAATTTCCGGGTATGTGTCAGGAAGGAAATTGCGTGACAGGGTGTCTGCGAAGGGAATTTCTTTTCCTGGGACAAAGACCAAATCTATGTCATATTTTTGCAGGTTCAGCAGAATGCGCTGCAAACGACGGGGTGCAGAGTGCAGGCCTTTTTTCCATATGGCTTGGAGTGGTTTGTGATCTGTCTGACATGTAATATGTTTACCATAAACATATTGGTGGAATTTTGTGCATGCAAATAGAATTGCATATAATTCCTTTGTGATTTGTGCATAATTGACCTCTGCTGGGGTTAATGATTTTGAGGCAAAACACACTGGTTTCCCATCTTGTAGAAATACGGCTCCTAGCCCAAACTTTGAAGCACATGGAGTGTAATTTCTTTATTTGGATCAAAATAAGCGAGTACCTGACCAGGGGTCTGACAGATGATGCCTTTAATCTTCTGAAAGGCTTCCTCTTGGGGTTTATCACAGCTAAATTCAACGTCCTTAGACAGGAGCTGTCGTAAGGGTGCAGTGATTTCAGAGAGTTGGGGTGCAAACCTCTGTAAGTACGTAACCATGCCTAATATGGTCTGCAATTCTGCCTTAGAGGTGGGGGCTGACACTTGCTCTATGGCCTTGACCTTTGCTGGGTCTATTTTTAAGCCTTGGGCTGTGATTAAGTGGCCAAAGAAAGGGATTTCAGTTTTACGTATTTCTGTCTTGTCTGGGTTTAACCTAATGCCCATTTCTCGGCATCTCTCCATAAGTCTGAGGAGATTTGCGTCATGTTCAGTCCTGTCCTTTCCATACACAATTACGTCATCAACAATAGTCTGTACACCAGGGAGGTTCTCTAAACATTGCTCCATTTTTGCACTGAACAGGTCATTTGCGTTACATAACCCATATGGTAACCTGAGGAATCTGTATCTAGCAAAGCAACTGTTGAACGTTGTCAGGTAAGAGGATTTTTCTGTCAATTGTATAGACCAGTAACCGCTACGAGCGTCAAGTTTTGAGAAAACTGTCGCATTTGTCAACTCTGGCAATATGTCATCTAATGTTTTGTTTGGGTAGTGCGGTATCTTGATAGCGTTATTTAGATCCTTCGGGTCGAGGCATACCCTTAATGAAACGTTAGGTTTCTCAACCTTGACCAAGCTGTTTACCCAGTCGGTGGGTGTTGTGACTTTGCATATGATGCCATTTTGTTCCATTCTGTCTAGTTCTGCCTTAAGTTTGTCTCTTATTGTGATGGGAACTTTTCGTGGAGGGTGTACAACTGGTGTGACATTGTCACGCAAGTGAATTTCGCATTCACCTGGTAGTGTACCTACCCCTGTAAATACGTCTGTGTATCTACTGATAACTTCTTCCTTAGTGTTGCAGCTAGTAGCAAAAACTAACTCAATCAAGTTAAGTTTCAGACATGTTTGTAGTCCTAGAATGGGGCTTGAACTTGTATCAACAACATAGAAATCCTCATTGACTGTTTGACTCTTATGTGTACAAGGCAGGTTAATGAAACCATCTACCTTAAGTGGTTGATTATTGTAAGTCCAGCGTTTCTGTGTTGAACGCAATGGACCAGTTTTACCTAACGACTTAAATATGGACCTTGGCAGGACGTTAACCTGTGCGCCTGTGTCAATTTTCATTTGGATTGAAGTGTTGCAAATTGTTAATTTAACAAACGCTTGAATTGTAATTTCATCTTGCTGTACTGTGTTTATGTAGTTTCATCAAAGTGTGAGTTGAAATCAAGATCGGTAGTGTTTACCTCATTGACATTCCTGCGGGTGTCCTGCAGTTTTTTCTTACACACTTTAGCAAAATGATTTAGTTTGAAACAGTACAAACAAATTTTTCCTTGTGCGGGGCACACTAAGTCTCTACAATGGCTGGTTCCACAATTGTTGCATGGTCTGATGTGTCCTGGTGGTGCTGAGGCGGTCACTGTAAATGGTCTGCCTGAACGAGCCTGCTGTAGTGTAGATTGCATAGGTTGCCTAAGAGCGTTGACGGATTGGGCATGGCCGCTTATGTCCTTGAGCTGCGATTGGCTCACCTTATGTATATGCAAATGTCCATGCAAATGTCCATGCACTTGTCAAGTGTCAGGTTTGATCCCTCGTTGATCAGCTTCTCTCTGATTTTGGCGGAATGAATGCCGAACACAATGTGGTCCCGGACCATCTCTTCCGTTATCACATCCGGATAACCACAGTCCTTTATTAAACATTTGAGTTCTGTAACAAAATCTTCAAATGATTCGCCGTCGTGTGGGATTCGTGATTTAAATTTGTATCTGGAGTAAATGTGGTTCACTTTCGGTGCACAATATGCCTCGAAACCGTTGTAGTAAGTTATGAGCTGTTGTCGCGCTTCTTCGCTGACTGTCCAGGTGGAGAAAATTTGTCGTCCTTTCTCGCCGACCCAGAGCATAAGGTAGTTGCACTTGGCTTCCTCAGACTTCTTCTCTAAGGGTCCTCCGAACATGAACTGACAATGTTCTTTAAATCGCTTGAATGCACTTGGCAAGTCCTTGGAATCCCAGTCCATTTTTGGGTTAGACTGTGTATCCATCGTTTTAAAATGGATATTTATCAAAATTATATCCACAAAAATTGTGTTACTGTTTATCCAGATATTAACACTGATTTAACTTTTAATCCATTTTGTAGAATTTAACTTCTGACACCATGTTTTATGATGGTTTGGTGTATAACAAGAGAGATGTTGATTCTATGGTTTATTTACTAAGACTACTCTAACACAGGAGTATCAAAGTGGTCAGTTACAGTGGGCGGTGCTTATCAGTTGTAGCAATACAGGTATTAAGCTCTGATTTGGCTAGCATGCATAGGAATATGAAACAGACTACAGTAGTGTTTGTAGCCTTTGTCACATAGTTCCAACTTTGCATGCATATTGCAAACAATAAAAGTTTAAACAATGTGTGGTGAGTACAGTTTTATTGCAAACACAACTATATTATATATAATGAAATAAATATATAGCAACACTAATTATATAAATATAGTATTCTTTATTGTATATTACCAGGTTGTTTACCACTAGGTTTGCCCACATATGTGGTCAAAGAGAGATAGAAGGCTTTAATTGGCACTTTAGCAACCTTACAAGGATTGCCAGAAATGTTAACATAGCTTATTTTTAAAAGTGTTTGGCTGTTTCATCTGAAGAAGGAAAATAGATATTTCAGAAAAATCATTAGCTGTTAAACCTAAAAGAAGAAAAAGAACTATTTAAATAGGACTTGACAAATGATTTAACATATTTCTAAATTATGTCAACACTATTTCCCTTTAAATAAGAAAAAATGTAATATTTAACAAATAAACAAGTACATTACAGTGTTATATTTCTTATTAACATAAATCATTAAGTTCTCTTAAAATTAACATTTCAGATATGTAGATCTTATTGATTATTTAATCCATTTATACAATTAAAATACTAAGATGAGTTTTTCTCACTAAAACAGAGTCTGATAACAATACTGTAGTTAGGCATCAAAAAGTAATATTTTGCTGGTAGCTGGTCATCTTAATTTGCTTTTGACCAGTGACAAAATGGCAAATTTTCATTCAGGCAAGTGGATTTTTAAGAAAAATTACAACAAACAGCATAAAAATTAAAGTGTAAAGACAGTAAATTCAAAGTGAACACGAATGAATTGTGTTTGAACAAGGATAACATACGTTTTTACAAATGGGAATTGCAGGGCAATTAGATTCTAACAGACTGCAGTCATTTTAAACAAATACATGGAACAAAATATTCATAGAATTGAATTTGCATTGTTTATATACCTGTCTTTCCCAGCTCCCATTTTCCAACATTGCTAATGGTGCCTCTGCAGTCTAATGTCAGTATCAATCCAGAGGTTTAAGCATAAATGAAGATTGTTGTTATTTAAGCACTGCACAACACCATTATCCATGATGATGCATGAGAGTAAATACACACACCTTCTAGGATAAATGTATTGGCATACTTAATCCATCTATACGGCTAGTACATTTCAAGTACATTTCAAGCGGAGTTGTATTAACTGTTGTCATCAATTTTTGCAATTCATTTGTCAGCTACGTGAACTTTGTCATTAGCAGAAATATTTTTATCCGAAATCGAATCAGCATTCAGACTGAGTGGTGTTCATCCGAAATCCGTTAATATTCATAATTACAATTATATTCCACGAACGAATATAGTTATTATTTATAATTAGAGAGAATATTCACAAGACCAAAATAAAACAATATTAATTTTAATTCCTCAGATTATCAAATTAAAAGCCTAATTATGGAAACCCTTGCAAAGAAATCACAGCAATGTTTACAATCGACGACCGCACCAATATGGCGGACGCTCAGACGCATTTCACTTGCATACGGTTAATAGGCGATGCGGCATCTAGGTTTATATATCTATGATAATATCTAGAAGATTTAATCGATCATCATCACGTGGTTTGTTATGACGGCAGGGATTTGATTAGAGCTGTGCTCGGAACCAGTCAAATCTCTGCGCAGAGGTTGGCAGGTCACGTGACTCCATAGACTTTCCCGGGTCATTCCATTTCATTTACCGGATGTTCATTTACGGGGCGATCAGGTATATCGCATTATCGATTTTAATTGCTCAGGCTTACATGCATAGATATATAAACCCGGTTTTCTATATCTATGCTCAACCTCCGCGCAGAGATTTGACTGGTTCCGAGCATAGCTCTTATCAACCGATAGGGGAGGTAACCGCTGCGAGGAGTTTGATCTAGGCTTATTTGAATATACTAACGCTAAGAAACGCAGAGACTGGGCCATTGTCGTTACAATTTGATGGGTGACTTCTATATTATGACGAGTAATTTCTTTATTATGATGTGTGCTTTCTTCATTATAAGGAGTGGTTTCTTTATTATGATGTGCCTTCTTTATTATGTCGAGTGGTTTTTTTATTATGATGTGTGCCTTTTATATTGTGCCAAGTAGTTTCTTCATTATGATGTGTGCCTTCTGTATTATGACGAGTGGATCTTTCTTATGATGTGTGCCTTCTTTTTTGAGGAGTGGTTTCTTTATTATGATGTGTGCCTTCTTTTTTATGACAAGTGTTTTTATAAGGCGCGCAGTGTGTTAGGCAGAAGGCTGTCCGGCTAGCGCAGTGGTTGGTACACTCAATTCTCACCCAGGCGTCCCGGGTTCGCTTCCCACTCCCGGCGCATGTGAGTTTGGTTTTTGGTCGGTCACCATACCGGCAAGACCACACCAACATTAAAATATCTTGCGGTAAAAAACGTAGCTGGAAATTGCAGCTATGATTCAAAATTCGTCCCAACTTTCGTGAGTCTCTAGTAAGTTAATTAGGTAGAAGTGCTGGGACACACTCCGGGTCCTCACATAATGCAGCCTCAGGCGCGGAAAGAAGCTCATAAAACTTCGAAATATACACGTGTTAGGCAGAACCGTTCCTGCTGCCGAAGGAGACAGTCGTGTCGTAATTGAAGGTAATTAATAGAGCTGGTGAGAGCTGATTCTTGATATTTATGCTCGCGACTACCTCGCACTAAACTAGTTTGCACGTTGGAAAAGCAACAGAACCTTGACATTAGAAAGACTCGCTATCCCTTGTCCTTAGAGTATTATTGCACAACCATTACGTATGATGCGATCTACAAAGCGACAAGTAAAGTGAGATCTGCTGTATCACGCTTGGTTCTATACTTTGTTCAGACTATAAGATACTATGCTAGCCCATCACATCTAAGGTTATCAGTGGACCATCCGCCCGTCTTGTACATATGTGATTCCATCCACTGATTTTAGTAGATCTGATCATTGTTTATTACTTAATTGGATTTGTTCGATAGTAATTGTGTATAATCATTTATCTAATTATTAGGCAGGTAGCCCCAAGGAAAATTTATATACAGTTGTTTAGACTCGTGTAAATACTTTGCGTGCGCTAGACCCCCCTGCACGTTACAAAATAAGGAAACCACGCGTCATAAAAAAGAACGCACACATCATAATAAAGGAAGCACTTACCACTATAAAGAAATCACACGTCATAATAATGAAGCCACTCGACATAACACATCATAATAATGAATGCACTCAACATAATAAACAATGCGCATCTGGTAATAAAGAATGCACACAGCATAATAAGGGATGCATACATCATAGTAAAGAAGCCACTCGTAATAAAAAAGAAACCACACATCATAATAAAGAAATCGCGTACCACTATAAATAAATCATACATCATAATAAAGAAATCACATATAACAATATTAAGAATGATACCACTCGTGAATGTAAAGAACGCACACGTCATAATAAAGAAACGACTCTTCATAAAAAACGAAAACACACCATGATAATGAAACCACAAGACAAAACGCATCATAATGAAGGAACCACTCACCATAACAAAGAAATCGAACATCATAATAATGTAACCACTCGTCATAATAAAGAAAGGACTCATCATAGAAACAAATCTACTAGTCATACCAAAGAAGCCACTCAACGTAATAAATAAACTACGCATCATAATAAAGAAACCACTCATCGTAATAAAGAAAATACATAACATAACATATATAGTTTGCATAAGACAGCTTAGGCGTTTCATATTAGATGCTGCTTGTGAAACAGGATTTAGTAGTTGTATTCAGAAATCGGTCTTGATGGAACTACTTGTTTAATCTGCAGGCTACGAGTCAGTAAATCGATAAATTACTGCGCTTCGCTCGCTGAGCAGCGAGGCTTACTGTTATCGATGCTACTTTCTATGAATAGATAACAAGAAGTAGATCCGACTTCAAACACTAATAAACAATAATAACAATAATCCATTTAGTCCACATCTACAAGTGAATTCATGTTATGTCTATTCACAAAGGTATGATAGCGTATCTGTTTGTCCTGTATACTGGTTAACTGCGTATTACACATCATATTGCGTAAGTTTAACAACACTGTATTTGGCTTTGTACATATAGCGGAGCAATCGTAACCACTCGATTTACGATTGTTATTGTGTTTGACGTATGCATAAGGATTGTGGAAAAGCCTTGTACTTCTGCATAGAGTTTTGAATGTATTTTCACTAATTTAACTTATTTATAATTAAAATTGGTATTTACCGAACAGAGCGCTTGTGCTATACCGGGAAAATCACTGAAAATTTATTCGAACTTTTACGGTTCATCGGCTATTTTTAACTGTTGTATATTGACTTGTATGTATTTAACTCTGTTTGCTTTTTTAATAATTTGCACAAAAATATTTGCTTCGAATTGAAAAAACTGGCTTTCCATGAATTGCAAAAAATAATGATGATAATGTAGATAAATAGCATTGAATTAGACACGCGCTATATAAGTTTTAGTTTGCAAAATACAGTGGCATGGATCTCCATATTAAATTAGACCAATATCAGCTTATACCAATTTATTTTAAGTAGAGTGTATGATTATGGGGTACGATATTTATTTTGTAGAAATGATATAACAGACAGGTGACTTCATTCAAATAAATGTTAGTGATGAAGATAAAAATACTCTCATAATTCACTTGCTTTTAGTTTCTTTTCTCGCCAACAGTATTTCTACGCTCTCGATCCGCGTTTTAATTTTATGTTTTCGCTGTCTATCGTTCAACATAAGTATGGCGTAGAATAGTACAAGTACGTGTATCATTATGAAGAACAATATCGATGTTTTGGCTTGTTTAGAAACTAAATTAGATGATCTAGACATCATAAATTTTGAAAATTACTTTTTTGTAGCCAAAAATAGAAATCAGAAAACAATATCTCTCTAAGGTCGAAATGATTGTGAATATGTTTTGTGGTTTAAAATTGACAAGTTTTTGCTAAATGTTGATGAAGAGATTTATTTTGGATCTGTATATGTTCCACCTGATAATTCAAAATATTTCTAGAAAGATATTCAATCAATCTTGCGAAGAGGTTGAGAATTTTGCATCCAAATATAAATATGTAATATAATTAGGAGATTTTAACGCCCGCACTGGTCCGATCCCAGATATTACCGATGTAGATAACATTTTGCTGGAGCAGTTAGATCTCCACCAAACTGACGTATTTGGAGGAAATATCAACCACATTTTACAGTATAAAATGTCTTTATCTAGAACGTCTCAAGATTCGACTGTTAACAGACTAGGTACTAAGTTAATTGAACTCTGCAAAGCTAACGATCTTCATATATTTAATGGGAGAGCCTTTGCTGATATACACGATGATAAATTCACATGTACAGACTCATCTTTCGTAGACTATACAATTGCATCGAAAGATTGTATTGATCTTTTTGTCCACTTTGAAATTGCAGATTTTTGCCTGTTGTTATCTGACGCCCATTGCAGCGTTATATTTCAATTAAAATCAAAGTTTAAAATCAAGCAATACATAAACCAGATCTTTCTGAACATGTCACGCCATGGCAGAGTGATAAAGTGGAGGGTTTTATATCAATCATTGATAGACGTAAACTTGATTCTAATAAATGTATTATTAAATTGGAATGTACACGATTACTCAAGCATTGACGATAAAAGTATTATTAACTCGGTGACATAATTGATTGGCGAATGTTTTATTGACGGGGCTAAGAAAACATTTGGCATCTACATCACTAGAAACAATACATCAAGACAAAAATCTAAAAAGCTTGTTAATAAATCATGGTTCAATAATAATTGTAATTATAACCGAAATAATTTTCACAGATGTAGGCGCAGATATCTTTTGTCCAAGACAGATAACCACTACGATGAAATGTTAAAGGCTAGTAAACATTATAAAAAGCAAATGAGCATAGCATTTAAAAACTACAAAAGATCATTTAAAAAAGAAATTAGAAATATGCGTACAAAATCGCCAAATAAATACTGGACATATATAAATAGCCTATGTCATAAGAAAAACGAACTAAGTATTGATGAAAATGTTTTCTTTAATTTCTTTAAGGAACATAACACTAACATTGAATATGCAAATAACCCTGAAAAAAGATGTGAACTTTTATCATGATCTTGATAATGCTATAACAGAGTCCGAAATTAAAAACTGTATTCTTAAGTTAAAAAGTGGGAAGGCCAGTGGTTTTGATAAAATAACAAACGAATATATCGAATCAACATGCGATTTATTTATGAATATTGCAAACATAAAAAAAGGTGTTGGTCATTTGTGGATTGTCGTAAAGAATTTGACTCTGTTTGGAGAATTGGTCTGTGGTCAAACCTTGTAAAGTATAATGTCAAATTAAAACTGTTCAATGTAATAACAATATGTATGAATATATTACCTGTAAGTCGTGTGTCCATTTGCAGAATACTAGTATTTCAAAAACGACTGTTTTTGTCTGTTTGCAGAAAAGGTGTTCGTCAAGGCAAGAATTTGTCTCCTGTGCTTTTTCTCTTTACCTAATTGATTTAGAGCATTTCCTGCTGAGCCATAATCCTAGTGGTATAGACATTATTGATCTTGACCTTGATATACACCTACAAATTGTTGTAATGCTGTATGCAGATGACACAGTTCTTTTTGCTAAAACAGAGCATGAATTACTTCTATTGGAGATAGACCTAAACGTGCTAGAAATTTTGTTAAGAACAAACAGTTAAAAATTGTTTATAGTTTTAAACATCTTGGTGTACTATCTTTAAAAAGTAGAAGTTTTGCAAAAGCCAAATTACATATTATTGAACAAGAAAGAAAGGCTCTATTTAGCCTGTATGCTAAAATTAGAAATCTACATGCACCTACCAATTGATTGTCAGCTGAAGTTATTCGATAATACCGTGGCCCCAATTTATTATATGCATGCGAGATATGGGCATATGGTGATTTAAACGGTATAGAGAAAATACATACTAGCTGAATTTCTTAAACATATTTTGCATATTAAAAAAGTACCCTGCATGTTATGTTGTATGAAGAGCTCGGCCGTTTTCCTCTATATATAACAATTAAAAAAGAACTATTGGCAGTTGGTATAATTAAGCTTCTGAATAACCAATCACCACTGTCTTCAGTTTTATATAGAGTGTTTCTGAACGATTATTTGGTTAGAAATAACTCATACGTGGTTATATATTAAGCTGTGTTAAAAATATCCTAGATTAATGCGGTTTAAGCTTTATTTGGTATAATCAATGTTTTGATGGAAGCAAGGAAGTGTTGTTGTATCTTGTTGAAACAAGCCGGAAAAATCAGTATTTGCACAATCGGCCTAGCATTGTTAATGAATCAAACAAATGCTATAATTATAGATCGTACAAAAGTGAACATAACTTGAAAACTTTTACATTGATGTACCTTGTAGTCTTTTACAACCTCTTGTTAACTTCAGAATGTTAATAACCATTTACCCATTGAAAAGGACGTTGGTTAAGTATAGAATTTTCCAAAAGATAATGTCATCAAATGATGCGGGTGATGAATTTCTTTTGTGCACCTTCTTTTAACGTGGATAGGAAACGTATGTTGGCGTTTGTCAATCTTAACAATATAAATATACTTACATTCAACGGGTCATGAATGAAAGCAATATTGACAAACTTATTAAATTCATACAATTAATATGTAAAACCTTACACAACCAGCCCGGCAATAAAACAAACTAATATTTATAATACGGTCCTGCTTACCATATATATCTACGTGGTTCTTTGTTTCTTCCCATCTTATTAGATAATTTAGTTGTTTATAGTTATGAAACTAGCGAAACATTGTTGTTTAGGGACCTTTTCAGCCTGGTATTCTATACATTTGTATATGTATATTAGGTTTTACATCTTCTCACGTATATTATATGTGATGACTGAAAATAAACTTGTACTTGTAGTACACTAGTCACGTTTCTAATAAAGAATAAGACATTGGAATGTAGCTATAGCCGGTCGTCGATGTAACTAGAGAACATAACAGTTCGAAAGAATGTTGTTAACTGAAACATATTTCTAAATTGTTGTGTGTTTGTTAAAGGAGACGTTCGAATTGCGGACATTAAATGTTGTATCATATTATCGACATGTTTGCTGTGTCGAGACACAGCATTACATTGAAATTGGATGTGAATTTCATTACTGAAGGAGATGCATTTCTTAGAGGTAGCATGTTGTTTTTTTTTTAAATATATGACAACCTGGTTTCGGCGACCGTACGGGGATCTTCAAGCGGGATTATTTTCAAATAAGTCTCCGTTTTATTCTCTACCACAACGTCGCGGTAACGAACGCAGTGCAGAGCTGAGACATTAGCGCAAGCGTGTTAGTTGATGTGGTGATCGTTTGGTCAACGGACGCCTTACTGCACGTTTAGCTTCGAATTTTCCAGCCGATAAACCGCTCGGTGCACTTGAGGAAAGTTGTGTGGCTCCTTTGCGTAGCTCGTACGGCTACCTGGCGTAATGTACCGGTGTCGCAAGAGTCAGCAGCATGGAACATACCTCCCCACAGTTACGTAATATATGTTACCAACTGTGTACTCTGCAGTGTACGTTCTCTAAGATCTCGACTGGATCTATTGTCTTAGTGTACCCATGATTGCGTGATTTCTTGTCTTGGTCATTGGACATCGGCCTTATTCGAGGACGGGAGCGACCCCTCTCTCTTGGGTATGTGTTGGTTGGCCTTGGCTCTTACGTTTTTCATGTGCATACATAGAAAGGCTGTGCTCTTGAACTAACTTTTGTACAATGTATTGTATGATTTCGTAAATAAGTCCAATTTTAAATTATAATCTACTAGTATTTTATTGACCCACTCCAGCGTATTTTAAAGCTTTTTAAAATCTCATTATTTTATTACAAACTAACAAAATAGTGCTGTAAGACAAGTACGTTGATGACAAGTACGTGCTTTGAATAATACTTCATGACTATTAGATCTAAAAAATAACATGGAATCTTCATGATGTGCGTGTCAAGTTTAAAGTGGTAAATGGCACAAATACACGTCAAAATGAAAACATAAAAATGTGTATATTTTGTTGCTGCCAAGACACACTTGCTGTCTTGCGGCGACCATGCGAACAACTTGAGCTAAGTTGTGGTGACCGTGCTATCCTGAGTTTTGCGGGCCACAATCATGTCTGCGAATCGTACGCTTGTCGCGACCACACGTTCGTCATAAGCGGGAACCGCACGGCTTTCGCAAGTGCACCGCGTCGGTCTCTCGGCTTGAAAAATCGAAGTAAAAACCGTAATTTGCCCGTGAGTTGACCGCATGTTGAACGCACGGTGCCTGCACAATGAGTGTTTGACGCGCGGTCACCGCTTGTGATTAGTGTCGGAGGCGTTGAAGCTGCAGACGTTGCAATCGAGAGATAAAACGCATGGACGCCATGCGGTCGCCACAAAAATCTCACCGTAAGCTTTTTAGTACCCTCGCCTCAAACCGGTTGCACTAGTGATTGGAATCAGTCCTAAAAATATTCGTTGATTAATCAGAGCCAAAAGTGACTGATTTATCAAATAATCATGACGAAATAGGTGGATTGTTGTAGTTCAGTAGAAATCATATTTGACTAACTTTGTCAATTTATTTTTTTAAACTTGCTCCTATAGTTTAAACAAAAATGGTTTGAGTTGCATATTGGTGTTGTTAAAACACAAAATAATGGAATTTTAAATGCTTGACGTAATAAGACTAACCGTTTATCAACATGTACATAATATATACAAAGGCTTTTAATAGATAAAATGTAGTGTAAAACAATGACACCCCCTTCAAATTGTAGTGATTTGTCGGTTATACATGTGATGTAAAAGACATAATGTCTCGAAACTAAGCTAACTACAACTTTTTGTGTAAATAAATGAGCGCGGGAGTGCCTACATCCACCACCCCTCTTTAAAATGTTCAAATTGCTCGAAAATAATAATGTTTTATCAAATCTGTTTTCAAAGCAACTTGTATTGCCTCCTATTGACAAAAATTCCACTTTTGTTTATTTAAGGTTCATTTTCTAGTGTTTAAACAACAACAACACGGTGATCCGAAGTTGCTTAGTGACAATCGTAGTTCAGGAACCGTGACGTGCTTATTCCGCATTTGACTATTGTTCTTATTTAAGTTTCTATATTAAGCAGCTTGCTGTCTGTTGTTAATACAATGTTTCAATTTCTTCCCAATACTCATTTGCTTTTGTAAAAATAGCTCTGAATCTGAGGCCCTGCGTGCATGTGGGACAAATAATGAGGGTTTTGAGTAGCGAGACATTTGCGCTCTTAATATGCAATTGTTCCGCATTTTATTGTATGTAATTCCAGAGAATAATGATTAATGTTATGCTGCACATGCTCACATGCACATAATATTAAAACACGATAATTTAATTTTATCATGGACAAATTGCGGGGCCCTCAAAACTGCGCATGCGCAGTATGAAATAGATTTCCCGCATGCAGTTTGTTGGCATTGAGGGGCTATGTACAAAATAATTGGATTAAATACTTATTTAAGCACAAATCAAGATAAAAACTCGCCAGCATTGTTAAGGGAAAGTATCTGATTGACTGAGATCAACAATATAGAAATCGCCGGTAAAAAAAACGCTTATTCGGATGGGGTGGCGGATTTAGGCAAGTGGCGGGTTTAGACACTGCGCCAGTAATATTTTTAACAGTTAAGAACTGCAACACACTATTTTTGTTTTTTTTTAACTACATAATACAGTTTTTGCCAAGTACCAGTGACAATGTACATATTTCGTAGATTAATTTTTCCCATCGCCATCGTCACTTCATGGCTCTATTCGTCATGATTATTTGACGAAATGATTAATCAGCCCAACACTAGCTTGCACCCATGTCGCCTTTGGATATTTGATTCACTGTTTTCTAACCTTTACCATCATTGCAGTGGCATATAACCTTCAATTCCATACTTAAAAAAGGTTTACTTAAAAATTCTGTTTTTGCTGTAAACGAAACGGAAGGTTATTAGTTTATCATGGTAAATGTGCTTTTTAGTTTTGATGGATTAAATTCATTAATGTTGGGGTTTACGTAAGTGTGATTTCATGTGTGTCACTATTGATTTCCTAATATGTTGGAAAATAAGGCTACACAGTCGACTTTCATTCCTCTGAAACTTCGTAACATCCAGGGTTGTCATTATGAATGGAAACAAGCGATTTGTATCGAAATCTAAGTGATTTGGCCAGGGGTCTATGGGGCCCATTTGTGGTATTACCTATTGCAATTTTTAAGTTCCTGAATAAACAACAGATTTTCTCATGATTTTAAACGATATGATCGGCAATCGGTTAATAATGACAACCCTGAACATCCCTGATAAAATGAATCGTGTAATTTATAAAGTGGGAATTTAATGGTTTGTAAATGCTATGATAGCATACCACCTCACTAACTTATTTTTCCTGTTAAGAAAATATTGTGCCATCATGAAAATTGAAATGCTAAAACTGTCCAAACAAAATTTAGATACATTTTTTAACCAAGTATTCTCAATGACCCTATTACCAGTGTATACGTGTTACCGGGGTATTCAGATTTTCGTATTTAAAAATAACCGGGATAGTCATATCCTGTTTCGTTTTTCGACAATCGTTTGCGCCAACTGTTGTCTAACAAAAAATGGAAACAATGTTGTCCTAAAATGTATATAGATAAAGAAATAGCAATAATTTCTTCAAGCTATTCTATTATTGCCCAAATGATTGTGTTTTCAGGCATAATATTTCTCCATTTTTATAAAGACCATGACAAAATACCACATCTCAGCATTCCAAATTTTTCTATGTGGTAATCAAATCCCATAGTGCACTTACCTCATTTCATAAAGTTGCTTATCCTACTGAACTAAACTTCGGACCATTCTCACAAATCAATTAAATATCAATTACAAATGTCAGATTGACCATGAAAAGGTAGGAAGTCTGAAATGATTGTATGTTTATTTTGCTTGTATTTGCAGCATATAGCTATGGAAAACAAATGACAACCCCATCAGTTGAATATGTACAGTGTTGATTTGATTTATGGGCTTATTTAGAATAAAATCGTCAGTTCAGAGTGTCTGGATTTCCAGAAACCATATTGAGGGACAGAACCTTTTCAACCCATATATTCAACAAGTCCTTTTTATCTCTATTTAATATCACAAATATAAATTCAAAATGATACATCATAATCTTTGTTGTTTTCTGCAGTATTCTAAATGTGTCAGCATGCAGAAGTTTAGTGCAGTAAAACTGTGGGTGTGAATTTTATATATACACTGGTAATAGGTAACAACAATAACAAATATGGCGGCCATGACATAGTTAGAAAACTAGGTCAAATAAACGAAAGAATATACATGTAAAAAGATTTATTTATTTATTAAAACATTTTTTGTTTAAAATTAGGTAAAACTTATGTAAATTATAGGACCATACAATTCAAAATTTTATTCAAATGTTAAGTGCACCGGTAATAGGGTTAAGCAGCATACTAGGCCAAATAAAAAATAGTTCTGTTTCTGATTTGGAGGATGGAACGAACCACAAATTTAAGTTTCCAACGAATTATTATTTGGCTAGCTTTTTTTTTTGGCAGAATTTGCGCTCTAAGATGTAGTTTTCTAGTTTGTATACCTACATGAAGACAATGTAAATATAATGTTTATAGTAGTTAAATGAAGTATAAGAGTTTGTTTATGATAAACACATTACCTGAAACATGATGTGCATTTATATCATAAATTAATGAGTTTTATATCCAGTTTATTTTGAGTGTGACAAGTAGCCCCTATCTTATCTGCATACACTCCAAACGAGGCTCCGGTTTTATATACTGTGTACCGTATTGACACTTGACATATCCGATTGATCTGCCTATGCAGTAACGCTGTATATGCATTGCTATCTTCTTTCAGATAGACTAGTAAAGATCTATGTGCATAGTAAACACTCTCCATGCAAAAAGCGTGGACCACGTTTTACGACTTCGGTTTTTGGCACACGACGGGCCCATTGTTTAATTCACACATTTGTAGTTGGACCCTACCTCCCACAGTGACGTGCTGTGTTTATTTCATAACAAGGGTCTATTGCTTAATTGACAGGTCGATGATGGGGCCCACTTACCGCGGGGACGCTCCTTTTATGACTGTGAGGTGTTACAAACAAAAAACAGCGATGCGATTGAAGCATATTTAGATGGGTTTTTTTAATTAATAAACTTGAAAATCCACGAATTTAAGTGCCCACGAAATTGTCATAAAAAAAAACAAACACGAGATTTCATGCATACAAATATAAATGGTTTTGCAGTATTTTACTGCTCATTGCTGTATTTCAGGATGTTTAACTGCTCATTGCTGTACTTCAGGATGTTTAACTGCTCATTGCTGTATTTCAGGATATTTAACTGCTCATCGCTGTATTTCAGGATGTTTAACTGCTCATTGCTGTACTTCAGGATGTTAAACTGTTCATTGCTGTATTTCAGGATATTTAACTGCTCATCGCTGTATTTCAGGGTGATGAAGAAAGGCTTACAGTATCTCTGAAGGGAGGGTTGAACCTGAAGGAGCTTAGAGAGAGTGCCAGCAAGTCTGGAGGATACGGTGTGCTGTTTGAGGTGGAGGAGGAGGAGGCCCCGTGTGACGGTGAGAGCAGGGCCAATATTTATAACGATTTTTAAGCCATTCTTCGAGGCTTTCATTAACTTTTGAAAACTGGAAATTTGAACCTCCAGGACTCTGATTTTAGAAGTTTTGCTCATAATATTTGTAAGTTTTTACGGTATTACGAAGAGCTTGCACTAAGGTGAAAATTTTTAAAGTCCTCACTTCCAGGTGTTGGATATTGGAAGTCATGAGCATTTTAGACATGAAATAAAGTATAAAATTCAAGCTTTGTTTAAGGTCAGTTTTTTTTCATTTAGTGATCATATGCCAATTAATTAGGTGAAAGAGGTATACATTTACATGTTCTCTGTCACTTTTTCAACCTTACATGGGGCTTCCATGGCCACAGTTTTGAAGTCCTGTGACAAAAACTGGAAGTTAATTACTCCCATACTTCCATGTTCTTAATTTTAGTTAAAAACAAGTACAAGCCAGTGTTTTTTTCTTGTTTGTGGGAAAGGTGGCAGGGCCCTTTAGATGAGGATTTTTAAGACAAAAGGGGAATTATTTTTGTGCCCCCGGCATCTTGATGCGGGAGGCATATAGTGATTGTCCGTCCGTCCTAATGTCCAGACAATATTAAGTAGATTTTACCATTTTGTCTAGCACCAACACCGCTTACTGCAACACTTGGATACTTACACAGTTGTTGCTTATAACTGTTCCCTATCCTCCCATAACACCCAACCTCACTTTGACCTTGACCTAATTTCAAATGGGCTGTTTCCTGGTCAACTAGATTTTACCGTTTCGTCTAGCGCCAACAGCGCTTGCAACAACACTTGGATATTTACATAGTTGTTACTTATGACCGTTCCCAATCCACCCATATCACCCAACCTCACTTTGACCTTGACCTAATTTGCACTTAGAATAATTCAAATGGGCTGTTTCTTGGTTAACTAGATTTTACCATTTCGTCTAGCACCAACGCCGCTTGCTACAACACTTGGATAGTAACACAGTTGTTGCTTATGACTATCCGGAATCCACCCATATCACCCAACCTCTCTTTGACCTTGACCTAATTTTGACTAAGAAATGGGATATCCAACACCTACCGGGGGCATGTGTGTTTATCAAACACAGAATCTTGTTTATTTAAATTTGCTTTAGAAAAGCAGTAGTAAATGTTAACATTCTTTTTTGGTATAAAACATTAATCAATTGCTTTGCTACAAATGCATTATGATTATGCTCTAACTTTGTTTGATGAAAAATTGCTGGGGAAATAGTTTCAATGGTTTGTCATAGCTTATGAATGCATACAAATGAAATTTTAATGAGTGTTGTTTACCGGTATTTAAAATATTAAATGTATGAGGCATGTCGTAGGAAAACCAGGCCTAATGCATGTGCATAAATTGTCATTCTGGATCAGCCTGTGCAGTTTGCACAGGCTGATCCGGGACGGCACTTGCGGTTTTTATGGTATTTTCTGTTTTAAGGAGGTCTCTTCTTAGCATAAAATAATAAATCCACTGTAGGCAGAACCTGCACAGGCTGATCCTAGACGACTCTTTATGCACATGCATTAAACCCGATTTGCCCATGACATGCCTCAAATACATTACATTTAATTGTTTGTTTCAACTGACAAAAAACAACAACTTGCAATACATTAACATTTGTACATACTGTTATACAAATAATTGTACCTGACAGTTTTGTATCTCATTCTTATATGGCTCTTTGCTGCAAAGTATAAACAATGTTTAATTTGATGGGATTTAGAAAAAAGTTAGGTCATGATAAATAGCAGATACATACAATTGTCCAATTAACAGTTATATGTTAGATAAGATATTTTGGTCCATTTGTCGTATAGGATGTTTATGTTATCCCTTAAGCCCCGTGCTTAAGTCGCGGTGGCGTAGTGGATATGGTGTCCGCCTAGCGATCGGGAGGTCCCGGGTTCGATCCCCAATCTGGGAACGTTCTCAAGATGTCCCCCAAATCTACCCAGGCAACGGACTCGAGAGTGTCTCTATAAGCTTTAGGCTTTCGATGCAATCGAGCTAAAATAAATAGGTTTAAACTAAACTAAGCCCTGTGCTGGTAAATTTTGAACTGTGCTTGCTCAAATTTTCAGTTATATATAGGTGGTTTGTTATTTTTTTCTTTTTTGCTCTCAAGTAACAGTTTACAATTTCAGGCATGCTTGGCCAAACTACTCATATCTATGTTTTTTATATAAAATGTGCAAATCATTTGAAGTTTTTTACAGAAACACACTGGCATGTTATGTTCTATATCACAGTTCTATTGCCCTTGATTTCCAGGGGAGCCAAAATCTAGCATTACTATGTTCTATACCACAGTTCTATTGCCCTTGATTTCCAGAGGAGTTAGAATCTAGCATTACTATGTTCTATATCACAGTTCTATTGCCCTTGATTTCCAGAGGAGTTAGAGTCTAGCATTACTATGTTCTATATCACAGTTCTATTGCCCTTGATTTCCAGGGGAGTTACAGTCTAGCATTACTATGTTCTATATCACAGTTCTATTGCCCTTGATTTCCAGGGGAGTTAGAGTCTAGCATTACTATGTTCTATATCACAGTTCTATTGCTCTTGATTACCAGAGGAGTTAGAGTCTAGCATTACTATGTTCTATATCACAGTTCTATTGCCCTTGATTTCCAGAGGAGTTACAGTCTAGCATTACTATGTTCTATATCACAGTTCTGTTGCCCTTGATTTCCAGGGAGTTACAGTCTAGCATTACTATGTTCTATATCACAGTTCTATTGCCCTTGATTTCCAGGGGAGTTAGAGTCTAGCATTACTATGTTCTATATCACAGTTCTATTGCCCTTGATTTCAAGAGGAGTTACAGTCTAGCATTACTATGTTCTATATCACAGTTCTATTGCCCTTGATTACCAGAGGAGTTAGAGTCTTGCATTACTATTTTCTATATCACAGTTCTATTGCCCTTGATTTCCAGAGAAGTTAGAGTCTAGCATTACTATTTTTTATATCACAGTTCTATTGCCCTTGATTTCCAGAGGAGTTAGAGTCTAGCATTACTATGTTCTATATCGCAGTTCTATTGCCCTTGATTTCAAGAGGAGTTACAGTCTAGCATTACTATGTTCTATATCACAGTTCTATTGCCCTTGATTACCAGAGGAGTTAGAGTCTTGCATTACTATTTTCTATATCACAGTTCTATTGCCCTTGAATTCCAGATGAGTTAGAGTATTGCATTACTATGTTCTATATCACAGTTATATTGCCCTTGATTTTCAAAGGAGTTAGAGTCTAGCATTACTATGTTCTATATCACAGTTCTATTGCCCTTGATTTCCAGTGGAGTTAGAGTCTAGCATTACTATATTCTATATTACAGTTCTATTGCCCTTGATTTCCAGGGAGTTAGAGTCTAGCATTACTTTGTTCTATATTACAGTTTTATTGCCTTTGATTTCCAGAGGAGTTAGAGTCTAGCATTACTATGTTCTATATCACAGTTCTATTGCCCTTGATTTCCAGTGGAGTTGGAGTCTAGCATTACTATGTTCTATATCACAGTTCTATTGCCCTTGATTTCCAGAGGAGTTAGAGTCTAGCATTACTATATTCTATATCACAGTTCTATTGCCCTTGATTTCCAGAGGAGTTAGAGTCTAGCATAACTATGTTCTATATCGCAGGTCTATTGTCCTTGATTGCCAGAGGAGTTAGAGTCTAGCATTACTATAATCTATATCACAGTTCTATTGCCCTTGATTTCCAGGGGAGCCAAAATCTAGCATTACTATGTTCTATATCACAGTTGTATTGCCATTGATTTCCTGAGGAGTTAGAGTCTTGCATTACTATGTTCTATATCACAGTTCTATTGCCCTTGATTTCCAGAGGAGTTAGAGTCTAGCATTACTATGTTCTATATCGCAGTTTTATTGCCCTTGATTTCCAGAGGAGTTAGAGTCTAGCATTACTATGTTCTATATCACAGTTCTATTGCCCTTGATTTCCAGAGGAGTTAGAGTCTAGCATTACTTTATTCTATATCACAGTTCTATTGCCTTTGATTTCTAGAGGAGTTAAGAGTCTAGCATTACTATGTTCTATATCACAGTTCTATTAGCCTTTGTTTTCCAGGGGAGTTAGAGTCTAGCATTACTATATTCTATATCACAGTTCTAATGCCCTTGATTTCCAGGGGAGTTAGAGTCTAGCATTACTATATTCTATATCACAGTTCTAATGCCCTTGATTTCCAGGGGAGTTAGAGTGTAGCATTACTATGTTCAATATCACAGTTCTATTGCCCTTGATTACCAGGGGAGTTAGAGTCTAGCATTACTATATTCTTTATCACAGTTCTATTGCCCTTGATTTCCAGAGGAGTTTGAGTATGAGTACAACAATCACGAGGTCTACAACAACCTGCTGCACGTGTCGGACGATGAGGGGGATGAGGATGACGAGAGCACGCTGTTTGAAAAACTTGCTCGGAAGATGGAGGACATCTGCCCGTATAAAGACGGGGGCATCCTCAAGCAGGTACTGCGGCAGGGTACAGGGCTCCCCGTGGCGGAAGGCAGTCTGTGTCGCACGCACTTCAACATCTACACAGAGTTTGGAGATGAGCCGTTTGACTCCACTAGGTATTTGTTGTGTACACTTCCTTAGAACAGAACTTGTTCACCTATTACCGAAACAGCATGTATTTCTATTTAGAATTAATGTGTTATATTAACCTTCATATGATGTCTTATGTATGATATGTACATTATTTCGATTCTTGTCTTGCTGATGTTAATTAGTGTTTCTCTTGTGCTCATGTTTGTGGGGTTTTATTTATCTTATATTGTAATTAATAGCTAAGATACTGCACCAGTTAAGTTAAAATTTAGACCCTCTGACATTGTAAGCTAGATTCCATAATAGCTTTTTGTTGAGATGAATATATAAGCCATGAATCGGTTGCCGTTTAATGCAAATATTGTTAAAAGCAATGTATACATGCACAAGTGTTCAGAATTAGATGCATTTGGTTGGTACTACAAACTTCTTTTGCATTAATTGATAAATAATGATCATGTAAGAAGCAAACTTGTGTAGAAAGAGTTACCAGCTTGTATTAAGGAAGATATGTTTTCAAACCTTTGGTGTTCGGTAATAGGCATGCCATATAGTACAATCATTCATGAAAGAGATGTTAATCATTCATGAAAAAGAGTGGTTTGGTTTTTAATAAAATATTGGAAACAAGATAGGTCATATTAATGTATTCACTCATATTAATGCATTCACTCAACTGTAAACAGCTATAAAAAGATTGTATTGTTCTTTTTATTCAATATAAGAGTTATGATAGGTAATATATGTTTCCTGTCATATTAACTCTTTTCATATGAATACTTTGATAGTATGATGTAACCATTGTTTTCAGGTTACGTAACAAGGTTGCCAAGCTACGGCAGGGTCGCGGAGAGATGATTGAAGGCCTGGACTGTGGTTTGGGTACAATGCGGAAGGGAGAGGTGGCAAGGTTCCTGATTAAACCCGACTATGCTCTTGGGGAAATGGGGGCACCTCCAAGGATCCCTGAAAATGCCACACGTAATAATTCCTCCTTTAACAACCATTAGTTTAATGTGCACTAGCGCATTTAGAAAAATTTAGGTTATTAGATTGGGGTATGTCGTTTGTCAGGCCGGAGGTGGGCGGCAGGCGGTGTCCAACTGGGGCTTCCGCTCAATAACTCGAGAACAATTGAGATATTTTAATGAAGCTTCATACATAGAAAATGACCTTGCTTGGGATTGCATATGTGTTGGGTGGGGTCAAGGTCAAGATCACTGTTACTTAAAATAGAAAAACTGTTTTCGCTCAATAATTCAAGAACGAATTGGTATATTTTAATGAAACTTTTATACATAGATACCTTATATCAAGACCTTGCTTGGGATTGCATATGGTTTGGGTGGGGTCAATGTCAAGGTCACTGTTACTAAAAATGGAAAAACGGTTTCTGCTTAATAAGTCAAAAACGAATTGAGATATTGTAATGAAACTACATATATAGATACCTGATATCAAGATGTCGCTTGGGACTGCATATGGCATGGGTGGGGTCAAGGTCAACATTACTAAAAGTAGAAATATGGTTTCCGCTCTATTACTCGAGAACGAATTCAGATATTGTAATGAAACTTCATATATAAATACCTTATAACAAGTCCTCTCTTGTGATTGCATATGGGATGTTTAG